>OU612047.1:61630065-62830065 GCA_914767935.1 Coremacera marginata | reverse complement strand
CTACGAACTTTTCAGCCCAACTGTTATATCTGAATTCTATTCGTTGACCTCGCCTTGCTTATTTGTAAACATGGTTTTTACATGTTCATATATACTACTCGTAGTAACAATATATTAAACTATACGACATATAAGGTTTTAACCCAGATAATCCTACAGCTTTCTCCGCTAGCAGATATTTATGATTTTTTAGGAATAGGATGCTTTCATTCCAGATGGAATAAAAAAAAAATTTTTTAGCAGATAGCAGATATTTATGATCTTTAAGGAATAAGATGCATTCACAGATAGAATAAAAATAAAATTTGTACGCATTGAGGCTGGCTTCTGAACCAGCCTACATGTAGGGGGGTCTCTTTTTTTAAAACAGTACTGCACATAAACAAGAAGCAGCTTGCAATTTACTTCACTCAATTGTTTATTTATAAATAGGTAATAAATTTCTAAAGAAAATAAAAAAAGATAATACTTCTACAATAACATACCTGTTTTGTACTTTATTTATTTATTTGTTTGTTTGGTACTTTATTTTTCACTAAACAAATGATATCTGGCCTGAATATTCATTATTGTGCCACAAGTACAAGAGTGCCACAGCCTACATGTAGACTATTCGGATAATCTGGGTCGAGCTGGAATTCATATTTTGGATATCGAAAATGCAAACCCACGACAAGCAAAACACGGGAAGCAATAGAATTTTGTATATAAAAAGTATTGCTTCTCGTGACTTGTCGTTGGTTTGCGTTTCCGATACACAAAATAAAGCAGTTGAAGTTTTGTTGCTTTTAATTATTTTCTTTAATTTTTGGCGTACTAAAAAACTGGCCACACTCTGAGGCCAAATGAGGCAAAACGAAACATTTGTCTTAAATTATGTATACAGCAAAATAGGGAGAGAGAGTGAGAGAGCAAAATAGAGCTACTTTAACTATACTATTTATAAGGCCAAATGAACAACTGTTTAAAATTATGCATACAAATAAAAGCTGTTTTTAAAATAATATATCTATAAAAAAAAGTTTCTCTAATTTTCGCCGTAATTTGCGGTTAATTTTCAAGGTGGGTTTTTTTTACTTTGAAATAGTTTAATTGTAATTACATAAGAAAATGATTAATTTATTAAGTTTGCACACCTTTGTTTGGAAATGTATTGTTTAATTTCATTTAATTTTAAAAAAACAAAACTTTATATTTACTTTGTCAAGTTTATATTAAACAATTTCTAGACTTTATTTTAATAACACAGATGGCTGAGGAAGATGAGAAAGGAAGGAAGGAAGGAAGGAAGGAAGGAAGGAAGGAAGGAAGGAAGGAAGGAAGGAAGGAAGGAAGGAAGGAAGGAAGGAAGGAAGGAAGGAAGGAAGGAAGGAAGGAAGGAAGGAAGGAAGGAAGGAAGGAAGGAAGGAAGGAAGGAAGGAAGGAATATCGGTGAAATCTTATGATTAAATATTTGCAATATTAACTCGATTCAAATTTGTAGTTAGTTACTTTTGAATGGCAGCACGTGACTGTAGAGACTGTAAATTCTAGAGTTCATTTTGGAGGTTACTTTGAGTACCAGGTGTATGTTAAGGTTTTTTCCGTTTAAAAAAAAAGACGTAATTTTCTAGAGAAATTAAGTTCCTGCTTCTAATTAAAAGTCTGATTATATTATCTCCGACCTTAAAAGCTTTATACTCATAAAAAAATTCATATAAAAAAAACGAAATGGCCATTTCAGTCCTTGAAAGAACTTTGGCCGGGCTTCTTCAGATCAATTGTGTTGTGAAATGTTCGAACACATGCCTACTCCGAACGGCTTATGTCCTCAAGAATCTTTTCATGGCAGTTTTTACTCACAATGGCAGAGGTTTGCCATTATCTGCAGAGGTGACGGCCGAATAGAAAAATTACTTCAATTGAAAAAACTCTCTGTGTCAGGTGGGAATTGAACTAGGGTTCTCTGGCGTATGGGCCACACACTCTATCTACTGCGCCACGGCCGCCACATAAATAAAAGTAAACTAGTGATAACGCCCTGAAAATCGGGTGTACTTCCCTACTTCGCTTTGGAAATCACACTTTCTCATTCACATTACAGCGAGTTCGTGCCTTAAGTCTTTTTACCATTTTTTCATTTTTAAATGCTCATATCTTCTAAACGCTATCACTTTTCAAAAATCTAATAATTTTCTGCTTACCTACACCTCAAAACCTTTCTAATGATATATCAAGGTAGCTGTCGTATTTGTATACATATATATAATTAAAAGTATAAAATTATCAATAAGCCGATAGCCTTAGCTGCTAGTGCTTTTAATATTTTATTGTAAATTTATTTTATAATAAAAGTTAATAATAATAATAATAATAATGAAATCATCAATAATTTTATAATTTGATTTCTCTAAAATTAGAACGCTAAAATTACACGGTGCCACACTGAAAATGCTTTTGGCCTAAGATATGGTAGGTGTTGTAGATATGATACAGAATAAAATTTCTCCATACTTGGTTTTTCGCATACACCTTCAAAATCTGGATTCATGGTCAAAAAGCCGATATTTGATAGGTACATGTATATTTCATAACGTAACTCTTGTATGTCTGGTTCGATTTCAAAACTGTGAACACTGTGTTTCAACCAAGAAATTAAGGGCTTTAAAATAGTATATAAACAATTTTAGTATCAGACGAATTGACAGAGTTAAAGTAGAAAATATTCGAAAATTTTATTTTTTCCACCTTTTTTAACTTCAGCAACATTTTGTTGGCGATTTTTGTAAAAAACTATACCTTATTAGTACATGATTCTGAAATATTTTGCGATCAAAAAGGTCATTATTTTTTTAATTAGCTTGCTCAATACTTTATTATTTATATTTAAGCAACCAAACTTAACCCTCCAGTGCCACATTTTTTGTTTGAACAATTTCCTACTCACCAGTATTTTTTCACTTCGATATCACTTCAAATAATGTGTTTTTTAATTGACTGAAAATCAAGTTTTTTTGAAAATTAATGAAATCCGTTAAAATATGATGAAATTGAATTTCAAATTGAAATATTTGTCAAACGGAGCATGCCAGCGCCTAGCGGTAAAAACTGAAGTGTAACTTGAATATTCGTCTACAAAGAAAACAATTTAAAAATTTTTCCACAGATTACGGTTTTATATCGTTTGGCGTGAACCCCGCCTTGAGGCGGACCTGGGCATTAGAGGGTTAAGTACAAAATAACAAGCAACATTTTAACGTTTATCTGTATCTGACAGAATCTTTTTGTTACCCAAATTTAAAAAATTTTTATACCCCACCCAACGCATACTGCGTAAGGGACCCAACGCATACTGCGTAAGGGGTATATTAACTTTGTCATTCCGTTTGTAACGCCAATAAGAATGCGTGGCAGGTATAGAAAAGTGTATATATTTTTGATCAGCATCACCTCCTGAGTCGATTTCCGAGTGTCCATCTGTCTGTCCGTCTGTAAGACATACTTTTAAAGTTATCGCGATGAAATTCAAAATATAAGCTTCTTTTAAAAAAAATGGAGTTCGAGAAACTTGGTTTTCGGATGAAAACTACGCCTACCTCCCATACAAAGTGAATTTATTTGAACAGTTTTATTTCTTTGTGTGAAAACTTTAGGAAACAGAAAAAGTCAAAATTACGCTGAAGTGGTTAAGGAATTTCTGATTGCTTATGCAAAAATGGGGTGTAGAATGTCTATAAAAGTTCATTTTTTGTATTTGCATTTAAATTTTTTCCCGGAAAATCACGGCCAATTTAGAGATGAACAAGGCGAACGGTTTCATCAAGAACTATCCGTTATCGAAAAGCTTTTTGAAGGTAAAAATCAATCTATCATAGAATGTAAGCAAAATACTGCTGGTCACTTATGAGGGAAACTCCAGATTTAACTTACAGCAAAATAATAATAACTTACGTAGCAAATCAAGCAAGCATTTCTGATAATGAAAACTGAAACAAAAGTTTCAGTGTACTGAAGTGTGATTGCTTAAATTCAAATAAAAAATTAACGAGCCAGCCAAATAAAAAAATAATCAATTATTTGAACGTAGAATTAACCCTGGATGTGCTTCGCTATTTAAACCCTGTTTGTGGGTTTTGTTAGTCGAAACGACTAACATCAACTTTGAATCAAACTTACCACAAAAATAGGAATAATACGTTCAAGTTATCTAATGATTTCAAGATATTACATATATTCTGGCAAATTAGCGAAAGAAAAATCAATCAATTATTTTTCATATTAAATATATTAAACAAATATATTAGTGACTTCATGTTTACCTCTCTTCTCGAGATCATAATAAAAAAACCACCTTGTACACTAATATAACTAAAGACATAGTTGAAAAAATAAGAAGATTTATAAAACCCATATTTTTCTAAATCCAATTCACAAAAAAAGTATTTAGAATAATGTTTGCTTGCACAAACTGTACATATTTTAAATGTATGCTCTCCACAAAAATTTTGCTGACACATTTTGCAGATCGACTGAGTCATTTGATGTTTTTTGTAATCGAAAAGATCGCAAATCTTTCTTTTCGCAATTATAAAATCTTTATATCTAAATTTCATAGCTTGATATTATGACATTTTCATATCTTTTTGAAGCTTGAACAGGAAATATAGTCCCTAATAAGCCTTTTTGAACTTCGGACACCACATACGTAAGTTATGAGAAAAATAACGTTTTGGCTGTTTTTCCGATTTTCCAAAATTTGTATGGTGCAAAAACTTCTCAAGGTAACCTATTAAGTAGGGAGTGGACTCTGTAAACTATTCTTGTATGGAGACCTACTCACTATAATGTATAATATATGATCCATGTGGACCCTGGGCTTATACCCCTTGATTTATACTCCCACACAAAATATTTAATGGAATATTATCTTCCTCAACATCGGTTTCGTCGTTCGTTTCGAAGAAGGTAGCGAAGCATAGTTATTTTTAGTTGCGTGATCGTTATGTCTTTCATCATAAATATTCAGAACACCTTCTATTTATCTATTGGTCGTTGAGGTCAGAACTCATGTTTATATAATTATTTGGTCATTAATATAGAACGGAAACGGTAAACCAACTATTTAAATAAATTATAATTAAATCAAAAACTATGATATTAAGAAAAAACTACACATTTATTGACACGGATAACTACGAAAAGTCACATTAAATGCTTTGTTAGTCGATGCGACTAACATGTTTGCTTAAAACAGTAACTTCCATTCTGCTAAGAGGTTCGCAAGTCCGACCAAAACAAAGATATTTCCGGTGGCTCTTAATATACGAAAACACAGTGAAATCTAAACGACGAGAAAAAAGAAAATAAAAAATATTTTCTTTGTTAGTCCAATCGGCTCACGTTGCATATCCAGGGTTAAAAAAGCTTTCAGAATCGTGTACTAATTAGGTATAGTGCTTTACAAAAATCGTCAACAAAATGTTGCTATAGTAGAAAAATGCAGAAAAAAAACACAAAATTTCCGAATATTTTCTACTATAACTCTGCCAATTCGTTTGATACTAAAATTGTTTGTATACTATCTTAAAGCCTTTAATTTCTTGGGTGAAACACAGTGTTCAGTTTTGAAATCGAACCAGATATACAAGAGTTACGTTATGAAATACACATGTACCTATCAAAAATCGGTTTTTTGGCCATGAATCCAGATATTGAGGGTGTATGCGAAAAACCAAGTATGCAGACTTTATGTTTTATCATGTTTACAACATATAAAGTTGTAATGATGTGGTTTTCCAAAAGCATCAAATTTTTGCATTTTTGTGGCACCATTTAATCGAAGAATTTCTGTTCTAGATAATTAACTGCTAAAAGTTTCAGATCTGCTCTTTTTGTCTCTCAAAAACCGTTACACATAAGGTTATTTTAGTGTAACATATGCTACGTTAGCGTACACTGTCGTTCACTGATTTAAATCAACGAAAATGTTAAATGAAATTCATGTCAGAATTTTTCAAAAGAATGTTAACTTTAGCTTTACTCAACAGCTGTTATGTTAAATTTACAATCGCCATATAATTTAAGACCTCACATATCATTTCAGAAAGTCAAATATTTTCAATAAAATAGTATAACTTAAACAAAAAACAATTTGAAATCTCTACATGTATTTATCAACACAACTTTTTGGGGGGCTAATGAAATATTTTTAGCGGATGTCAGACACTTTTTCAGCACAAGAATAATAAACAAAACACATTTGTTGTTTGAACTTAAGAAAAAAAAAGAGAACAAACATCGTACTAACCACGTATCAGATACAATTTGTCACAAATATTTTTAATAATTTCAAAGCGGCAAAAATGATTTTACAAAACTCGCAGCGGCATAGATTTAAGGTTCCCAACCAGCCGTGTCTACGTTTCAAGAATACTGCAACAACTAAATTAATTTATCGAAATCTAGAAGGAAAACTGTAGCAAAAAGTAATAACAAATTTTATCTTAAATAAAAAAGAAAAAGAAGTCTACCACATGACCAAAATTTGTTGTATAAGTTGTGCGCGGAGCTGTTGGCGTCAGATAAAGAAACATGCCTTTCCCTCATTTGAAACGATTTTGTAGATATCAACGAGTATGCAAAGAATAGACGCTATACACAGTATATTTCCAACACAAACACACATACACACTTAGGTTTTAAGGTAGTAGAACAAAGTTTAGCTGTTTTTGCAAATATCACAAAGTTAACTACATAGTTAAGTTATAAATGTATAATAGCGGCTTCGTTTATTAATTAACGTTTGGGCCATATAATCTTTAATTGAATAGCGAAACGTGATAAGCAGCTCTTAAGTGCAGCTAGCTATATATAACGGCGTAGTGACTATCAATTTTCTGCTTGTACTTTGAAAGCTATTCATTGATTAAAAACTGCCAAAAACTGGTGCTAATAAGTGGAATGTTTTTATTGCTTTAGTGTTGCAACATAAGATTAGTCGGCAAAGAAATTAGTGAATAAAAAAACAAAATATTTCTTTTTCGAAAACAGAGCGCAAATAACATTTAAAGGAAAGTCATTTTGAAGACTACGTAAACTCTAGATTATAAAGAGAATTATATTATTTTTAAAATAAACGTGACAAATGAAACGCTTCAGTGCAGAAATAAATATTCAATACACATTAATACGTCAGCAATATTAAAGGAATGTTCTGGTTATGACTCAACATGTGGTCGCTACGATAATTTTCACAGAATTGATTTTGTTTATCTCTAGCTTGTTGCCAAGCATGGTTTACTGACGTCTCTGGCCTTCAGTTTAATTTCACAACAGCGTAGTGGATTTGTAGCTAGACATCGTGAAGGCAAAGTGCAGCTTTTTGGGGGCTCGTCTATTCACGCATGGCAATCGCTGTCTCAAATGAACTTTGTTCGTGACATGTTGATATTGATGAAAACTATTGGCTTTAAGTGTGTGATTGTTCACAAATTATTGGTTAAAATCTTATCTTTACTGTTGCTTTGTTACACTTAAACTTAATTTGAGTTTAATTTTTACTTGACAGAGGCTGGTTAAGTCTGCTGTCTAATGCTTGTTTTTCAAAGTCATTTATGATTTTATATCCCCTAAACAATTTCTATATTATTTATTTGTATATGATTTCGTTAAAACCAGGCTTAACAACTTTCTTACAACAGCGTCAGGTGTTAATTTTAACTATGTTTTGAAAATATTTTTAATGCCAAGAAGCTCAGTTATATTTTATATTACTTTTACTAATTATATTTTAAATTACTTTTATGATTACTCATCGTAATCATTAGTAATTTGACTATTTTTTTTTTTAAAAGGTGAAATAATTGATAAGTATGATTCTTTTTTGTTTGGCTCAGTAATCAAATGATTACGATTACAAATAATCAAATTATAATCACGATTATTTGAGAATCAAAAGTAATCAAAAAATAATTCGACTACTTTTAGAGATTCTTTTAGATTCTCCTTGATTATTTTTATAATTTAAGTCTGAAATACAAAAAAAATTTAGTAATTTTTTTTTCAAAGATTGTCAAAAAACAAGAACGATACAAATGCATTAAAATAAAAAAACTCCAAATTATAATTGGCGTTCATTAGAACCAATTTAAAAAAAAAAATCTTCCACGATTGCCGTCTTGGACTGTTTACTATGTCGGCAAAAGAAAATAGTCGATCAACCTTACTTTACGTTTGGTACTTTAGGCAAAAATTCTTAAAATAATCAAAAAGAATCTCCAAAAGTAATCCAATTATTATTTTTTGATTACTTTTGATTTTTTTTCATTATTTTCGTAATCTCAAGAAATCGTGATTATAATTTGATTATTTGTAATCATAATCAATTACTAATCAGAAATTTATCTTTCAGGATTATATAATGATTACAATTCTTTTTCAAACATAATCTAATTGATTACTTATCGTAATCGCAATTTAACAGCTATGGTTGAGACAAATTGTTGTATATAACGAACAACAACAACATTAAGAGAGAAAATATATACATACGAAAAATATCGCTGTGCCAAAATTATAAACGCACATGGAATTTTTAATAAATCAGAAAAAGCAGATAATTTTCTTTAATCGTTTGCAAAATGCCATCTGGTGAAGAGTTGACAGAGCGTGAAAAAATCAAAGTATTTTTTTCAGAAAAAAGTCTTTTCGAGAAAAAAGTCGTTTGATCGGGAAAAGGGATCGAGTGAGCGAAATTTTGTAAAAGATAAGGAAAATTATTGTTCGAAAAACAATCAACATGGACACAAAAAAATGCTTGGTATGTTTTACGAAGTTAGTAATAGCACAAAAAGTATGCGAGAAAAAAAAAGACAGAATGCGACTTGGATGCTTCTTAAAGTGTCAATTCGCCATGTTTTAAAGAATTCAACAATTGACTCAAGTACTCCACACAAAAAGTTTTAACCTCCTGCACCCACGGGTTTGAGAGTCGGGCTTAATGGGTTAACTTGGATGGACCAGATGGCTACGCTGGATACTGGCGGTATATAGAACATGAACCTCGATATTTTTCAAAGAAAACTTTCGGTGGCGGGTAATTGATGGTTTGGAGTGCACTTGGAAAGGTGAATCTTTATTTTCCAACCGCTCGAATAAGCCCAGAAGAGCTTATAGGTGTGTTAACTAAAAAATTATTGTTCTTTTTGAACGAATGTGAAGACGACGTTCTTGAATTTTAACAATACAATGCAACATGCCACGCATCGCACGCGACTTGACGTTGGTTTTGAAGCCATAACATTCCCGTTATTGGGCGGCCACCACTTTTTATTGATCTCCATATCATGGAAAATGTGTGGGGTGATTTAGATCGCGTTTTTTTTTAGGAAATACCCAATACTCTATAAAGGAAGAGCTGCAACAAGCTATTCTACAAGGCTTGGACGAATTCAGCGAGCAACACTTTTAGAATTTATTTGACTCAATGGCACAGCGATCTTTTTCGTATGTATATATTTCTTTAAATGTTGTTGTTGTTCGTTATATACAACAATTGGCCTTAACACATTTGTCTAACGGTAGAAGTAGAATAATTTTCTCATGCACACAACAAAAGATATTGGTAAAAACCTAGTGCGTTTATAATTTATAACGGGGTGTATCAACATTTTAAAATCCATTTGAAAACCATTTTAAATTTTAAGATAAATAAGCTTAGGGGCTGTTCATAAATTACTTTACATGTTTTTGCCAATTTTAGACCCCCTTCCCCCTTGTCATGCTTCGTGACAAAATTTATTTAAATTGAATTTAAATAAAATTTTAAAAATTTTAAAACTGAATTCAAAAATTTTGTTGTGACGTAACGCACAATCGACCACCCATCTCCCCTCCATGTCACACTTTGTCACAAATTTTCAGCCCCTCCGTCCCCCTAAAAGTGTTTACACCCCCTTAAGTACATAAATAATCTTAATGCATAAAGCATTAAACAAAAAAATAAAAAAACAAGACATTTAATTTATTAAACGATAATGTTAAAAGATAAATTAAATATTATAATAGATTTAATGCCCCTATCACCGTCCGCGAATCGAATTTTCTACTCGACTCGTATTATATACTGAGTTTCCATGGCGAGTTAACTCGGGGTTCTCATGGAAACGCGAGTTGAGTTGAGTTTCGTTAAATCCACATAAACTCCACGAATCTTGTAAGATTTAACTGGGTTCTATCTGTCAAAGTGAATTGTATTCATTTATAATAAGAAAAAGTGTGGAGTGGAAGACACAAATGTCAAAAAAAAAAAAAATTGGCCGCATTCAGCGGAGTCAACAATTGGCAACAGTTGTGCAAAAATTCGCTAAATGGTACAATTATGCAAGCGCTCACTTAAACTGATCAGGTAGCGGACGCCATTGATTCGAGCAAAAAAATTCTATGATACATGAATACAACTACTGAGTGTTTAACCCTTAACTGATACACCTCAAAAAATATAGTTACAAGTTTATGTATTTTTTTCAAAGAACGCCTTAAATAACACGACTAATCAATGCGAAAGCATACACACACCTGAAGGCTTGAAATGTACGGAGCGTTATAGTATGAATGGTGACATAATGAGAGAAATATATTCTTTTCTTTTTGTAGCATGGTCCCACAGCCTAAGTGTACCAGTTAAGGGTTAAACTTTGACTCTAAACTCTGAAAACTCTAAACTTTGACAGCTTTTCTGGAGCTTAGAGTAACAACACATTAAGAGAAAAACGTCGCTCACGCTGGTATCACTATCATAATAGTTCACAACAGTCGAATCGACTGAATGCGGTCATTGACGAGTTCCAATCGACTCGATGTTGTGCATAGAAACGCTATTGAGTTAGCAACGCCATTTTGTCAACTAAACGAAAACCCTAACCCCGAGTAAACTCGCCATGGAAACGCAGTAATAGTTTGCGAGTCTACTTGTTCGCCGCTGATTCAATGCTGCCAAAGCATTAAAGGAAACAAAGTTACATCAAAAAATTAAATTTCGAAGAAAAAAAATTCAATTCGTTCGTGTTTTTTCTATAGTAAATAGTAAAATAAAATATTGTACGCATTGTACTTCGAGTAATTTTGGGATCTTGGTGGAATAATAATAAGATGTTAGTGAGTTTTTGACAACACCAAAAATTTCTTTCATTCTGTCAAAAAATTGTGAGCCAAAGAGCGGAGTTGTCGATAGTTGTCATATTATATTAGTTGCTTGAGTTGCTAGGTTATGATGTGTTATAGTTTTTATAGTTTATTGTGCGAATTAAGTGTTAATGAATATTTAATGCAATTAATTGTGATGTGTTATGTTGATAAAGTTATTGCAGTTGTCTTCGCCCATTTGCCAAGTTCCACATTGAATGGTTTTGCCATTTTATGGCCGACATGCAAATTGTCTTGCATTCACATCGTCTGCTTAAAGAACATATCGAATAACATATCGAACATATCAATGCCTCAACTGATAATAGTTGATAATAGCTTGATAAACTGAAAATCTTGTTTACTTGCACAAAAAACGGAAATTTAACAAAATTTATTTTCATTCCAATTCACTATCAGCTGTTTCTGACACGAGCGGGGAAACATAAATTTATCATTTTGAGAGAGAAGTGTCAAACTTACTAACACCTTTTTATTATTCCACTTTTTTTTAAATATATTTCAAGGGACATTTATGCCCTGCCCCAATAGCAGCTACACAATTTCATTAAACTGCTGAGTGTTAGTGTTTTTTATAACGCGCATATTACTGTAAAATTATACTGATTAGCTTAGAAATAATAAATTTAATATGAAATGATAATAAAAAACGATAAAATTCATTATCTTTAGCATAAAAGAAATAATTTCCAAGCAAGACCTGCATTCGCCGGCTTCTCACAACGTTTTGCCATGTTTTCCAATGATATTTGGAAAGTTCGTAGACTGTAATACCGCCTCCGCGATTTCTACTAGTATTTTATTCGACTCGCTGACGGTGATAGGGGTATAAAACAGCCCATTTAAAGCACACTATTATATTCGTTTTTAATAGACTTAGGTACGACAAGACAACGCAAAACGTCAATTTCTAAATAATTATTCGGAATAAAGTTATTAATTAGTTTGTGCAAAAAAAATAGATTCCGTAAATCAAGATAACTCGTGAGATCACAGTTAAGAATTCTCAAACTCTCATAAGTAGTCGAATTTCCGCTTATTAAAAACATATCTTGCACAGTTGTATAACACAAATTGTAGATTTTTTTTTTAAGCCGCATCGAAATTTCATAAACTAGTTCACTATATATAATATGGTGAATTATTAGATAATGAACAAGTTTTAATTTCGTTTCCTGAAATATACAGTCGGTCGTGTGGCATAGTTTTCTACTGACACAGTATATTTTAGAAGTTGTCAGGCTTACACGATAAATGCAGCTCAAATTACTGATAATTTTATATCTCAGGCTTGTAACACGGGTGACAAGCGAAGCATTTGCACCGGATATAACTATGGATGATAAACATTCGATACCCAGCATGAGTTTTGGATACATTTAAATTTTAAAATTGTTTAGCTTGTTTTGCAGTTAAATCTTCATTAATTCTGACATCCACATTGGTCTTGAAATCTTCTGCATCTTCGGTTGTTCTCTTTGTTGGGTTGTTCAAACAATTAGTACGGATTTTTATTTACAGCTTAGGCACATTTATTCCATAAATCAAATTAGCATTATCCATTATATATTTGCCGTTCTGTTCGAACACCTCCTCCAATTTCTGTGGTAGTTTCATTATCCCGCACAGGTAGAATTCTTCACTTTTCTCTGCAAAGAATATCTCAAGGTGCGGTTAGATAAGGCCCTCATTATCAAATGCTTAACCATTCACTGAGTTTTGCAGGGATCAAAACATATGGAAATACGAGAACGCAAGGTTGGATGGGGCAAAACATCTAATCCGAACTCGAGCAATTTTTGGCGAGTCACCAACCTCGTATAAGGCCTGGCTTTATAGTGGTGGTAGACCACCTGCTTCCGAATGACCAGCTCAGAGCGTTTCTGTTAGATGGCATCACTCAATTTCTGTAGTTATTCCAGTAGACATCAAAATTATGTTTCTATTTTGTGGAAGTAGCTCGTAGTAGACAGGCCTCTTCTTCTGGTGAATGTCCGCTTTTGCTTGCTTGTCTGACACTTCAACCATCTTGGACCAGGCTCTTTCTTGAGAAGTAGGTCGCTTTCTCACGTTTCATAAGCCGATCGCAAATTTCAACTTGATTGACTTTGTGAATTTCTTACAATTCGTGCGGGATCCAGACATTCAATTTTTTGATAAAACCAGCAGTCTTTGAATGACCGTAAACGCTTTCAACGGACAAATTTAGAGCACTCGCAATTTTCCTGACTGTCGAATGCTTGTTTGTCTACAATAGCGTCTTGATTTGGTCGTCGTTAACCTCCAAGAGAATATCAGAACGACGAACATCCATGATAGTTGAGTTGCATTTGGCCTTTGAAAGTATTTCTGTGGAAACTATTATATATTAAAATATATTTGCTATTCTTCATTCAATACAACTGTTTGAGCGGCATATAAGTTTTTGATTTTCGATACCTGAATCCGCAATAGAAGTTCACTAGATGACGAAGCTATTTTGTCTTTCCATTCCATTTATGGAAACTATCACACCATTATTCAAATTAGTTACGGTTTATATTGGTCAAGAATTGACGATCAAGTCTTGCATTTGTGGATGATAGACGCGGAAATTAACGCGAGAGAGAGTAAGTAAAAGGTAAGAAAAGGTAAAAGGTAATGGGCGTAAAGTCTTGATCAGAGTTAATCAGGTGAATTGGTCAAGAATTAAAGATCAAGTTTGTTGATGCGAGACGTTTGTTGATGAGAGACGCGGACATCAACGCGGGAGAGGGTAAGTTTCAAAGAGAATTAGAAAAAACATTGACGTCAAGCATTGATCAGAGCAAATTTGGACTTTATTTCATTGAAGAGATGAAGGAAGATGTTCATCATTAACTTTTCATAATTTTTAATTCGCTGAACGATGTCTTTGTGGATACTATTTGTTAACAGTTAGTTCCATAGTGCCGTTTTTTAGTCTGAATTTACACCTCTTAAGGCCTTTAAGACCTCAGAAAACACACTAGAGCAAAAGAGATGCATGACTTGGTTCCTTAATTGCTCCAATGTGAAAATCTCATCTGCCTGCCTGGCTGAACCGCCGTTTACTAGGTTCGCAACCTAAGACTTGACGATCAAGTCTTGAACTGAAGGAAAAGTGAGCATAAGGGGAAGAACAGACTTGTCCGTACCGTCAAGTTTTCACCTTAATTTACAAGAAAGTAATTTCTGAAGAAAGAAGAAAGTACGGAACACTTCATCATCAACTCTTGATCTGAGCAAACCTCAGTGTTAAGTTTAAAAGGGAATAATAAAAAGTTGAGTCAAGTCTTGATAAGTGTAAACTGGGATTTATGTTCCACACATTATCTTCTCTGGATATTTCAAATAAGAAATATTAGCTGCTACAATTATGGACAATTGCAGGAATCTTGCCCATTGTTTCATCAGTGAATGATTTTTGAAAATTTATCAAATAAATTCGCTAGATTGACTGCCATCAACCAAGAAAAGGCCGATTGCTCTGCTTTGGGGCTACAAGATATCAACAAGATCAAGTTTCTATTATCTACAGAAGACCTTAATAGTTTTCTTTTTTTGTATTACAGAAAATAATTCATAGATTCAATGATGATTAGCTCTAAATTTATTGTTTATTGTGTATTTGCAGCTTGCCAATTCCAGCCGAATGATGACTTATCTATGGCTTGATCGGCGGAAGATTGATTTATTTCGTTCAAAAGTTGTACTTAAGCATTTTTTTTTTCCTCACGTTTTCATCACATTAGCAACAGTTAATATTAATTGATCAACAGAAAATTAGCATTAATTGCTTCAAATAAAATTATATGCACTAAGGTCACTACTACAACAACAACCCAAGGTTAGCAAAACGGAAGCAGCAACAAAACGGAAGTAACAACGAAAAACGCTTCAATTTGCTGCCGGCCGAGTAGCGCAAGCAGCATGGCGTAGTATAAACGACCGAGTGCGGGACAAACGCAATTTTATTGTTATGAAAGTGCTATGGATTGCGTCATTCACATGGTATTGGGTGATGTTGCCTCAAAAACAACCCGAATAAACTAGAAATTAATACAAAACAATATCAAAAGATTTGCATTAAAAATTTGCATAATTTTTTATCTTCAATTTCTTTCACACACACGTAAAACAAAAATAATTTGCAAATGTAAAAATTTTCACTTTCAAGAAATCCAAAAAAAAAAAAAAAAACGCAACATAAACAATGTGAGAGCGCGAGAAAGGAGCACGGGAAAACGAATTTTCCGCAGTCATCGCGACGCTGCGCAGTTGAGGTCGGCACATCAGCGCTGCTTACGTCGCAGTCACTGCATTATATAAGCGTACGGTGAAAATTTGTAGCACAAACGAATTTTGCAAGACATTTGCTTCAAAATCCTAATATTTTGTTTAAATTGCTAAACTTTGAATTATTTGTAGTTTTTTTAAGAATTTTGATTAGCATAAATATTATTGCTGTAGCCTGTAAAAGTTCATGCTTTTTGCTAGCTGGCAAACACGTCACTTGACCTGAATAAAATTACTTTTTTCTTGCTTCATTCACAGCAAAATTATTCACTTATTCTTGGTTGAAATGTTATTTTACACTTATAGTTGTTCTTGTGTTAAATTCTCTAATTTTATACAAACACACTTGATATATTCTATGGTCTTTGATTGAATTCCCAGTGAAATACTTTGGAAGTTTCTATTTATTTTTACCTGAGAGCGACTGCGACGACGACGACTGCTCGACAAGAAAACCGAATTGGACTTGAAAAATTTTTGCGCTGCTGCTGCGCTTTGTTGAAAAAAGCACAGAATTTCGAAGTTCATTTCATGGCCACAAGTTGGCTGCACTGCATACTAAGCTTGGCAACGATTGCGTATTGGTTTGAGCATTCGCTACTATCAAGCCTATAAGTATGCAATTTATAACAAAATGTGTTAAGATACACTACGAGGCAAATGTTGCAGGTTTTAAATGCGGAGGTATTTAATTTAAAAGTAGCAAGAATATAAATTAAAAAATGATTTACCCAGCGTCCACACGTGCAAGTCCAAGTTCGAAAAACTCAATACATCTAAGCATTTTTACTAACACCCTTACATTTTCGGACTTGCAGCGCTACTTGCAAGGAAATTTCAGAGGCACTTGCTGCAAGTAAATGCCAAAAAGGTGAATTGAAATTATGCTTTTGTGGAATTGAAACTACTGAAACTACTTGCAGCTAATTTCGAACATTTTCGAAGACAATATTTATTGTCTACTTGCAAGTGATTACTTGCACGTGTGGACGCAGGAATTATTAAGTGGAAGTGTTTCGGCTTATTGAAAAAATCCGAAGATTCGATCGAGTTCCGAAAAATTTTAACCCAATTTTTTATTTTTTTTTTTGTTTTCCAAAATTGTGTTAATATAGACGACAATTTGGATATTTTTGGGAAGTTAAAGAAAGAGCTATGCAAGTTTTTATCTTTTTCCAGGATTTGAAATTTTGTTGCGAAATCATGAATTGGGTCATTTTGCAAAATCCTTCAAACAGAATTTGAGAAATTAAAATTTTCGATTTCTAAAGATTCACGCCTTTGTATCGTGAAATTTTAATTGACTGTGACTAAAATTTGAGGATTTGAAAGTTTTTATTATCACTTGCATGTTCTTGTAGTACGAAATTTGACTGAGATACTGAATTTTTTATTCTGATCTTGCAAACTTTTTGAAAAATTTTAATAAGCAATTTCGTCCTTAATTTTGCAGCTATTTTTGAGAATACTTGAAAACGTGACAAAAACTCGATTCATTTGATGAAATTAAATGATATTGTTGAAATTTTATGAAATGTTGATGCCATATTTAAGATTCTATTTATTCCTATGAATTTTTTGAATATTGCTGGTTTATGAGATGTAAATTTATGAGATTTTGTAATTAAATTATTTTTGTGTTTTTTTGTAAAAGTGATCATGTTTTTATCTTGGAATTGTCAGTTATGAAACTAACATATTTAGCCAAAGAATTTTTTACAACATTAAAAAATGATAGCGTGTGACATTTTTAAATAAAAATCTCATTGTTATATTATGTTCTTGTTCATTGGAATCATTTGTTAATCAAAACATAAAATGTTTACAGTTTTTTTTTTGTAAATGTTGGTAAGCTACGCAAAAATTGTAGTGTTTCTTATTTTGACGTGTATACGTCTTTAAAATCGATATAGGGGACATTTTTGCAAAATTTGATAGGAGAGGTCATAAAACCGGTACAGATTTTAAACACAAATTTCCATATGATTTAATTTTCCGATTTGGACAAATTAAGGCTTGCTGGAAAGGTCATCTCAACAGAAATCTTTATATATACAATAAACAGTTATATATATACTTCGCGTCAATCCAAGTCATATATATATATTTTTTTTTACGCGGAACGTTTAAAAAATTCCGTTTATTGAAAGGACTACATTTCGGTAGGCATGGGCGTATACAGGGGAGAAAAGTGGGGCAGGTGCCCCACCCAAGAAGTTAAATGGCATATCGCTCGTTTTCTTCAATAACCTCATAGTCCAAAAAACGTCAAAATTTTAGTTTGACATGCAGAACACTCCAGAGGCGGTCGTGGCGTTGTGGATAGAGTGTGTTGCTATATATATATAGTGTATAGCAACACACTATACGCCAGAGAGCCCAGGTTCGAATCCCCCATCTGACACAGAAAGTTTTTTCAATTGAATTAATTTTTCTGTTCGGCCGTCACCTCTCTGCAGACAATGGCAAGCCTCAGAGTGTAAAAAACTGCCATGAAAAGCTTATTGAGAACATAAGCCGTTCGGAGTCAGCATAAAACATTGTAGGTCCAGTTCTCGATCATTTGTGTTTAAATATACGAAAAATACGTTTTCGGAAGGTCCTCAAAATAAGCATCTCTTTCGGTGATAAGCTCCTCTCTAGTGGTGAATTTCTCCAGGTTTGGAAACAGAAAATAGTCGCTGGGGGCCAAATCTGGAGAATATGCTGGATATGGAAGCAATTCGTACTTCAATTCATGGAATTTTGTAATGGAAGCAGGGCATGTGTGAACGCGTGGATTGCCTTGATGGAAGAGCACTATTTCCTCGCCAAATGGCGGCGTTTCTCATTCAAAGCGTCATTGAAACGATCCAATTCGGCTGCATAGTATTCGGCATTGATCGTTCTTTTCGGTGGAAGGTAATCGATGTAGATTATACCACGTTTATCCCAAAATACTGTCGCCATAACCTTTCCGGCCAATAGCACCGTCTTCGCCTTCTTCGGAGCACGTTCAGTCGGTGAAGTCCACTGTTTCGAAAGTTGGATCCATGTTTCGTCCACGGTTATTAATCGGCAGAAAAATTCCTTCTCATCTTTGTTTAACATCGCCAAACACGCCTTTGAATCAGTGATACGATTACGTTTATGGTTGAGATTGAGCAAACGTGGCACCCATCTTGCGGATAATTTTTTCATATACAAATGATTTAGCAAAATATTCCACACTCGTTCGTCTGACATGCCTATGACCAACAATTTCGCGCATTTTAACTCTGCGATCGGTCAACACGATATCGTGAATTTTAGTGACCATTTCTGGTGTGGTGACTACATTTGGGCGTCCAGAACGTTCTGCGTCACTTGTGCTTGTACGACCGCATCGGAGTTCAGTAAATCACTTGTGAATCATTCCAATCGATGGTGCAGAGTCCCCATAGTATTTGTCAAGGCTTTCCTTGGCTTGGCTGATGTTTTTTTTGCACAAAAAATAATTTTTCAAAAAAACTGTCAATGGCTGCCAAACACAAACTAAGCGTCGCAGTGAGCTAAAATTTTGACAGTAGTCTATTAACATATGGTGGTTGACAGAATCAGTGTTGAATATAAAGTTACTACGCGGGAAATTTAATTTTTCACGGATTTATCAAACGGCCCTCTATGTCGTAAATAAATCATAAATGACAGCCTGAACACCCACTAACTTTAGCGAATGTGCCGCACATGTAAAGTAAATGGCAGATTCGCAAAACTCTTTAATTCTTGGCTGAACACCGAAGTAATTTCCGTATTACGTATCTAACGAAGAAAGTGAGCTGGTCAACGTTGGACAGGTCTGGCGTAGAAGTTCTTTGACAATGGTTTTTAAAACTTGCTGTCCCATTGCATTTATAAATTCACTAGCTGAATACCCGGTGTTACTCGGGAATTGATATAAATACTTTTTAAACGCACTTTTTGAACGAACTTTTTGAATGCATTAGTCGCATTCGCAATGTTGTGCGCATCTTTGAAGCCGGTAACTTCTGCGGAATGTGCAAAATTTTAGCTTCAACATCAGAGATTATGAAAAAAGTTAGGAAAATCATGATTTGTGTGTGCGTGCCGAAAGCTATCAAAATATATTTTCAAATTTTGTATTTAATTCGTTAGATTGGACATTTTTGAAATACCAAAAAATCAAAATTTTAAGGAAGCATTTTAAATTTACTAAAACTCACATGCTCTCTTTTGACTTCGTGTCGTAATGTTGCTGTAGCGTCCAATGTGCTACAATATTTATAATACACGGATACTTTCTTAAAGAAATGAAAGGAAGTCAAAAATGCAATTTTTAATTTAAATTATTTTTACAACATATACAAATTCTGCGCCATTTTTTGAAAAAACCTCAAATGTTATTAATGGTTTGATATTCCAGAAAAATCAGACCAAAAAATCAGAAATTTTTGAGCATTTATGTAAAATTTCTAATATATAAATGCTCTCTTTTGACCTCGTGTCGTAATGTTGCTGTAGCGTCCAATGTGTTCAGGATACTAAACTTGTGCACTGGAGTTCATGTGTAATTATTATGACGTAAGCTGTGTTATTATTATGACGTGTATTTTTTAAGGCCTCACAATATTTATAATTCACGGATATTTTCTTAAAGAAATGGAAATATGTATATAAAAAACCAATTATTTTAAGTATTTTTTAAGGATAAACGGAAACTTGCTTAGATCAAAACAAAAAAAAAAAAATTGTTGGAACACAGACACAAAGATTTGTACAATATGAGGGGATAGGAGGGAATAGAAGGTGGAAGGAGTGGGTAGGAGAGAGTAGACGAGTGCTCGAAGTAGAGAATTTTAAATAGAAAATGAGTTTTATTAATGTAGATAGTACAGAAACAATTAATTTTTTTGTTAAATTGACGCAACTTTTGTGAATTGAGGTAATGTCATACAAAAGGAAGTCAAAAATGCAATTTTGAATTTAAATCATTTTTACAACGAAAACAAACTTTGCGCCATTTTTTGAGAAAACAAGTTTTTTGAAAAAAGATTCAAAAATTTAAATTTTAACTTGACAGTACTACTATTATGATTATTTTCATAATAAAAAAAAATAATAATATGAATAATAGAAAGAATTTATTTAAATATATTTAAAAACAGCAGAGTAACTTATATTGAAAGTCAAATCTTTGAATTTCTGATAGTTTTTTTCTGCTAAATAAGTTATTTTTCTGTATCTTCAAATTATACCCCATTTTTGACAATTTTTTTATGAATAAGCCGTCATTTTGTAAGAGTCCCTTACAAATTAAATTGATATTTTATTTAAACAGAAATCCGTTTTGTGTTTAAAGAGCACGCCCGCTGTTAAGGCTCAATTCCTCTGGATCCACAGACGTTGGAGTTATAGTTCATGAATCCAACATATAGTATTAAAAAATGCACATCAAAAGGATGTGCAAGTGAAATACTCTTCACAGACCAGTATTTTACAAGTGACACCTAGAAAAGCAACCACGTACTAGATGGCACATTCATAAACACAAACGCATTGTCCTGTGTCATATTCTGTGAAAGCAGTATGCAATAAGAATTCCATACTGCCCTTAATAGTACCAGCTTGGCTACCGGTAGATGGCGTACCTTCATTGCCATCTACTGGTTAAGACGAGACCTATCCAATCTCTTGCATGCTAAGCAGGTATGCTAATCCGGTCGTACTACTGCGCGACCCCGCCGGTCAATCTAGACCTGTGCAAGCGATGTGCACAAACCACAGCCAGCATGAGTCTCCCCGAAGGACCAACCCATGATAGTCACCTGGGCAACTCGGTACCGCCGAATGGGGGTCTACAACATCCCGGCAAATGAGGAAAAAAATTCATATAGAATTTTTGAATTTGACAGTGCACAAAGCACTTTTTTGTTTCTGACTGACACTTCAATTTAAGGCATGGAATCTTACCATACCTTAAACGAAGTGCCTAAGTTTGTGAACGCGTGCAACTTGATTGCACCAGGTCTCCCTTTTGCCGTGTCTTACAGATACAAAATAATCACACGATGTTGGCCATATACAGATAAGGTCACCTCATTCGACGGGTTTGACTATCCCCGAGCTAACAAGTTCTACTGGACCATTGCTTCTCCATTGCAGGCTTTTTTCACAAGGATTTACCATAGTGACCTGCTACCAGATTGGCCGCCATACCGAGCTCTGGTGAACTCTTCTCTTTTACGACAGCACACAAGACTTATCCACGAATGTTACCACTCTATGCACCTACTGCCAACCTTCCTCCTTTATCCTGGCTTTGGACAGGCAGGCGCAATTCAGTTGCTAATCTGGCGGAGTTAATTTATTTAAACAGTAAGAGTAAGAGTCTGAAAATATAAACTGAAATATAAAAAGTACGCATATTGTAATGTGTACGCCGAATACCACAGAATTCAACATCAGCTGTTCTGATATGCGATACTATATAAATACACACAAAGAAGAAAAGAAGATAGTTTTAATCCGTCGCGCTTTGCTGCGACTTATTGTAGCATGATATAGCAAAACAGATAGCGCCAAATGGCTCACTGTACCCAAAATGCACTTATAGAAACTATGCTTATTAGCCCAGATATGCCGACGGGCATATTAGTGCACCAATCTACGTAGTTTTCCAAAATAGCCTTATTCTGACAGATAATATTACAAAACTGAAGAAAGAAAAAAAAAAAATATTTTTTAATTTGGATTTTGAGTCCGTACTACATGTACTACGCTCGGTACATATGAAAGCAAAATACAGTATTTTCTTGTGATTTAATTAAAGTTGTTTTATTATTCATCAACTTTTGTGTACATAAGTAAAGAAAAGCGAATTAATAAAAAAATTATTTGGTGGTGTGGTACTCCACATTACACTTTACATGGAGCGGCACATCACATTTAATGCAGCATGTAGTGGTCTTATTGTGGCAATGATTACAACGTAGCTGTTTACATTTTCCATCGGCTTGACGTGTGTTCTCAGTATGTAAATGATCTTTTCGGTCAAATCTGATGTTCGATCAAATCTGATGTAATCATAAGTAGATATAAGCAATGTGGCAATGCGCCGACGAAAAGATAAATGGTCCATTTTACCTCTCATATGTCTATGCAGTTGCCACGCATTGTGCTCTGCAAGATCAATGAGGTGTACGAATATTGGGAAATACCATTTTTTACCCCGAATAGATACACGGTACAAGCTGATATTTTCATCTGCTCGATCAACGCCACCCATGTAGCGATTATATTCATGAATAAGGCCTGGTTGTTGAATATATATACGCTTTTCTCTTTTCGAGACCAACGTGAAATATTTTTTGACGGTTCAACTGAATGGGCGTTTGAGGGTACGTTTACGGCACTGCTGTCGTTCCAACAACATACAATTATATTGTTGGTAGAAATCTTACGATGGTCATACCACCCTTTCTCTCTTTTCTGCAGATCTTTTTTGTTTAGCAAAGGACAGTTGTCTAACCGATTGTGACGAATTGTTCCAGTGCCTTTCACGCCTCGTTCTTCTAACTTAGCCAATAAGTTGATTGTAGTAAATAAATTATCGAAATACAATCGGTGAGCAATGTCGGGTTGGCTTTTTGATAATATGTCACAATACGTTAAGACTACGCTTGGACCAAGTCCCATTTTGGTTGTAGGTATTATTTGGGAAAGTCCCTGCACCCTGGTACGGCTCGAACCAAACAATGTAGCCTTTATAAGTTGCTCCAACCAAAAACTTATAGCCATACCTTATAGGCTTTGCATGGATATATTGCTTACATCCGTGACTACCATAGTATGGTACCATCTGCTCGTCCACTGAATGCTGTATGGTTTTCGGAGCATTACTTTGGAAACTCTGGTTCAACATTTGTAAAAGTGGTTTAACTTTTGCGTACTTGTCGGTTTTATCCAGACTGTTGTTATCCACAAAGTGCAAGTTTCTTATTATGAACTCAAATCGATCCCTTCTCATTGCGTTCGACACAAAAGAATAATGAGTATCCCTATCACTTTGCCAATACATACGGCGTCTCGAAACAGTATTGTAGCCACTCAGTAGCACCCAAATTCCAACAAAGCACCTGATTTCGTCTGGAGTTCTATTTGCAGTTGCATTTTTTTTGGATGCATAATTATTGGAGTATTGAGTAATAACTTGCAGCAAGTCCCCATCAAAAAATTTTTCGAACAATTCAAGAGGTGTAGGTAAAATTTCCTGTTCACATGCTGTAACAATCGGCTCCGTTTCTTCCAGATCGTCCTTTACCCATTTGACTGACGATTTAATACATTTACGTTTCTTGGCCTGTTGCAATAACTGAAGTGGAATGTCGTCTTCATTATCCGAATCAGTAGAATAAGAATTTCGAAAAAGCTCAGCCTCAGCATTTAATAATAGGGGTGGTAAGTTTTCAAAATTCACTTCATCTTCTTCTCCAGAGTCTTCATCTGTGACGTAGTTGTTCGCACCTTGAGTGGGCACAATTGAGATGTCGTAAGAATTTTGCAAAAACTCTGCATCACTTTCCTCTAAGGCATTTAATGTTAAAAATCTAGAAAAAAATAAGTTTTTGTTTTCACCATTTTTACACACTAATGCCGAACGTATTACATGTAGTACGTCAGCAAAAACATCAACTAAAATTACATAAACTTTTTTTGCACATTTATTTTTGATACGTATTGGTTTTTACAACTATTACAATTTAAAAAACTTAGAAACGCAACAACAATAAAATATGCATATAAATCTTTTTCTCACCGATTACGTGACATCTTCACCCTGTTGCCAATTTCACAAAACTGAAGTTTTGGATCCAATGTTATACACATAAGCTACACATAATCTTCCGACTTAGATTATTGCATAGTCTCAGCGAGTGACCATTTACTCTCAACACTTGATCAGTACCTCTGCACAAAAAAGGACCTAAAAATTAAATTTCTAATTACAGACCTATTGCAAAACTGTCATGTGCTCCTAAAATTTTTGAAAGCATTATCTATGACATTCTCTTCTTCCATTGCAAATCTATCTTTCCTGTTAATCAACACGGCTTCCTCAAGGGTAGATCAACTACCACTAACCTCACAGAATTTGTTTCAAACACTCTATGCTCGTTGGAAAGTGGTTTCGAAGTTGATGCTGTCTCTACCGACTTCAGTAAAGCGTTTGACAAAATCTCACACACTATCATCCTTCTTAAGCTTAAAGACTTTGGTTTTCCATCTCCGTTTATATCCTGGATCAAATCGTATCTCGAAGAACGCCATTATAATGTCATCTTTAGATTTTCCAACTCAGAATCTTTTACAGCTACCTCTGGTGTCCCACAAGGCAGTCACCTTGGTCCTTTGCTATTCGTCTTAACAATTTCTGATGTTGACGGCATCATCAAAGAATCCAATCTTTCTGTGTACGCTGATGATATGAAAATATATCGGCGCATACAAACCAGCACCGATTCCCGAAATCTTCAAAACGATCTTGTCAGCTTTTTCACTTGGTGTCAAAAAAATTTGCTGGAACTCAACGTCAGTAAATGCCAAGCTATTACATATTCTCGTAAGCGACTCCAACTCCCCCCGAGAACCTATTACATACTCGGTAAGCCAGTTCCCTCTGTAAGCTCTTTACGTGACTTAGGTGTTATTTGTGACAAGGAACTTAACTTTAGGTCTCACATGGATAATATTATTAGTAGAGCTAACTCTGCACTTGGTTTTGTGAAACACTGGTCCAGAGAGTTCTCCAATCCCTACGTCACAAAATCTCTCTATCTTACCTTTGTTAGACCCATTCTCGAATATGCCAGCCCAGTTTGGTCTCCCATTTACAACACCCATTCAATGAGAATCGAAGCCGTTCAACGTAGATTTATTCGTTTCGCTCTACGTGGTCTTCCCGGTTCTGACAGTTTCAACTTACCTCCTTATGCCGACCGTCTGAAGTCGATTAACATGCATACTCTTGAAAAACGAAGGGAGGTTGCCGATGTACTCTTCATTCATCAACTAGTATGCGGAACCATCAACTGCCCTGCACTGCTCCACTTAATATCACTTAATACAAACCCACGCAACCTTAGGTCTATACCTCTCTTCCACCTTAACTTTCATCGCACCTATTATGGATGCAGTGAACCAATAACCAGGATGCTTCGCATAACCAATAATTTGATCAGCGAATTCGATTTTCATCTTAGTAGACCTCGACTCCGAAATACCCTTCTTAACTCCAACGCCACTTCTTCCCCCTCTTTAATGTCTTCTTACAACTAAGATAATGTACTTATATTAAATCCATTACTAATGAAGATACATATTCACTGTTTAAATTTAAGTTTTTAGTTTAAGTATTTAAATCGCTTGTATTAAGCTTAAATAAATAAATAAATAAATAAATAAGCAATTACCCTAGACAAAACTTATCAACGCATGCTTTGTTGACAGTTATATTCTGTAGCACAACAACAAGTAGATTAGAAAATTTAAAGCACAGTAAACGCAGAAACCTGAATATAACAGGTGTACTACATGTAGTACGCTAGGCATATCTGGGTTAGATGAATGGTTTTGTACAACAGTATTTGTACAACAGTGCCTGTTTGTTTTTGCGATAGAGCAAAAGAGGTAAAGTTCGAAAGTACTCGAAAGTTCCTATATACAAATTTTTATGCAAACCGAAGAGTGGTTTTGGAATTTTCACGATTAATCGTTTCTGAAAAAGTGGGAGTATATATAGTTTGACCACGCCCATTTCTAGTACAGTTGCCGACAATAACCATACGAACTTAATTACAAAATTAAAGTCTAATACGGCAAAAATCGTTTGAAGTGTATAATTTTTATAGATTTGTGCGAGGTGAAAAGGGGTGTGGCAAAATTAATCAAACGTATGTAGAATGGGAAAGACAAGAAGAACACAACAAAAAATCCTCAAGCAAATCTGACACTTCGTTCTTGAGTTATGAGGTTTTAAAATGCTGTCAGCAAAATAGCAAAAGCAACGAATATTTCGCTTTTGCTTAACTGTCATTATTGTAAATGCAACAGCAACAGCAAAAGCAACAGAAATAAAAATAATTTGTTGCTTTTCAGTTCATTTTGCTGTTGTTGTGAAACTGTTGTTGTGGTGTCTCAAGAATGCTTCCTTCCATAGTAAACCCCCAAAAATTGGCTAGATTTTATCTATTTTGATATCGAAAAATTCTCGAAAATTCTTCGAAATGAAGTCAGTTAAAAATAGAAAAAGTGCCATATCTCGAAGGGGAAGCAAAATAGGTAAAAATTAACCAGTTTTTGGGGTATCAGTCCTCCATTTTGCACATTTTTAGGGGGGGAGGGGGCTCGAAACACGTGTTCAACTGTCCACTGTAAGTCAAATTGTAAGTCCCCCCTTTAAGATCCCCTTTTAAGTACTGTCTGCCTATTTAAAACATATTTTTAAATGGCAGCCCTCCCTAAAAGTGTGTGGCATATAAACAATGAAAAGCAACAGTTACCAAAACCAAAACGAAATAAAAAGCAACAGTTACTAAAACCAAAATGAAATGAACTGAATTATACTTATTAGAAAATAATGGTAAATAATGACATAATTAGTTATGAGATTTGTTTTCTAATTAATAATGTTTTAGTACAGCCATATTTTTATTTTTAAAGATATGTTTATGTTTTAGTTGTTATTTACAAGAAAATTGAATAAATTACAAAATTGATTGTGGGAAAAAATTTCATTTATTACGCGAAATTCTGAGAAATTGCACTCAAAGTTGAAATTTGGTAGTTAATACCGATTGAATATGAAATTCACACGCGCATAGCTCGGTAACGGTTAAGTCATTAGGGCTTGTTGATATACCGTTAGAAAGGTGATTTTATTGCCCTTGCAATGAGTTATTCAAATAGGTATAATGTAGGTTAGTTTTCCTGCTAGAAACAATAACGTGAATCAATGTCGTCAAATAATAATTAACCCTGTAGCTCCTAAGAACGTGATAATAGACCCCCTCTCATACCATTTTTTGCTCAGCTCAACATAACCTTTCACCTCCGTAAATAGTTGCACTCAATTGCGGGACACCCTGAATATAGATTAGAAATATTTGTAGATAAATATGATGTATTTCAGTTTCCACGATTTCCGCACTTTTGTATGTCAAAAGTCTGTAGCAAATCTGTAGCCACTTTTTATGTTCACTCATCACGTTTAAACGACAACTCAGATTTTTATAAAATTTTGTACACATATTTATAGGTCAGCAGAGAGTGCAATAGGATACTTTATTTTAACCCATTAACAACCAATGTTACTATATGGAAACATATGCGTCTCGAATTTTCATTAAATACTGCATAATATTTCAAAAGTTTTAGTGCCAGTTTTTTAAAAAAAGTAAAATTAGCATGCAATAATAACTTATTTCTGCTCAATGGCATACATAGTTTTCACCAAAATGTTGCTTCAAGTCTAAAAATGTCTGTTTTTTATGGTTTTCTTTCGGTCCTAATGGATTAAATTGCACTTCGGTTAAACGAGAACAAAATCAATAAACGATTTTAAATTTCCTTCAATTTGATACCAAAATCATGTATGTAGTTTGAAAACTGTGAAAAATTTTAGTACCACATCTTTTTAGTATTAATTATAAGCTGAGAATGAGAGAAAAACGACTTGAAATTCACACTTTTAGCTTTGAAGGCAAATATTTCAGTCAGTTTGCAATGGATTTCAATAATTTTTTTTGAAAAATGTTGTTTGTTAAAATATCCTTCAAACATAAGTTGAAATTTTTACTAAACCAAAGTATTAATATTTTTAAAAATTTTTTTAAAAAATGTTCAAAAATTTTTAGTTTAAGCCAAAAAATTGGATAAAAGTTGTTTTTGTTGTAAACAAAATTAAATCCAAAATTTAGGTTTTCGATTTCCTATCAGATGATATAACAATCTTAAGGTTAATAATTTGTAGTATTACTTAAACAATAAAAAATCGTTTTGGTAGCGAAAAATCAAGCCTACCCACTATCAATTTTTGAATGAAAACTTTTTGAAAACCCGGCGAAGCGGCGGGTTTAAGCTAGTTAATCATAAATTGCTTGTGTTGTTAACTGTTCTCATGCTCCATTAATAACATAATTATATGCTTGCAATCTTTATATCCACTTGGAGAACTCAAATGATGTCCAGTACCAGTAGTAGTATTATATAAATGGTAGCAATAACAGCATACAGGTGTCTTTGCTAGTGAATAAAGTAGTTATTTTCTTTCTAAACACTCACCATTTGTCAATTTATCTAGTTTTTGTTTTACCACTTGAATCTGGAAAACTTGTAAAAGTTTCAGAGAAGTTACAATTTTTATTTTGGAAAAACTCTGGCCCTTTTCGAATTCAAATATCACGACCTTCTTCCGTTCAAATTTCGCCACAGTAAGTACCAGGGTCAGGTGATACAGATACATTCTTCAAACTTGCAATTATTAATGCACAGAGTTAGCTTCTGATGTGCGCTTGAAATTTTCTTTACACGTAACCTCTTTTTCCTGGTGATATTCAAAAGGTGTTTTTATATATTGAGGTAAATACTCAGGTAATGAGAATGAAGAATCCCTCAGCTTATTTGTTTCTTCAACCGTAAAAATCGAAGTTAGCTAAGAAAGTTTTTCCACTCTTTCTTTTTGAGCTATGTGATGTCTTTATTAATCAAGGTCTGCTTAACAACTAAGTAATTTACATTTCATTAAGTCTTAAGTATGTTCCTAAATAAGAGAAATGAATAAATGAGAGTATTGAATTAAGGTGACCCTACGACAATACCCCCTTTTTTAAAATAAGATAAAATAAATTTATTCCAATGAGCCACAAGTTTCAACAACCTTTTTGCGTTGTCTCAAATTATAATTATGTTTTGCTTTATCTTGTGTCTCATTGGTTACAGCGATTTCAGCAATATTATTTTCCATATTGTTGTCCGGTGCAACCGGTTCATTTTGATTTTGATTTACAATTTTTACGTTCTCATTATCGTCTAAACTTATTTCCGAGTTTACAATAGTGGATTCACTTATAATAGGTGTAACATCTATATTGTTGTGCGTATACTCAGCCTCATGGTTACTATAGTTGTTGCATGAAATCACTTGATTTGCATGTCTCTTCCATTTTTTACCACTACGCGTTTCAACTATGTATGTCTGTCTCCCTATGATCTTACATATATGTCCGTTCGTCCATGTTACCTTGCCTGCTACGGAGTAGTCCTTTACCATAACTGCCTGACCTACATTAAAAACATTTTTCCTAGATCCATGATGTTTTTTTTGATTGCTCTGCTGTTGTTGAACAACATCTTTTACCTTAAAATTTGTATCAACTGTTCTCCTTGGATTCAGCAAATCTAATTTTGTACGCAAATTACGACCAAACATTAAAAAAGCTGGTGAAACACCTGTACTAGCATGCTTCGTATTACGGAAATCAAACAAGAATCTATTAAGAACCTTGTCGAACCGCGACACATCGACACCCAGTAAACTTCGCTTTAATGCATTTTTTACCACTTTAACAGCATTTTCGGCCTGTCCATTTGTAGCGGGATGCCCAACTGGACTGGTGACATGCTCAATCCCGCATTCTTGTAAATATGCCTTAAATTCCATAGAAACAAAAGCTGTTCCGTTATCGGAAACGATTTTATGCGGAACACCGAAACGTGAAAACATTTCCTGCAATTTTCCTATGACTGCTTTGCTAGTAGTGTTTTTTCCCATGTCAATACATTCTATCCACTTACTATTTGCATCTACCACGATTAAGCACCAACGATTTAAAAATGGACCGAAAAAATCTATATGCAGCCTGGACCAAGGCTGATCCGGCCATTCCCAAACAATTAGTTGCTGCTTTGGTGGTGTAGTTCGCGTTTTTAAACATGCTTCACACGACTTAACTACTTTCTCAAGATCTTCATTCTGCTTTGGCCACCAGCAACATTCACGCGCCCTCGATTTCATCTTAACGATGCCCATATGGGACGCATGCAATAACTTCACTACCTTATACTGTAGGCTATAAGGAACTATTATTCGGAACCCCCAAAATATACATTCGGACTCGTATGACAACTCATACCTTTTTAGAAAAAACGGTTTTAACTCAGGGTCTGAACACTTCGGAGGCCAACCATTCATAATGTGATGCTTTACTTTTTGTAGTAATTGATCTTTACCTGTCTCTTTCCTTATTAAAGAAAAATCTAAAGGGATTTTATTAACCTCTTTAATAAAATTAAAATGTACGTTACTTGGTAACCCATTAGGTTCTGACTCATTGCTTGATGGAAATCTTGAGAAGTAATCTGCTACATTTTGCGCCGATTTAATGTGCTCAATTCGAAAATGATAACCTGACAGAGTCAGCGCAATACGCTGCAGTCTATTTGCCGCCATTTGTGGAATTCCTTTTTTGGGATTGAAAATATATTGCAAAGGTTTATTATCTGTAACCAGTACAAATTTCCGACCATATAGATAATGATGGAATTTTTTCACTCCATAGAGAATAGCAACCGCTTCTCTATCAAGTTGTGAATATTTTCGTTCCACATTTGTCAACTTTCGAGAAGCAAACTCAATTGGACTTTCAACGCCCTCTGGCGACACTTGCGAAAGCACAGCTCCGACCCCCACTGGGCTTGCGTCTACTGTTAGCTTGGTCTCGAAATGAGGATTAAAATGAGTCAAACATCTATCTGCTTTTAATGAAGTTTTTAAAATATCAACTGCCTTAGCACATTCATTTGACCACATAAATTGTTTCCCTTCCTTTAATAATTCGTACAAAGGTGAAGCAATTTTTGCCACATTCGGCAAGAATCTTCTATAAAAATTGATAACCCCTAAGAAGGCTTGAAGTTGTTTTATATTCTTAGGATAAGGAATTTTGTTAATTTCTTCCATTTTCTGTGGATTAGTATTTAAACCGTTCTTATCAATAATATGTCCCAAATATTCTATTTGGTTACATAAAAATTTACATTTGTCTAACGACAAAGTTAAACCTGCATCTTGCAAAATCCGCAATACACTTTCTACCCGCTTAACGTGTTCGAGTCTATTAGGCGCTGTGATGAGAATATCGTCCATAAAAACGACTACTCCTTCAATTTTTAAAAGTAAACTTTCCATTATTTTTTGGAATATTGCGGGTGCGGACGCTAAACCGTACACTAAGCGTGTATATTGAAATAACCCTTTAGTTGTTGAAATGGTTGTGAATTTCCGTGAATTGGCTTCAAGTGGAATCTGCTGATACGCCATTGTCAAGTCTAATTTCGTAAACTGTTCTCCGCCGTGCAATTTAGAAAATATATCCTCAATACGAGGTAAAGGGTATCTGTCAACCATAAGGTATGGATTCAGCGTGACTTTAAAGTCTCCGCAAATTCTCAACTGACTGTTTTTCTTTAAAATTGGCACGATAGGTGTACCCCAGTCACTATAATCAACAGGTTCCAATACTTGCATTTCAACTAACTTGTCGATTTCGATTTCTAATTTTTTCTGAATCGCCAGTGGCACCGGTCTGGGCTTAAAAAATTTTGCTATTGAGCCCTCTTTCAAAAGTAATTTGGCCTCGCCTTTATTGAAATGTCCTAATTTACCACTAAACAACAATTCAAATTCCCGTTGAAACTTCTGCTTGAGTGCTTCTGTATTGACATACTTAATACTTTGCATTTCAATACCGAAAATCCGCAAAAAGTTCCTACCCAATAAAGGTGGACCATCACCTTCGATTATTAAAAATGGAACCGGCTTACAAACATTTTCATACGTAAGCAGCATATCAACACGTCCTACAGGGTTAATTACCGCACCATTATACGTTCTCAAAATAATGTTTGGCTTTAAGAGTTGCTTAACGCCCTTAAATTGGTTAAACGCATTTAGAGAAAGAATACTATATTGAGAACCTGTGTCCATTTGCATACAAAATTGTTTGCCTCCAACAAAAACTTGAACTTCAATTGGATCGTCTTGCTTGCTTATTAATGAAAATAAATCTGATTCTTCAAAAAAATTAAATTCTCTTGCCTTACTTGATTTACACATTCTCTTTAAGTGTCCTCTCTTATGACATTTCTTGCATTTATAATTCTTAAATTTGCACGCACTACTTTTATGGTTATTGTAGCCGCACACATTGCATTGCTGCTGCTCGCCGTTAAACTGTTGTTTTTGCTGCTGCCCGCTGTGAACCTGCTGTCTCTGCTGCTGCGCCTGCATCTGTTGACTTTGTCCGTTATTTTGTCGAATGCTTTTACCTTCTGCCTGATTTGAGTTGTACTTGCGCATGTAAAAAATTTCGTCTTCTTGCTTAATGCCTCTGCCTTGTTCCGTTGGTTGCTGACTGTACTCTGCTGACCTTGCTAATTCGACCGCTCGCGCAAATGAAAATGAACTCACTGATTCCATTAGCAGCTTGTCTCTTATTGCTCCTTTTGGAAAACCCATGATAAATTTGTCACGCATTGCCGTTTCCAAAAATTCTCCAAATTCGCACGTTGAAGCTAATGTCCGCACTCTAACTGCCCATTCACTGACTGGTTCGGATGCTTGTTTGCTGGCGCTGTAAAATTTGATTCTTTCCGCAAACCCCGAAACTAGTGGCTTAAAATGTGTCTCCAAAGCATCTACACAGTTTTCATATGAAGTTGTGACCGCTTCTGTCGCTTTAGGACTAATTAGATTTTGTAGGAGCAGGTACGAACCCTCCGACATCGATGTAATTAACATAGCTTTTTTCTTCTCGTTTGTTGTAATGGAGTTGCAGATGAAAAACTGCTCCAGTTTGGTTTTAAAAACTCTCCAAGAGCTATCACCGTGGTCAAAAAATGGCAATGTGCCCACCATTTGGTTTCCAATCGGCATATTTTCTTCATCCGGCATAAGACTTTTGATTTTTTTTTTTTTTTTTTACGGTACTTTTTTTATTTTAACTTTCCTCGTCGCCACTGTGATGTCTTTATTAATCAAGGTCTGCTTAACAACTAAGTAATTTACATTTCATTAAGTCTTAAGTATGTTCCTAAATAAGAGAAATGAATAAATGAGAGTATTGAATTAAGGTGACCCTACGACAAGCTATAACTTTGTTTTTCTTTTTTGTGAACCACTTAAGTATGTTCTTTTCGACACTATGAAATAATGTTAAATCGAACAAATCTTAAATTCTATGCGATCAAAAATTTTGGACTAATTTTTATTCCATGCATTGGAATAGCGCATTTCTAAAATCATTTTGTATTAAAATTGATCTTATAGAATAAATTAGTAGCATCATGTAATTCAATTAGTATAAAAAGAAATACACTACGTTTACTTATAAAAAATTGCATGTGTAAATTAATGAAAATAATTTAATATAACATATATTATTTAGTAGCAAGAAATGTTTAAAAAGAAGCTTTGGGGCTGTTCATAAATTACGTAACCCGTTTAGGGGGGGGGGGGGGAAGAGGTTGAGCATTTGAAGGAAGTGTGACATGGGGGAGATCGCTCGTGCGTTACTTCACAATAAAATTTTTTAATTCAGTTTTGAAAATTGTAAATTTTATTAAAACTTAATTTTATTCTTAATATTGCTTTAAGTTTTTATCAATAAAATAACGCACCGAATAAAACGAACAAATCACAAGCCGAAAAAAATACAGCAAAAACTATATATATACCCAGCAAAAGTATAAAGGCATTTAAAACACATTCACCAAGTGTAGCAAAATATACAAAATACAACAAAAAAAAAAAAAAAACACCGGTGCGTCGTTGGACACACGAGAGAAGCGAAGCTTTTTCGCAGTTACATAGATTTGATAGATGAATAATTTTTTCTTTTTAATAAATTAACTTTTAAATTCAAAAATTTAAAATAACATAAAATAAATTACATATATACAGAAAACATATTTAATGCTTATTTTTTATTGTTGAATGTCAAATTTTCACGCCAATTACATATACGGGCATATAATGCCAGCGAATCTCCATTTTGACTCTTCACACATGGTTGTGAACTTGGCTGCACTGACTCATGCATGCGTTTGTTAATTCCATATTTATTGATATCTATTTTTTTGACACTTGTCATAGAGTGTAAATTATTATCTAGAGATTGAACAACTCTGCTAAATCTCTGGCATGTGTTAACAGAGTTATTTCACTTAAAAACATGAAAAAAACTCTGTTAACCTCTGTTAACACATGCCAGAGATTTAGCAGAGTTGATGCAATCTCTAGATAATAATTTATAGTCTATGCCAACAGCACCACAAACGCATTCACAATACAAACAAACCGATGCTGGAGACACCTTGTGGCAAATAAAAGCAAATTTTTGATAGTTGTAGCATAGCAAATACACAATCCTATATCTATTGATAGATGGTGACGATCTACTGCAGTATAGCTTCTGTTATAATTAGGATTGATTTAACAACTGTTTCTAACAAGTCTTTGTGGCCTAGTGGATTGTGAGTTGGGCTCTCGTACAAGAGGACGTGGGTTCGATCCGCACGGGCCGGCCAACAATATTTTTAGTATTTAATATTAAAGTATTAAATTTTCTTGTTGTACTAGCACTAGCACTAGCAACAAAGAAACCATAAAATTTCCAAGAAAAAACCTGTCGAAAATTTTTCAGATTTCACTAAAAGCAAATAACAGAACGAGGAGTAAAAAGCTTTGCTTCAAAAGTGTAAAAATATCCCACCTTTTTTTATTATTTTACTAGATGAACCCCTAAAATATCTAAAATATTTTAGAATATTATCTCGGAGAAATGTTTAAATTTTATTTATTTAAGCCATTTATACAATAATTTATTTACCATGATGATCAAATTACGCGCACTGTTTCACAAATGTAGTTTTTGTAAATGTTTTTGTTTTATTAAAAATGGATGGTATCGGCTAAAGATGGTAATGAAATGATTGAGGCAAGGAAAGAACAATAGATCGTCGTTGGGCGTGTAATACCACGTATCAGCCACTTGCAATACCGCGTATATTGTTTCTATGTTGGATGATAATGATACTATTGTTTGTATTACTATTAATATATTTTATTTTTAATTTGTTTTACATTTTAATAATTGAAGTATTAAACTTCATTCCAAATGTATTAAAATATAATACAGAATAATAAAATTCTAAATAAAATTTCAATTCCAAGTTTGTATTACAATTTATTACTATGGGATTAGAATTCAATTTTAATATATGACCTATATATATTGTAATGCGTTCTTGGTGTGGTCATTTCTACAATACAGTTTTTATTAGAATTTATTCCAAGATTTCTGAGCGTGTATTATCTAACACCATTTATATTATGCGAAACTAAATCCGGCTCAAAATTGAATACATCATCCGGGGACTCCCCCAACCATTGACCATTGACAATGACAAGGCCTCGTTTAGACTGTGCAGCTTGAAATGTGAAATCGGAGTGGCTTGCATAGGTGATCGCTAGATGGTTAGTAGGATGCTTGCGAAATATAATTTATTAGTACAATATGCGCAGAATATGCCTTGTGATAAATATACCGATAGAGCATACTTTTTTTTACAACCAGCACATAATCTCAACATTGATTATTTAATGATTTAAAGATTATTCTACTACACACCACAGATATTTAATTTTGACGATCGTAAGGAAGGCGAAAGAGAAAAAACACCTTACGTTTTCATTTTTCAACCGTAAAAAAATACTAAAATCTTAGTAATTAATTCGATTATTTCATACTGAACTGTTACTTTTTTTTTTTGTCAAAGAAGAGTAAAGTGCCCGACAAATTTTTTTTTGAGAATAAATGTATCCCTGAGGATGGGGGCCCTGGGCACGAGCTCCGTGTGCACTGGACTATGGTAAATACGGTAACGCATACCTTTGCCCTACTACTGCCAGCGATCTTATCACTCTCAGAGCCAGTTTTTCAGTACGAGTTTAAACTTTAGTTAAATTAAACCGAGCTTAATGCCGCGTTTCCATGTGATCTTCTATTATCTTCTAGTATCACATTTTTTGTAAGAAAGTAATAGCATGAGGGCTCACATGCATACTTTATGGCATTGATGAATGTGAGTGTGAAACAGGTTATATCCCCTGTGATGCTAGGAGATCGAAAAAGTTCAACTTCTTGAACTTTTGCTATAACAGTTGATCACATGCTATAAATATGACATTCATTTTTATAGTTATGGTTTTTGTGCTGTCAATTTTATTTGCGCCAATATTAATTGTTTTGAAATAGTACAGAATTACGAATACAAACTGGAAAATAAAGAAAATCAAATCAGGTCAAGGGGTATGATTTAAAATAAATAAATATTCTTGGTTTTTCTAACCATCGCGTGGATAAGCAATTAATGCAGATGATTTCCCGACTCGGGAGTATGCAATCTAGAGTTGGCCAGAGAGTTCCTAATCGCATTTATGGAAAGCATCAGTGATTTTTTTCATTAATTTGGTGCTTGGTAGATTCACCAAAACTTATTTTTTAAAACGCTTTTTTTATATTTTTTCGTGTGTATTTCACTGATGCTGCTGCAGTTGTGGCACACGAATTGGATTACCTGTAACACCTGATGCTGTCTGCACAATAATAATTACAGGGTTGCCCATATTCGAAGATTTTTAAATAAATCAAAGAAACCACAATTTTTTGTCTGTTCGTCATGAATATAATTTAATTGGGTTTAAGTAGATTTGCTTACATCATTTCTTGAATATGATATCTCGTAAATGGTCGCCATTGGCCTCTACGACATATTGTGCCCGTTTTGCAGCATTTTCCATGGTTTTCTTCAACATTTCGATGGGAATGGCGGTTATTTCTTGACGGATGTTGGTTTTCATCTCTTCTAGGGTCTTTGGCTTGTTGACGTAAACCTTTGATTTCAAATAACCCCACAAAAAGAAGTCTGGAGGCGTTAAATCTGGTGATCTTGGCGGCTAATCGAAATCACCATTTTTTGACATCAAACGGCCAGGGAACAATTGCTTCAAAAAATCGATTGTAGTGCGGCTTGTGTGTGGTGGCGCGCCGTCTTGTTGAAACCAGTAGTGCCTGATACGCTTTCGACGAACGATTGGCATGAACAAATTGTTTATCATATCGCGATAACGCTCCTGATTGACAGTAACTCTGTGGCCATTATCATCTTCGAAAAAGAACGGCCCAATGAGCATTTTATCACAAACGCCGCACCAAACAGTGACTTTTGCATCGTGAAGAGGTACCTTTTGATTCTCTTGTGGATTTTCAATGGCATAAATACGGCAATTTTGTTTGTTTACCGTTCCGTTCAACTGAAAATGAGCTTCATCGCTTATGATAATTTTATGCCAAAATTGCTCGTCTTCTTCAGCCATGTCGATGACTCTTTGGGCCCATTCCAATCGACGTGGCTTATCGGTAGGCAACAATTTGTTTACCAATTGAATTTTGTACGGAAACAAATTCAAATCAACACGTAAAATTTTGGGATGTTGTTGGTGACTGCTCAATACTGGCTCGTACGGCTGCAATATTCTAGAGTATTACCAGTTGTAAATCTTTCATGCAAACGATAAATTGTTTTCTTGGAAGGCGCACTTTTCACTTTATTTATTTTTTTGAAAGCACGTTGAGTTTTCACTATTGACTTGTTTTGTTGAATGTAAATTTCAACAATTTTAGAGCGTTCGCGTGGCGTGTACTGTTCCATTGTAAACATTTGCTTGGAATGACGCTTCAAACGCGGTATGTCATTAGTCGATTTGGCATCACTGCGGAAAGTTACAGTGCTGCCAGATGGGCGCTTCGAATAAGGGCTACCCTGTATATAAAACAATTTAGGGTGCGTAGACAAGAAGTTATTTCAATAAGCACGTCTTGCAATCAGTAAACTTGTAGAAATTGATAAATTTATGATTTGCTTACATATTTTGCAAATGTCAAATTTTTATAGGAAAAAGTACATATATGCATCTCGCTCTTTATAGCATGTGTTTTGTGATATGGGAAAAGATAAGATACTGAAAGATCACATGGAAACGCGGCATAACTCACTAAAATTTGACGTTTAAGCTCGGATTAGGGAAAAAATAAACACATTATATGATAATTTAAGTTAATTTAAATTCAACGAATGCTCAAATATCTAGTTAAACTGAGTTTAAACGTTAAATTTTGGTGAGTTAAACTCGGTTTAATTTAACTAAAGTTTAAACTCGTACTGAAAAACTGGCCCTCAATCGCACTCATTTCAGTTAAAAAAGCTAACAAATACTACACGTTTAATTTTATATAACTTGCATCGGAACTGTGACATGAGTATTCTGCTTTTCCACTACCGCACACTTTGTGTGCACAAATATGCTGCAATGGTTTCTATGCGAACAGCATGGAAATGTATGGTCACTTTAGAGTGCATGTTTTTATGGGTCGTTATGGGTTAAGTACATTTTCATAAAAATCCCTAACTGAATATGTATTAACTTTAAAGGTGCGTCCAAGTCAATATTTACTACTGTATATATAAATACTACATCTTATTTCACAGATATTTAATTCAAAGACAAATAGTGGCAAATATAGGAAAATCTTACATAAATGTCATAATTGTTTCATGCAGCAATTATCACATAGTCTGAACTAAAATTACAAATCAATAAATGATTTTAAGCTTGCATACTTAAAAATGAAGTCATAGACCATATGAACCAGGACAGGTTTGCAGTTATGTAGCATGTTGATTACCATGTAACACAACAACAACAACAACAACAACAATAATAACAGCTACAACTTAGACAACAGTGCAACAAACACTATTATGTGAATTCGTTACAAAATGCATTAAGTTTCACTGCACTTGAACTTGCAGCATGTAACAAACAACTTTGAAGCTGCTACAACGAAAAAATAAAAACAACAGCATCGAAATCTAATAACTACCAAATGCCGCTTACAGCTGACGTTATCCTAAAGAAAGTGAATTTTATTTGAATGCAATGACATTAAAGAAAATTTCATTTTCATTCGTTGTAAGTAGTGCGAGTGGCAAAGTTGCACTTGACATTATTCATATATTTTAGTCAATATTTGAAATAGAATTTATAGAATGGAAGTGTTGGGCTATTTTTTGTTGTGTTCATTTGTGATTTTTGGAGGTGCAGCAGTGCAGGCTTTAGATGGAGCAAAGGTTGTTATGTTTAAAAGTGAAAAGTTTGTGCATTGGTACTAAAATGAGGTTGAAGAATGGAGTATTTTTTATATTTGTTGAATAATTGTCTATAAAATTGATATAACACAAAGTGAAAAATATAAAAATAAACGTTTTTTCTCTTCCTTCTACATAGAAAACTAAATGCTTAAATCCACCGCGTACTGCGCGACGTGTGGAAATCTATATAAAAGAATGTCAGGAGGAGGTTAGAACGAAAATGGTTTCCGGTTAGTGTCAATTATTTATCAAAAATAAACAAAAAATAAATATATTTTCAACTATTTCCGCACCTCTACAGAAGCCTTTCAAATTCTAAAAGACCAAATGAACAACGAAAAAATGAAGTTCAATAAAGACGATGATGATGATGATGAAGCTGCAGATTATATTGAAGTTTCGGATAATTCGGAGTCCAGGCGCTACGTTACAGTGGACACTCAAATTGAGCAAAAACCATTCTATTTTTCTCCGATCAATTCAAAAGACACACCAACAAAACGTATGGCCAGATTGCTGCATCGCATACGTCGTGTGGGTGATCTATCGAGCGGCATCTATCATCCGACCTTGGTGCCCTTAGAGGATAAACGCATTGCAGGTGTAAGTATAAATGTTGCTGGATGTATTTCAAAAATCCTTTTAAAGCTTACTCAAAGTGAGCCAAGTTTGTTTCCTAAGTCTTTTGTTTTTGTCAATAAAACAAACACATTTTCGGCCTTATGAACTTAGATTCAAACTTGGAATTGTTTAAAAAAATTAGCATTTTTCTTACATAAAATAATGTTGAACTATAAAATCTTAATCTTATCAGGTTTGTTTCTTAAGTCTTTTGTTTTCATTACTCCTCAGTAAATTAAACAATTGCAATTCTTTTCAGAAATTTTTAATAAACAACAAATATTTTTTCAACTCATTTCATTAAATGCAAAATGTGCACGCTATTAAGCTCAATGGCATGCCAAAGCTTTTTTTAAGCTTTTCTCTGTCTGTCATCGTCTTTCATTGATTCTTTTAAGTTTTGTTGCATGCAACTTCAACTTGGTGCCAACTAAAGTCAGGGTTTATATTTTCATTGCAAACATTTAATAATAAACACAAAAACAATTGAAAGCAACAACAATAAAAGCCCCAAATTTCTCACAATTTGTGTTGCATGCATTTTATGTTACTTTATGCTTGAGCAAACCGGAATAGAGAAGTAATGCTCACCTTCCCCCACACCTCAATTTACACACACACACAGACACACACGTATATTCTTAACGCCGCTGCTACTAATTTCAGTGTCTGCTGCACTGCGTCTATGCAAAAAACAACGCCATCGACAAACTTGGTTGGCCAACTCTAGACGGTCTGGTCGAATTCTATTCGGAAGGCGTCAATGAGCATGGTTTTTTCATGGCCACGTTGCGTGCTGTTAATCTTTGCCTACGCGCTGCTACACAAAAGTATAACATTAACCGGCGGAAACAGCCGGAAAAGGGTGAAAGCTGCGATCTGGCATTCGATGTTTTTGACTGTATTTCTGATCAAATAACTGGATATTGTATGGACCATTTTAAGCACTAAACGGGTGCAGTTTAGTTCAATGCAGTTTTGATGTTCCGGAAATGCATGAAATAATTAGTCTTAAAATTATTCTTCTTTTGTATTATTTAAATTTTAAGAAATTATTTATTTATTTATTTATTAATCATCGACTAAATAAAAGTATTACGTTTTAACTGGATATAATAAACTATACCATAAACTAGCAAACATAAAATTTGAGATTCCTAAAAAAATATTTATTATTGAAGCGTAAGCTTCTTTAGCGAAGTTATTAACTGGAGTGAGATGAAAACTTTGCAATCACGTCAGTTACGATTTTTTTTCTATGAACTTTGAATTTACGTTTAGGTTAGTAACAAAAACATGTACAAACAGCAACAACACCAGCCGCTCTCGATGGTCAGCACACTTTCAAATCCACTTAAACAACAACAAATGCATGCAACCGCAATAAAAAATAAACCTCACTCGACGATGCTGATGTTGATAGCATCGTTACTGTGTGCGTTTGCTAAGGATTGTTTTTGCATGTGCATTTTCTTGGTGGACTAGAAATTCATGTTGTTTGTGTTTTTATTGAAGCGTTAGCTCCACAGCGGGGATGCAATCGATTACTTTCACAATTGGTTACGGGTAAATTATAATTACAATTATAATTTGTAATCGTAATATCCTAATCACCCATCTCCATTTCAAAAATTTAAAAAAATATGTACCTAAGTATACGAATATAAAACAAAATAGAGTTATATAGGTTTTGACATAGAATTAAAAAAGATACACAATCAAGGCCGTTGATAAGAGTTTTAAGGTTCAAAACCATATATCCCTTTATCAAATTTTTTTTACATATTCCGTGCGAACGCTAGGTAAAAATAGGTCGATGAACTCAAATCCGTGGTCAAAATTTCAAAATTAAAAGAATTCGTAACATACATACAAAAAATGTAGGTGTTAACCCTATCCACACTCTTGAATTTTAAAACTGTGATATCAAAACTATATCTATCTATATCTATGCTATTATAAAGGGTGGTTCAATTTTAAGGGCCGATGTTGATTTTGAATAAAATACAAATACATTTCTTTTTATTATGATAATATTGGTATGGTTCAATTATGTATTGAACAAAATATCGGCCAAATGGTCAAATTTTCGATGACGCTGAGGCATAAGTGAGGTTCTATGCCGTTAATGTGCCGAATTATATCATCTTTTAGCTCTTGAATTGTTGCTGGCTTATCGATGTACAGCTTTTCTTTCAAATAACCCCAAAGCATGAAGTGTCAACGGTGTCAAATCACATGATCTTGGCGGCAAATTGACATCGCCACGTGAGATAACACGGCCATTGAATTTGTCGCGCAAAAGAGCCATTGTTTCGTTAGCTGTGTGGAAAGTGGCACCGTTCTGTTGAAACCACATATCGTCCACATTCATATCTTCCAATTCGGCTCTTCAGTCACACTATCGCGAACAGCAGCAATATTTTCTGCAGTACGAGCTGTACGAGCATGCACTGGTGCTTTCACATCTCCTACAGACCCGGTTTGCTCAAATATTTGCACGATTTTTTCGATTGTACGCACATTTGGACGATTAAATTGACTGAAAAAAATCACGAAGTGACGATATGCATTTGAACGCCCATTTTCATAATAAGCCTGAATAACTTTAACGCGTTGCTCGATTATGTATCTTTCCATGGTTCAAGTTGAATAAGTCTGTAATTGAGAAATGTCAAATGAAATGCAGAAAAAAACTTGACGTTTAGGTGTGGTTCACATTCAACATCGGCCCTTAAAATTTAGCTACCCTTTATAAAATTGAAATGGAAATTTTTCTTCCCAGGTAACTCCAAAATACTGGATCAATTTTTATGAAATAAGTTTTAAAATGTTATATTTGTGTTACAGCACTGCATTATGGTACTTTTATTTTGAAATTTTAATAATAAGTTTGTTTAATTAAAGTGTCAAGTTCCTTAAGCAATCATCCCCGCTGCCACGAATTGCTTATTCGTTTTCTTTCCACGTGTTTGTGTTGCGAGAATTTTAATAAGCTCCATGTTGTTCTCTACTCTTCTCTTTTCCGCTCAGCCAGCACAGCACAATATAAAAACACATGAGCCACGCTCAAGCCAAAAGAGCAATACATATAAATGCAGTGCTGAGCTGCAAAACAAAAAAAAAAAAAAAAAAAAAAACAAAACAAAGCAAAAGAAAACACATGTTTTTTATTTCGTTTGACATGCATTGTCTTAAAGGCTGATGTCACACGGTGATCGTTTGAACGGCGCTTAAAAGTTTTTGTTAGAAGAAAAAGAACGTGTTAACTCTCTTTATTGATAAAAAAAAGGTCAGTGGCGAAACCACGGACCAGTGTAGCCTGCTAGTTTGCAATAAAATTCGTTGTCAGAATTTCAAAATTTCAAGAATTCGCAAAAAACAAAAAAAAATCTAAGTGGCAATCCTATCCGCCATCTTGAATTTTACAAATCTGAAATCAGATTTGAAATCAGTGACCCCACTTAAACTGAAGATGTTGGTGTAAGATGCAGAAGGCACCCCTATTGTAAAAAAATGACTTAATTTTGAAACTCTGACAACGGATTCAGAATCCATTTTTAGAAAGCATTCACCCCAGCACCGAATTCGTAAAAATACAAAAAAAAAATTAGGTGGCAACTCTGTTTGTCATTTGGATTTAAACATTCTGACATCAGATTCGAAATCAGCGACCGCTTAAGGATGTTAAAAAATGTTTGAAACTCGTAAAAAACATATTATTAGGTGGAAACCCAGTGGTACAAATTTAGGTGGCAGCCCTGTCCACTATTTTGAATTTTTATACTGTGACATCAGATTCGAAACCAGCGATCCCATAAAACTGTCAACCACTGAGTCTCTCTTAGGCAGCGCTTATATACATTGTACGTGTTTTTATACAATGTTTACAAAAAACGTTTCACTTTTTTGTTACATGTTTCGAATCCCATCTGACACAGAAAGTTTTTTCAATTGAATCAATTTTTCTGTTCGGTCGTCACCTCTCTGCAGACAATGGCAAGCCTCAGACAATAAAAACGGCCATGGAAAGTTCGGATCCGTTCGGAGTTGGCATAAAGCTTGTAGGTCCAATTCTCGATCATTTGTGTTCAAACATTTTCATAACACGCACAACACAATTGATCATATGAAGCTCAGTCTAAGTCTAACGGCTGAAATGACCGTTATCGTTAGTCGTTCGTTACAAATATGTATACGTGTTTTTTGAAATCTTACCCTCCATAAAAATCGTCACATCGCCGCTTAAGAAGTTTCACTTCTTTTCACAAAGTACAATGTTTATAAAATAAGTATGGATTAATTTTTGTCAAATTTTACTAAGAAGCGTTGGCGGCATTGCAAGTTGGCATGACTTTTCCCGCTCTGCTGCAGCCAACAACAACACTGTCAGTATACAATTAAAGTACAATTATAGCCGCTATCATGCAATACATCCTAATTACTACACTGCAGTGTATAAAGTATAAATAACAGAATTAAAAAATTAACTAAATGATTCGGATATTATTTAACCATTAAACCTATGTATATAATTTTTTATAGCTTAACAGACGTTGATGTTTCCATTGGATACACTGCTTTATTGAACAGAGATTTTTGTATAAGGTTATAAATAAAAATTCTCTTATATTCATTGATATATCCGGTGAATACCCGGTGTTGCTAGGTATTTTATTTTGTAACAAATTTTTCTAGCTTGATTGTGTTTTAATTTTATTTCTAATCAGGAGAGAATTTCCCCCTTGTATAAAATAAGGATTGTTTGATGGTATTCATGTCAAATTATACGAGTAGTTCAAGTTTTTTAAGTGAAACGTTGAAACGCTGAATGGAACAACCGCATCTGGGTTGGAAGAACCTAGTTGAGGATTACTTGACGAAACTTGAAGTTTCCAACTGGCATCTGCAAGCGCAGAAAAGAAATGGCTGTTTGTATATGCCTTCTTTATCTATCTGTATGTAACTATATCTAATGCCCGTATGATACTTAATTTTTTTTACAACTTTTGTCATTGAAAATTAAAAAACTAGAGCAGTTCAAATAGTACGAATGCATGGATTCAATTGGTGTGAGTGAGTACGCATATAGTACGTTTATCCTTTTTTTACAAAATTTGTTTTAAAATTGTACAAAAAAAATTAAGTATCATACAGGCATAACTATATCTTTATATTCCATTTATTATATATTCCACGAACTTGTACGCAAATGAGGCGATTCATTCTGATTGGACCGTTCATGAGCCGTACATGGCAAAGATTGAAAAAAGGGCATAATGGAGATACCAGGTAGGCAAAACGAATTTTTATGGGTTCTATAGACTTCTTAGAAAAAAGTTGGAACTTTTTGGGTCTTGTTTACTCGTTGGACAACATTTTTGATAAATTGTTGCTGTTATAAATATTTTTGGAACGGTTGGGTCAGTGGAACTTTTTTGTTTTTGTTTTGACAAAATCTTGGATTTTTTGACAAAAGAGGTTCATAAAGGTGCCACTTGGATTAGTTTTTGAATCAATTCGGTCACATTGAGAATTTATTCAGTTTTGTAGACTCCTTATGCAAACATTTTTTGACAAATAGTTTTAGCTTGGAAAAATAGGTTCCTCTTTCAATATTTTTGGAACTAGTTGGGTTATTTGAAATTTTTGGGTTTGGTGGACTCCTCGGACAAAAATATTTATTTATTTCATTCATCAAACAAATCTTCAATATCTTACTACTTAAAGAATTGATTAATCTAGTGTACGTAAACAATACGATACAGATTAAGATAGTTCACATTGAGGTTTTTCGTATACTATTATAAAATAAAAGTAAAGTGTTCTTAAAAGCACTTTTATTTAAAATAAGATTAAAATCTATTTCACGACACACTGAGTTTGCCAGTCTTAAACAGCGTGTTAAAGGTTCTTTAGGCACAAAAGGCTTGAGCCTAGGGGTGTCAATTTTAGGGGGCGCTACTCAATCAACAAATTGTTCAAACGTCTTTATTTACCCAAAGACCCAGCACTGTAGAAGCGTGATAGTGAGATTTGCAAATTTATTGCAATAATAGTGTTCAATTCGATATTTAATCCTTCGATTTGAACAGTTCAAAAGTGTAAAGTGGTGGACAATTTATAAATGTCCTACAGTGTAGCCAACTAGTTAAAGTATTAGTAAATGTACTAGGTTAAAAAATACCAGCACTGGCTCAGCCCAAATGATTTTTACATTGCGCAAACTGGTTATTTTCCTGTGTTGATGTCATAGGAAAAGACAATTGCTCTATTCTCTATATGAATAGAGGTAGTATTTTTACTGGCATTTTTTGAACTAGTTGTGATAATAGTACTTTTTAAGCCAGTAAAATACTAGTATGTATAATCAAAAGTAGGATTTTTACTGGTATGATTTTGACCACCAGTGTACTGGTATAACTGACTGTATTTTGTAAAACGCAAGCGATCACGTCACTTGGAGTTCACTGAAATTTTCTACTGAAATTTATTGCCAGACATTTTTTGTCCCCCTTACCCCAAGTAACGTGATCGCTTGCATTTTAAAAAATACGGCCATAAGTATATAAAGGGCTTATTGCAATAACACGTCATGCCGATTTAAAGATCGGTATTTTTAGTTCATTATATGTTTTACCTATTACCTGTTCGTAAGAGTTTTATTGCTTACCCTCTAATGCTCAGGTCCGACTCTAGGCGGGGTTCATGCCGATCGATATAAAACCGTAATCTGTGGAAATCAAATTGTTTTTGTTGAGGACCCAAATGGCTGCCTTGGGGAACCCCTGAAGAGACCGTTATACCATCTGACATTAAATTATTTATTCGAACGAATTGCGTTCGACCTAACAGGTATGATTCAAACCCCTTTAGGATACTGGAATGAAATCCAGTAGAATCTAGCTTTCTTAAAAGTAAGTAATGGTAAACTCTGTTGAAAGCTTTTGAAAAATCTGTGAATATAACATCACATTGATATCCATTTTCAAAGCTGTTTTAAATATATATAGAAAATATTGTAAAATTTGTAGTTGTTGGCCCTCCAGTGAAAAATATATGGTTCTATGGGGAATAGGTTCCACTTGGATAATTATGGTACTAGTGGGAACATTGTATCTTTTCAGGTTTTGTGGACTTATTAGACAAAAACCTTGGATTTTTGATAAATAAGTTCCACTTTGGCAAATAGGATCCACGTGCACTTTTAGAACCAGTTCGGTAATAGGTAAAAATTTCATGATTTTTGTCCAAGAAGTCCACTAATCTCATTAAAGGTAGATATAAAGGTCCCAATTATTTTCAAAAATATTGCGAGTGGAACCTATTTGTTAAAAATTCAACATTTGTGTTCAAGAAGTCCACTTAAGCCAAAAAAGTTCCAATCACTATTTGTCCTGGTGGATCCTATTTCATAAAGAATTATTGTCCGAGGAATCAACTAAGCACAAAAAATTCAAATAACCCAACTAGCTGCAAAAATATTGAAAGTGGATTCCATTTGATGTATATTATATCAATCTATTTGCGAAGAAAAATTTTAGTCCAAAATCCCACAAAACCCAGAAAGTTCCAATGACCAAAAATATATTTGACTAGTTCCAAAAATATTGCAATTGGAACATTTCTGACCAATTGGTACGTATTTGATAAAAGAATCTCAGATTTTAGTCCAAGGAGTCCATTAAACCCATCAAAGAAGTTCCAGAAATACGTATACTTCAATTGGATCCTATTTCCTCAAATGGAAAGTATTTGTCAAAACCAGAATCTAAAAAAGTTTCAGTGACACAACTAGTACCATATATATTCCATGTGGAACCTAGATCTTTGTCCACAGTCTACAGAAATCATAAAAGTTGCAATGGATTCTATGAGCATTAAAGTTTCATTTAAGTTCTCGTACGTTTTGGTAGGCACACGTAATGAGTCCTCATTTTAAATTCTCACCAAAACATACGCGCTCGTGGACGAGACAAACAACTTAAGCTACGCGTAATCAATATGTGATTTTAAGGAGAATAAGGCAAAGCTCGTCGTATAAGCCAAATGAGCGACTCATGAGATGATCGGTTATAGAATATCGACACTCGAACGGGTATTATTATAGTAAAGAAGATTATAAAAAATATGTAAAAAAATAAGAAAGAGACAAATGTTTTTGTGCAAAACTTTAGTGCTCTTGACGTAGAATTTTAGGGAATTTAAAACTTAAGTTTACTTTAGGGTGAAAAACACGATATATAATTCTTTTCTTTCTTCTTTTGGTCATCTGATGTTTGCTCCGAACCGCTTGTAGCTAAATAATGCTCCTGCTCAGCAGACATCTTCTTATAAGCCATTTCAATGAGCTTAATTGACGATTGTTGCAATTGGCTTTTAGCCCTACGGAATTCTTCTGGATCTTATGTCTTTTTGTTAGCGAACAAAATTCTAAGATTTGCAATTTCCTTCTTAAATTTTTCATGCCACTGCCGGTTGTTTTTTGAATTCTTCCATTTTGGCTTCAGTGCCGTGCGCGATGCTTTTGCCCTGGTTAAGAAGTTCTATAAGTTCCTCTTCTTTTTGCTAGAGGCCGCATATTTTTCTGCTTTTTTAATCATGTTTTCAATTTCGTCCATACTTTAACAACCACTTAATTGTATAACAATCTGTTGCTCCTTGCCAGTTCATTTATTCTTAGCATATACATGAGTAATATGGTTTGCATCAATGTCGAAGACAACTTAGATTTATGGAATATCACGGGATGCTGGTGATACTCGTATGCCAACCAAAGTAAATGAACCCAGCATTTTATATTGTAATTTGGAATTTGTTACTTTGTAGGTATAGTAAAGATTTTCGAAATTTAACGAGTAAAAACTTCACCTAGAATATATATACTAGGAGAAAGTGGTGTCACATCTAATAGCAAAACATCAATAACATCTTCGGCAAGGACACCACCTTGAACGGCAGTGCCAACGGTGAGATGTTGATAAAATCTCTCCTTGGCACAATGTTTCACTCTGCCTGAGATACTTTAAACTAAACTAAAAACATTAATCAGAAATTAGTTTTTACACCATAAGAACTCATTTACATGAGTTAATGTAATATCTTGAAAGTGTTTAGCTAAGTTAACACCATCATTTCCCGGTGGCACAAATAGCTAAAATGAACCACAACATTAACCACAGAACAAGAAGCGGCATAATAAACGATAAAATCATTCGTGTGTGTTTCCTTAAGCGTAACATTAAATTTACCAGTAAAAATGAGTTAATCATGTTAGATTATTTTGTGTGGCTGAAATTAAGTTTTCAGCAAAATAAAGATTTCTTTGCGCATATCTTCTTAAGTTTATTTGAGCACTTCATTAACTAGATTTTGCTGGAAAATGCTTTGTCATAAGTGCTTAGCGACTGTCAGGAAAACTGTGCAATTTAAATTTAGTAGCATTTTGTGAATTTATCGAGGACACACATAGTTTACTTCCGCGATTTTTCTTAAAAAAAAGAGAATATTAAAATAATATCATGACATGTTAAAAATATTGAAGTGAAATACTGTTTAAAAAACATTAAAAATGAGATTAAAATATAAACAATTGTGTTAAAATTAATTTAGTCTAAATGAATAAAAACATTTTGTGTTTAACAAAAAAAGTTTAGCAGCGGAAATGCCTGAAAGTTAACCTTCGGTAAATGAGGAAAGCCAGTTCGTTTCTTAAGTCTTTTGTTTTTTGCTGCACTAAAAGTTCTATAAAAATTGCCTACAACAAAAAGCTATTAGAAAAACAAAGTATGTAGGTTAGGATGTGTAGCTACAGTAGAGTAGCAAAAAAAATCAAATTCCAACCAAAACCACAACAACATTTGCTGCAATTGAAAAATAACGGTTTATAAACTACTATAACATCTATGAAACTGCTAAGAAATCAAAAATAGGTAAAGACATAGAAAAATAATGATGCTCATTATAACTGCAATCAATTTTAGAACATTGAAAACAACAACACCAACCACAGGTAACCGCAGGAAACGCGACGCATGTTATGAGTTTAAAAATTATAAAGGGAAATATTAACGTACAAATCCTCATTAAAAAAGCAACAACAACAAGAACAACAAAGCAGATAAGCTCATATTTTTGAGAAAAATTCGCAACAAATGCACTCCGACACACAACGAGTCTATAATAATTACACTTAATTGCAGTTAAACTTCACAGCACGCTGCTGCATGAGATGTTTCATTGTCTACCATCTAAAATTGAATTAATTCGCCTAATATTAGGTATAATATTTTTTGTTTTTGCTTTTTTAAGATAATTTCAATAAAACCAGCTGAAGACACTGACCTAGACTGAGTTGTAAGGCTGATTAAAGGAATCAGCAGTTTCCTTCTGTGGCAACAACGTGGTACAGCAAGTGAAGTTAAGTGTTGGGTGTAGAGTGGAAAACAACCACAAAAGCGTATGTATTCAATTTGCATCCATACGAGTACTATATTGAAAGAGATTGTATCAAATAGTTGGAAAAATGACTTTATTGTTGAATTGAATTAAATTGACTGTTGGGTGTGGGTGTGTGTGTGTGTGTGTTCGTGTTGTAGTTGGGCGATGCGGTGGAGATCAAGTTTAGCATTATTGTAATGTTTTGCATTTTACAAGCAGCTTGATTGGATAACATTTGAGTGGGAAAGTTAGAAAAGGATATTAGATTTATAGAGCAATTTTTTTGCAGTTCTTGACAACAAAATCATTTTAAATTTTTAGCTTTTAATGTTGTTAAAGCAAAAAATATAATATTAATACGAATACTGTTAAAATTAAAATATAAAAACAATATATTTATTAACTGATTTTTTAGTTTTACAGCTTTTCAAGAGGTTGACTCGAGAAAAACTCGCTTTATGTGGCCTGTCTTTTAAGTCTTGCGACTAACAATGAAAAGATAGTGATTAATCAGTTTTATTGTTTCTCAAAGTATTCTCCAAGATGATCAATACACTTTGCATTCGTTTGAACCAATTTTCGAAACAGTTTTACCACTCTGAATTTCATATCTCCAAAACCAGATTTTAAAGCCATAAGAAACGCTCGCCACGCCTTTCTTTCAAAATGTTTGGGAACCATAAGAAGCAGATGACCTATCAATTCCATGCTTAGAGTGCTCAAAAACTGTTTGGTCTGAGCTTATTTGTGGGAGCTGATTTGCAAAACAAATGATTGTGTATCTTTCAGTATAAGCAGTTCTACGACAGTGTATAAGTAGTTCCACGACAATTGGTACAGTTGCGACATCGCCTGTTCTTCTGAAAAAGTTGGCGACCATTTGCTTGGATGTGCTCCGCCCGCGGATAACTTTTGCCGGGTTCTGCTCACGTTGAAAGACTTAAACAGATTCGAGCATATAAGCAATGATCTGTCACCTGTAAGCATGCTGCATTTTATCATCATATCTTTGCATCAATCCAAAGGAAACCAATTTTCCTGACGCCTAAATACTTATGTAAAGTCAAATGTATGCTAGTACTACTAATGCTCAAGAATGACTCTAGCTTACGCAAAACATCGATATTTTCTAGCACAACAGCCGTTCTTGGACGACCTACACGAAATTCGTCTTGGAGAGAACGATGACTGCACATGAACTCATTGAACTAGCTTTTTATAGTCGCTGGGTGTGGTGGTTAAAAAGGATGATATTCGGGTGCTTTTTTGAGCCCTTTTTGATTTGATGAAAAATATCATCTAAATAGTATAGTGATTTAAAATCGATTTCAGTTTAATGAAATTTTTTAAGTACATATTATGAGTTTGTTTTTTTACAGACAAAATGTTTTTAAAAATTGATTGAATAAATTGGCTTTGAAATTTGTTTAAATTTTTTTTAATTTTTTTCTTAACTCTGTCATATTGTTTTTAGCATATTGATGAAGGAAGTTAAATAAAAAAACTATCAAATTAAAACATCTTTGAAGAATAGTTTAAAACATTATGGAAAAGACAGTCAAGTTCAATAGTTTTAACCAAAAATTTAAAATTTGAACTTTAGACTTAAATAGCTCAGAGAAGAAACATGACATAAATATAGTATTGGATAGCTTATTTAATTATCCATCAGATGAACTAATTGCTTTAGATGAAACAGTTTAGTTTCTAAAATAGAAAAACTGGATCAAAGTCTCAAAAATGCAAATCACCCTGTATCTTAAAAATTCGACCTATTAGGGGAAAACTGAGTATAGACGTAGAATTAGCGTAAAAAGCTCTTCTAGAAAAGTATTTCAGGTCTTTGGATAAAAAAATTTTTCTGAATTTGTAGACTAGTGTAATATTTTCCCTAAACTTCAAGTCAAAATTCAAAGAAACAAGAAATTTATATATGTAAAGGGTGGTTAAATTTGAAGGGCCGATGTTGATTTTGAATAAAACACAAATTATTTAGGAAATTATAGTCATTTCTTTTTATTATGATAATATTGGTACGGTTCAATTATGTATGGAACAAACTATCGCCCAAATGGCCGCCGCGACCTCGGCGGCACACCTCCATCCGATGGTCCAAATTTTCGATGACACTGAGGCATAAGTGAGGTTCTATGCCGGTAATGTACGGAATTATCTCATCCTTTAGCTCTTGAATTGTTGCTGGCTTATCGACGTACACCTTTTCTTTCAAATAACCCCAAAGAAAGAAGCCCAACGGTGTCAAATCACTTGATCTTGGCGGCCAATTGACATCGCTACCACGTGAGATAACACGGCCATTGAATTTGTCGCGCAAAAGAGCCATTGTTTCGTTAGCTGTGTGGCAAGTGGCAACATCCTGTTGAAACCACATATCGTCCACATTCATATCTTCCAATTCGGGCCATAAAAAATTCGTTATCATCTCACGATAGCGAACACCATTCGCAGTAACTGCCTGACCGGCCTCATTTTGGGAAAAATACGGCCCGATGATGCCGCCAGACTATAAACCGTACAGTTACCCTTTGTGGGTGCATTGGTTTTTCGACAATCACTCTTGGATTATCATTCGCCCAAATGCGGCAATTCTGCTTATTGACGAATCCACTGAGGTGAAAATGTGCCTCATCACTGAAGATGATTTTCTTCGAAAATTGATTATCGACTGTTGCCATTTCTTGCCACCATTCTGACCTTTGACAACGCTTGAAATGGTCAAGAGGCTTTAGTTCTTGAGTCAATTGCACCTTGTAAACGTGTAAATGTAAGTCTTTATGCATAATGTTCATCAACGACGAGCGTGAGAGGTGCAATTGTTGCGAACGACGACGAGTTTTGGTGGACGGCTCTTCAGCCACACTATCGCGAACAGCAGCAATATTTTCTGCAGTACGAGCTGTACGAGCATGCACTGGTGTTTTCACATCTACTACTTACCCGGTTTGCTCAAATTTTTGCACCATTTTTCCGATTGTACGCACATTTGGACGATTAAATTGACCGAAAAAATCACGAAGTGCACGATATGCATTTTGATTTGAACGCCCATTTTTATAATAAGCCTAAATAACTTTAACGCATTGCTCGATTGTGTATCTTTCCATGGTTCAAATTGAGTTAGTCTGAAATTGAGAAAAGTCAAATGAAATGCAGAAAAAAACTTGACGTTTAGGGGCGGTTCACATTCAACATCGGCCCTTAAAATTTCACCACCCTTTATATATATGGGTTATTGTTTACCATCCCATTTAAATTTTTCAAAAAGGAGGATTTCCCCCTCCAAATTTTGCCAGAAAGGAGGTTTTTTTATTTCAAAAGGAGGATCAATATTTAAGGATGAAAAACACTTTTAAATGTACAATTCTAGTTAGAGAACTGAATACGAAATACAATGTTAATCTCTAATTCCAAGTGCATTTCCTCAACTGTTTGTTTGTCGTTGGCCACATTATATTTCAAGTTCGATGAGATTTGGCGAAACATATTCGGTTGTGATTTAATGAACGAGTCGAATTTTAGGCACCAAATATTCAAATTCACTTTAGTGACCAGAATGGCGTTTAATGTGCTGACTCGTAGTTGCATTTTCTCTGTCGTCCACGTCTTATTCATCGCAGCAATAACTATTTCAGCAGAAATAGTTGAACTGGGCAGGCATAGAATGTACTCAATTATTCTACCCATTTTCTTGTAGTCGCAATTTTCAGTATCCAAATGGGTGAATACTTTAACCCATTGCGGCACCACTGGAATCTTCTCGTGTTTTTCATTGCTGAAGTTTTCCTTGCTAACAATAGTTTTTGGCGAAGCCAAACTCCTTTTGCAATTGCGTCGTTTGCTCGTTTAAATTGCGCATAGCTATAATGTAACAATGTCGTCACAAAATCCCCTAAAATGTGTCCCATAAGAAATACATGTAAATATTGAAATACGAGTACACGCTTATTGCGCTCAATGTGTTTTGGCTATTTTCGTTGAAAAATTTGTGTTATAAATTGGATAGTAAAGAAGGATGATTGAAGGATAAAATGAGAATTCAAGGCAAAAAAGGAGGTTCGAAGGTTTTAAAAATTTTTGCCTTAAAAACGAGGATGATCCTCCCAAAGGGAGGATAGATGGGATGGTTAGTCATTGCTCTCAACTGGATCTTACTAACTTACAATATTCTTCACCATATAAACGATGGACAAAAATGGAAGCAGTTGTTAGAATATGATGAAACTTAAACTTCATTGCCACGTTGGTTTCAAAACTGGTTTTTGGTCTTTTTGAACCGGCTACTGGATTTCCAAAAATCCGGTTTCTTTTTGCTTTGCTCTTAAGTTATGTTTTTTATAAATATTTTAAGCACTGATTTCAGGAAAACATTCAGTTTTTTCATACATACATGTTTATAGAAAAAGCCATTATTTTTGGAAAGTCTTAAAAAGCCTCGAAAAATTCTTAAAAAAGTGTACACGTATTTTTTGGGTAGTTCTAAGAATTTCTTGTTTGGTTTTGTTTGAATGGGTTAAGTCGCCATTTTGCGATAGCCATGTGGAATTAAAAAAGGCAGCACAAGGCATTCAAAACTACGGATAATTTTAACTTATATCATTTTATAGACCATTAAATTCTGGATTTCATAATTTTTTGGGTGTTTTTCTCTTTTAAGCCGCCATATTGTGACAGCCATATTGAATTGAAACAGGGGTCGACTGCTTTTAAAATTAAACACTTCAACTAAAATTTTAGCCCCTCAGTTAATGCATGCTCGTATTAAGCGCAGTCTTGCCAACTTTTGAATTCTAAAATACACCAAAAAGCCGAAAAAATGCGCTTTTTCCTTTTACCAGATTTCAAGACTTTCAAAAATGTTACAACACCAATTATACACCAAGCAATATACTCGTATTGCAAAATATTACCTACATATATGGAAAGTTACAAACACCAAATTATATTAAAAAAATTAAATTTTATTATGATTGCCAATTATTTATTTCACAGGATTGATTTAAAATACTTAAATGAAACTCATTAAACAAACCTTAATTCTAAAATGACTTATGTTTTCGTATATTTGTAAATGAAATTATATTATGAATTGGTTATAATGTAAATTTTTGAAAAGTTTGTTCTTTCACAGATTTGTGCATGCCTTAAACATTAAAAAACCACATTTTTATAAGTTTTCATTACTAAAATGAACTATTTTACCTTTTCTAAATATGATGCAACGTCAATTTATTCCGAAAAATTTATTTCTTAACGAATACTGTTGGTAGAACACTGTTGGTGCTTTTTAGATAACAAAAAATAGCACTTAAGTGCATGATTTTAAGCTAATGCTTGGTTTTCACTATGCCATTTTTATGACAACTTAATCCCCTAAAATATCATCTAAATAATACTATTCTACACTTTCTGTATAGCTCAATTCGTTTATTCAGTTGTTTCCAATTTTTCAACATTGTCAAAGGTAGAAACAATACCAATGTTTTGTCATTTTTAATTTAATTGACAACAACTAACCACCAGAACAGAAAATGACATAGTGAAAACCAAGCATAAGACGGATTTGGTGCCACCGAAATTAAGAGAAAAGCATCCAAAAATACACCAGGCACCAAACCTCATTTTTCTTGCATCGAATTTTTCAAAATGCACCAAATCTAGTGGAAAAAGCACCAACTTGGCAACAGTGATTAAGCGTATTATGTCAAATAGGTTGACTTCCTCTAATTTTGCTTCAGCTTTTAAAGTTAAATCTCTGTCAAAATAAAAATCTCTGGAATGGCTCCAGTACAAAATTTTCAAAACTAATCAAAAAGTCAAAATGGTGGGGAGGGGCTTTAAATTATTAAAAAAAAAAATACCCCTTATATACAAATCGGTCCACAATAATATACTATAGCGACTCTTTGTTATTATAATATTAGAAACACTTTGTTTGATTTTTACTTGTAACTTTATTTGAAATGGTTTAAATTTATATTTCAAGTTTAATTTTATAATTCTGTTAATCAAAAATGTTCATTAGAATTTTAATTTTTAAATTGTAAACGCATTCATGTTGTTTTTAAAAAAATATTTTTAATAAAGATTTTTATATGAGTCAAGTTGGCTTTATATACAAATATTGAATTTGTGATATCATCAAATAATTTTCCACTTATATGGTCATAGTTGGAGAGATATTCAAATAAATTAAAAAAAAAAATCAAAAGTCACCTATTCTGACCTCTAACTTTGAAAACTTAAAAAAAAAAAATACTGAATATAGCTAACAATGCTGCTTCTGCTGCGGAATTTTTTTTTTTAAATTGTTCCCCAGTTTAATCTCGCATTTATTGAAAATATTTATTAATTACTTTATTTACTTATATAAATTTAGACACTAATTTTTATAAACGCAAAACAGCAGTACTTTCATATGTTATTGCAATTTCAAAAATTTGTGATTAAAGAATAGTGATTATTTATTTTCTAAAGCTGCTTTAAGTTTTGAATTAATTGTAATATTGAAGAAAAAAAAAACTTTAGTAGTTATTTAATAGTACCCACGTAAAAATATTGTTTTGCCAGGATATTTTTTTAAGCACCATGTAAGCAAGACTTAAATATGTAAATAAGCTACCACTTGAGTAACCTCTCACAATCAGGAAAACTGCATCCAACCAAGTAGTACAACAAACACTAATTGACAGCTGCTATATACTTCAGTAGCTGCAGCTAACCAGGTAGCTAAAGTTAGCACAATAAATTCTTCCTCTGCTGTCCATGCAATTTGAAATGGTTGACGTTTTCTTTCTTCTTTTATAATTTTTTTATTCTAACACTTGTTCGCAGCACATAACACATAATGGCAGCAGCAGTGACTGCAGCTTGTTGCGTGTTAAACAACATTTGAATAAATTCTCTCACCAATGCTTAGGTACTGTTTAGGGGTAGAGAAGGAATGCAATCTTTTGATGGTGAAGATTCTCAATGTTGTTTGCACTTGGTTGTTATTGTACGGCAGTTATTTGGTGCTCAATTCGTTGTTGCCTTTGGTGGGTGGCCAGGTGAAACACAGCATCTCATTGGTGGCATCGACGTCGACGTCAGCACCGCTAGAGTCGTCGACGCAACACATTTAAGAGGCTTGCGGCCGTAGTGCTTGAAGTCAGTCGTCCGCGTCTATTGTTCGTCTTCAGTTCTATTCGTTTGAAATTCTATTTTTCTCTGCTACTGTTTTAAGCAGTGTTTTGAATTCTTCCACGCGTTTCGGTTTCGCGGTTTATTGTATGTGTGGCATTTTTAGGATACACTGCTGATTCACGCGATTATCTTACATATAAGATATTCCATTGAAAGGATATTTTTTAATAATTTTTAAATAATATTTTCAAAAATGTCTAATTTGGCTAAAAAATTTGCAACATTGTTGTTGTTGTGGATATTGTTCATAGAACAAATTGTGTGGTGTGAGATCGAGTACAATACAATCAATGAGGATGGATCGTTTTCATTTCGGTAAAATATTTCTGAAAAAATATTACTTTTTGCATGGAATTAATAATAAATAACTACCCTAAATTGGAAATAATAATGAAAAAAGAAACCTTGTTAAAAAATGTTTGTAACAATATTACCAGTTTTGGTTATAACCCGAATTAATTTAAAAAACTGAAAGTTTTGAACAAGATATAAACAAAGGACTGCATTGAAGCCAAAATAAAACAAAAGAATATAAATTCGTGTTTAAAGAAAAACCAAACAAAGTTCAAATAAGTTGAAAATTAAAAATATAATATATTAAAGAAAAAAAAAAAACCACCCATTATAAAATCGTCTTATTGAAAGACAAAGTTTTTTAGTTTTCTAATCAAGTTTCAAATTCCACTTCATTAGTAGCCTTATTCCGCAAAATTTCATTTAGTGGATGATTTGAAGTAGTAGATGTTTAGAAGATGTAGTAGTTTATTAACATCCCTACGGGGAAAAGAACCGGTTCTGAACCTATCACGTGATATATCCCCAAAGGGTAGGGACCTGTCCCAATTCTGCCACCAACATTTGAAACCGACCGGCCACTTTTGCATGGTGTTGCCATTGACAGGGACCAATTATCACCTGCTGCATCACCTAAGATCTGTCCAGTGACCAGCCTAGACAAACAGATTTGTGACCTAACCTACTGAGATCCAACTCACAACTTTCCATATTTTTATAAAATTACACAAAGTTTACATATTAGTAAAATATTAATTTAATTTAATATATAAGCGCAACTTCCATATGTTCAACGAATTTAAATAAAAAAACAAAAAGTTCTAAAACAATGAGATCCAATTAATATTTTGCTCAACTTCAAAGTTTTCAAATAATTTAATTTAAATATAAAAAACAATTATAAGAAATGACATCCAATGTATATTTTGCTTAACTTAAAAGTTAACAAAGTTTTGTTAAAACTCAAGAAGCTGAAGTGTTCCACTGTTTGTGCTTGTATTGCAGGTTTCATAAGTTGTTTGTATCTAGTACATGTACTAGATACAAGTACTATTTTGTGCATTTATCAAGTCTAAAAGCAATAAATTATTAAGCTTTAAGTCCAATCATGAAACTTTTCTCCGGAGGAATCAGAAAAGGCAGTTTTCATTTTTAAGATAGCAGTTAAAGGTATCCAATTTTTTTTAATCTCATGAATATTCACGGTTGATGACAAAAATTTGCGTTGACAATTTCCAAAAAGTTCTTGATCTTAAAAACTAAGACTTACTTTTCTGGGGCTGAATAATATTTATTTCGTATGAAATTCAAAGATTCAAATAATAAAGGAAGAGAAAAAGTAATTAAATGTCAAAAATTAAACATTATCGATATTGCCCATCACTTTGTTAAATAATTATTCTGTGGCAGATGCAAATTTTTTCTTTTCAACTTTAAATTTTTTTTTTGAGTTTTAATAGATATGTCTCCGCTTGAATCATTCAAAATTGGTCCCGTGCTGAGTAAAGTTAAATCTGTTCCGTAACAGGCACAAAAAACCTGTTGCATGACGAGTTATACGTTTTGATTAAATAAATAAGGGGCGCATTTTCCATTAAATGCTGATTTCAGATCAAAGCAAGTATCTACTTTCAATAAATGTTTTTAGTTTAGTTGAAAATCCATTCAATAGTTTAAGAGAAAGCAGTTTTTCTGCACTCCTGTATAATTTTACTATCACCGTGTGTGTGTGTATGTGCAAGTGGCGGATAGGCGGTATTGCACGCCCAACGACGATTTATTCGTAGGAAAACCTACATAACTAGAAGTTGATTAGTCCAAATAAAACTAGTTCATATTTTACCAAAATAAAGCAGTCTTTGTTTTTCAAGAGCAGTTATAGTACGACATCATATAACACGTGTACCATTATGACACAAGTTAAAAAAATGTTGGGGGTAACTTCGGCTTTAGTGATCTATGTTGTGAATTTGAATTTAACCGAAATACTTTTAGATTTCAAGCTTGCTTTGAATAGAACATTCACATAGAAATTTTGAAAACTTTGAACTCGTTTATATACAACTTTGACGTATTAGAAAAAACTGAGTATGCCATCATATTTAACACCGTCTATTTATGCAAAATCAATAACGCCTTGTCCAGCGTAGATACGAGAAATGCGTTGCGTGCGTTGCAGTGCGTTTAATGCAGGAGTACGCAAAAGGCCGTCCAAGGGTGCATAGCTTTTACATGCATACGAGAGCTTTCAATTAAAAAAGCTGTTATGTCGAGGTGAGAACTAATTACACTGAATAAAATAATACGATCAGTCGCTGTGCGAAATTCATGCTGTGAAGTTGCGGCCGCTCGCTTCTGCGTTGCCTAAGGTTGCGAACATAGTGAACTTCTTTCTGAGCCGAGCCAAAAAACACATTGGAGCAATAAAGAAACCAAGTAATGCATCTCTTGTGCTCCAATGTGTTTTTCTTTGCGGCTAACCAATAAGATTTCACAATGGTCGCAACCTTATAAAACAGGACAAGCTATCATTCTCGCGTTTTGCTGTGATCGTACAAATGAACAAACTCGTGCGTTCAATACAAACTCTTAAAACAAAAGCTTTGCGTTAGAATCACAAAAATGTGGATGTATAATTTTGCGCACCCCTGGTTTAATGCGAGCAGATTTCAAAACCAAACATATGTTGATAAATGTAGATGTCCAACGTAGCACAGTAATTCGTCTCCATACAAATGATGGGCAAAAATATAATAGTGGTCCGATTCTAATGAAATTTGGTTTTTAAATTAAAATGAGTACTGTGATTTCAAAAATGAAGTCAGTTTTTTTGTAAATCTCATAGTTTTTTCAAAATGAGCATTTTTGAACGGTTTTACAGTAGTTTGGGGTGCATATGATTGGTATGAGAAAATTTTACATATGGCCTAAAAAATTCGGCAAAATTTTGCATAAATCTTAAATTCTAAATACGCTTGAGGTCAAATCATATATCAAAATTACAAAAAATGGAGAAATTTTAAAATTATGAAGCTCCAAATACTGGCCAAATATTAGCCAATGGACTAATTTTCAGACTGAAATTTCCAGTGTATTTATAAAATTATTTTCTTTTTATTCCATTTAATTATTCACTAATTAAAATGAATTGATCACAAAAATTTTTTCATTTTAATTTTCGCTTTCGGAGCTTTCTTCAGAAGAACACTCGGAAGGATTTACTATTAACGAATACAAGTCCTCATTGGCTTCAACCTGAGTTCCTGGTTTCAAAACATAATAATCGATTAATTTGTCGTCGGATCTCTTTTGTTTTTTTGCTTGTAATGGCAATTAAAGGATCCGAAGACAGAAGAAGGTGCCGTAAAAGGTCTTTGTTCGTGTCTTCTCGTCCCGTTTTTCTAGTGTGCTCTAAAAGATTTTTGCGAACGCTTTTATGGGCTGATTCTAGTGCCTTCTCCGATAAATTTCCTACAATAAAGTTAGATTTACACAATGAGATGTATGAGTGATTTCAATATTAAATTTACCAAGTGGCATGTCAAAAAACTTGATAATGTCGCATCCGTGGATCAGTACTTTATGTACTGAGCTAGGCTTGTAGTACCAGCTATAATTTTGCAGATATAAATCTTATGTTGCTTACAATAGAGGCAGCAGCCTATGTATATGAAAAACATACACCAGCTCACTTAGACCACATAGGTCCATTGTGATACCGCTGCACACAGGCTTTTCTTCAATAATGGAACCAACTTGAGCTCCTGATGAGCCCTTTTAGACGCCTGACATCAGTCATTGACAGGTCGTGAAGCTCATGAAAGAAGAAAGAGCCTAAATATTTGTGCCTTCTTCTGGCTAGCGCAGGACAGGAGCACAGAAGATGGGAGATGATTTCTTCCTCTTCCTCGTTCCTGCAGCTTCTACAGAAGACTTTTGAGATAACTCCTAGCCTGTAGGCATGTCTGCCTATCAAGCAGTGCCCTGTGATGACAGTCAGTATTGTGGCTAATTCTGGTCTTGCCAGTGAGAGAAGGGTTCTCGATTGCCCGAGATCTAGTGTCGGCCAGATAAGCCTTGATGCTCCACATGTCGAGAGTTCAGCCCACCTAGTGTTGGCTTTCGATATGATATTGTTACTAATTAGCAGCTTGAGAGTCACTAACGGGATACCCGGTGGGTTCACCATGATTGGTGGCGCTCGTGTCCCATTTCTAGCAAGCTCATCTGCCTTTTCATTACCTTTTACGCCTTTATGCCCAGGTACAGAAGGTATAAAAATATATAGACACCCTCGTTTCCATGGTGCACCATTGACCCAGTATGTTTTAGGCGGAATAAGCGTACCATACCTTCCTTCGAAGGAAAGCGAGGGCTTGCAGTAATCAGTCCTTGATGGAATGAAGTTGAAAGTGAGAGGATGCAATCATATTAACAAAATCTTTTTTGTTTATTTAATAAACGGATATTTTGATTTGATAAAAGCCTTTATCAAGAATGTCGCGTTTGCATTGTACATTTGATAAAAGAATTTATCAATATTAATAAAGAATAAATTATTTAAAATTAAATGAAATGTTGAATTATTAATCATACAAAAATATTTTGCTGTTTTGATAAAATATTTTGTTATTTCAAGAAAGTTTAGTAAATATTTCATAATCAAATTTAATAATGTATCACAGCGAAGAATGTAATTTTACTTTAGTTCCTCCTTCTTACTCCAAACTTCTTACTCCCACAAAATTGTTATTGAAATAATTTTTTTGTTTCACAAATTAAATAACACCTACACAACTCACAAAAAAGCTTTTTGCAATTTCTGCGAACAACAAATAACGCCACCGAAATGCCAGATCTCTATTTTTGTAATGATTGAAAGTTTTTGAAATTGATTATTCATTTCATCATTATGAAATTAAAGTTTTATCCGCGTGACTCAAGCGATTGTCAATATTTTAAATGATTTCTTTAGCACAACCAACGAAGCTTATTATCAAACCAACGAAGTAAGTTTGTTAATTTTATTTATAAAAATTATAAAATTTATTCCGACTGATTGACCAAAAAAAAAAAAAAACACAGGTGTGTCGTTGGACACACGAGAGAAGCGAAGCTTTTTCGGAGTTTCATAGATTTGATAGCTTAATAATTTCTTATTTTTAATATATTAACTTTTAAACACAAAAATTTAAAATAACATAAAATAAATTACATATAAACAGAAAACATATTTACTGCTTATTTTTTTATTGTTGAATGTCAAATTTCCACGCCAATTCTCCACACAAGGTTGTGAACTTGGCTGCACTGAACAAATTTTTTCCTTCAACAGCGTACTACCCAGCGAAAAAATCTGTCGAAAGTTTTTCAGATTTCACTCCAAGCAAATCCCAGAGCAAGGAGTAAAAAGCTTCGCTTCAAAAATTTAGGTGACAGTCCTAGCAGCCATCTTGAATCCGCCATCTTTGTATTCTGGCATTAGATCCGTAAACTTAACAATTATATTCTTACTTCGCGCAATAATGGTTCAAACATTAAAGTTTTGTTTCACTGACCAAGATCAAAACTTAAGTACCTCAACTATTATTCAAAAGAGTAGCAAAAATATTTATCGTTTTGCATTTGCTCATTCATAGAATAAAATAAAAATATTATGGGTTCTACTCTAGAGCACATACGTGACCCACTTCCTGTGTTACATTTAAGCCAATTTCTAGAATAACAAATAACAACAGCTTGTTTGGTTTTGCTTTACTTTGCTATAACTTAAAACAATAGCTTATAAAAAAAACTATATACGAGTAAAATATGATGTTAAGAAATTTCTGTTAAGTACAAAAAACTTAAAATGCTTTTTAACTTGTTTATTCTTTGTTTTCTGCAACACCACTCAACCGACAAAACCAACTCAACAACCACCAATAACAACAACAACACCATGAAACGCACTTGTTTGCAGGCATAAAAATGATGACATTGGCGGATATTATCACTCGGCATCTGGAAGTCCAGACAACAACGTACGAGGTCGTTATGGTTCGAGAAATCCAGCAACTGGACAGGTGGAAGAAGTTGTCTATTCAGCTGGACCACGTGGGTAAGTAAACAATGCCAACAAGAGCATAAAGAAACAAGAGTTTCTTATAAATAATCAAAATCTTGTACATACATATATCAAGACATGAACCCATACATCATTACCATGACTGGTGCAAAGTGGACCGGGTGCGTGGTAACTGAAGCATGCTTTGCTAAAAACACAAAAACTCTGACACGCTTTTTCTACTACTTTTGTTGCGAGTTTGTTAACAAACCGTTATTTGAATGAGTCTAGCAATTTGGTACAGAGTTCAATATTAAAGAAGATATTTTAAGCGTTGTCTTTATTGTCTTCATTCTTTACAATTTCCAAAGCATTTCGAAGCTTGTGGAAATTGGGAAAAAAAACATTGGCACAACTTTGCTACAAATTGTGATGAACTAAACACATAGTGTACGATGCGTCGAAACAATAAATTGGAAATATTTTGTTACCAACAGTGGCGTAGCGAGTAATATTTTTGAGTGGAAAATCTTTAATGCATTATTTAATTAGTTGCGTACTAGCACCGAATATCGACCGATTAAGGATGGCTACATTAAGTAATATATACGGAGTAAGCATAATAACATACATTGATCAATCAGTACTTTTCGTATGTAGAAACGATTTCCAATAATACAATAATAGCCTGTCTTAACTTAAAAGGATCAATATCTTTTTGTATCTAAATGTAACAGATAGGTTGAATACATAAAATACGGACATGGTTCTTCAAGCGAAAAGTAATGCTGTGTTCACACGAGCAATGTTCCGGGCAATATTGCGAGCAAGAAAATGTTGTTTGGCAAAATATTGCCGCAATGTGTCATGTATCAAATGACATTGGACGATAAACATATATGTGCTATTAGAGCATTAAGGCGGTCTTCTCATTGAGCAACTTTTTTTTTTTTACTTTTTTTTTTGCATTTATTTATAGCTTGGGTAGTTGTGAATATGCCCCTAAAAAGATTTTTAGAAATTCGAAATACTTTAGAAAATACAGCCTTTTTTGTGAAGCAAGGTCTTCGTCAAAATGAGCTATAAAAAAATTACTTCAAACTTTAAACGCGTTTATCTCGAACCCACGTTTTTCGAACTGGCGGCCATGATATCTCCAGTTCAACTGAACCGATTTTCATGAAACAAAGTGGAATCGACGCAGAATTGTCACTATTCTCGGGTGAACCTCGACCATAATTTTAAAAAATTTTTTACTATTTTTTGTTACACTAAACTACAAAAAAAAAACCCGAAATTGAAATTTTTTTTTTGAATGGCCGCCATTTTGTCAAAAAAAAATCACAAAATTAAGCTTGAGGTTCACCCGAGAATTACATCTATAGTGATTATAACCCCGTTTTTTTTTCATTTCAGACGCTCCGGAGACCCGGAATCGTGGCCGCCGTGACGTCACCTTTTTTTTCACCACCAACTTTGAAGTCTCATTACTTTTTGAACAGCCTTTTGTAATACAATAAATAAAAAAAGTTTTCAATTATTCTGTGCGTTTTCAAATAAGAATTTTTTTAAAAAGGGTCCAAAAAACGGGTTTTGAATGAGAAGACCGCCTTAAAGGCATTAAAGCAAATTTGTGAAAATGCGAAATTGTACAACGTCTATTAACACAGTACAACACATGATTTTGGGACTCAATTCTGAGAACTGCACGTGAAAGTAGCCCCGAAAAGAACAAATTCTGCATTATTCGTTTTGTCAAGTTACATGCCATAATAATTTAATATCGATTTCAAGTTAGTAAGTATCGTAAATGGGACTTTGTCACGTTTTAGGCTCTTTTGTTTGACATAACTCGAGAACCACTAGTCCGATTTAGCTGAAACAAATTTAAATGAAACAATAATTAAGAATTACAATTCCTTTAATCTGTTCATATAACGTTTCGCTACATAACCAACAGTTTCTCAGTTATAAATAAATGTATGAAGAAAAAAATATTTTTTGCCTGAAAATTAAATTTTTTTTTTTTAAATTCATAAAAAATCCAAAACAGAAAAAAGTGTCAAGTCCTATTACTATCACGTAAAGTCACATAACCCATGAACAAAATGAGACATAGATCATGAAAATCGATGAATTACAAAAATTTCCTCGAGATATGTACAAAATTCTTTGGAAAAAACGTTGATGACTTTTTTATGATTCTCAGAATTAAAAAAGAAATAAGTAATAAACAAAAGGTTACTTCATTTTTATGATTGTGTTAGCAAAATAATATACGATTATAAATATGCGTGGACATCATGGCAGTAAGTGAACGTATTTGCTTCTTCAACGGAATAAAATTTCTGAAATTCAGCTTGGCGTTTTCGGTATGATGTTGCGCTGACATTTTGCTCTGTGAGTTTTGTACGCTTCAAAAATTATGTCAAAAATTCTGAATTTTTTTGTGATAGTCCCATCTTAGCCACAATGTAATCCATTTCCATTTGTGTTAGCGGTTGTGGTGCATTATTTTCAATATCGGGAGTCCAACCAGCATCATTCAAATTGGTCGGATTGGTGAAAACGGTTTCGGCTTGCAGGGACACAGTGTCCAGACTCGGAGGTTTAGGTGTATCGGTATCTGCAGCGCGTTTAACTGGAAGTGTGGCAGTAAAAGCAGCAATGTATACTTTTGTTTTCAATTGTTTTCTGTTTAATCCATGACAATAATTTATGCATGCGTAGCACCTGGATTCATCATGTACAGTTAGGTCTTCCACCCAACTTACTGGTTTCATAAAAGACAACTTTGCACCTTTTTCATGTATCCACATTATAAGGGTATTATTACAACTTTTACACACTGTGTTCGGCGTAAAATTTGCACCACTTAAATCTGCTTCATCAAAATAATGACAATACGCTGTTTTGAATTCGTCAGTAAACAATTTTTTTCGATCCTGTTTGTCAATTTTTGGGACGATATGACCACAAACGTAACACAAATAATCCAATTTTGGGCATTTGTTATTTTCCATATTGAAATATATTATATGTTTTATTCTTATTCACTTTTAAAAACCGGAGAAACATTCACTTCTACATTCGCGTTCGTCGACACGTGTTGAATGACAAAAATCCATCAGTGAACACCTATAAATACTACGTACTTTTCAATATTTTACTGAAAGGTACTTATGAATGGACGCATCCAGGTATGCAACGCAAAAACGCACATCATTAAAAAAGTGCACGTCCCTTTTCTACCTTTAATTGACTAAACGGAGTACCTACCTTTAAAAACAAGATCGTTTATTAGTTTGCTAACGCAATCATAAAAATGAAATAACCTTTTGTTTATTACTTATTTCTTTTTTAATTCTGAGAATCATAAAAAAGTCATCAACGTTTTTTCCAAAGAATTTTGTACATATCTCGAGGAAATTTTTGTAATTCATACCTTAACTTAATTATGAATAAAATCGAAACGCGTACATTGATTTTCATAATAGTAATAGGACTTGACACTTTTTCCGTTTTGGATTTTTTATGAATTTAAAAAAAAAATTTTAATTTTCAGGCAAAAAATATTTTTTTCTTCACACATTTATTTATAACTGAGAAACTGTTGGTTATGTAGGGAACGTTATACCCTATAGGAACAAACTAACTTGTTTTTAAAAACAACTAATTAAAAAACTAATTTAAAATAAACCAGTGTATGAACTGCTTTGAATTATATTATGGCGGCACCCACTTCAATTCTAAATAGTTTTTATTGCATTACATATGAAGTAATTGAAATACTACTTAAAAATAAGTGATTGATAAACTACTTTGAATTATATTAAGGCGGCATCTACTCTGATTTTGACATGTTTTAATTGCAAATTTTTATTAGATTACAAGTTTATATATATTTAACCATGTTATTTCATCAAATATTATTAACTTTAGGCCATCAGTAATAGTTTTCAATTGGTTATTTTAAAGTAATTAAAAAAAGAATTTAAATATAACTAATTTAACAAGTAGTTGAAAATATATGCAGACGAAAGACAATTGACTTATTTAGCAGACATCACCATACAAAATATGTTAGTTCGTTCTATGGAAAAAGTCAGAATTTCAACTAGTTGTGGTTGACAAAAAACTACTTTATCAACTACTTTTTAATTAGTTGATTTTCCTGCAGGGTATGAACAGATTAAAGAAATTGTAATTCTTAATTTTTGTTTCATTTAAATTTGTTTCAGCTAACTCGGACTAGTGGTTCTCGAGTTATGCCAAACAAAAGAGCCTAAAACGTGACAAATTCCCCTATACGATACTTACTAACTTGAAATCGATATTAAATTATTATCGCATGTAACTTGACAAAACGAATGATGCAGAACTTCTTCTTTTCGGGGCTACTTTCACGTGCAGTTCTCAGAATTGAGTCCCAAATCAATGAGCTGAAAAATGTTGTACTGTGTAATTTTTCACAAATACTCATGGGTTCTGTACAAGTTAATTTATTTTTTGATTTTGTCTACTCCATTCTTCATTTGCCGCCATTTTTACTTCATATACATGTCAAAAGTATTGCCAGCAGAAGCAATATTCTATGCAAAGCATATTGCCCTTAAATCGTTTGGCAATATTGCCAGACATATTTCCTTGGTAGCAATTTAGCGTCTATACGGGCAATATGTAGAGCAATTTCATTTTAGCAATATTACATTGCCAAAAATATTGCTCGTGGAGACGCTGGGTTACACATGTGTTGTCGGTTACAAGCAAAAGTTCATAAATAATTTTCAGTAATTAAATCTACGTAGAGGTAAGCCAACAATATGCAGGGAGTTATAAGCTATTTCCTTTAAAATGTCAGGAGATATTCAACCGAAAGATACAAGATGTGTTTCCTTGCAGAATATGGTTAAATAAAATATCGATATTACGTTATGACTTGATACCCAAACAGTGCGTAACCGCCACTGTGTTCGTGCAGATACTAAATTCATTTCAGTGAATTTAATTGATTTATGAGATTAGTATGCATTCGATTTTTACTTCTTCTTATTTACATTGTTTTTTTTTTTCATAACAAAAATAGTAATAACAAGTACAGTTTACACATGATAATGGGATAGAAAATATTTAACAAATCCAAGTCAGTGTTATATTGAGCCTTCTTCAATTCATTCTTTGTATGCTCCGAACAATGCTTGGTTTAAATACACAAAAACAACAAATCGTGCTCTAGAACATTAAATGGCTTGGTTAGCGCCAACTGAAATCTACGATCGCATCTGTTGATCAGATGAATCTGTTCAATGTGCTGTACTTCCGTTTCGGCTGCTTTTTGTACTCCCATCATTTATAGCACTGTTTTTTATCCGTTAGGTCCAGCAAAAAGTTGAAGTAAGTTAATGTTATTATACGATTTGTTGTAGTCAGCACTTCGTTTTGATGAAAATGATGCAACAATCGAGAATGATCAGACAACAGATTTTCCCAGATCAAAATCAGCTAAGAACAATGTTTAATTGGCAGTTAGTAATCAGCTTAATTTTTAAAAACGTGAAGCAAATAATAAATAATCGCGTCAACAAATTCAGGCATCTGACATTGGTGGGGCTAAAAAAATTATTGAGAGTTTATTTAAAAGTTCAAAAATATAGAAAATTTACTTTTCACAAAATGTCTCTCTATTTACAGCTTTCGTGTCAATGGACCGACAATTCATCGTAAAATGGATCTTGCTCAATTTCCCGTATTACCGCGTGGTAGTCCAGATGATCCACTCGCAGATCCTTATGATGATCCAACATATAGTTTCAAATTTCGTACACTTGATCAATCTAGATCTGAAGATAATGATGCCACGGGTCGCGCGAGAGGTAATAATATGGTTAAGAAGTAATTCTATTCCCCATTATATGACACCATTTTTTTTTTAGGACTCTATTCGTACATTGATGATGTGGGCGAGCGTCATAGTGTACGTTATGCGGCCGGTGCTGGCACCGGTTTCGAAGTATCAAATGCCACACCCGACAATCCAGCGCTTGTTGGTTATGCCGCTGCACTCTTCAAGGCGCCACCGCAGACACGCGGCAAAATGTCAGTACAACGTGGCCCGAATGGTAGTTACAAGCTTATAGCAGCCGGACCCGATCATCGTAGAGCTGAGAGTCGTGGCACTGATGGTTTAGTGCGTGGCACATACTCCTATCTCGATGACAAGGGTGTGCAACGCACCGTAGAGTACATCGCAGGAGCGGGTATTGGTTACAGAGTGGTTCAGAATAGTGTGGGGCCTGGCACGCACATTAATCCTTCAGTGAGTGATTTTAGACTCACAGATACAGATTTTAAGCTGGCCAACGAATTCGGTCAAGGTGCAGGCGGTGGACTTGGAAACGGTGCAGGTGGCAGAAGAGGTGGTGATGGTGAATACTTGAAAACTGCTGGTTCAGACAGAATCGGACCTAATGATGATGATGGTTTCAAAAACAGCTTGGAAGATGACAATAATGAAACTGAGGACGCAAATGGATCAAATTTTGGAAGCGATGTAAGAAATAATGGCGAAATAAGTCGCATGGGCTTAGCAGCAGGTCGACGTGGTGGCACACGTTTTAGAGGAGGTGCTGGTGGTGGTGGAAGTGGTGGTGGTGGTACAGCAGCAGGTAATCGTGGTCCTGGTATTGAGGAGTACAGCAGTGCTGGAGCCACCAATATACTACCTGATAGAGGTTCAGGTTCAAAGTTAAATGGACGCGGTGGCATTCGGCCATCAAGCAATCGCAACACAATAGCTACTGAACAAAGAGTAGGAGGAGCGACGAATAAAAACGCAGAGCGCGATCGCATGCGTAATCGTAATAGAGATCGCACCTCTAGCTCCGCCAATGGAAGCAGGTTCAATTTTGCTTCTACTTCCTCAACATCTGGTACTAATCTTCTCGATGACAACAACGGTTACAATTATGGTTCCCCCTCATCTACCTCATCTGATGACAATTATAATTTAAATGATGATGACGTCGGTGTTTTGCCTCCTCTAATAACGGCTAATCGAAAAATACTCGAAATAGATCGTGAACGCGATTGGGTTGAACGGCATCGCGATTCAACAGTCATCAAGAATGTAGGCAGGTGGTATATAGGTCTGCCACCGGGTCAGGGCGTGCGAGCTCACGTGCAGAGCATCGATTTATTACCATTGGGTGGACGTCGTTTGCCATCGCCTTCGGAGGCACTGCGCCAGGATGAGATTGCCGATATGGTAGCTTCGTTGGAGTCTGCTGGTGGTGCATCGGGACTGTCCTCGTATCGTAATAGTTAGATATATATAATAGTTTAAATGTATAAAAAACATATTTTTTAATAAAAATTATAGGTTTTTATATAAGCGACATAAATAAGCGAAATAAATAATACGATAAAATTTTTTTAAAAACCGAAATTATAAAATTCTTGAGCAGCATATAGTATTACTTTGATTTTACTTCGTCAATCCGAATTTCATGAAAATTATTTATTTTATTTGGCTTGATTTAGAAAGATAGTAATGAAGAGTATTTATTTTTAATCTGGAGCCTAAATTTTAAAATTAAATATATTGTTCCTACCAGTGGCGTAGATATGGTCCGGACCAGCGGATCCCCCCAGAGCCATGAAAACCATTACCAAATATCTCACAGCACGAATCCAAATGTATATGTATTTCAAAAAATTCTTCCTTTTCTCAAGAAAGTGCTCAAAATTTAATTTAGTTCAGTGTTTAATTCTTCTAAATTGGTCAACAACAACAGGATAGTAGATAAGATAAATTTTCTACTATAATCCGAAAGTGTTTCTTCGATAGAAATTATGAAAGGTGGTGGTAAGATAATAAAGAATCATGAAGATTCAGTTAAATATTTTAAAAACTAAGACAGCTCAAAGCAAAAACCGTTATTTTATGATATTTTTTTAGAGTCTCTCGTGTTATTATAAAAAAGAAATTTAAATTGGTTTTAAATCAGCATGGTCAACCATTTCCTTGCAACAAAAAATTTACCCCTGCCATCCGACAACAAAAAAACAATATTAAGAGTTAATAAATAATACGATAAAAAAGTTTATGTATTATTACCAATAATTACAGTTTTTTACTGATTAAAACTACATTTTTGTTTCCCAAAACTCATCCGATTGCAAATAATTTTTTTTTAACTGTCTACATAAAATTTACTAAGCACTAATTTATTAACGTTTTACCATATCACCTGCATCTACTTCATTGGGCGCGGTAAAACAAAAATTGCAAAAAAAAAAAAAATTTTGTGACCTTGCATTGCGCTGAAAACTGAAGAATTTAAGTTACTCAAACATTAATGATAGCATTCGATTTACCTGTAAATTTTACACATGAAATGGTTGACCAAGTTGATTTAAAACTAATATCAATATCCTTTAAATGAGACATGAGACATGAGACTATAAAAAATTTCAACAAAATAACAGTTGTTGCTTTGAGATATGTCTCAGTTTTTGAGATATTAAACTGAAATTTCGTGTTTCTTCATTCTTTAACCTCCACTTTTTATAATTTCAACAGTATTTTTGGCATTGCAATACAGAACAAGATCGCAAAATTTATTTACTTTCGGAGTCAGTTGGTTATTAAGAGGCAACTTATTTTTATTTGATGATTGATGACTAGTACCCACCCAGCAGAAAACTCACTCAGGCCTCTAATAGTCAAACTGGAATTCCGGACTAAAAATAATCATGAATGCATTATTCAGTTCAGATTTTAAGGCTGAAATTTTAAAGATTTCAAGACTGAAATTTAAATATAATTCAGGCTTCCTTTTTACATACCCGTATTCTAAAATGAAATTAAACAAAAAATTAATCCTACCCAGCAGAAAACTTGCAGGACTAAATTTCGGAATCATGCCTCCATTATTCAGTTCAGATTTCAAGGCTGAAACTTAAATATAATTCAGGCTTACTTTTTACAGACCCGTATTCTAAAATGAAATTAAAGAAAAAATTAATCCTACCCAGCAGAAAACTTGCTCAGGCCTCTAGTAGTCAGACTGGAATTCAGGACTGAATTTCGGAATCATGCCTCCATTATTCAGTTGAGATTTCAAGGCTGAAATTTAAATATAATTCAGGATTCCTTTTTACGGGTCTTCTAAAATGAAATTAAACAAAAACTCAATCCTCTTTTATTTCAGGCCAAATCTCATATCTGTATTTTAAATAAAAAATTGATATTCAGACTAGAAATCATAAATAAGCATTTTAAAAAAAGTTATACCAAATTTCTGGTCTGAAGAGGAAGACACTTGTATGAAAAAATCAGGCGTGTTTTCAAGGAAAGGTCAGGCCTCGGTCATATAGATCATATAGATTATGCACCCCCGAAGGCAGGTTATCCTTATCCATACCTAGAATCTCTATACAAAAGAAAAATTTGTAAATATGCTGTTTTTGCTTGAAATTTTTTATTGTTATAATAATTTTTTTAAGATGCATTGGGTATATTTACTGTTACACTTATAAAAACTGTTAAAAAAGTTATGTAGTGGTATTCATTGATAAAAACAAACTTTAAGGTACCATCAAGATTTAGAATTTTTTCTTTCTTACTTGCAGAGTTGCAATCTTTTCGCTAATTTCATCGAAATTAATTTTGTTTTCCTGCTGCTGATTTCCTATCTTTTATGTGCCTTATGTATATTCTAACAGCAAAAACATTATTCAATTTTTTTTATATTTACGTGAGTAGGCACCGCTGTATTGTTTCTAGATTTATTGCCAAATTGGAGCATTGATTCGGCAAATTCTTTTAAATCTTTGGATGGTTTTTCTTTGGCCTATCTTTGTTGGCATACTCTTGGCATTTTTTTAGCAATTTTATTAAGCATATTTAGAACAAATTATAACACAGAATTTACACGATGCTGTTTCGAAAAAATTCTTGTTGGAAATGCACATGATATAAAGAAATTAGAAATAGAAGAAGATAGAAATTCTTGTTGGAAATACATATGATCTTTCGCTAAAAAGCTCTCATTAAATATACAGTTCAGTGCCTCTTAGACTTCGAAAATTGTAAATATGAAGCTTTTTAGACGTATAGATATTTTATTTTAGTAATACACAGAAAAAATAATGAAATGGCCAATGTTTTAGCTTTATTAGTTCGCAAATTTAATGGCATTTAGTGTTTGAACACCATTTCGGGAAAATGACAATTTTGAACCTTTTTTCCAGCATAGCTAACCTTATCTCGCCAATAATGCACCAAATGTTGGTTTCCAATCGTAGCTGGTCAGTTGTAGTTGGTTTATCCTTATTGACTAGTGTCTTGACGTACCTCCGCAAAAAGTAGTCTAACGGCTGGCCAATTTCCTGATATGATTCGGTCGGTAGAAGGATCCCCCTTCTACCCTACTTTGACAACTGGTTTGACAGCTATCCTTTTAGGAAATTCCATAAAAAATTCTTTAAAAACCACCCTTTACAAACACTTTAAATTCCTATTTTTTCTATATAGCAAAACTTTATATTGCTTGAAAAATTTGTGACACCAATGGAATTATTACTCTATATAAAATATATTGAAATTTGTGATTAATCTTTGTGATGGTTGCAACCCCAACCAAGTATTATATATTTACTTTAATTTTATTTTAATTGCTACGAATACATTGTCAGAATTATTATCAGGTATTTTTGCACCCTTTGAAATTCAATGCAAAAATGCAATCAATATAATAATAAAATAATCATAGGTATTGAAGAAACATGTACACAGAGTCAAAACAACCTATTAAAATAGAACGAAATCAAGAAGACTTCTCTTCGATTTTCATCCAAAAAGACTGTCTTATTAAAACCATAGAGAAATAAGAGATAATAAGAGATTTAATAAGATAAAACGCTGTCATTTTTTATTATGAAAATCACATAATTTCAAGAAGAATCTTCTTGTTTTTAAAAAGCAAACTTTTTAAAACTACAAGAAAATCTTCTTAAAAATATGTGATTTTATTTTTCATTTTTAAAGTTATTCTCTTGATATTTAAATAGGATATCTTATTTATTTATAAGAAATATAGAAAATATAAATACAAATTTCACAAAATTTTTGAAGCGAAGCTTTTTACTCCTCGTTCTGTGATTTGCTTAGAGTGAAATCTGAAAAATTTTCGACAAATTTTTTCCTGGAATTTTGATGGTTTCGTTGTTGCTAGCGCTTATTACAACAAGAAAATTTAATACTTTAATATTAAATATATGTTTCGGTTCCCGTGGGGATCGAACCCGTGCACTTGTTAACGATAACCCAGCACACTACCCACTAGGCCACAAAGACCTGTGGGAAAAGGTTGTTAATTTAATCTTAGTTATAACAGAAGCTATGCTGCAGTAGATCGTCACCATCTATCAATAGATAGAGGATTGTGTATTTGCTATGCTACAAAAATTTGCTTTTATTTGCCACAAGGTGTCTCCAGCATTGGTGCGTTTGTATAGTGAATGCGTTTGTGGTGTTGTTGGCATAAAGTATAAATTATTATGTAGAGATTGCATCAACTCTGCTAAATCTCTGGCATGTGTTAACAGAGGTTAACAGAGTTTTTTTCTTCATGTTTTTAAGTGAAATAACTCTGTTAACACTGTTAGCAGAGTTGATGCAATCTCTAGATAATATATTACACTCTATGTTTTAAGCGTCAAAAAAATAGATAATATCAATAAATATGGAATTAACAAGCGCATGCATGAAAACAGCAAGGTATCTAAAATGTTTGTTAAATTTTGTTTCGTGTGCGTTCTTTAATATATATTTTTGAAGCGAAGTTTTTTAATCCTCGTTCTGTGATTTGTTTGGAGTGAAATCTGAAAAATTTTCGACAGATTTTTCGCTACGCAGTAAGCTGTTGAAGGAAAAAATTTGTTCAGTGCAGCCAAGTTCACAACCATGTGTGGAGAGTTAAAATGGAGAGTCACTGACATTATATGCCCGTATATGTAATTGGCGTGGAAATTTGACATTCAACAATAAAAAATAAGCAGTAAATATTTTTTCTGTATTATGTAATAAATTTTATGTTATTTTAAATTTTTGAATTTAAAAGTTAATTTATTAAAAAGAAAAAAATTATTAAGCTATCAAATCTATGTAACTGCGAAAAAGCTTCGCTTCTCTCGTGTGTCCAACGACGCACCTGTGTTTTTTTACATATAAATGTTTCAACAAAACATTTTAGTTTCAATTTAAGTCAATTAAAGTCAAATCTTGCTATGTTTTCATGTATACATAAAAAAATACAAAGATTTTCTTCTTACTTTTAAGTGGTCTCTTCTTAAACTTAAGCGAGATGAGTGAGTGAGATGTCAATAGTAATTAAAACATTTCCACATCATTACCTTCATTCAATATTGAATTTTATTATGCAATGTTTGATAATATATAATAAGATTTTCTCTATAGAAATAAGATGATTTCTCTATGGAAAATTCCTCTAATTTGGTACTATTAAGAAGAAATCCTCATAAAATAGCGCAATAAGGTGATCTTATTGATTTTAAGTGGTGGTTTTTTTGCTCTGTGTATGCCTTGATATTAAATTATGCACTTCTATTAAAAGAAAATTTATATTTATACAAAGAATTGTACGTTTTAATACAAATTTATGTTTTGCTAATTTTGCACCCCTTTTGGGTGTGCACCCGGGGTGGACCCCACCATCCCCGCTCTCCCTTTCTTCGCGACTGCTCACAGCACAGACTGCAGACCGTGCTGTTTTAATTTTTTGCTATTTCGTCGCCTGAGAAATTAAGTGTCGTATGTGACTTTCGATAGTTTTGAGCAAATTAAATTCAAAGTTTGAGGGCTAAAAACTTTGTTTATAGCGGATCGATTTTCTTCTAAATTATAAAGGATACGCTTGTGGAATTATAAAAATGTGATATTTGCTTGGATTTGGTTTGTCGCATGTGGCGATTTTACACTTTTTTAACTTTTTGCTTTACATAAGACACTTAATTTCCGAATTTGATAAAATGTTGAAACATATGAAAAACCGACAAAAGAGACACTCGGCGACGATTTATATTTTTTATTAACAAATTTTTAAGAAGAAATTGTCAAAAAAACTGTTAGAAGTCAATTGCGATATATCATAAGCTTGTATATAAAGCTGGAGCTGAGGGCTTTCATGTAGTGGGTGGCAATCTTGCACATGCATCTTCCTCATTGACAGCAGAAGCAGCATTGTCAGAATAGGGTGTCAGTTATAAGCACAGTGTGCCACATATTTCAGCGTTGGACTGACTTAAACAACCTTACTTGGCAGTTCTGTAGCGACAACAATTGACACAGACAGATCGTTGCGAAAATTCGAAAAAAATGCCATATGGTAACTGAGTGAAAAATATTGTTCTGTTATTGAAATGTTGATGTTTGAAATGTTTGTTCAATAAATTAAAAAAATAAACAAGAACAAATTCTAAAATTTAAAGCAATGCCTAAAGGTATACAACATAATTTAGCTTTCAAATGAAAATCTCGTTAAATTATTTTACATTTTTTTCATATGCATATTTATGCAAGCAAAATTACTCTAGGAAACAAAAGACTTAAGACACAAACTTGATTTAAAGCAACATAATTTTGGAAAATTCATTTTGCGGCGTTATATTCATTATACAACAGCTGAACTTATAAATTTTTTAAAACGCTACAACTCAATATAGTCCATTAAGAAATAAAAACAAGTGTTTAATAAACTTTGACTACCAATATGTCGGCAAGAATTTTTCACGAATTGAGTGCGTAAATCAATTCGACATTTCAATCAATACGAATTTGAAAGTCTTTAAGTCTAACAATGCGATTTATTGTGGCACACTTTGTCTTTAATACTCAGCACCACATGCTTTGTTTTTAATGTGTATTTTATTACCATCATATAAAAATAAACAGTTTCAAATGTCCCCTCGATTTATTTCCTTCACATTTAATTGTGTCTACCTAGTTTCTGTGCCAAAAACAATTTGGGAGTTTTTCAACATTTTGACCATTTTTGGAAATTTAAATTCTACACACGCTTTAAAAACACAACTGCAGCGTAGTGACGCAAAGGCGACAGGTTGTAAGAAGGTAGTTTTAGTGAATTTGTCAATATTTTGTTTATATTATTTGTAGTGCGCCGCACTGTGTACGCGACTTTTGATTGAATTAGTTGTTGAACCAATAAATTTTGTATGTCTAAATTTTGTTTATGTTTTTTCATCAAGTTTGTCTACATTGTATAGACAATAGAAGCAAAAACAAAATTTCAGTGTAGGACATTGCAAAATAATTGTTTTGTTAAAATATTGTCCAAATAGACCTTGAAAGAGAATGATATAACTAGTATTGAAACTTTAACAGTTTTTTTGCAATAAACGTGAGTATATATTTTTTGGAAATTTTGTTGTTTAAAAAATGATTTATGTGAAATTAAAATTTCTGGCTAAGGGCAGTGCATTGAACAATTTTGGATTTGCAAAATTATTAACTAGTAAACTTTATTTTAGTCACAATAATAACTACTCATATGGGCTTTTGTAAGGGCTTTTTTTACGTTTGAACGAATAATTCCAGATGTGGCACCTATCCAGTCAAGACTGACTTGGCTCAAAAACTGGATCATAGATTAGTAAGAAAGAAGGATCCATTAAGTGAAACTTATCTAGAACGTGATCAAGTGTGGCGAAAAGCTTCATATTTTAAAATTCGATATCATACCCCAACCGATATGTGGGCACTGGTGTTATCGATACCTATGCCGATGCCTATAGTGAAGTGCAATAGTTACCTATATAGATGCCAATGCGTTTTCGTATTATGTTTGTTTTAACCGAAAATATGTAATGTTCCCATATCTAAGGGAATAAGTCATAAGCCACCAGACATTTATTAAAATTAAATGCGTTATTTTTTTCATTTACGCCACTATCATTTTAAGAATATATTGTTAGGTATACGGAAAAACTAATGCCGATTTGAAAATGTTCAAACTTGTTAAACTGACACCGATAACAAACCACTGATGCCGATTCCATAAATTTAAATCGATGACGGTTCTAGAATTTCATAACCATACCAGCCGTTGTTGAAGCTGATTAACTGGTCGAACACTCTTTAATATTAACATATAACTTTTGAACTTTACATGAAGTTGTAAAATCTTCGTTTTTGGAAATATGCGCTGCACACTTATTTTTTTTTAAATAAAATTTTCCGTCACCAAGAGAGCAAGCACGACTTAATACCACACACATTCTGCCATAAAATGCACCTGGAATTAGTAAATAACACACAAAATTTTTATTATTGATTCAAGTTTATTGTATCTCCCTCACAGAAAGCCCTCTTTCCGAAGTAATACAGTTATGCTAACAAAAAATTCAATCACCAAAACTTTTTTTTTAAACGCATTTTCCGTATTCGACTTCAGCTCTCGTCGCGAATTCTCTTTGATGTCTTCAAACGACTGAAAACGAGTACCTCAAAGTGGTCATTTTAATTTTCGAAAGAGAAAAAATAATCATTTTATGCAATATCAGGTGATCGCCTTTCGGAACTAGTCGAGCTCTTTCATGCCCAAACAATCGTGTGCAATGGTACGAACTGATTAGTGAGATACAGAAAGTTCAGCGGCTAATTTTTTAAACTTAAATGATGAGTTTTCGTCACCATTTCTATCGCTTTATTGATTGCCTACTTCAGTTGAAGGCGTTGATGACCGACCAGTGCAAGGCATATCTTCCACCTCATCTCGACATCTCGAATCTGCATATGGTTTCCATATGCATATACCCATCTACATCTTTTAAAATCTGATGAGTCCTTGTCAAATATGATATTTTTTGTCAATTATGATATTGTCTCCAGCAATAACAATGTCATCAATTTTATTTTGAACATTCGCTGGCAATACACATCGTCTCCCAGTTCATTATCAAAATTCGCATCTTTATTTGTCAGCACGTGGAAATTCGAATCATCATTTGGATTGCCAATATCACTTTCGGACAAGTCGAAATCGTTGACATAATATTCAAATTACTTGTCTGTGGTAAATTTCTATATGTCCGCTGCGATCTGTTATGAAATAAATAAAATAAAAAAAAAATGTTAAAATACAGACAAAGACACCCAAAGAAGTACAAATTAATTTCATTTCTCCGATGAGTGCCGGCTTGTTTTTTGTTTTTGGAACATGATCGCTTCTATGATACTCTCAGAGCATGGTTGTGATAAACATATTTTTTTCTCTGCGTATCCTAGGTGAGATCAGAATCAGTTGTCGGATCAGTACTCTATAGTAATATACGATAAAAAACACAGTCAATTTTTGGCGTAACTATAAGGATTTCAGCTTCAATATTTTACCAGGTATGCCAAACAAATTTGCCTCCAAATTTCAATTTCGAAGAAATGGCACATACGATAATTTCGCGCAAAAGGGGTCGATATGTGCCACTGTTTGATCTCAAATATTCAGATTGGATCAAAAATTTAAAGTTATTTTTATACTACACTAAAATTTTTACTTTTAATATGAGTTTCAATACATATCGTATGATATTGACGATATTTTACACCTTCATAAGTTTTGTTTATTTATAATATTTGTTCCACAGTGCATAACTGTTTTACAGGTTCACAATGCATTTCATACTCATTCTTAATAAGTCGCCATCATTCATAACCAGAGTATGTCTGGTGCTGACATAAAGAAGCGTAACAGTCAATCAAATTGGTAACCTTCGAATAAGCTTATATATATTTTTCCCAAAGTTATTTCTTGACTTCCTCTTGTAGATGCTATTAATAGCAAGAAATATGTAAGAACATCGGCATAAAACTTAAGCATAAAAGTACCGAATTGCGATAACGTTTCAATTAAACTTGACCTTCATAACTAGAAATAAAGACAGGTATCAATAAAAGCCTCAAGCTGTCATGTATCGGTCTTTAAGGATGTACATTATAAAGGGAGAAAAAAAATTATATATGACTTTTCCGTTGTAACTGTGCTTTTGTTGTTGTTTTTGAGTTCTGAAAAGTGCTTCCTTGGCAGTTTATCAAAAGAAAATGATATCCAAGCATTCCTCGAATTTTAAGTAGCTGTATAAGAGTTAAGCTTTATTTTGAAGAATGCTGTTGATTTAATTAGGCTTTTTAAAGCGTTTTTTTTAAATTTGGTATTCATAGCGTAGAACTGAGCAAAGCTGAATTAGTGTGAGTGCGAAATTTTGCGAGCAGTGCTTAAATATTTTAGTTGCAGATCGTTGTCTTTTTCGTCTGTGGATTTCGCTGTTTGAGTTTGTCTTTTTGTCAGTTTTTCGCTCACACTTACAGGTTCGTCTCTAGTGGCAGGGGAAGCAGGCCCAAGCCTGTGGCGCCGAAAATGCTGATCATTCCACAGATGTTTTATTAAAACTAATTCTAAAACTAATTCTAATCCGAATTTAAAGGCTGAATAGCACTTGATACAAAAAAAAAATACCAACGAAACTACGTTTAACTACGTTTCTAGGTTGTTATGGAGCATTTTAATTCCTAGTATTCCTAGTAGAAATCATAGAATTTCGTAAAACAATAACTACCTTGTATGATATTACCCGCATTAATTTCAATCGTAAAGACGACTTTAATGCATATGATTCGGATTTCAATAAAAAGAATTAAAATCATTTTAAAAAATCTTGAAAAGTAGTAGGCCGGATCATTCAGAATAAATAGTAGTAAGACATTAAATACCGAAATGTTCTTAATGTATGACTCCATGATAGATAAATATGAACTGAACCTCATATTTCTAAAAACTAAGAGTACAACTGTAAAAACTTATATATTTATGCTCCATTTAAATCATAAGAAGAGTGATAATTTTCCTCAATAGTATGCATGTATTGTAATTGGCTTACGTAGCTGAATATAACACATGATCTTAAATTGGCAGAACAGAAACTGAAAATGGCCATTTCAGCCCTTGAAAGGACTTTGACCGAGCTTCTTATGACCAATTGTGTTGTGTGTGATGTGAAATATTTGCACACAAATGATCAAGAACTGGACCTACATGTTTTACGCCGACTCCGAACGGCTTATGTTCTCAAGAAGCTTTTCATGGCAGTTTTTACTCTCTGACATTTGCCATTGTCTGCAGAGAGATGACGGCCGAACAGAAAAATTAATTCAATTGAAAAATTTTTCTGTGTCAGATGGAGGGTTCGAACCTGGGTTCTCTGGCGTAAGAGTCACACACTCTACCCACTACGCCACGGCCGCCACTATCTTAAACTGGCAAGTATATTTAAATTAAATTGAATAACGATAACAACTCTAAGAACAGTGATATTTTCAACGACTTAAGAAATTAACCCTTTTACCCGCGGAGTGGAAATAATGAGGAAACGAATGAATAGTTTTGGTAATCCATTAATTTTGACTAGAAAAACTGAAAAGTTAAGCCAGTTCGTTTATAAGATTTTTAGTTTTTTCACTAGGTGAATAAAAGGAAACCCGCTAGGTGAAAAAGTTTACAAGAGTTGAGAATTGTTAACTGCGTATATACTGGAGTTTTGCATCAAAAATTGAAACATTCAGAAGTATGTATAAATCGTAATTTCTATTGTTTTTAGTGATTATCATATTTTCAATATGAACAGTATAAGTGAATATAACATGTTAAAAAGATGCTCCGTACAAGACGGTTTGCACGACTTTTTCTAATGGGAAAAAGTTCAAATATGTCGTAGTAAGCATTTGAACCCAGGCACTTGGCTTTTTTACCAAAGCTATCAAAGCAATGATCTGAATAAACACCAGCAACAATCTTTCACCATTTTTTCTTAAAGTAAAATAATAAAGAGTGAACCAAAAACAATTAGTCTCCAATCCACAAAAAAAAAAGTTCGATCCAACCCTCATGGCTGCCCTGAGGCTGCTATTACAAAACTTAAAAAAAACCAAATGAAATTAAATAATTTTTCTCCACTAAGTTTTCTATTACAAAAATTAATAAACTTTTTCTACTAATCTGGAATATATTATTAATACAGAACCAGTCAATTTAAATTTTTGTCAAATTTGCTGTTTCTTGGCTCCATTACTACCTTCAAAAATTATATATTATATTAATTTCATGATAACTTTTTTCTAAGTACTTCCATAACTATTCCACCTGTTGATGAAAACTTATTTACGAAAGCTTTCGCCTAAACATAGCTAGATATTTTCGAATATTTTTGTAGTTCCACTTTTAAAGTTCCACTTAAGGAATTTTTTCATTGCAAAATACATAATTTTTAATTATTTTTTAATTTTTTTTTTTAAATAAACAAAATAAGTCTTGCACATTTAAATATGTGCTTTGAAGAATATTCAGAATATTTTTTTTGAGCCTTGTATCTGCCTCTTTTAAGTGGTAAAGGTTACATGTAATTTTTAACCGACTTCAAAAAGGAGGAGGTTCTCAAGTTCGTCGGTTTCTCTGTTTTTTTTTTTTTTTTTTTTTTTTTTTTTAATTTATTTACTTCGATAACTCCTAAACCATATGCCTGATTACTGTAATTTTTGGCGAACAGAAAGATATCATAAGCATGGAGGTGCCCGTACAAAAAGGGGGCGGTATTCAAGAACTGGGCGTGGCAATAATAGATCTCGCAATAATAGATACTACTGTATCTCGAATAATATTGACACTAGGGTACTGCAATTTAGTGTACCGGTAGGCACAATTATTACAAATTACGGGCAAGAAAATGGGCGTGATTCGACAAATGGGCGTGGCAATATTAGAAAAAGAGTATATCTCGAATAATATTGATACTAAGTACTGCAATTCAGTATAAGTGTAGGCATTACTATTACAAATTATGGCCAATAAAGTGGGCGTTATTCGACAAATGGGCGTGGCAATATTATAAAAACAATGTATCTCGAATAATATGGACACTAGGGTACTGAAATTTAGTGTAGTGGTAGGCACAATTATCACAAATTGCCGTCAACGTCAATGGGCGTTATTTGAGAAATGGGCGTGGCAATATTAGAAAAAGAGTATATCTCGAATAATATTTATACTATGGTACTGCAATTTGGTATAAGAGTAGGCATTATTAGTAAAAATTACGGTGAAGAAAGTGGGCGGATTTTCACAACTGGGCGTGGCAATATTATAAAAAAAAAGTATCTCGAATAATATTAACACTAGGGCACTGAAATTTATTGTAGTACAGAGGTAGGCAGAATTATTAAAAATTATGGTCAATAAAGTAGGCGTTATTCGATAAATGGGCGTGGCAATACTAGATAAACACTATCGCAGCTAATATTGACGCTGGAGTACTGAAATAAAGTACAGGGGTAGGCACAATTATTGGAAATAACGCTCCAGAAAGTGGGCGCTTATTTAACAAAGGGGCGTGGCAATATTTGAAAAAAACTATATCTCGAATAATATTGACACTAGAGTAATAAAACTCGTTACAAGAATGGGTATAATAATTTCAAAACATGTGACATCTAATTTAAATTTAAGGGGCAGATATTTGAAATAACCAACAAACTTTCAGATTTTAATGCAACAAATTTTTTCGGAACAATTTTATTTATGTTGCTTATACACTTTTTTCGAAAATTTATCATATTCTCTAAAAAGGAAGAAATAAAAATTTTAAAAAAAAAACAACCGACTACAAAATCACTACAAAGTAAAAAATAATTTTGAAAATAATTATCCTTTTAATTTCTTGGTCATATTTGATAATTTATTTAAACATATTATTATATGAAATCTTATTATCTTAATTTTTTTCTTATTTGTTTTATTATCACAAATATATTAATTTCTTGATGAATACAAATGCTTTGAAGTTGGCGCTTCTGATTAAAAGTCTGATTATATTAGCGCCAATCTTAAAAGCTTTTGTATTCTTCAAGAAATTAATATATTTATGATAACAAAACAAATAAGAAAAAAATTAAGATTTCATATATAATAATATGTTTAAATAAATTATCAAATATGACCAAGAAATTAAAAGGAAAAGTATTTTTAAAATTATTTTTTACTTTGTAGTGATTTTGTAGTCGGTTGTTTTTTTTTTTTTTAAATTTTTTTGGTTTAACAAATTCTCAAAAGAATATTGAAAAATGCGTTTGGACTTTAAAAATATACAGGGTGTCCCGCAATTGAGTGCAACTATTTACGGAGGTGAAAGGTTATGTTGAGCTGAGCAAAAAATCGTGTGAGAGGGGGGGTCTATTTTCACGTTCTTAGGAGTTACAGGGTTAATTAATATTTGACGACATTGATTCACGTTATTGTTTCTAGCAGGAAAACTAACCTACATTAAACCTATTTTAATAACTCATTGCAAAGGCAATAAAATCACTTTTCTAACGGTATATCAACAAACCCTAACGACTTAACCTTTACCGCGCTATGCACGTGTGAAGATGAAATCAATCGGTTTTAACTACCAAATTTCAACATTGAGTGCAAATTTCTCAAAATTTCGCGTAATAAATGAAATTTTTTTCAATAATCAATTTTATAATTTATTAAATTTTCTTTTAAATGACACCAAAGACATAAACATACCTTGTAAAATAAAAAAGATGGCTGTACTAACAAAATTATACTTTTCAGAAAACAACGATTGTATCTACTTCATAACTAATTATAATGTCACTATTTATCATTATTTTCTAATAATTTTAATTTTTTTAGTACAGTCATCTTTCTTATGTTTTTCTCAGCTCGACATAACCTTTCACCTCCATAAATAGTTGCACTCAATTGCGGGACACCTTGTATATAAAAATGAATAAAGTTGAATACTTTTAGTTCGGTACACTTATATCTGTACACTTAAGATAGAATTGAATTAATGATGCAGCTGTAATCTACGAGTATATCTCTATATACATACAAAATCAGTAGATTCTAGTGTAATTCTAGCTGAAGTTATGCCAAAAAAATCAATAAAGATATCATAGAACTTAAATGGTGACGGAAAGCCTTGAAGCACGATTTCTTGAAACATACAAATCAGACTTACACTGTTATTGCTTATCGCCACTGGCCAACTGTGGAGGTCACCATCTGGGATCTTTTTGTAACTTTCCTAATTTGACGACAATAGTGAAATATATGTACAATTTTTTTTCGAAGAAATAAATAAATAAAAGAATATATAAAACACGCCAAAGATTGTGATATTTCTTGTCTAGAAGCGACAATAAAGCAAGCAAAAGAAATGCCTTAATAATATCATAGCACAACACAAAAAAATAGCAACATTTGCCGTGTTTTAAGCATTCTTTTATTTATTCTGGATGTGTTTACAGGGAACAAATTCTGGACATTAGTGCAACTTATATAAACTTTTCTCAGCTATTCAATAAAAATATGAAAAAAATGTTACATGGGGATGTGGGCAAGGGCATAAAAATTAAATTTTAGTTTTTAAATATAGGCGCTACTTTTTCCCGAAAAGGTCACATTTTTTTATATAAAAAAAAAACATTACTTTGTTTTCCTAGTCTAACAGCAAACCATAGAAAATAAAAGAAATCATGACTGAAACATTTAATTAGAGAATAAGAGCCCGTCCTACGAGGGGTTGGAAGCATTTGCGCTTAAACTTTTAGTTTTTGCAATTATTTCAGTGCTTTTACAACATATACTGTCCAGAAAAATATTCAGTCTGAAAGTATACACATACGTAAAAGGCGAGCAGGTTACCCTGTCACTGATAAGTATCAAATGAATTTTCTGTGCATACTTTCAGGCTGAACATTTTTCAGCACAGTACATATTGTAAAATCACTGTAATAATGGCAAAATATAACTATAGTTTTAGTGATATTAGGTGCGGAGCAGCCTTTTATGTATTAAGATACCATAATTGATGGTAGCTGAAATAAAAACGGTAAGCAAAACAATTTTTTTTTACATATTTTTCAACAAGGTCTTCAAATTAGGAAAAATAAAAATATCCCAGATGGTTACCTCCACAGTTGACTGATAATTGGTGGAATCACTCATATCTTTTGTTTTTTGGCTCGGATTTGAAAACACAGTGGAAAAAATTAAATCTTTTTGATCCATTAGGGCGCTCTAACAAACGGAATTTTTTATTTTAATGCCTGAAAGCGTCAATACTATAATCATATAAGAAACACTTTAATAAAGAGAACTAAGAAAGTTTAAGTCCAATCGGATAGTTTTTCCTCTACGCTGGTCACCGTTTTTAAAAATACTGTTTTGAGAAACACGTATTTCTAAGTTAACAAAAGTTTTAAGCATGTATATGTTTCAAGCGAAGATAATTATAAAAAGTGTCGGACCTAAGCTCAAGTTTTGGCCGAAACTGAAATTTGGCCCTTTTTTTGTAATATTCCGCTTAACCAAAACTGAGTATTTATATAAAAATTTTAAGTTTTCAGATAATTCCTTTGTTTGCATTAAAAGTTAGCAAAAAGCATAGCATTTTAAGCATATTAAAATAAAAAATACTATACAAAATTAATGTTAAGAAATATTTTTAATAATTTTTTGTTGTATCTCATACATAATATGAGATTTTACATGAAATTTTGAAGTTTCGGTTTCGGCCAGGTCAATATGAAATATTCTGTCAGACACTTCTTAAAACTTTGCTATTTTTTAAGATATCAATCGAAATTTTTTGGCCAACGCTCATTTTAAACCAACACTTATTAAAAACTAATTTTATAAAAAATCAATTCACTTTCTCCAGTTAACTATAGTATAACACTACCATGCCAAAATGTGTACTCTTACACATATAAATGGCAACTGTTTTAATGTTTACTCCAGATAAAAAAAAGGTAAATCAAAGAAATCATGCAGAAAGCTAAGAAAAATTTAAAATAAAATGTGTGGGCAAGCAAGTATGGGCGCCAAAATCAGAGTTCGCCTGTAACTCCAAAATGCCGAGGAACGCCCCTGCACACTTGATATTGTGTATTAAGAGTCAATGCATTGAAAATATTTTTTACAGTTTTGCAGAACATTATCTGCTCAAACTTTAACCTTCCTTTCGTCTGTGACCGTCATCCGCATACGTGTTGTGGGTTAATTTTTCGAAACACAGTTTAAAGTAATTAATTATTATGATGGTTTTTTACATTCATACATAACATGTTTGGAAAAAATTTTTAATGCTATGAGGACAGTTTTGGGTTAGTTGTAAAGTAGAATTAATTATATTAACAATTTATATCTGCTATGGGAATGTGATGTGCTAATATAATAATATCAATCACTTGGTTGTAGTTAAATTTACAAGAAAGTGAAATTCTACAAAAAGTTTGTATATGAAGTGAAACTGTAAAAGGTCTAAAGTTAACAATTTGAGCTTTATAAAATAAAGACTTAAGCAACGAATCTGAGCTTGTTAACATAATGATTTTTAACTGTTTAAAGATAGATAAGAGTGACAAAGAGACTAAAGGCTAAATATTTTAGTACGTTTAGAGAATGGAGGCTGTATATCTATTTATATTTCTTTAAAATTTTTTAAAAATTAGTGCACATAAAAATAAAAAGAGCAAACAATGGAAATTCTATAGAATATTTATTATATTCGTCAGATATGTAAATACAAAAGTAACCCGTCAACGACCTCTATCATACCTATTAACATAAGACAACAGAACCGTTTTTATGCTAGCAAATTATGCTAATGAGCTAGTTTGGAGAGAACACAATATTTGGATAAAGAGAAAAATATTATTAAGTTCAAGATCAACTTAAATTTGTTACTTAATAAATTGTGTATAATAGCGCCTTATAAAAAAAATAAAACATTGTCAATTTTTTCTAAGATCTTTCAATCACGCACTAAAAAAAAAAGAAAATTATGTATATCGCCCATTTCTCATTGAAGTGTAATATCAATTTTTTTTTTTTGGATTGGTTTTTTGATTAAAAAAAATTCTGATTGTTGTCTATCTATTATGTTAACAGCGCCAAAATTCCTCAAAGCCTGCGCACAGTGGGCAATTATTTTTCGTTTTGGAAAAATTCTTAAGCTTGGCAGAAATAGAGCCAGGAAAAGAGCGGGTTCTAATTTTTGTGAATAAAATAAATAAAACATTTTGAATAAAATAGAGCCACACTCTATATCTACGACCACGGGGATACAGCTAATGATAACTAAAAGTGAAAAATGAAAAAATAATTAAAATTTAAAAAATTGCGATAAATTGTTTGCTTTTTACAGAAAAATACGTTAGTTACAGGATTATTTTGATTAAGATGAACAAAACAAACCAAAAGTATATTTTCAAATTCAGTTTACGCTTACTTTCAGCGAGCTTATCTAAAATAAAATCTACTGATGGCGTCAAATCTCTGTACAGATTAAGCAATGTGAGAGCGTTTAATCTATTTTGCAACATCGTGCTTCTTAAATAAGTTTTGAGTTGGCGAAGTACTGAAAATATTCGTTCATTTTCAAACGAAATGACTGGAATTGTTTCAAGGATGATTGGTAAATTAAATATATTAGAGAATATTTCTTTATTGTACAGCTGTAGGGCTTCAAACAATGTCATCTCAATAAAATCGAAGTAGTTTTTCAAAAGCTCCTAAAGCGCCATATCCAGCGGTTTTGTAGCGTCAGGTAATAGTGTTGAAATGAATAGTGGAAATGAGATAAATCAAACGCTTGTCAAAAAATTTTGACAGAGACAGAGCCAATTGTTGATTAGTGGAAAATTTATTTTTATTGTGTTGGCTTTATGCTTAGAGTATAATAAATATTATAAATAAATTCTATACAATATTATTTCGTGAAGTAACAAATTGAATGAGTGATAATTTAATAATAAAGTAAATATTAGTACTTCAACCACAGCTCTATCTAGGGAACTAAACGCCCTTTCACCCTAGTTGATGATTCAATGGGTGGCGCCATAGCAGTGTAGTTTTCCATAGTTTATGCACTTTTATATTCAGATCAATTATGAAACATTTTCTTCCGGGAGTTGTAAAAGGTAGTTTCCGTTTTTAAAACAAAGTTTAAAAATTTTTTGAAATTTTAAATACAAAATTGTTCATCAACCGTCAATATTCATGAGTGTAAAATAAAAATCTTTATCTGCTATCTTAAAAACGGAAACTACCTTTTACAACTCCCGGGAGAAAATGTTTCATAATTGAGCTGATTAAATACTCGTATATTGTTAAAAATTAACAAAAAACACAAATTTCACAAACTTCGTTTTGCTAATGGGTTTTGCTTAAAATTAAATATCACATGTTTTTGACAGATCTAGGAACATTTTTGATGACAGAGATAAGATACCAAATAGAATGAGAAAATACGCTACCACCTTGTTTCTCACACCATGTTCAAATTGAAGAAGTGTCAACAATAGCCCAAGTGATCAGAATTACAACTAAAAAAATTTTAGACACATGTATTCTGAATGAATAAAACATGGATAGTTTAAAAGATTATGGTTGAACGACAATAGATTTGAAATTTGTATTTTGGGTTCTCATTTTTTTGATGAAAACTTGTGATTACTTTCTGTGCGAGCCACTTTAATTGTGTTTTATTAAGCTTAAGCCCCAAAACCCCTTTTGGGCACGCTACTGTGCCACGCCTCCTTATTGGCGTTACAAACGGAATGACAAAGTAAATATATCCATTACGCAGTATGCGCTGCTTTGAAAATTGATGAAAAACCAATTATTAAAAATTTTGCAGAATTCGACATTTAATTACTATCTGAATACTCTAATCAGTTCAACTGTGTCATTCCCTTTGCAAATTTCATTTCCTGTAAAAGCTTTCCCTTAACTCGCCAATAGAGTATAATTTAAAATGCGTGCTTGATTGCTTAAGAACTTGTTTTTGCTGCTAAAATCTTTGGAACACAGTATTGTCAAAATTTCATATGCTCACAATTAAAAATTAGTTAAAATCACTCAATTTCAAGAAAGTTTAAAATTCTTTACTTTTATGTAAGATTTCATGATGCAACTAACAAGGTGGTATTGACAGGTGGCTACATTCACACAAACCACGAATATAGGTTGTCAAAAACAGCTGATGATGCAAACAACAAAAAGTGAAAAAGCAAACAAACAATTTTTACAAACATTATTGTGTTCTTTGTCAATTAAACATTTAAATAAAGTCATGGTAGAATTAATACAGGTAAGCTCGCTAGATGAGAGCGTACTGCCGCGAATGTCAACACGAAGTTGACAACTCATATAAATTCTCAAAGCTATGAGAAAGAGGTGAGAAAACAAGAATTGTCAAAATGTAAACGAAGTTAAATAGTTGAAATTGTCTTGTTTATTTAATTAAAGATTGTAACAAATTGTTCCTTTTCGTGTTTTTATTGATACTTAAGCAATAAAAAAGTGCTTCAAGGCAAACAACATGGAAAAGTAAATAAATAAAATATTAACTGCAAGCAGGGAGCGCCATTGACAATACCGGTAGTAACGAAGAAGAGAGCAAAATCAACGCTGCATCTACCTGTATTCTTCTACCATGAATAAAGTAAAATCATGGCAAAATGGAATGAATCAAAATTATGTGTTATTTGTGGCAAAAGGTCAGCACAACTAAATTTTATGAAGTGCCTAAGTGCGAAGTAAGGCGCCAGCGGTGGCTGGATACATGTGATTTAGTGATCCCTCCAAACGCATGTTTGTGAAAAACACTTTTCGGGACAGGACGGAAGATTTTTCGAAGAACTTTTTACTCGAACACCCCCAGAGCAGCTGCGTCAGTTTGCGAAACTACCCATGCCTCAGCGCCATAAAGCAGCACAGGTAGAACGAGCGTCTTGTAGAGTGTTAGTTTTGTCGATCGAGAGAGGACTCTGGAACTTAGTTGCTTACTGAGCCCGTAGTAGCACCTATTAGCAATTATTGTTCTTCGCTTTATCTCCAGGCTGATTTCGTTGCTGGTATTAATGGCGGGGCCAAGGTATACGAACTCCTTGATTACTTCAAAGTTATAGCTGCCGGATGAAACGTGGGAGTCTAGACGCCGCGCTCCCTTGTTTGTAGACAGCATATACTTTGTTTTACCCTCATTTATCGTGAAACCCACATTGGCTGATTCCTTTTCGATAGCGGCAAAAGCAGCGGTAACATCTCTCTTGGTTCTGCCGACAATATCAATATCATCAGCGTACGCAAGGAGCTGGACACCTTTATAGAAAATGGTGCCATTACGATGCACACCGGCCTTTCGTACGATCCCCTCCATGATGATGTTGAAGAGATCGCAAGACAGTGGATCGCCTTGCCTGAAACCTCTTCGGTACTGAAGGTTTCGGAGAGATCATTTCCTTGATGGAGCTGCGTGTGTTGCTCAACGTCATTCTACAAAGTCTAATCAGCTTTGCCGGCATACCGAACTCAGACATTGTTGCGTATAGGCAATCCCTTCTCGGGCTATTGAACGCAGCTTTAAAATCGACAAAGAGATGGAGTGTGTCAATTTGATTTTCGTGGGTTTTCTCCAGGATTTGTAGTGCAGTGTCCTCATTGCGCGTAAAAACCGCCACAAGTCAGTTAATAATTTGTTAAATATATTTGTAAGTAAGTTAACAAGTAAGTTAATAAACTGTTAAAGAAATTTGTACAATTCAAACAGATATTTTAGCACACTGCTTGGTGCTTTCGGTGCAATTGCTACATACTATTTCATATTGCAATTTCCGAGCATAATAAGTTCGATGCAGGTACGGAGCGGTACCTACGAATGAGCAAACACATTTTCCATCTACGCATTCACATTCAATATGCTGTGGCCACTGGTCAGTTTTTTAACCCATATGTCGAGTGCGATGCAGCAGCTGCAATAACAGCACCATACAAAGAACCAGATTGTAGTACCGAGACATATTATCCCAAGAGTCACTTGGATGCAGTTAAAGGCTAATCGTCACTTCACTCGCTTGTCGTCAACATGCGCCCGACTCGAACTTTTTTTTTGGTGCATTATCAATTGTGATTATTTTCTGTATAATTTTGTAAATCAGACTAACTTTTTTTCTGCTTTATCTGTGCAAATCAAAATCAAGCTTACATAAAAACTTTTCAATTGATGTCTAAAATGCTGCAGAACGAGGAGGGCTGGACCACAAATTAAGTGGTTGTTCTAGCAATAATTTATTTGAGGAAAAAATTAATTTCATAATTTATTTGATCAATCAGAATAAATTTAACAGCTAATAAATTTGACCTTATATCAAATTTCTATAAAAAAATATTGATTATATGAATATCGAATATAAATTAATATGAATTTAAAAATCCAAACATTCAAAAGAAACTATTTAAAGAACAAAGACTTTTAAAGAAACATCTAATAATTTATTGTTTTTCTCCAATTACTTTTACATTTATTTATTCAATAATATTTCAATTGATGGTTTTAAAGTTAACACACAAGAATAAACACAAATAAAAAAGCAATAATTTTGAACAAATTCTTTTTAAATTAATTAAATAGATATGAGGAAGTACCTTACAGAACCAAGCTCATTTATTTTCGTTCTGTGTGTTATAATTTTTAAAAATACGGTTTTCATACGTAAAAATGTTAACTGATAATATAAATCGAAAAGCTAATGGCACAAAGTTGCAAAACTCGGAATAAAATACTTGTGACTTGTTTTTTATTTTCCTATAAGACAAAGTTTTATGGGTATTAAAAGAAAACTGATGCTATTTCCTATTCAACCATACAGCTATTAAACATAAAAATCCATCGAAGGTATAACTTATTTTGTACCCAGAACATTTGAGGTATTGCCAATTTTGCAGGTCCCTTTGAAATGTTTGTCTTTAAATTTGGAGAAGTAGATATTTTATGTTAATTGAAGATATGTAAATATTAGTGGTATTCAATGAACGACGTATTCGTGATGTAAACTGCGTATGCGTGGTAAGTTGTATGAACTTACGGCACATACGCTATTTACACCACAAATACGGCGTTAATTGAATACCACTATTATTGCCATTAAGAAAAGGTGAGTGTATATGCAAGAACAATTCCTAATATTTACGTTATGGTTATTTCTTAAAAGGGTGAACCACCAAGTCAATCTTCAAAAGTAATGCATAGATAGTATAGCTCACAGAATAGGTTACATCATAACTTTTCTTTTAATACCCATAGTGCTTAGTTTTGTAAAAAAATTACAAAACAAATTAGAAGTTTTTCAGGCCGATTTATGCAACTTTGGACCCATATATTCTAAACTGCTGGAGAGCGGCCTGAAATAGTCCGTTTCCGTTCATCATGTCAGTTTGGTTTTTTTTTTAACTCGGTTCAAAGCAAAATCTTTACTTATTACATAGGATTAACGCTAATACAATTCAATTGTAGCGGGGTAATTGATGGGAGAAGAGTTGCAATTTTCTGTAGTCATAAACAATAAAATTTACCTATTTGACTATGCCACACTTTGTCATTAGAATAGGAGTAGACCATCCCATTCGAAGAATGTACAATATGAATTCAATCGCATAATTTGCGATAAAGGGAGTTGAACCAGCTGAGTGAACATTGACCAGAAAAACATAAAATATGCAAGCATGGTAAACGTGATGAAATTGTTTCCAATAAAGGAATGGTTTTAAATATACACACATTTGTGAAAACCGTTAGGACCTGTGTAACCACAGCAACCAAATTCGGATTTATTTATTTGTTCATCACCACACCAACGCCCAACGATCCTTAGCAACAAAGTTGCTGCAACGGAATGTGTTTCGAAATGCACTCCACAATTAGACACATATTTTTATCATTTGCAAAATTATCTACTTTCGGTGATGATTCAGTGATGTCTGCCTCTGATATTATCGCTGCCGAAAACTTATCTTCTTTTGGTCAGATAATCCAACCAATTGGCCAATGCTTCCGATGAAATAGCATGCAAAAAAAATTATCTTGATCTGAAGTACTTATGCAGAAACACTTCGCAAGAATGCGCCAAGAATTATGTCATCTGGAATATGGACATATATTGACTTTCAATTTTGCTCCACTCATCAATATTATTAAAAATGAAGGTCTCTATTTTAGTGAACCATTTAAATAGTCTATTCAATATTAATTCTTTAATCAATAATTTAATAATCACTATGCTCGCTTCTTTACACTGAGGCATATATGTGTTTAAATTAAATGAAATTGTGTTCATATTAAACGAATATGTTTTTGAAATAGAGCTTTAAAAAATTTTATTTAAGTTAAACACAAATGTTTGTAAACAAATGCTTTTGTTTTCAAAACAATGTTCATAAATATTATTTTAAAGTAAACATTTTCAGTTTAAAAACGTTTATTTAAAAATAAAATTTAAAACAAAAATTTTAATATTGAAAACAAATATTATTAACTACCATTTTTTCGATGCCATTTTTTTAATTTTTTCGCGTGATCCTGGGACTCCTAGAATTTCGTCAATTTTAATTTTGACGTCAGATTCGTGATCAGTGACCATTGGGACTCCTAGAATACTAAATGTAAAGTCCATGCGATGAAGTTTGTTTGTTTTATTGCGGCTTAAAATATTGAAATATTTTATGTACTAAAAAAGTTAATTAGTTCTTATTTTATTTTACGTTCAAATTTTGTAAAGTCCAATTAAAAAATATTTTCAAACAATTAAATGTTTTTTCTCAGTTTGGTCTCAATTGTCTCCTCAATAATTCTACTACACATTATTTTTTAATTTAATCTCAGATAGCGACTTAGTTTTTTTTATAAAAAAGAAATAATAAGAGAAATCATACAAAAAAAAAGACCTATATATGAGAATGAGAATATGAAATGAGAATTATAAAAAAAAAATTAAACATGCTTGTTTTAAATTTTGTCTTGTAGAAACACAAACGAGTTAAATTTATATTTTTTGTTTAATTTTAAAGTATGTTTTTTTTCTCAGTGTACTTTTTTCACATTCTGCAAAATTTATTATTTTTAATGAATCTGCATCAGCTGTTTTGAATATCTACTTTCTTCCCCCCAATTACTGCTGTCATCATAATTTCTGACAAACTATATTCGCGAAACGAACTGTCTCTACCACCTTGTCAGTTGCATCATGGTAAGCTTCTAACTTAAAACAATTTCTCTCAGAATCTTTGTTTTCAAAAGTCCTCAGTTTTATTTATGTATTTAACACTGAAAATTTCCAAACTTCATCTCTTCACAAATAAACTCCAAGAATTTCTCTTGTTGCTACTCTTTTAAGCACACTCACACACTCGCACGCTCATTCCCTGCCTGCAAATCAAGCTCTGAACTCCAGGCCTCAACTTAAAATTCATGCTGTGATTCACCTCTGGAATCCGTCGCTCCGGCTTTTTGGTTTTCATCGTTGTCTTTGTCTTCTTCAACGTCGCATGTTGGCAATGAAAATGTTATAAACTCATGTCAGCGGCGCCCCATATCACAGTCAGTTTTAAGCCGTTGTCAAGTTGGTAACTTATTCGTCTTCTTCTTCTTCTTATTTTGCTGTGACTGCAAAAGTGTTTTTGGTCATAAAAGAACTTTTTGCAATTTAATTGAAAATACATTTTTGTGAAACTATAAAATAGATCAATAAAGGATTTGAATACATAGTGTATAGTGAGCTGGTTGATAAGTTAGCAGTTATTTTTAACAGTGGTGATTTGTGAATCACTAAAAGTGCTACGGTTTCAAGGACAATCAGTTAATTGACGCAAGAATATAAAAGCTTTTAAGAACTTTCGAAAAGAAAAAAAAAAATTAAAATGAAGTTGTTGCTAGTAAGTGAAAATTTATTAAAATTTATATATATAAAAATAAGCATTCCAATGAAATTCATCAAAGGAAAAAATCAATTCATAGTTAATTCTTAGTCAGATAATAAAAAAATGTAGTAATAGCTTATCTACCGCCAACAATTTGTTGGAAACAAGTTTTTTGTTCTGATAATTTATGATTGCTCTTAAGAAAAATGTTACTGAATTCTTCTATTTTTAAATTTTATTTAAATTTTTTGGAACATGTTTGAGCAAGTTCTTAAGAAAGTGGGTCACATTTTTAATGAAGAGTTGTTAGCAGTGTTCGTATATCTCAAAGTTAGAATCAGAATGATGCAAATATATACGAGCAGTGAATTTTTGTTTTTTTTTTTTATGAAATTTAACGGGCCAAATTGTCTGCGACTTGAATTTTATTCGCTTTACAGAGGATGTTTAAACCATAATCGAATTATGAATTTTAAATCTGATATTCTTAAGGCACGGGGCCACTTGTTGCCTGGTGCTTGGAAAATAGCCTACTTCAGTGTATATATTTACTGAAAAAAGTATTAAAAATAAATTGACACGAGCGACAGTAGTTTGAGCCCATACAAAAGTTAGACAACATATTGAAATTTTGTTGTTACTAACATATTGAAATTAAGGTTTGAAATTGCAATTTTGGTGTTTTTATACAATGCATAAGTCTCTCGTAATCTTCAGTAACCTACCGAATTCTCCAATTTTAATTGTTTTGCCACACGATAAAGTCTTGCGATAATATTTAACAAAATTCTATAAAGAAGAATTAACAAATTTGTTAACATTTTTGTTTGCTGCCTCAACAATAACAACTTTTCGCAAAGTAAGAAAAATTACAATTGTGGACCATTTTTCAATAATATATTTCTCAAAGAACCGGAAAAATTCGGAGAATTTTTTACAGATTCTGCAAGATAAAGAACAATACTTACTATTTGTATTGATTTGAAACTGGAATTTTGCGCTGGAAAAATAAAGTTGTTCCAATTTTTTAACTCAACCGATATTTTGAATCAATCCGAAATTGAAATTTTATTTTATCTTCTAAATAACAAATACATTTTTTTTCAATATTTATTATTTAAATCACAATACTTTAAATACTTATACTTTAAAAACAATACACAATACTTTAAAAACTAAACTAAAAATTTTATCATAAAAAAAAGTTTAAAAAAGTGTCAGTGTCGACATTGAACTGGTGTAGTGTCTACAAATATTATTTTATTTTTCTGAAAATTTAAATTCCTTATATTTGGAATGTTTTCTTTCTAATGATACCCATTGTGCATGATTCTTTGACAACAAAATTTTTGATTTTTGTCCACTAGACAAACCTTTGTGCGACCCCTTGTCTAATCTGATCCAATTCTCTAGACTACGGACTGCTCATTACACCAAGAATATATGTGCAAAATTTAGTAGTAGTCGGACAAACGATGTTGAAGGAGTTAGAATAAAGTGACACGCCTACTTGTCTAAATGTACAGACTGTCCAAAATACAAAAATAAAAAAAATGTGTAAAATTTGGTTAAGTCGTACAAACGATATAGAAGGAGTTCGGTTAAAATTAAAGCGACACGTTCCATTGTCTAATATCGACCAATTCTCTAGATTACAGACTGCTCATTACACAGGTTTACAAATAAGGGTAAATTTTTCGACCAGCTAATATAAAAGTGGTTCCATATATATTTTTGTGTGCTGAATTCAAATCCGCAGTCCGTTTTTTCTTGATGTAGGCTATATAGTAATTTAGTATGTATAAAATGTGAAAAACGGTTCTTTTTCTGTTAATTATATGGTGCAGTTAACAGAAAAAGAACGCATTGGCCGATTTTCAATTACATTTAAAGGGGTTGAATAAATAATATTAGGCTTAAACATTTCTGTGTGTGTGGTAATAAATCAGTTACAGTTGATGACTTAGAATGCATGCATTTTTCTACTTTGTTTATTATTTTGTCAGGCATTTTATTTTTTGTCTAGTTTTTTGCTAATCTTTCTTGAAGAATCAAATGCATATCATATATATATAACACATATCTATGTATTATGTTTAGGAATAAAAATTCTCAAAATTTTTGCTACTTAAGGCTAAAATTCTTAACATATACAAAAAGAATCTTTAATAATAGACGCATTGTCTTTTTGATTACTTTTAATTCTTTTTGAAATTTGTGCATAATCTCAAGTAATCGTGATTTCAATCTGAATATTTGTAATCGGTATCATTTTATTATTAGGGTCAACAGAAAATTATTGCACTAACTCAGTTTTTCACCTTTTTAATTAAAATAATCCAATCACTAATGACTTCGATTAGTAATCATAATTAAATACCTATAGTTTTTACAAAAAAACATTAGATATTGTCAAGAATTTTCGCAAGGTACTTCATGCTTGATAACCATATGACACTGAGATCTCTGAAAAATTATTTCAAGAAGAATAATACTTCTTTTCTCTTTAGATTTCTTACTTATTAATTTTAGGCACATCCCATCTGACACTGAATGTTTGTTCAATAGAATTAATATTTCTGTTCAGCCGTCCTTGCAGACAATGGCAAAACTTAGAGATTAAAAGTGACATATAAAGCTTCTTGACTACATGAGTCTTTCGGAGTCGACATAAAACTTGTAGGTTCAGTTCTCGATAATTTGTGTTAAAACATTTAATAACACGCACAACACAATTGATCATAAGAAGCTCGGTCAAAGACCTTGCAAAGGCTGAAATGACCAATTATGTTTTTTTTTACTTTTTAGATATGGTAAAACGTAGTCAAATAAAATTAAACATATGTGTCTACAAAACATTAAGTTTCAACTAAGTTTAACGAACCAGTAAAAATTGAGCTTATAAATTCAGGAAAATTATTTCTTTTGCATCATTTGAAGTGTGGCATATTTTCATATTTAATATTTCTTTATTATTTTGAATTAAAACAAATCAATGAACTCAGTCGCGTGCAGTTCATGCGCTATTTTGCTGCGTTTGTTCTGGCAATGTGCGACGTGCTCAACGAGTTCGTTTCTTAAGTCTTTTGTTTAATAATTTCTGTTTTATTATTATTACGCGCTTTATTTAAACTTTCACTAAATTTTTTTGTTGCTGTTAGTTATTTAACTGACTATAAAAACAAACGTAAGAACACTAATGTTCTCCAACCGCTGTAAATTTCTCTGGTTGCTGTACTTGACTGAAACAAGGGAAGAAAATAAAAGTTTGTCATTAGCATTGTATTTTAAATGTATATATATATGTTATACTGCTTAAAATAAAATATATATATATGTGTAGTTTTTGTAATATAAAGGAATCTTGCATGTACATTTCCTATTAATTCATAGCTTTTAAGCATTCCTGAACGCATTTTCGAAGAAGCAATTCAAAAAACATGTGCTTCCGAAAGTAAGAATGTTCCTTCTATACGCATTGAATTTAATGCGGACATCATAGCCGCACCCATTTCAATTAAGAAGGAGTGCTTATAATTAATCATCATTTTAAAATCTATCAGGCTCATAATTGGCGTCACGGCAACCATATCTAAGTACTGCTCTTTATTGAGCCTATCACAAAGGTTTATTTGTTGGTTTTTTACAGCCATTAAGTTATTTAAAAAATATACAACTTATTATTGATTCAATAAACGCAATTTTTTTATAATTGAAGGTGGGCTTTTCTAGCAAAAAAAAAAAAAACTGCAAAATAAAAAGAACAAAATTAAAAACAAATAAATTGTTCAGCCTGCATATTAAATAACCATCAGAAAATGATTAAAAAATCGACATTTTTTTTTGTCTCTCTAGACTGTTTTCATTGTTCAAACTTTGCCTTAAAACTTTATAAGTGGAGCATTTTTGCTTGATATGCACAAAAAATACTTGCACTGGGTCAAGTTTAGTGCAACGCGTGCTTTAGATGGCGGATAACTTCAGCAAATTTTTAGAGCTGCTTTTTAAAGTGATGGCAATTGAAGTTGTGGAATTTTTCTCTTTTTCGTTGCAGTAAATCAGGCATTATAGCAGCCAGTTTAAAACACTTTTACACAAATTTAAACCCTATGCACAGAGTAAAATAGTACCACATTAAATTAAGCTAGCACGTTTGTCTTTGAGCTATTTTGAGTCATTGAGTAATTGTACTTTGAGTAACTGAGGTATTTTATTAGATATCCTTGTTAATACTACCGCATAAATAATAATAATTTTTCCAAAACAAATAAAATGGAAATTTTTTCATTTCATTTTCCAAAGAGAAAATCTTATTGAAAATGCAGAGCTTCAATCGAATATTTTTCAATAACATTTTTTATTGAATAATGAAATAAAATGCTATTACGTTCTGTTTCAAAAGTTTAAGAAGAGACCATTAAAAATTAAAAAGAAAATCTTATTGATCGATTTTTATAAGATTTTCTTAATAAAACAACTTTTTCGGAAGAGGATAACTGTGACCAAGCTACTTATGATGGTTGGAGGATGAATAATGAAATTTGTGTTTTAGAAGTTCTTTTTGTGGGGGTTGGGTTTGGCTGACTAAGCTTTAAATTTGGACCTCAAGCACGTCTTAAATGTATTTGACGGGTTCGATAGCCTAGGGTGTTTTGGTGAAAAGATAAATTTTAGTTGTTCAAAATAAAATAAAAATTTAAATAAACTCATCAAATATATTTCTCTTAAATTTTATTTTCAATTAGAAATATATTTCCATTTAAAAGATTTTTATATTAAATTTCAAAAAGAAATCTAATCAAGTCGATTGGATTTCCTTTTGAAAAACAAAGAAGACATATTTTGAAATCATATAATTTAAAATTAATAAGTATTATTTTTAATATGTTCATACGTATGTATGAACATTCCAGTACACTGAGGGAAAAAAATATTAGGTTTATCCAAAAACGTTTTTAATTCATCGAAAAACCAGGTCGTTTTTAAACCATTAGGCTCAAACAAAATAGACGAGTGGCTCCGTAACGAGTAGACTCGAAAATGTTCGCTCTTGTGCAATTCAATATTGTTGCCCAAAATGAACAAACGTAATTTAACGAAGCTGAACGAAAAAGCTTGTCCATACGTTTTGTTCCGTAAGAACCGAACTGCTAGCGTCTCAACTTGTCAGACGTTCGGCAAGTTGCAATCGTCTCGTTTCGTCTATTTTGGTTGTGCCTATTGCCGCATTTGCATAAATCAAATACGTAAATATTTAAATTTTTAAAACAAGCACTCAGCCACGAGTTTGAACCCGGGCATCTCGCTTACAAAAAAACACCCAAACCTGTATGCCACGGCCGCCACAATTTAGTTGTGAAATTTGATTTATAATAACAGAATAACTTATAAGCAAATTTTTAACATAAAACAAAAAACAATCGCCGTCATCCAGGTTTGAACCCGGGCATTGCGATTACAAGGCAAACAAGTCAACCAGTCTGCCACAACTCAATTGAAAAATTTGTTTCTTAATAACAAATAACATCAAGTTTGATTAAATCAAATTTTGTTTAAAAATATTTAAATACGCACAAAAAAAGTGTTATAAGGAAAGTATTTGATTTATCGACATGAAAATTTAAATACAATTTATCCACGGGCGTGGATAATTTTAATATATATTTTTTGCCTTAGTGTATAGAAGAAGGAGAGTATTTTTGGAGTTCACTTCTTTAGAATCGATTTCATATATAGCCCGCAGCATGAAAATTATATAGCGAGTAAAATCAAGCGATGATCAAAAATTCAAGCGTTACGTTTTCTGTCATTCGTCTAGTGACTCTCTGCTCATTGGTAGAAATTTCGTTGTGACAGTTTTGGTGCTCGGCTCTCAGCCGCGCGACTATACATAGCAAAATACCTACAACGAGAAAATACCAACAAAATACGCACAGCTGCACTCTATACTACTATATAAAATTGAAGTGAAGATTTTTGTAAAACTCCAAAAGTACTGGAAAAATGTTTATGAAATAAGTTTTAAAATATTATATATATGCTACAGCACAGTAAAGGCGTATTTTGCTTTCGAAATTTCAATAGTTAAATTTATTTAACTAAAATGTATAGATTTGTATGAAATCATCCCCGATGCCACGCATTGCTTGGTCGTTTTCTTTTTCACGCGTTTGTATTGCGAGAGTTTCAATAAACTCCATGTTGCTCTCTATCTTCTCTTTTTATGCTCAGCTAGCCACAGCACAACAAAAAATTTTGTGTGTTTGAATATATACGTATTTGCATCATATTCATTCAATTTTTTCAATTTTCAATTAAAATTGAAAATAATATAAAAGCTTGGGGTATTATAAAACCAATAAGTTTTATTTCATTGAAATTAGTTAAAAATTTATTGAGTTATTCAATTTTAAATTTTGAGCATTAATCTGTTAAAAACAGCACAAAATCGTTGTTTTTCATACAGTTTTGCCTGAACAGAGTTTTTCATAAGTAAGAACAAGTAAAACAAAGTTATTTTGGTGACTTTGTAGTGAAGAAGAAATATTTTAAATTGCATAACTCGACGAATTTCCAACTGATTTCAATTAAATAAAACTTGCTGGACTTAGAATCATCTAGATCTTTTTATTGCTACGACATTTAATAAAAAATATGTCCACAAATTGATCTCAAAGAGAAAAATTTCAGTAAATTTTTAATTGTTTAGTCATACAGATGAAGGCATGCGCTTAATACTATTTTTGAAAGAGGAAGTTAATTTACTCGTAGATTTAGTTTCTGGTAGAACACTGGGAACGATATAATATTGTACAACCATTGATACGATGTTTTCACGATTTGTAAATCATGTAACTTCCGATGTTCACGTATCATATTTTGGTTACCACGAACCTATTGTTACAGTATTTAACCTTCATGTGCTCGGGATTGTAAACTTACGTAGATGGTCGGATGTCTACATTTGTAGCTTTTGCATGAAAGTTGGCTTCTAAGTCTTTAAATATAACTGATTTTTTAGCGTAGATGATTGCCTTGACGTATCCCTACAAAAAAAAGTCCCATGGAGTCCAATTAATTGACCTAGGCAACCAATTGACTGGACCATTTCTTCAGATGATTTGATCACCAAATGTTTATACCAATAAAGTGCTGGTTTGGCCCCCTCTTCAGTATCACCTGGAAAAATTTGTCTTCTAGATGTTTGGTATTAATTTTCCAAAGTATCTTGCACTTGAATGTCAAACATACGTGCCAATTCTGATACTGCTCTGACAGATGTCATTGTTGAAAATTCTATACCTCTAAAAAAAACACCCTTTATTTGTTTGGAAAGCCATATCAAATTTCCTTATCTTCTTTCCTTTTATTGCGAATAACTCATAAAGCCATATATGCAAGCACATATATCCACACATACAAATGTGCATAAGAAAGCAAAGAATAAAAAAATTGACAAAAAGGCATGTTTTGACAAGCTGAAATCAAAAACTTTTGATTTGAGTAAAAAAGTGATGTAACTTTCCATACATTTTATATGATGTCTACATTTGTAGACAAGCGGCCAAGAGATGGTCATTTTGAAAAGGTAGGGTCTAGGGGTGACGAATTTTTTTTCATATTCCGATAGTAAATTAAGGGGAATTTTTTTTCCATTCAACTTTTTCAGCAAAAATGCTACAAATTTAGACTACCAAGCACATAAAGGTTATAATGACGTTACTATTAATGAAATTCATCAATTTACCTCATAATGAATTTACGTAATATATGTAAGAAATATATATTAATATTTAAAAAGTATACAATCCTTTTAGTAATATAAGAGACGCTTTTATTACCTCCTTTAGCTTTTATATACATCTCAAATTTCATGGTAATCGATCGGAGCTGACACGCACACTTCTTTTTTTTTTAAGAAAAATAATTGTCATTCGTGTCCTATCTCATGAACTCAATAATTTAAGATTTATTCAAGTTTTAAAATTTTTTATACACGATAAATAAAAAAAGATAAGTTCATAAATAAGCATGAAACTTTATCTGTGCCAGTTGAATATGTTTATTAATAATTTTAGCCTAATTAAGAATGATTGCCAAGCCCAAAAGTAGAAAATCACTCTTATACAGAAGAATTGAGGAGAATCAAAAGAATTTATTGAGAAACGTGTTTATTTTATTTTGATTTTGTACGCGCTTGCTGGACTGCATACATTTTTCACAACACGTTGTTGCACTTGAAAAATTAATTAGCCTTTCTTACAAAATTCCCGGAGCATAGAAATGTTGCTTTAATTACCTGCTATAAAATTTTCATATCAATGAAAACTAATTGCAAGCAGAAGTTTCTTAATTGTCCAGGTGTTAATATCATTTAATTTATTCACCCACTCACACACATACACACAAATATGTTTTCACACGTACGTTATCTTATTCCATTAGTTTATCTCTGATGTATGAAATAAATCATAAACTTCCAAACCAAGTTAATTCGGGGTTTGGTCTATGAGTTCGTTGACATCAATTTCGGATTATTTATTTTGGATTTTTTTTTATTTTTTTTTTTTACCGGCAAAGATATTTCTTATTTGTTGTTATTGGTTATACAAAGCTGCGTCGCTCTGACAAATCTTGCATCGGTTGAGTTTACTTTATTTATTTCTTGGTTGAGTGTTAGTTTGGTCTATATTTGTCGATGTTTTGTTTTTTCTTAGCATTCGATTTAAGCCAAAATTTATTTTACCAACGCCTTTTGGATATTGATTTTTTATTTGCTTAGTTCTTGTTGATTATCGAGTGTTTTATTGTTGCTCCGTATTCTTCAGAACTTTTAGCTTTCTTGGCAAGTCGTGTTCTGAAGTCGGTGAAATTTAAGTATTTTTTTGGAGGTTTTCTGCTAGTTAAGTAAAATATTTGCATTTATTTTAGAGCACTCACAGTGGAACTGATCGTGCAGTTTAATATTTTATTTTTGTATATTTTTAAACCATCAGACTCGCCACACTTTTCGTTCACGCAGACTCAATAATACTTTTAAAAAATAAAAAAATTATAATATTTTGCTTAAAAATAGTAAAAAATATACTTTAAAAAGGTTGTCTTATCTAATTATAATAACCATAAATTTAAAGTTTTTGGCCCATAATCATAAACAAATTAAAAGTGACTCAATATAATTTGTTGTCAAATAGCTTGCACTAAATTTAGAGTACTTTTATTAAGACTTTTATTTTATCTATAATTATGGTCCATTGTTTCTTCAGATAAAAAATAGAAAAAATCCTAATTAGACAAAGAAACAATAAAAGTATAAAATGATAAGTAATGTTACCAGCTTGAAGGCATTCAAGCTGATATCATCATTCAAAAATCAAAAACAATGTCGGAATTAATCTCTCTCAAAGCTTCTAAATGCCAGTGCAAGCGAGATAAGTAAACTCACAACTTTAAATAAAAATACATCTTTTCTACAGTCTGTTACTTTTGCAAATCGATCTTTTTTTTTGTGTGGAGAATAAGAATTTGCAATAAAACATAGGGGACTTTCATTCAAAATATCAAAGTTGATTTTGATATGACTTTGAAAGTTAGGCTCAAGGTCAACTTGAGACATTGAAACCTTTAATCTGAAAGATTTTTCACAATGTTGCTTACTTTTATGTCTCAAGATAAAAAAGTCACATATAGGAAATATTAACTATTGATTTTTAGTAATATCTTTTGTTTGGGAAGAGAAATTGAAATCATTTTTTAAATGTATTTTGCCTGTTCACAGTTTGAATACGCAGGTCTGTTATACTTACGATTTGTTATTCTTACGTCAACTTACGCAAGCGTATTTTGCTTTATTTTTGTTTTCCATGCAAAAGTCAATACACAAACAGGCGTAAATAAAAGTAGCCCTTGGACGTGTTTTTTGTGGCTCGTATTTTTATGCCATATTTTTTTTCATGTTTTTCAAAACAAAATTTAAAGCTCAAAAATAATAAATTTTGATAAAAATTGTCAGCGGCCTTTCATTTATTGACAAATTTTGTTTTTTTTTTTATTTTTAACTAAACCAACGCTCAGGGGATGCTCCCCTTTAAATGCGAAAGCTTTGCGTTAATTCAGAAGACGGATGATAGTTAATTGGAGGGTGGAAAGATGGAGTAGTGACGGCGAAGATTTGCTTTATTCCACAATCTTACTGTGTGACTAAAAAACGAATTATCTCGGTAATGCGTGGTTCTATTGGTCACCGATGCAATGGCAAAGGGATGGGCTTGAAAAGCTGCCCAAGTAGACCTAGGAAACACACGAACTGGTGGCGTCAGGCCATGTACCTCCCTTGAACATATCCCATGGTAGAACTTATACAAAAGGCTTAGGCAACCAACATTACGCCGATGCGCAAGAGAACTGAGAGGAGATAAAATGTTTTCGTATCCTATCATATATATCGCACGACTTTGAATTCGGTCCAGAAGCTCCAAATAAGATCTCGAAGCTCCTGCCAAATGTGCGAATTGTACTCCATTTTAGGCCTTATATATGAGGTATAGATCATTCGAAGATCAGATGGGGTGAAGTATCGCTTGCACCGTTTTAAGAAACCTTTGCACTTGGCCGCTTCTTTCGACACATGGAAAATGTGATCATTCCAACGAAGGTCTGATTGTGTCGACATGCCCAGAACGTCAAGAGCATCTGACTCCAAAAGATCCACACCATTCATATTCAAGGGAGCTAAGCTAACCCATCCGCTTGTGGGTTAACAGGCAACACTGGGTCTTGTTTGCATTAAACTCTACTCTATTAGCAAGATCCCACTCGGAGATTTTTTCCAAGTCATTAAGAAGTGTGTCATTCATATTTTGCCTCTTACTCTGAATCTCCAAAGAACTCGGGCGTTTTTTGAAAAAATATGAATGATAAATGCTGCTATCGCCCGCAAACGAATAAATTGGGTTATGAATCAACGACAGAAGGTCGTTGATAAAAATCAAAAACAAAGTTGGTGATAGAACTGAACCCTGCAGTACTCCTGCGTCGATGGCGTGCTCACAGGACGAAATGCCGTCGATTACGACACGGATAGTTCTATCCTTAAGAAAGCACGTGATCCACCGACTAAAGTTACCATCGACACCGTATGCAATTAGGTTAGAGACGAGTGCTTTATGCCACACTCGGTCAAACCCCTTCGAAATATCCAGAGCAACAACCCTGCGCTCACCGAACAGGTGAACGCATTAGTTCCATTTTTCTGTACGAAAACCACATTAACGGTCACTTAGCAATTCGTTGTGCTCCAGATAGTTCATTAGGTGGAAGTTTATTACGCTCTCCATAACTTTGCAAAGCGTAGAGTATATTGTAGTTTGCAGGATTCGTGGCATCGCCCTTTTTAGGTATCGGCTGGACATTTGCGACCTTCCAACAAGATAGAAATACTCCTGTCCTGTAGAAGATGTTGAAAAGGTTGCGCAAAGGTCGAGCCAGAGGTTTTATTCTGAACTTTTCCTGAAAAAAGTTTAAAAATATAAATCAACGAAAGTATTGTTAAATTCACTTTTATCAAGTAGTTTTATTAATCTTTTAGAAGAAAAAACAATCGAGTGCGTGTATTAAAAAACAGCGGAGATATTTACTTGGAAACTCAAATCTTTAAAATAAATTTTTCCAGTCAAATATCTGCACACATGGACAAGTCGATAAAAACGTAATGTGGATTTTGCCTACAATAAAAATTTTATTTTTAATAAAATATGTGAATTTTTAAATAAAAAATTTTAATACAAAAGTAAAATTACAAAAAAGGGAAACTTTTAAATTGTCCTAAATAAAACACAAGTCAAAATTAAAAATTTGTGGGTACGGGCTCCTCATGATATTGACTAAATACTGTTACAAATTACAACAACAAAATTTCAGTGCAATTTATCACTACAAATTGGATGTCTTCATAGTGGATCTTAAGTATCTTTCGTTTCATACCAAATTTGTATATATTTCCTGTGGAAAAAAGTGAAGTTACACTGAACCAAAAACATACTTAATATATAAGAAAACAGTTCTTTGTTTTAATGAATTGGTCCAATGTACGAGTTCAATGAATCTCTGTTCTTTAATTTAAGGAACTTTTATCTTACAGCCAAAGAATCGATTCTTTAAATCAAGAAAACAGTTCTTACTTTCTAACCTTGAAATCAATGAACTCTTACATTCATTTAAATAATGCGTTCTTTGGAAGTAAGAAAAAGTTAATTAACTAAATCAAAGAACTTTTTCTTTGAACCAATGAACAGAGATTCATTGAATCAAAGATTCGTTCCTTGGACCAATTTCTTGATTTTTTGGTTCTGTGTACCAGAGATCTGCAGCAAGTCATTATAAACATAGTTGACTCGAGTATATACGCATTAATTTGGCTTCTACTTCATATTCAGACTTATCAAAAATGTTGAAGCATTCATAACACGCAACTTAAATCCAATGCTTCAAGAGTCATACTCTGACTCACAGTCGAACGTAGTCGGTATGATTCTAACTTCATTTCAATAAGTACAACATGTTGTGAACAACATGCACAAGCACTTCAAAGGAATGATGTGTTTTTCAGGGTTACCAGCTCTGGTATAAATTAAGAATTTTAGTTTGATAAATGCTATTATTGAATTGTTCTAATGCTATTGACTATATGGTAACACTTCCTATAACGGTACGAAATGAAGGTCAACGCTTCTGTTTTATTATAATTTGTTGAAGTGAAGTGTGTCTCATTTTTTAAACGGAACAAAGCTAAATAAGTAAGTTAATAAATTATTATATAAATATTATGAACAGAAATGATATATAATTTTCAAAAGTATTATTGAAATAGACAATATTGCTACAGTAACGGAATGTATTAACAGTGGTACCTACACATTATAGCAACGGAGGAGAGGGAAGAGCAGTATGTATGTATTTTCTTTTTTTCTTTTTTTTATGTGAATATACGTGAAGTTACTTATATAATTATTTTGCTGAATTTAAATAAACAAACTTTATTAAATTGAAATTTATTTTTATTATTTCTTTTGGAGAAGTTCCCTTTATATACAAGGTGTGTTATTTTACTTTTACACCATTTCGTGAAACGCACAGCGAAATTCTATAAAAAAGTGTTTACTGCATCTTAAAATCCAATTAAATGTATTTCGTTATAAAAAATTCTATGGTAACCCTGCTTCTCTTCTAACAGCGAGCGTAAGTTCAAAAACAGCCACTGCGTTTGACTGGAAAAATTCGCACGCATTCTTAATGAACTATGGGACTTTAGCTTGAGCTATGAGTACTTTGTTTGAGCTATGGGTTTTCGGTATGATTTATAACAAGTTCTTTGATGTTGCAGAGTATTTGGTAGACTTTGACGTTCGATTGACGAATCAAACATTGAACTATGATTTTCTTTCTGTAGCAAGAGTGCTTCGAGTAGTAGTGGTGGTTTTTGTTTGAAGTGCACGCACTACAACTCGGTTTTGCATGAATCACTATAAGTCGCAAAAACGTGACTCGTTGCAGATCTCTGCTGTGTACGGTAAAAAAGTTATATTTTTGCAAAACGATATTTTAAACCTTTAACCACCCATTGAGCAAGTATAAAAAATACATCAACCTTAGATCGTTTTCCTCTTTCACATATCCGAAAATCATTCAAATCGGCAAGTGTCACATAAAGACCTTTCCTCGTTGGACCAAGTTTCATTCTTCATACAGAATGAATATCAAAAATAAAACTCTTTCTCTCTCTTCCCAGCAGCTAATACAATTAAAGTAACCATGCAACTTTAGTTTAAATTTATATAAAGGTGTGAAAAATATTTATTTTTAATTAACAGACATTATTCCTAAGCATGCAATATTTTCATTGGGAAATATAAAGAATAATTTTATGTAAAAATTTTAACTTCTTGACCGCAATTAATTTTAAGCACAGAGTGAGTTATTAAAGCCGCTGGAGATGTTGTCAAAAACTTTCGCTTCATCAACTATTTAAGATGCCAAACTATTCATTACATTTTAATTCTTTTTCACATGTAGTAAAAAAATTTTAATCTGTTTTGCATGCCGTTCTTTTCTTTTCCTCTGTAACGGCTTTTATGTATTTAATGTGAATGCGTTTAACGCGCTGCCTAAAGCACAACTTTTAAATATTTTTTAGCCAACGAAAACTGAGGAATTTATTCTGTACAATTTTTTATTTATACTATGTAATGAGCATACATTTACACAAGAGCCTGAAGCTATGTGCGGGACGTAAGACAGTAAATGAGAGTCACGAGTACAGATTGACTTAATCATCAATGAGAAGCAATAATGTCAGCCGGATTTTTATGTTATTTAAGGGGAAATAACTTTTAGAACGAAAAAATATCACTTGAATTCAATTAAAATGGGCACAACTGAGGTTTTCACTCTTCAAAGAGGAAAACAGAACAAGTTTTGGGTATTTGAGTAGTTTTTAATAAAATCAAGAGTGTGGTATTACTCAAAAAAAAAACTCTATTTAATGTAATGTAATTTAATAATTGAAAACATTTATTTCTAATTTATTTTTCTTTGCATAAAAAATATCTATAAAATAGTTTTCTTTTCTACTTGATTTTATTAAGCAAGAAATGCATAAACCAACAAGTCTATTTATGACAACAAGTGTTCAACACAAGCAAGCAGCTTCAAAAAACAGTTTTTTTGCTGAACTGAAGTGTGAGTTCTTACTCTAAAGCAGTCTTCAAAAATAGCTGCTATAACTTCACGTTCAAAGCGAACATTAAAGAGTTATAAAATAACTAAAACAAACAACAACTTTTACAATTGTCGAACTTCCAAGTTATAACGCACCACCATTGGTTGGTGTTCTTGTCAACGTTAGAAAAGCTTTAATTTGTGATTAGCTCTGTTTGTTCAGTTGGTCAAATTTTTTACAAAATTGTTGGTCAAACACAATAGAATAACGTGAAATGTGCATGTTATTTCCATAATAATAAAACTTTAATAAATATAACGTGTTCTATGCTTTTTTCATAACAAACTGCTAAACTATGAAAAAACTAAATAAATTTAATGAAGTAAAAGTGGAATCGGAGGGGGGTGGGGGGGAAAGGCTAAAAACTTTGTGACAAAATGTGAGGAACAAGTCTAGTTTAATGAATACGCTTAAATTTCAAAAAGCTTCTTAGTACAAGGCATGGCAGAATTATAATTATAACAATGGTATTATATTTCGTAGATTATATTGGTAAAAGGCCACTATCTCTACTGTGGATCAAGCAACCCCTTGAAATTCAGCAGGTTCATTAAAGTAGACTTTAGCCAAATGTGGCACACTGGGGTGTCAAAAAATGGCCGAAAACATGTTACGTAATTTATAAACAGTTCCTAATAGTACCACCTATGGTCGAAGTCCAAGTAAGTCCTTGGATTGTATCTTGACTATATTAATGAAAAACGAATTGTCCATTTCAGCCCTTGAAAGGACTTTGATCAAGCTTCTTATGATCAATCGTGTTGTGCGTGTTGTGAAATGTTAAGACACAAATAATAGAGAACTGGACTCACAAGTTTTATGCCGATTCTGAACGGCTTATGTTCTCCAGAAGCTTTTCATGGCAATTTTTATTCTCTGAGGTTTACCATTGTCTGCAGAGAGGTGACGGATGAACAAAAAAAATTAATTCAATTGAAAACACATTCTTTGTCAGATGGGACTTGAACCTGGGCACTATCGCATACAAGCCACGCACCTCAACCAGTATGCCACGGTCGAAGCATTGCCTAATTAGGACCAGTAATTCGCAAAGGACTTTATACGTGACCTTGAACCACTTAACTAAAAAAAAACGGAATTTTTTAATGTTAAATTTTCTTCACATTTATTTGTATGAAAATAGACTAGGTTGCTGCAACAGTTTACGAATAAGTAGTGTACAAAAGTTGAAGCTTTCTACAATCGGTCATCATGAAGTTTTAGTATGCACATAATAAATTTTATTTCACTGCATATAAAAAAAAAAACGAAATGGCCATTTCAGCCCTTGAAAGGACTGTTACCGAGCTTCTTATAATCAATTGTGTTGTGCGTGTTGTAAAATGTTTGAACACAAATGACCGAGACCTGAACCTAAAAGCTTTATGCCGGCTTATGTTCTCAAGAAGCTTTTCATGGCAGTTATTAATCTCTGAGGCTTGCCATTGTCTTGTTAGAGAGGTGACGGCGTAACAGAAAAATTAATTCAATTGAAAAAAGTTTCTGAGTCAGATGGGATTTGAACCTGGGTTCTCTGCCGTATGGGCCACACACTCTATCCACTACCACTATCCACGGCCGCCACTGCATATTCATTAAGTTATTGAACTCTCGGCTTTCTCATAAACCCATTCTTATTATTAATTTTTTTTTCAGGCAATCGTAAGAAAAAAAGTTATATCCAAGTTTTTGTAGAAACGTTCAATAAAAAAAAAGTTTTAATCGGTTAACCCATTTCTGATATCTGATCATATTAATATTCAGCAAATACAACAAAAAAGCAAGAACACAAAAAACACAATAAAAACCAACAACGCTGGCAGCGTTGGCGACATTCAAATGTTAATATTTTTTATTACACTAAATTCGGCGAATTGCAACACACATACAATTTTTGAAGTTGTTGTAAATATTATTTGCTTTTGTTCATATGAATTTGATTTTAGTAAAATTTTTTGAGTTAATAAAATTTTGAGTAGAGCATGTTCTAGTTCTTGAAGCAAAGACGCTGTTCATTGAAAAAAATTTTAAAATCATAAAACATAAAAAAAGTATTGAAGATGTTCAGTAATTTGCTTTTAAACCTATGATTTCGATATGTTGTAAATTTTTTGAATTAATTAAAATTTGGTTTTGTCACGACCTAATTTTAGACAAGAAGAACTGCTCAGTGAAGAAAATTTGAAAATAGGCCAACTCTGATCCCATTAATATGCTGCAAATGCAACAAATGCCAAGCAAAATTTCATCCTCATGGTTTCAGCAAGATGGCGTTATGTACTAAATAGCACATGAAACAATCAACTTATTAAAGAAAACACTCGATGAACTCATAATCTCGGGCAGAGTTGTCAGAAAAAAAATATCCATTTAGGGCTAGATCCTATAGAAAAAAGAGCTACAAAGGGCTAAATTAAAAATGTAGGAGCTAAAACAAGGGCTAGTTTTAAAATGATCATTCTTAACAAATATTCTGAGCTTACAACTCTTAAAAACGAAAAAAATAAATAATTGATGCATTGCAAATTCATTAATTATTTATACGCACATACGTATTCACGTATTAAAAAAAAAATTAAAATATGTGGAACACGTAAAAAACCAGAGACTGTAAATAATAATTATTATAAGATTTTGAAACCAAAAATGCAGTGTGAAAAAAATTGTTGCACCGCCGTTTTTAAGGTACCAAAAAGAAGAGACAATATATAAATTCGTGATATTTACTTTAGCACCTAAAATGTACAAATATGTTTTTATCAGAGACCGGGCCAATTATGCATTTTATAATAAGAAGCAAAAAATAATAATTATATTTTGACTTTTAAAATTTTGAGCAAAAAATAATAATTATTTCTGCTTATTATTTTTTAAGGCAAAAATAAAAAGCAATATTTACCCAATATTTTTTTGAGCAGTAAATAAATGGCCAATAAAAATAGGAAGCAAAATGTGGAAGTAGACAATTACAATTACAGCAAAAGAGTTCTTGCTGATGTAGAGACTAATTTGCTAGAGTACCGGAACTGAAAAATGTATGAAAATCCTTGGCCTAGACGGCTAGTTTTTAATTACACACGTTGTGCGCGCTACTCAAGTAAGCGTGGAGCGTGCATTTTCTGCCTTAAAACTAGTCATGGGCTATCAGAGATACAACGGCGGACATTTATATTTCATCTTAATAATTAAATTAAATGCTATCTTAATTTGATAACGAGTTTATGTAATTTAGTAATAATTTCAATTATAATAAAAATGTTGCTGGTTGCAATATGCAACAGACTATGTATACGGTGAGAGCTTACGAAGCACTTGCGAAATGATATGATTTGCCTCATTATAATTGTTTAACTTTGGTTCAATCGTAAACTTTGAATCAATCCAAAGTTCAATCCACATTTGCTTTTTATTTTTGCCTTCAAAAATAAAAATTAAAACTTCCCTTACTTACTTACTGCTCAAAAATATCGGTCAAATTTTGCTTTTTATTTTTGCCTTAAAAAATCAAATTCTCAAAATTTTAGAATTCAAAATACAATTATTATTTTTTGCTTCTTATTATAAAATGCATAATTGGCACGGTCTCTGATAAAAACATATTTGTACATTATAGGTGCTAAAGTAAATATCACAAAGTTACATATTGTCTCTTCTTTTTCGGAACAATATTCATGATTATTATTACATAAGGTTTCTAGACTTAAGGAGCTCATGCCGTGTATGCTTTAGTCCTCCGGTCTAAAGATCAATCGTAATAGTTTATGAGACAGACAACCAGCACATGTGTAATATCCTTACTCGGACCTGTTTATGCAATACAGCCTAAGCCAGTAAAGCAAACAGGACAGCCGGAAGAGCAAACACGTACTGGTTGTCCGTTCCATAAGCACAAAGCATCACCCAGTGCCCTACTATGTAAAATCATTATGTAATAATTACACACTGCTCCCAATAGTACCAGTTTGACTGCAAGTAGTTGTCAATGGGTCCCACCAAATGAGGTTCTACAACATCCTAGCACAGAGACCATAAATTCACGTATTAATTCGCGTATGAATTTTGTAACTGGCCGTGCCCAGTTTGTGCACTAAATCGTGCTGGACTGGCGTTCCTCCAAGTTAAAGGGTCAGGATCGAAAACCCATTGCCAGAAACGAGGAGTGCCTATTATCACCAACTCCACCTACTGAGCTCAATCAAGGAATATATGCCTAACTATACATAAAACCCTTATTAAGGTCACTTTGTCGTGGATAGATAAGGTCATCCCCATTATGGCAGGTTTGACTATTTCCGTGCTAACAAGTTTTATGGACAATTCCTTTTCCATCGCAGGCTTATTTGCTAAGGAATTATATGACCGGAGTTGATTAATATTACATTCATATTATCTGTTTTGATCTTAAGTTTTTAGAGATCACTCGTAATTGGGAAATTTTCGCAGCATTTTTTTATATTTTTGATATTTTATTATATTTTTGATGCCACTCTATATGGTAGGCAGTGAGTCCCCTCCATTTGTAATAATTTTATAAAAAAATGTTTGTAATAATTGATTAATTTGCGCTCAGGTTGCCATTGATAATAATTATCGTTTATGTTGACTTGAGTGGCCAGCATAGTTAAAATATTTAAAATGCTTTATTGGAGCTGTGAAATGTTTAAAATTATGAATTATGTCAAGATTTTTGGAGCAAAAAAAAAAAAGAGCTAGGGGCAATTTAAAATAAAAAGTGCTAAATCTAGCCCCAAAAACACCAAAATAACAACACTGATCTCGGATAACAGGCCGGAAAATTAACCTCCAAGATCTTGTGACTTAACGTCTCTTGATTATTTTCTTTGGGGGTACGTAAATTGGCAAATCTATGATGACAAATCAACAACAATCGACGCGTTGAAGGTCAATATTATTGATTGAGGACATACGGCCATAAAAGCAAGAGGTAATGTTTAAAAACTAGAGTCCGACCGAATATTTGGCTTCGGTATTCGGCATAATTGGCAGGTTTTTTAACCTTCTGCTGCGGTTTCGGCCCAAAATAGCCGAATATTTTTGCCGAATGTTTTTGTTTTGTAATGCGGGTTGACCTACGTTTGCTTTCATAACAAAGTTTGCTTTGCTTAAGCCACGGATATATTGTGACGTAATGTGCAGAAGGAATCAATTTTAAGCGTGATCTTGAACTTTATCAATCTTGAGTTGCTGATTAATAGCTGAAAAGTTTAAAAAGCTGTTTATTCAATATCAACATCAAAGAAATTGAAAAAATAACGAAAGATAAAATCGTGGCCGGCATGATCACCGCGACCTTGTAGGAAAATCACGTGATTTTCAAAAATTAATTATTTTCTTTGTACGAAAGGAATCATGCAGAAAATTTTACGAAAAGATAAACATTTTGTAAAAGGAAAATAATTATTTGAAAATGTTTAATCTTTACTATATTTTTGCAAGTAAAAATTAGACGATTTTTTAAAGAATGATTATTCCCCTCTATTATTTCGAAATATTTGAATGTTCTCGTAAATTTTAAAACTTTATTTTTTTCGTGCAAGGAAAATAATAATAATTTCTATTGTACGAAATATTAGCATTTATGTTGTAAGCAGTTTTTAACAAAATACAATTTTTGGGCAATCGTTCCTTTTCATTTTTGGGCGATAATTCATTTGACAAATTTTGGCCGATTGTTTATTGTGAACTATAACCCAAAATGAGTCTAATGAACTATCGCTCAAACATTTTACTGGGCGATAGTTAATTTTTTGCTATTGGGCGATCATTCGCACAGCCAGTTCTTTAAGGTATTTAAAAAAACTAACTAAAACGTGACAAAGGAGTGAATTTAAATGAAAACTGCAACGAAAGCTCGTCTTGTAAAGATATAGGCAGTGGAATGCAACCGTCAGCAAAGGAACCAAGTATTTAATAATATTAGCACTTATGTAAGTTAAAAATTACGGATTTGCAATGAAAATTGCTTAACAATTCAAAGCTTTACTGGTTGCTTAGTATTCGATGTTCACAAAAAAAATTACAAAAATTTTGTCATGACTTCGAAGTTACTGATGGTCTCACAAGTTTGTTAGATTCACGTAGTGCTTATGTTCAGTGGCAGCTCATCCGATTCATCTGATGAAATATATTTGAAATATAATCAATCCATGGTGGAATAATATAAGTTGCTAGTGCAAAATTGATAACTTTTACAAACTTTTAATTTTTATTAGAATATTTAAATTTTTTTCACATTTTCGCAATTTTGTACCTATATATTTAAAATAAGTTTTTATTAGAAATAAAATGCAAAACTTACAATTTTATGAAAAAAGCTGGCCTTTTTTTAACTTTGTTTTTCAAGCCCTTTTTGACTTTTTTTTTTTTTGGTGATTTAGCTTTTTTTTTATCTAGCTCATGGCCACACTGTATTGCACACAAATATATGGTTATTTAATGAAAATTCATGTTTTGTACCTAACCAAAACTAGTATTGACTTAAAAAATCACGTTTTATGTAACAATAAAAAAAGTCCTTTTTATACTATAGATATACCTACAATGAAATATTTCAAAAATTGCATTTTATAATACAGATCAACTATTCTTTATAATTATTAATTTTAAACCATTTGTGTCTTATTTACAGCTTGTTTCTTTGGCTCTACTTGCCACAACGGAAGCGAAACCAGCTGATATTGGTGGTACTGGAGTCGAGTAAGTAAAAAAATAATTTTATCATATTGAATAAGACTAACTTGCATTAGCTTGCTTGCGCCTCAAAATTTTGCTATTTTTTTCACTGTATCTGTTACTGTGACTCTTTGTATCTCTGAATTAAAACATAAAGCATGAGTTGCATGTTAATTTATTAAAAAAAAAAAAATTAAAAATATTATTTGAATTTAAATACGTGCATGATTGTGAATAAACTAGTTCTTTTAAGGAAAAAAAAAAAAAAAAGAAAGAACATGCCTGTGTATTACAAGAGCAAGAAAAATTTTATGAGGTTCAAAGAGTAGGTTGGGAAACACAAGCTAACACGCACGTCTAACACATAAGTAACACAGGTAAACAAAAAAAGAAAAATACAATTAGAGCAATAAAATATTCAGATATTCTCATGTTTTAGCACACATTTCACAATCCTCATTAGTATACAAACACTGACACTCACACATATACATTCCCAACTTACCTTTTTGATTAAAAATCAAACCTCTAAAATTTCTAACTCGTGCTCATGCTGCAAACCTTGCTTTAATATTTTGCTTACAGAATTCAAAAACAAAGACTGATTAAATTTCCTGATGATATCGAAAATCAACAATTTGACTCGAGTAAGACGACTCGAAAAGAAGACGAAGCGAAACGCATTTTGCAAGAGATCGCCAGAATTAATCAAGCCTTGGGCTATGTAAAAAAACAGCCGGAACCCGTCAAGCTGCCACCCATACTAGACTCAAGTCAGTATCTTTTTCCGAAGCCTGCCTACCATCCGTTCCACGCACAAAAACATCAATTTGCCGGCAGCAATGGGGCAACGCTACTTGTACCTTCGATAAGATCAATAAGTTTGGAACGAAATAATGCACAACAATTAGTGTTGGCGGACAAAAGACCAGCGACAAAAATCGGGCTCCAGCAGCCTTCCAGCCAGTTACAACAACAAAATTTGGCACAAAAGCCGACCACATTAACACATTTTGCTCCCACTCAGTACTTTTTTCGACCAAATGAGTTCTACCAACCCGAGTCCTCTCGCCTAGACGAACACTTCGCCATACCTGTGCGTCTCTATAAACTGAATAAGGAAGAATATCTGCGCAAACATGCACCACAGGAATATCGCATCAAGGGATATAAAATTGTTGGCGATGTGGACCATTTTAACGCAAAAATAAAGGCAAAAGATACCAAAAAGACCACGCCTAAATATCACCTCTACTTTCTGCCACGCGAACTGGCCCTTAAAGAAGAGAACGCATCTAAAGCTCAAGTGACAGTTGAGCCACCAATTAAGACCACCAAAACTACAGAGAAACCTCAAAAATCCTTCGCGAATAGTTCGCGTGAAGAAAAACTAACTCTACCACGTCCATTCAAAAATCAGTTGAGTGCTTCTACTAACACAAATGGCAACATTGGTGTCCCAACGAACTCAACGACAACAACCACACAGATCATACGAAAGCGCATCATTCCGAAGCCTTTGAAGCAAAAGGAACCCAATGTGGAGTCGGTTGTTCTGCAGCAGAAGCCATCCCACCACATTAACGGTGGTCACCATTCCACATTATCGAAGATTAGAATCACACCGCCACCAACCGTTGCAGCCCAAACTAATAGCGAAAACCAGCTTGTTGAGTCTGCTGGAAGTCAAGTTCAAATCCCCAACAACATCGAAAATAGCCACACCAACAATGGCAGCGGACCAAATGCCATCAAAACTGCTTTCCAAAATATCTTTAAATTTCCCTTCCGTCATCAGACTCAGCCCGCCCCAGTTGCTACTGAACGCCCAGTAGAGCTGCAAACGGTGTCGTTACAACAACAACCTACAAAGCCCTTTTTTGCAGCGCAATCTTTTCTTAACCAACCCTTTTTGTCACAAAATTTCTTGCCTCAAAACTTGCTGCCGCAAAATACTCTACCTCAATCCATCTACAATAATCAGCAGCAGAACAATGACTACAATTGGGATGATGAGGATGCTAGCAATAGTGATCCATCGGAGCTGGAAAACGATGAGTCCACCGAGCAGCAAGAGGAAAAACACATCTTTGCCCATGCGCACAAAAATCAGCAGCAAATTCAGAAGGAGGCACTAAGACACGGTGGCATCATTATACAGCGTCTCAAGGTGCGCAAAGGTGGCATTGCCATTGCAGGGCCTGGTGGTGTGGCCACAGCTGGCAGTGGTGGGACAGCTATTGTTGGGCCCGGTGGTTATGCTTTAACCCATCCACGCAGCTTGACAATTGCGGGACCGGGTGCTAAAGTGATAGCAATACCGTCTAGTGTCGATTTGAGAGATGCTCTGGAGCGCACAGATCTCAGCACGCAAAGTTTTCCACGTGAGGGTAGAATAGTCGCTATTGGACCAACTGTGTATTATTCGCCCGGTACGGGTACGGGAATGGTAGTCGATATTTAGGCTCACTAAGCTTTGCTATAACTGCTATTTTTAGTAAATTCCAATTGTTTTAGTTTTAACTTAATTTAAATCTAATGACTGCTGATTTTATTATAATTTGTTTTAATATTAAGTTAGTTTAAATTGAAGTTCAAAACTATATCAAAGTTTTATATTAAACTAAATTGCTTAAAATTAGGCAACAATTTGAATTGTGTTTTCTAATTTAGTTATGAAATGATACAGAATTAGTAATTTTTTTTTTTAAAAATTGAATTAATTTATTCTAGGTGAATTGGAGTCACCAGTGTGAACCAGCAATTGAGTAAAAAACCTAAAAATAGAGCAATTTCTAAATAATTAAAGTTAAATTTAACAAGTTCAGATTGTTAGAGATTTAGCTGTGATGTGAAAAAACGAACTTTAGATATCTGATAAGCGTCCCCAAATTACCCATAAATTGTTGAAAATTTCAAATTGCAAGACAAATAGGCATTTGCGGTTTGGTAGGATTTTGCTTTGAAGAGACTTTTCACACAGTTTGATATTTTTAGCAGTAAGCTTTGTAATGAGATTTAAGCCAAGTCTTTGCCCAGTTAAGGAATAATTTTGATTTGGTTCTTACTGTTTGGTAAAAATATGATGTGAAGTTCCAATTATTTGGGTTGAATTTTTTGTTTTTGCTTACTCAAGATTTTTGAATATATTTTTTGAAGACCCTTTGTGCTGCTCTCCTTGTATCGTCAGTGTAAAGTGCTGTATGGCGTCTATGCTTATATAATGAATAGCAAAAGTTTGTTCGCATTTATTGTGTGTGATCCAAATAAAATCCTAAACAGCAAAAGTTTTTTCGCATTTATTGTGTGTGATCCAAATAAAATCCTAATGATCCAAATAAAATCCTAAACTGTCTGTCGGATTGAGGTGAAACTTCTTCAGATGTGCTTTACAAAATTTTCTGAATGAAAATTTTCTGAATATACGATATATAAAAACAAGACTCAGCTGTTACGGTTTAAGTACCCGAATGTCAGAAAAAAATCTTTACTTCCTGGCCTTAAAGAATGTTGAAAAAATGTTTGAATAATTCTTGCAAGTAGCCTACCAAAAAACTTGACGTGGCACCTTGTCTTTTTAACAGAGATACCCTACAATGAGGATTTTTTTATTTAAGATACAAGTGTTATTGTCATAGTTGTCACGTTAGTAGAATAAAATGGTACCTGCCATACAACTTCAAGGGTTAAATCCCGATATTTTGATAATTATTGAAGCTTAAGTTTTTTAATTAGAAATACAGATAAATGTTAGAAGAATATATAACGACACGGTACCTACCATGCAACTTCCTGACTTACATAGCGGTATCTGGACAATAAAAATAGGAATATGAGTAAATGTGAACAGAACTTATCACCAAAACAAATATGGGTGGTCTAGTCATAGAACCGTGTCACATTATTATATATACCATACCCAAAAATGCAACACAAGATTCAAGCGGTGTCGAGAAAATTTCAGCAAGGCTATTAAAAATACGATATTTGAATAACTCCTATCTGAGTGCTAATGGAATTCAGAGGAAAACCTTAAGCAAATAATAAACTAATGCAGGCAAGGTAAATGCAAAGCAGTGATACAGTGCTTTAAAGAGGTATTTTAAATAGAAGCCTTTCCAATACCGGTGACTAATATAAGGCAGATAATGAAAGGCCTCAAATCGTTCATTAGACCCTATCATAAGTTCATTCATTATTCATTCAAAATTTGTCTTTTTTAGAATTACATTTATAAGCTTAATGCCGAAATATTCATGAAGTAACAGGCTTAAAGGGCCCCACAGACAATATTACGTGCCGGATTGGCTTTAGGGTGTCGTAAAATAATATTTTTTCAATTGCCATAGTTGCTCAGCCTTTGTTTGAAAGCTTATGGTAAAAGTATTTTTGAATTTTTTTTTCAGATGTTTGAAGGTAAAAAATCAGGTTCTTCGGAGATTTTCAATCATAAGTTGGACAATAACAGACATTTTCTAAGTCTATGGAGTGATAATTTTGATAGACAAATATCCAGACTTTACTTTAATATACATTTATCAGAAGTTTTGGCAATTTTCTTGTTCATTTTTGTTAATTTCTTGTTCTTGTAATACATTTTTTTTTTTTGTGAAATTTGAAAAAATCCCATCAAAATGAATAAAAGTAATTAGACAGTTTAAAATGTGGTAAAATTCAAAGAACTAAGAAAAATTCTTGATTTTACTCTTTTTGTTCCAAAGAGCTTTAAAAGCTTTGTAACCGTTGGATGAATCGTTAAATTGTTTGTTGAACCGTTGGATGAATCGTTAAATTCGGCGTTTTTTTAGTAAAAATAAACAACATTTTATTTTTAAGCAAAAAAGATTTTATTAATCCAAAAATTGTCCATTCTTTCCAACCCCCTTCTGCCATTTTTGGTTTAAGATCATGATTGAAAAACTGAAGTAGGTGGTTTTCGCAGTCATCTTTTGATTTTAATTTCTCCCAGCAAATGAGTGTTGAAGAGATCCGAACAAATGATAATCTGACGGTGCAATGTCAGAACTGTATGGTGGATGCATCAAAACTTCCCTAAAGTTAAATTCTTTAAGTTTTTGTCGGGTCAATAAAGATGTGTGTGGCCTTACGTTGTCGTGATAAAACACAACACATTTCCTGTTGATCAATTCCGGCCTCTTTTTTGTAATTTCTTGCTTCAATCGCATTAATTGCTGGCAGTAGAGATTCGAATCAATCGTTTGGCCAGGCGGTAGAAGATCATAATGGATGATACCCCTATAGTACCACCAAACGCACAGCATCACCTTCCTTGTCGTCAATCTCGGCTTTAACACCGTTCTTGGAGCTTCACCTTTTTTCGACCAAGACCGTTTTTGAACAATATTATCGCACGTCATCCACTTTTCATCACCTGTTACCATACTTTTCAAAAATGGCTCGATTTCTTTTTTTTAAACCAACTTTCTTTAAATGGTTTAAAACTGTTTTGTGGTCGATTTTCAGTTCCTTGCTCACATGACAATTTTCTTAAACCTTATCCATTATTTCATTGACTTTTTTGGTGAGGGTCGACCAGAGCGAGGAGCACCTTTGACTTCAAAATTTCCAGAACGATATCGAACGAACCATTTCCTGGCAGTTGATTCGGATAGATTACCTTCACTATAAGCCTCACAAATCTTTTCACATGCCTGTGATGCATTTTTCCCTTTATCGCAGTAAAATTGTATAATATGACGTAATTTTTCTGAAATTTCACTCATCTTTGCTTTGCAATAATTTTTAACACGCTGCACCAATATCAGTAAAATTATCACAAATAATCAGTTGATTTGTCTTCCGTTAAGAGAAGAAAAAGAGTTGCCAGATGCAGCTTACCGTTTCAACGTTATGACACTTTAAATTCAAACGAACTCGGAAACGCCGAATACTTTTTCCCCAATCCAATATTACGAAATTGCTAAAAATATGCAACGTGTAAGCCTGCCCTTTCAAACAACTGGGAGAAAGCATGCAATGCTGTAATAACCAGCTGGTAGAGGAATTAAAAAAGGAAGGTCTGTTCCGGTACTTTTTCGACTAAAAATGGTAAAACTGTCAAAAGCTTGATAGTAAGAAAAAAAATCTCTCAAAAATAGAGCCGAACATAATTACAGTGGACCCTAAATGAATGCGCGTTGAGCTGCGTTTGCATTTGCCAGCGGCGCGCAAAGTTTTTTTACGCATTACCTTATTGAGTGCGTTGCGTCAATATGTATTTTCAATCATATTTTTTGTTCTGGCACCTTTTCTTTGCTTCTTATTGTATTAAATTATTGTATTTTCAAATACTTACCTCCATTTCAAACGGTTGCTTATTCTGATTGGCTTAGTTAATTCTTTTTTTCTTCTTTGTAGCCAAGTTCACATCCAAACGCACTGTCAATATCGAGTTACGCAAGTGCGTTGCGCATTTCGGAAGGCTTCATACAAGATGTATGTGCATGAACCAATTTTGACAGAAGCGCAACGCAGCGCGCATTCATTTTGGGTCCACTGTTTAAAGAACTTTTTATAGTTTGTAATTTATTTGCTTAATTGTGAACACCTGATTTTAAGCAGTTTGAACTGTTACCATTTTTGAAAAAAGAAAGTTATCGGACTAAAACTTGCAACTTTTGACAAGAAAGGGAAATTTTTTACTGTCTGGATTGCATTCTCTTTTACCCTTTCTTTCGAGTACGAGAACGCTTTTCGGACTAAAATCTGGAAAACTGGTAAATTAGACTAAAATTTTAGAGTGCAGGAACAGACCCATTAAAACGCATTTCTACAAACACATTCTTTCGTTTCCTCAAAACTTTCCAAATTTTAACAAGGCATTTCTTTTTTATTAAAAAAAATACTTTGAAATTTTTTAAGCATTGGTAAGTTAAAATTATTACGGATTAGCTTAAAAGATTATTTGTAACCTTCAGTTGACAGCAGCTATGATTTTGTGGGCTAAATTAATGATGGCTTTAACACAGCCAAATTGCTGACAAAACTATAAGTTTTCCAAAGATTTTTCAAATAACATTTAACAAACAAATTCACAATTTCGAAGAGCTCTCAAATAGCAGCAGAGAATTTTAGATTTATCTGGAAAGGAAGACAAGAGGCCCGTAATACTGCACGCGCTAAAGTAAAATTGCACGCAAAGTAGAAAAATTTGCACAAGAACAAATGCAAACAGAACAAGATGACGATAGAGAAACGAAAGACCTGCGTGGCAGATTTGAAGAACGTGAAGAACAAAAAGCTCAACATAGCTCTGAAGGTTCTCTGTTATGAAGCGTTTTTTAAAAAATCTAAGCAAATTTCTAAAAACATTATATATATAACACCCAAATGACCAAAAACTTTGCCAAAATTTCTGATATATCTACATTTAAGTAAAGTTTGAACATTTGTCTTTCGAAATGATGATTTAAAGACTTGGGTAATGTATGTTTTTCACCAACATTTGCTTAAAATTCTTGGCGAATAAAACAAAATATTTAAGTTGCTTGGATTCGTATACTATGAGTGATTCTATTTTATTGTTTGGCACTATACGTAGGCCGCGCGACTACTGCAGGGTTAAACATATAATTCTCATCTTATTTTCTGAGGTCAGGATCGCAGCAGTTTTTACATGAAAAATAAATGACGGCTTTTTGTAATTATTGTGTATTTTTTGGAATTATTAAGGGCCCTCAAACGATACTTCATGTCGGATGGACCTGTCATGTTATCACACATGTAGTATCGTTTGTCTGCAAAGAATTAAGTCGGATGAACAGTCCGATGGAAGACAAACATTTTTGACTTTTCTGTCGGTCTATCCGACATGTGCGATCGTTCAGGAGTATGTCCAAATTAGTGCATTTCTCATTCAATTAAAATTTTTTCGAGAAGATATCTCGAGCGAAAAATTACATAAAAATGACATAAAAAATGTTCTATTTTGGAAAGAACTTTTCAATATACATATAAATAAGGTGTGTATTCGAAAAAAACTGGTCGCAAAAAATGGCATTCTGTCGCGTCGAAAATAACGGCAGCATCAAGTTATGTATATCAATGTGAAGCTTATTCTTTGTCTATCAATATTGCATCATCCAATTTTTGAAATTCGATTCAGTTGCCAAAATGATCTCAACAAGAGAACTTACTCGTAAATTATTTGTGCGCAAAAAGCAAGAGAATCCTCATTTATCACACAAAGCCATAGGAAAAATTTTCAATATTAGCAAATAAACAGTAACTTATGTACTGAAGCAATATAACGAACAGTTATGTATTAAAACAAAAAATTTAAGTAGAAGAAAAAAATTATTTACTTCAGAGGACACAGCAAAAAAAACTGGTTCGCATATTCAATCAAAACCCTATTCTCTCTGCTTATATACAGAAAGTCCGCAGAGAGAAAGGTCTTCAGTCATATAAGGCCCCATTAAAGCCGATTAGAAGTGATAAGCAAAACACAACTGTTAAGTCATGTTCTCGAACTCTGTACGATAAAATTGTGCACAAATTTGACTGCATTGTAATGGACGATGAAACCTATGTGAAGGTCGACTGAAAACAGATTCCTGGTCAACTTTACCACATGGCAAAACGGAGAGGCGACGTTTCTCCTAAATGTTAAAAAAAAAAATAGGTAAATTTGCAAAAAAATACCTGGTCTGCCAAGCAATTTGTAAATGCGGCTATAAAAGCAGCGTTTTTGTAACAACCGACAATGTCAATCAACATTTTTATGTGAAGAAATGCTTGCAGAAAAGTCTTTTGTCTTTCATACGCCTTTTGCCTTTCGTCACAAGAAACCTGTATTATTTTGGCCTGATTTGGCAACCCGCCATTATGGCAAATTGGCTATGGAATGGTATGGTAAGTATAAAATCAATATTGTTCCAAAAAATAATACCCTCCAAATTGCCCGGAACTTCGACCTATCGAGAAATTTTGGGTTATAATCAAAAGGAAACTGTGGACAACAAAAGGATCCGACAAAAACGAACATGATCTCAAGTCTTATTATCTTATTCAGCAGACGTCTATTTTTTATTCTTATTCTTATTAAGTCAGCAGAAGTGATGTGCAATGACTAATGGCAGGTATAAATATAAAAGTTGCAATGTTTTGTTTATTCTTCTCATAAATAAACACACATGCTACTATTTAAATTTTTCTAATCATAAGCTTTGAGAACTTGTATGATTTTTTTTTTAAGTAAGTAAATACTTTTTTGCCAGCTTCCTTTCTATGACTACTTTTTTTTCGTATAAAAAACTTTGACCGAGCTTCTAATGATCAATTGTGTTGTGTGTGTTGTGAAATGTTTGCACACAAATGGACCTACCAGTTTTATGCCGACTCCGAACGGCTTATGTTCTCAAGAAGCTTTTCATGGAAGTTTTTCACTCTCTGAGGTTTGCCATTGTCTGCAGAGAGTTGACGGCCAAGCAGAAAAATTAATTCAATCGAAAAATTTTTCAGTGTCAGATAGGGGATTCGAACCTGGGTTCTCTGGCGTATGAGCTACACACTCTACCCACTACGGCACGACCGCCACGCTTATTTTCGTATACACACCTTAAAAGTCTCCCGGAGACTTAGAAAATAAAAAGTGAAGAGTATAAAACTGATTGCTATAATCAATGCGTTCGTCATCTTTACGCGACATAATATCTACTCCGCTCGATGTTCACTCTTTGAAAACTATAAAATAATTAAGTATTTTACAATTCTGAGGAATTGAGATGACCAGTTAAGAATTCCTAGTTCCAAGAAATTGAAATTGAGGCGGAATTAGCTCTGCTCATGTAGATCTCGCTACCAATCATGTCACCTTTAGGTACGCGACCACTGTAGGACTAATTATATGCATAACATCTGTTTTCAAAAAAATCTTTTTTCATGTCTTCTATGGTACGAGTTGTTGAAGCCTAGATGAAATCGTGAAAAAGATTGCTTTGAAACGAAAAGCACATAATTGTAATTCCGTTTTCAAGGTTTCAAGGTTAATGGTTATTGGACTGCATAAGCTACAGAAGCCTACTGATGAGTTGGTGTAGCGACCAACAAAACAGCTGCCTAGTCTGGTGGTTTGTTCTGTAAAGAACTTTGCTGTCTTAGCAATCTTTTACTTCATAAATATTTTGGCAATAAACCTATAAATATTTATTAAATATTTATATTTTTAAATATATTAAAAATATATTAAAAATATAAATTTTTGATAATTTAAAAATAACATTATAATCACAAAATGCAGTAATTTATTTTCATGTGAAAACTGGTTGAATAGCCCGAAATGAATAACTGTTTCACTCTTCTTGAACTCATGCAGCAAGATCTTAAGTGCACGAAAATTTTGTAATTCTATATATAAAAATGTAAATATCAAATCAAACTTAAACAATGCTCTATAATGTGTTTGTAAATAAAAGTTGTAAAATTGTTAACAATTATATACTAGGCTTGTGCATGTTAAATGATTTCTGTATATAAACCTTGATATAATTTTTCAAAATCTAATTTCTAACCTATAAAAAATCCTTTTACCTCTCTGTAAATATTATCTTACAAAATAATTTCCCCCTTTCTCATGGCTCATCTTCAAATTTAAACTACATATCAACCACCATCAACATTCAATTCAACCATAGCCGTCGTTGGCAAACATCTAGCATTGAAGCGTGGCCAGTCCAAATGAATCAAATATTAACGCTGCAACCAAAAACCGATGTAGAGACAATTCAAACTGCTAAAGTGCTAGAAAACAAGAAAAGTGACAATATAAAATTAGATAATCCTATTGAAGATCTGCAGAAACTACAGATTCAAGGGCCAAACTTGTTGAAATTCATACAACAACCACAGTGGTCGATACAAACACAATTGCATCAGTTACAAAAGCCACAGTTTCTGCAACAACCACAGTTTTTGCTACAACCACAATTTGGAGGTTTTTCAGCTCGATTTTTTCAGCCAACAAATGCGCAGTTTTTCTATCCTTTTGCACGCTTAACACCGCCATTAGCAATGTTGCCAAGATTGCCAACAGTACCAGCGGCCGCAACAACTACAACTACCACAAGCACCACAGAACGCACAACAAAGAAAAAGGAGCGAGAACCTACTACAGCGAGACCCACGCTGAAAAGCAATGAAAAACTCAATACGCAATCGTTGAAAATTCAAGAGACAGAACCAACTGAAAAGGCAACCGAAACGGCTCAGATGGATTTCCGGAGTGATGCGCACTTATTAGCGGGTATACGCAAAATAAACCCAGTCTTTATTATAGAAGATATTATACCGGTTCCAGGCAAACATGTGTACTCCGTGACAAGTTCTGAGACATTTAGTAAAGGTGTGAAAAAGGTGGCTGCAACTGGGGCATCAAAACAGAACCAGATAGCTTTGCCGACGCAAAACAAAAACTCCACTATCACGTCCAAGAAACGGGTCAATTCGAATCAAAAACAAAAGAATCAGAATAACGATAACCAGATTCAGAACAACGGGATCAAAGTGGAAGCCACTGGCCATACTGCCACTTCTGGCAATATACCAGAAATACCCTTCGGCACCTATTTTCTGCCGTATTTATCACAAGCGCAGCTGGGAGCTACAGGAAAAATAGCCGCTTTGATTTTGGAGCCGCACTCTAAGGCGGTGGTGGGCAATGGCGGCACTGCTATATCGACGCCTATCTCGCGGGCATTGTTGAAGAGAGGTGTACCAACTAATGTCTATTTTAACCCGGAGTCGGTTGCAATTGCGGGTGTCGGAGGTAAGGCACATGCGCAAGCCGACCTGGAGTTAGACTTGCTAAGTCGACGCCGATAGACTAACAACATTGTGTAAAATAATAAAGCTTGATGGAGCTTTAAGAGCGCTATCAAAACATAAGTTAAAGAAGAGCTTTTAAGTATTATATTTTTTCAAAGAATACATTTTAAGTTTCAGTGACTTGCAAATTTTTAAATGCTCTACACCTTATTAAACAAATTCGATTTCATTTTTTTTTTCTAACTTGAAAGAGCTGTTTGCAACGATTTTAAAGTTCCAATCTTAAGTTTTTCTCTGGTAACTTAGGAGCTTTTTGAATCTACTTACTGAACCACAAGATTAATAAGTAAATTAAAAAATGTTTGGTTTCAAAGCTGTAGTTTTTCTGTGGGATGTCAATTAGATAAGATTTCGTACAAAAACATAAATTTTTTAAATTGGCTTTCAATCCGAAAATATTTAAAAATTAATTTAAGAGTAAAAAAAGAACATTTTCGTAAGCATAACCAAATTCGCCAGAGAAATCTTAAATTGTGCCTTTTTAAATAATATAAGGAACAAATCTAGTTTAAGGAAACTGCTTGAATCTGAAAATTGTTTAAATAATTTGGAAACGAATCTTTTTTTATTCGAAACTGAGTTCTGAAATGAGTGAATTCTAAATCATCCTTTTTTTTTTTTTGTTCGTCAATGAGTGAGTAAGTGAAAAAAAATATTTCTAAGTTGTATAAGTACATTTAGGTATTTTATTAATAGTTTCTATGAGTTTTAAAAACTTCACAATTGAATCATAAATTATTATTTTTTTCATTCGATTCTTATAAATGCTATGATTCTTGAAATGTATGCGTTTTCAGATAAAAACGATATCTGAACATTCAGATTGGGATATATATTTTTGTTTTATAGATTTCTGGTTTTGAACATGAATTTCTTGAGTTAAGGTCATTGAGATATGATTTGTTAAATTTGCAAAAGTTTATAAAAATTTTCAAATACAAAAATTTAAAGTTCACTTATGACATTTGTAAAAAATTCAGTTTTGATTCAAAAAAGAAACTTTTTGCGAGTTCTATCGTTTAATCTTTTTCTTGCCCTTTTTTTGAGGGGAACGAGGATAAAATACCTCGCAATCATATGTTTTCATTGTTTATGAATTATGAATGATACTTTAGAAGTGTATACGTCATTAAAATCGATATAGAGTGGTATTTTTGCAAAAATTTAAAGATGAGCGTCGCAAAAAACATTACAGATTTAAAAAACCAGCTCTAATTGACCGATTTAGACAAATTTGGGCTTTTTGAAATGGCCATTTGAACAGAAATCTTTCTAATGGGACCAATTCCTATCCCCTTTTTTTGGGTAAAAAATTTTAAAAAGTACCGTTTATGGAAGAAACTAAATTCCGGTACACATTCATGCAGCAATGCACAACAGTACATTAGGTAAGTTCCTATCATCTTGCACAAAATGGATCTAGCCTAGGGCTGCCATAGGTCTACAGCACTTGACCGGGACAAATTTGTTAATTTTTTCCCATATTATCCCACCGAAAAGCAAATACACAATTTTAACATAATAAATCAGCGTCTATTAAAAAAAAAAAAAACACAAAAATTGGAATAAAAATAGTTCACAGGTACACATAGTCTGTAAAACATACATAATTTATAAATCTTATACAAAAAGGAACATGAATTGAGTCAATGAATTAAGAAAAAAAGAAAATTGTCTGGTTTTATTCATAATTACGGCTTGGCCCAATCACATTTAGCAGATTTTTTTGTTCCGTCAAAAACATGCGTCATGAACGACTGTCGATTAAAAATATCGACATTGCACCAACTAGAAATGTACAGTTACATTTGTTAAAAACACGCATTTGCTAAAAATTTGTTCAGTGTTTATTAATGCACTGGAATTTTGCCTACAATATTTTTAACTGGGACATTTTTTACTGTGCTCCGGGACACTGGGACACCGGCCTCAAAACCTGGACATGTCCGGGAAAACCGTGACGTATGGCAGCCCTAGTCTAGCCGGAAGTAACCTACGTCTTTTAAAGGTATACCCTCAATTGCAGCCCAAAAAATAGTCTCATTCATGAATTTTTTTACTACTAAAATTTTTGAACAATGAGTATATCATCCTAAACTAAATACATTGAACACCTTTTAGTAATATTTTTTAATGAAAAATATTGTATAGTTTTGTTACAAATGCCTGATAAAGAAGAAACAATATGATAAATTGTTTAAACAGTAAAATTTAATGGTTCGATTTTCGTTAAAAAAAATGCTCAACCATTTCTTAGGGAAGAAAAAATTTAACGACAACACTACATTTTTTTGTATTAAATAAGCCAGCAAAATTTCAAAAAGATCGGTTCAGTAGTTTCGATTAATTTTTGAAATCGATTTCAAAGATGGCATTTCGAAAAAAGACGTCTATGGAAACTCATATCCATTTTTGTGATAAGTTTAATTGTTCTTTATGGGAGGATTACAGAATAACAGTTAAAAATATTGATTTAAGTACACACAAAAGAGCAGGGGTTGACATCGAGTTCTTTCAAAATTTTTTTTTATAAGCCAGCATTTGGCTAGCTATGCTCCGCCTAGGAGCTCGAGGAAACGATGATGATGATGATTTGGCTAGCGGAAGACAACATTTCAAAAAAGCTTCTAATTTAAGTGCATACGATTTTTTTAGCCTAAAAAAAACTTGATGTCAAATCCCTGAAAAATAAGTTGCACAGATAATTTCAAATCAATCGGCCGATTAGTCTTTGAGCCATCTTGCTCGCCGATTTTTTCTTGTTGCCTCAGAGATTTTATTAGTACGAAAAAATGATATCACAAAATAATAAAAAAATAATTTTTTAAAAACTAAATATTTTTAAAAATGTACAAAAATTTTTAAATCAATATCTCTAACCGTTATTTCTTTATCCTCTCATATAACACACCTAAATTTTTCTCTTAAAGTTTCAACGGATTCTTCTCTTTTAACGTCTCAGGCGATTTTTTTCGGATCTTCTTGAAATTTTAAGAACATATTCGCAGATAGTTATATTTTAAATATATAAAAAATGAAATTTCAATTTACAAGTAGGGAAAGCCCTTAAATCAAAATGGGGGGGGGGGGGTATATATGAAATAATGAAATTTGACAAAAGAGTAAATATGTCAGCTTCTATCATCTTGTAGTAAGCATCGCCAGGTGGTCGGGACTCGTCGGGATTGTCCAGATATTGTTGTGCTTGTCCCGTGTCCCGTCATCGGACAAATTGTCCCGGAATATTAAAAAATTGACATTGAAAAAATTACATTAAAAAAAAAAATGTTCACCCATTTAAACTCCCAATTAGCAGCAATTTGTCTACAAACTCTGAAAATTGCTTTCTAGTCTTGATCAGTGTAAAAGGGTCTTTGAAGTTAAGCTTTTAGGCTTATTAAATCTGAGCTTTTAATAAGGCCTCTCTGTTAAGAGGAAACCTCAGAAAGTAAAAACTACCATGAAAATATTCTTGAGAACATAAGACGTTTGGATTCGGCGTAAAAGGTGTTTTTTTTGTTTCAAACATTTCACAACACACACAACACAATTGATCATAAGAAGCTAGGCCAAAGTCCTTTCAAGGGCTGAAATGGCCATTTCGTTTTTTTTCAGATGTTGTATTTCATGATATAACGTATTTTAAGAGATAATGTTGTGTGCCATATTGAATATGATCCAATGAAAACGAGGTATGATATAAAATTTAATATGCATCGTTTATGACGGCAAAACGTCCACTCGTAGTGAGCTACCCACGTATACACGCAGAAAGTTGTCATACCTTTGGTATAGCCTCTAATTTTTTAAATTGTTTAGCAACAAAAAGAAGTTAGTTTTAAAGTTGCATTTTCGGCCGAATGATTTGAAATAGATTAATTTTCGAAGTTCCTACGCGAAGGTTTCTATACGAAAAGGTAAGAAATAACTTCGAACACATACTTTTGGTTGTATTGGTAGATTTGTACTTTTAAATAAATAATACAAAATAAAACTAAAATTTAATAATATAATACAACAAAAATAATTATTTATTAATTTAGTTTTATTAATATTTTCTAAATAACATTTTTACTCTCACAGCTTTGTTTATTTAATAATATCAAATTATTTTAAGTGCTTGTATTAAGTCTTTCAAAAACTTTACACATATGCTTAAAAGCTCTTCATTAAACGCTGTACATAGAATTTGAAAACTTCATCTATTTTTATATATATATATATATTATACAAAAATAAGTCTATAATTTTCCACTGTAATTTAAGCTTTCCTTAAACTGTGAATAAAGTAAAAATAATTTACCATTATAGTATATTTTTATTCACTGTTTCCAGTTAATTTTTGCGTAAGTAGCTTTCTATTTTCAGAGCTGTATTTAAATTGTTACCACTTCTTTGTAGTCACTTCAGTTGCTTTCAAGCATTTTCCATTCAACGCAATCAAAACAAAAAATTTAAATTAAATTTTTATTGTATATTTAATCCTACACCAATTCCCAAATTCACTTCTGTAGACATAGATCCAATGATCCCATTATTATTGAGGAGCAATCTTTACCCTTCTATGGTGGTCTAAAGGGTCAATTTTTGCAAGTACAAAAACAAGGCGATGGTTCTGTACATACTTACATAGCTTCAAATGTCACACCGAATAGCGCTGGTACCAGAGCAGCCAATGTGAATAGCAAGAGTCCTGCTGGCAATCGTAAATCCTATCAAGAAGATTTCAATAAGATTCAGTTGGCTGCTGCTCAGCTTGTAGCCATACAGGAAATGGCCAAGCGCAAAGGTTCATTTAGTGCCGCTGACAACAAAGTCTATGCCAACAACTTGTTGGAGTTGGGCCAAGCAGCTAAAAATTTGGCTACCTTACAGCAAACGGGTAAAATTAAAGATTTTGGCTTGCTGCTGCAGTTGGACTCGTCTAAGCCACAGAAGCAGCAGTGGATAACAGACGAAGATATTGGTGAACATAGTGGTGAACAGAAGGAGGAAGATGTTACTGAACAAAATTTTAGCGAACAAGAACTACAGCCTATTAATACCGAAGATCCTTATGAGGATGTTTCCGATAGTGTTGCCGTATCAGCTCCCAAGAAAGATGCATCGGTTGCCGAGGCCAAGCCAGTAGGTAAGTTCTTACTTCTAATAGCTGTGTAAACTGTGTTAATTTAAAACTTATTCACCCACTCTTTATAGGACTCTCCATAGCCGGTGAAGGCGGTGTCGCCTCCTCGAAGCCCAATGCAGTTGCTCTTTCCGGTCGCAATGGTCTAGCGGTTTCCTCTCCGAAAGCTACTGCTATTGCTGGTGTTTCTCCCGAAGAAGCTGCTGCCTACAGCGTCTCTTTGCCAAGCCGTGATCATCTCGTTATCAAATCTACACTGCCCATACGCCAGCGCGTTACCTATGATGACTACGACTATAACGACTCAGTTGCTGTACGTACCGCTTTAACTCGTGAGACACCTTTAAAAGCTTCACCAGCACTGCGTGTTGTGCCTTCCAAACCTAATGCTGATACTATAGATCCTTCAGATTTTATCAGCCAGTGGAAGCTGGCCATTGCTGAGGATGCCACTTCACCAATAGTCTCATCTCGCTCTAACAATAAAGATATTCAAAAGCTCTATAAGGATGGCAATAAATTGGCCTTGCGTTCTTCCGATGGTCAAACATTTTACATATATTGAAATTTTTTTAAAAAAAGTTCTGAAAATGTTTAAAAAATAAATTTGTTTGCTAGATATTCGCATATGCAAAATAATTAATTATATAAAAAAACCTATTAATAAATAAAAATTTTAAACAAAAGGTTATCTTGTAAAAACTGAATTTGGAAAGTTTAACCTATTCAATGATGAATATCATATATAGGTTACATTTCATTTGAAGATATATTTCGTATTGATAAGCTTACCTTTTAACACATTGAGTGCCAAGGGGTTTTGACGAAAACCTTCCCCGGGTGCCAAGCACATTTTTTGCTTTAAACTGGTGTAAAAGTAGAAAATATTCAGTTCTGCGCCAATCCCGGATAATTTTGTGGTTTATTTTGGATTTTATAACGGTTTTTTTATGTCGCACGTTTCTGTACGACGTGGCACTGCACGACGGAATTGCAATCGTAAAAATCACTGTCGTACGAAAATGTGCGACGCGTTTTTTTTGCTATTTCTTAATTTTTTTTTCTTTTTACGCGTTATTCTTTACATTTATTTAAATTTTTTATTATATCTGTTTTTATTTTTATTTTGTGCTATTTTTTATTTTTATTTGTCTTCTTTTTTTGTTTTCTTTATATTTATTTTTCTTTATTTTCTTTGTTTTTTATTTTTATTTTTCTTTATTTTGTTTTATTTTTGTAGATTTGAATTAGAAAAATGCCGAAGCGAAACCTTACAGATCGTGAAATACGTGAAGCGTTGGAAGAAAGTGATGATGGTGATTTTTCATGCGATGAGTTGATTGATGAGAACTGGCTACCAGATGACTCGGACACTGACTCTGATAATAACAATGATACTAATAACATTGATAACATTTATAACAGCGATACTGAAGACGACTGGGACATGGATGAGGACATGGATGAGGACGAGCCAACAGCATTGTCAAACGTAGTCGGTTCTTCCGAAACAAACATTTGGACTGAATTTAGTTCTCGTCAGAAAACTTTTACATTCACTGGGCGATCAGGCTTGCAACAGTCTATTAGAACAGATATTTCCTGTTTGGATGCATTTCTCCTATTTGTTGACAAGGACGTTATTGAATTAATTGTATCAGAAACAAATAAGTATGCGGAGGAATATGTAAATAAAGGTGCTGTTACCAGATTTTCTCGAAAAAAAAATTGGATACCAACAACAGATTTTGAAATGAAGAAGTTCCTTGGCCTTCTTTTGTGGATGGGTTTGGTGAAGGTCGGGTGTTTAAAAGACTATTGGTCCAAAGATTCGCTCTACAACTTTTCAATTCCGGGGAAACTAATGTCACGCAATCGCTTTCAACTATTGCTTAGTTTCATGCACTTCTCAGACAATAACTCAATTGTACCAGGTGATAGGCTTGCTAAAATAAAACCACTATTGGACATGTTACAAACGAGATACCAAAGCATTTACGTACCAGGTGAAAACATAGTAATTGATGAGACCCTTATTACATGGCGTGGCAGACTATTATTCCGACAATATATACCAAATAAAGCTCATCCTTATGGTATAAAGCTTTTTAAGCTCTGCTCTACCGAAGGATTCACCTGGTCATTGCATATATACTCCGGAAAGTCATCAAGTGGACTGAAAGAAGTCGGTTTGGCAAAAAGAGTTTGCGAGGATCTGATCATTGATTTGAAAGGTCAAGGTCGAACTTTATATGTAGACAACTTTTACACAAGCTATGAATTGGCTCGTTCAATGCTAGATCAAAAAACACATGTCGGTACACTCCGTGCCAACAAGAAACATTTGCCAAAAGAAGTTATGGTTGCTCCTATAAAGAAAGGCGAAGTAGTGGCTAGAGAAGATCCCAATGGTATAGTTGTTCTGAAGTGGAAAGATAAACGCGACGTCAGAATGCTATCTACGAAACATGCCCCGATAATGGTATCCACAACAGATGGAGCACGTAATCCTGAAGAGCCTTCAACTAGTCGAGGAGCGAGACGTAACAGACGAGCAACAGAAAAGCCATTGGCTGTGCTAGAATATAATAAGGGGAAAGCAGGCATTGATCTTTCCGACCAAATGGCTTCTTACTCAAATACCCTTCGCAAAGGGTTAAAATGGTATCGAAAGCTGGGAATTGAACTTTTACTCGGACTTTCCGTGGTAAATGCCTTTACTGTGTATAAAGCAGCTACGAATAAAAACATTAATATACGAACATTCCGTGAACGCATTGCTAAGGACCTGCTAAATCTCACATCCCCTCAGCCTGTATCGCAATCAAAACATATTATCAGAAAAAGAGTAGATGAAAATAATAAAACCATCCGACGTGCTTGCGCTTTATGCTACGCTGAAGCAAAAAGAAAATTTAGTCGAAAGGAAGCAAGAAAGAATATCAAAAGGACAACTACGTACTGTCCGCAATGCCCCAACACTCCCCAATTGTGCATTGATTGCTTTCCGAAATATGCACATCTAAAGAATTAATGTAAATTGAAATTATCATATCCTAATTTTAATATTTTTGTATCTTTTTTATACTTTTTTTTCCGAAATATCGAATGAATTCCAATAAATTTTCAAAATTAAAAAGAACCTCCGAGTTTTTATCATAAAACCGCAAAAAATGAAGATATCTCTATGAAACTTGAACAAAAATTTAGGGCAAACATTAGGGTACTAGAAACACATTAAAAAAACCCTGTAGAGTCACACAGAAACGCACGACAATATCTAAGGCCAGACAATGCCTGTCGTACGAAAACGTGCGACGTGGCACCCCAGGAAGTATTAGGTGTCGCACGAAAACGTGTAGCCATGGCACTCAATGTGTTAAAAGCAAAAAATCAGGTAAAAATGAATTCCGTGCAAACGAATTAAATCAAAAATGAATTTTCACATGTTTGTACAAAAAAATGTGAAGAAAATTTTAAGAATCCAAAAATGCCGTTTGAATACATTCAGAAAAATTGCTAGGTTTCGAGAGGTAATATATTGTTTATCATTTTTCAAATGGAAACACCTCCTATTTTAATTGAATATTCGTATTATCCAAAAATTAGAAATTTTTACGTATTTTGGTCTGGAGAATACAAATATGCAATGAAAAATACGAGTTTTTATTTAAAAAAAATCATTCCAAACTAATACAAGGCTTAATTCGAAAAACGATAAAAAACTGGATACTCATTGGAATCGTATACAGAAAAAATACCATAAATTATTAAGTGTACAACTGCATATTTTTTAAAATTTCTAACACAATCTTTATGATAAAGAAGGACAAAGCTGTAAGAATTTTATAAAATAAATTTTCTACTGACACTATTTTAAAAAACAAATGTTTCCAAAACGAACAAAAACATACTTATCATATTTACTAACCTTTTAACAATAGTTGAACCTACATTTTTTCCTGATTTTCAAAACTTTTTAATACGCCATGTTTTATTTGCTCATATTGTTGACCCCAATATGAGACTTTTTTTAAAAAGTTATAATATAGCAAACAATTATAGCAAACCTTTAAGAACATTACAATTTTCAAAAAAATACGATTTTAAACTGAACTGAACTGAGTTTATTTAAAATAATAATATTCTATATAATAATTCCATAGGAATGTGACTATTGAACGCAACACACTGTGAAAATACTGTGGAAACTTGGAAGAAGTAAATATCTATGAAAGCTATTCATCAGAGGAATATTCAAATATTAAAAATCCATTCATTAAGATTAAGAAAAAAGTTGCCAGTTTTTATTAAAAAATTCATCAAATTCAGGCAATTTTTCATTTTTAAAATTGCCAAATTTTAGCCTTTAATTGAGTTCAGTATAAATCTTAAACCTGAACTGTTTGACTTCAGTGTTTTTTTCAATTAATATAAACGTCTATTTGCTGTTTATTAAAAAAAATATATATATTTTTTTATTAAAATATTTAAATATTTTAACATAAAAAAAAATAATATATTAAATTATTTATTAAAATATAGACAACTCCTTGGCATACCTAGAAATAAACAAAAATTATAATTGCGTGGAATATCTCTTTTTTGGCTCAATTTGGCTCACCAGACATATTCGAGTCAACTGAAAAATTAGAATTTCGATTTTTCATTTATGAAAAAAAAATTACACATGTTTTCACAAGTTTTATTAATATTAAATTTTATTTCCCAACCCACAAAAATGCTACATTTCCAGCGTTCTGATAATGAACAAATAGTATAGTAGTACAAATAGTAACAAATAGTATAACATTGTATACTTTTTGGGATTCAGTAATTATTAAAGCATAAAAAGTTTGTTCATATCAAGTGAAAACACGCTCATATGAAATAAAAAAATGTGCATGCCTAAATGCACGCAACAAATTGTACCATTCCATTAATTTATAGCATTAAGATAAACAGAAACAAATAGAAAATATTATGCAAGATAAATGTCAACCATTTTATTTTGGGTATTTTTTTGAATACAGTCAAAATAGTTAAAAACTTTAGGCACTGTTTGAGTCTCCATAATGAAAGAATTTAGAATTTCTTATAAAGTGCTCAATGACGAGTTATTAAAAATAGACAAGATTGGTCGCAGATTTACTGGTTTGAATGAGGAACTTCTAGACAGATTACGTATAATATTACAATGCATAACTGGAGAAAATTTTGATGCAGATAAATTGGATTATTACATCAATAAAACTGCTGAAGTATTTGTTAAAAATTATCATTGCTATTATATGACAGCAGGGGCGGATCCAGGAAAATATTTAGGGGGAATTTTAAAAATATTAATGGACGCTATTGTGTATCGTCGTTGGGCATGCAATACCGCGTATTAGCCACTTGCACATACACACACACGGTATTAGTAAAATCTATTAAATGGATTTTCAAGTAAACTAAAAATATTTATTGAAATAATATACTTGATTTGTCCTGAAATCAGCAATTAATGGAAAATCCGCCCTATATTAATTAAATCGAATTGAATTACAATCCAAATTTAAATTTTAGCCTTTTTGTAATATACGCGGTATTGCAAGGGGCTGATACGCGGTATTGCAAGCCCAACGACGAAGTGCATAGTATATTTATAAAATATGTAATCAATAAATCAAATCAACTGTCTTTTTAGATTGTGAAATGATATTCATTTTTCTTGGCTTTTTCCATGTCACGATGCATGTTCAACAACGCCAAGCCGTTCAATAGGTCATCACTAGTTTTGCTTCACAGATACGTTTTTAATCTGCCTTGATTCTATGAAACTGTGAAAAAGCTTCGCTTCTGTCGTGTGTCAAGCCGACGCACCTGTGTTTTTTTTTTTTTGCAAGTTGTACATGGTATACACGTATACCCGGTATACATGGTATACATTTGGACAGTAGTAAAACCACTATATCTTCAAATCATTAGTCCTACAAGAAAAATTTGTAGGTGATATTTAAGAGACCTTGAGTTGATCTTCTTTATTAATGTAAATATTTTGGAAAATAATTCACATTTTTCAAGGTCACCACTTGTTATCATTTATTTTCAATGCATTCTTAAAATTTTACACATTGAAAAATTAAGTGTGGGATGTTTAGTATTTTTTGTACTTCTTACTGCATTTTTTAATTTTTTCAGATTGTATACCTCCTACGGTTTTTCTTTTTTTCAAGGAATAAAACAAATAAATAAAAAAATAAATAAAAAATTTTATAAATTTCAAACATAATTAAAAAATTATAAAATTATATAAAGGGTATTGTTGTTGTTGTTGGTTGTTTTCTTCAGAAAGCAACATAGACTTTGAGCTCGAAAATATAACTCTTAATTAATAATTGAAAAATTATTAGAGTTATAATAATTACACAAAAACTTATGAAAAGAGGTCGAATAAATTTACAAATTAATTCTCTGGCAGAGCACGGCCGTTGAAAAACAAAATTATGATTAATTTGTGTGTTTACACACAATAAAATAAAAATCTTAGTTTTCAAACAAAATATTTCATGACGTCATAGTTTAATAGCAGCAGGTTGCTGCAACTAAGACGGACAGTGAATAATAGAAGAACAACAACTAAAACTACAACATGCCTGTGAGTGGTAAAAAGCTTTGATATATCTTCGAAGAAAGAGCTTACACCGAATAAGTGTGAATCTGAAAATTCGAAGAACTTTAGCTGCTTTTCGTATCATTTGTGTGTACAATGTAATTCAGAGTAATTTTCTCTAACATTGACGAAAACAAATAGACATGAACGGCTAAGTTTATCATCGCTATCATATAAAGGCTACTGATGAGTTGGTGTAGCGGCCAACGAAACAGCTGTCTAGTCTGCTGTATGATTGCCACTCTATATAAAGGGTATTGTTGTTGTTGTTGGTTGTTTTCTTCAGAAAGCAACATAGACCTTGAGCTCGAAAATATAACTCTTAATTAATAATTGAAAAATTATTAGAGTTATAATAATTACACAAAATTATAAAATACTATAAGAAGTACAAAAAACACTAAAATAACATTTTTTATTTAAAATGAAAGTATTTTTATCTAAAAATTATGTAGGCAGTTTTTGAAAATTCGTTTAAATTAGTAAGCATTAATTCTTCGACGTCCAATTTGAGAATGCATTAAGAATGAATGCCTCAACACGACGATGTTTTAAAAACTCCAAAAAAATAGTCGTGGTGAACTTGAAAAATGTGAATGAAATTTTAAGTGGTTAAAAAAATGTAAATTTTTCATTAATGTGTTGGTAGAAACTGCACATTTATAAAATGAGAAATGTGAAAAAGTTCTTTTAAAAAAATCCTCAACATTTGTCCTGAAAAATTCTGAAAAATCTGAACATTTTTCGGTAGGACTTAAAGTTTTGAAGATAAAATTGTTTTAAAAATTTTGATTTTTTTCCACTCTGTATAAATTAAAAAAAAAAATTAAATAAATATGATAATATTTCTATTTTTTAAGTACTGTTGACGCGAAAATTTGAAAAAATCGGTATCGGCAAAATCACTTATTGGACAAAAACGTCCGATTTCACACGGAACTACCGATGTGTGACTGTTTACAGCTAAGGGCGCGATATCGCAAAAACATAAAAAAAAAAACAGGAGCAGAACTCAGGTGTGAATATATGATATAAAATAAATTATTAAAAATTCGATGTTTTTCTTTTTAGTACCCTAAGACCACATAATAAATACTAGTACATCAGATTTAAATACAGGTTTTCCGAGAATTTCAGGGGGGTTTGAACCCCCAAACTTCCCTTCCCTTCCTCCTGAATCCGCGCCTGTATGACAGTAACAGTTCATAAGGTTTTATTGCATGGCAGAGAAATTATTCAAGCAGTAATGCTGGCTATTGGTATTCTATTCCTGAAGAAGCTCGGAACAAGGTCTACAAGAAATTTAGATTTATAAAATTCAGCACATGCAGTCGCATTGCTACGAATTCTGATGTTATACACCAGCTTTTAATATCATTTGATCCATACAACGAGATCGATACCCATTGATCGAGATAATGTTTTAAAAGAAATGATAGTGCACGCTTTATACTAATTACAAGTGTGTTTCTGAAAACTTTGTCATTTGAAGCAACAGTTCAAACTTAGAAATAATTCAGCTAAATAAAAGTATATACATTTCTTTTTGAACTCTATTCTTAATTTAAAATATAATTATAATGTATAAGCTGCTATTATATAGCAGAATAGCTGTTAGCAGAATTTATGACATTTATTATATTAACCTCTGCAAGTAACGTGTAACATCAAAAGCACCGACTCATTCTTCATTTACTGGAAACTTTTTTATTGAGGTGATATTATATCCTTATATATAACATTTCATATCTTTCACAACATCAAAGGTAATGTGTTCCTTTAAATGAGCTGTTTCATGCTCAATGGACATTTTCAAAGAAATTATGAAGCACTGATATATTATTTTTTTATTGAAACCTATATTTTTCATATATAACAAAAAAAAATTATTTGACACAATTTACCAAAGAAAAAAAAAAGCCATGTGGTGCTTTTATATTTTTAACAAAAGAAACTGATACCCGTTTGAAAAATGTAGCAGAAAAAAAGTTCTTTCAATATTTCAACACTATGAAAAGTTACGGACTTTTTTCCGATAAAACTACCTTTTTGCCCACTGTGCAACGCTTGAATTATTTTGAAAGAATTGTATGGCATAGTTTGAGGCATGACTTTATTTGTCTGCTCAACTTAGCTCTCTCAACACAGCTTAAAGCGTGGAACAGAATGCGATGTAGTTACAGCGATTCCATGTAGTAACCTCATCAGCTGTTCAGTGTGTAGCACGCTACGCCAAAAAATATGTCCACAATGACATGAGCGCTTCAGAGAACAATTATTTATCAATTTTTTCGATTTTACAAATATTTTTAATTTCGAACACTTATTTCGGTACCGACAACGTTTGCATTATCGATTTGATATACACAATCCTAAAAAAAGCATCATTAATACAATTTTCAGAGCAGCGTAGTACTCAAAAGTTAAAGTTAGCTTAACTTGCTTAACTCTACAGCTTCGTGCCACAGACGTTCTACGCATTCTGTGCGATTCCGTGCATTTAGTATATTTTAACTTTTGACAGGTCATACTACGTACCACAAGCTACACCATTCTGGTTCCCACTTAATGTTGCATAAATCAGTTGACATGACGCTAGCGAACGCTTCGATTGGCTGAGTGTAAATTTTGTAATAAAATGAAATGGTAAGAACCGAAAACTGTATAACTCACTCCCCGAATAACTAGTAAATAGTAATAAATCCATAACAATTTTGGAAATATTTTACTTTCTGATGTTCAAGAATTTTGAAATAGTTATATGAAAAAAAAAACACAGGTGCGCCGTTGGACACACGAGAGAAGCGAAGCTTTCTTTTTCTATTTGATAGCATAAAAATTTTTTCTTTTCAATAAATTAACTTTTAAATTCAAAAATTTAAAATAACATAAAATTAATTACATATATAAAGAAAACATATTTACTGCTTATGTGTTATTGTACAGCGACTCTCCATTTTAACTCTCCACACATGGTTGTGAACTTGGCTGCACTGAAGAAATTTTTTTCTTCAACAGTATACTGCGTAGCGAAAAATCTGTCGAAAATTTTTCAGATTTCACTCCAAGCAAATCACAGAACGAGGAGTAAAAAACTTCAAAAATATATTAAAATATATATTAAAGAACGCACACGAAACAAAATTTAGCAAACATTTTAGATACCTTGCCGATTTCAAGCATGCGTTTGTTAATTCCATATTTATCGATATCATCTATTTTTTGACACTTAACAGACTAAACAGAGTTATATCACTTAAAAACATGAAGAAAAAAAACTCTGTTAACCTCTGTTAACACATACCAGAGATTTAGCAGAGTTGATGCAATCTCTAGTCATAATTTATACTCTATGTCAACAACACTACAAACGCATTCACAATACAAACACATCGATGCTAGAGACACCTTGTGGCAAATAAAAGCAAATTTTTGTAGCATAGCAAATACACAATCCTCTATCTATTGATAGATGGTGACGATCTACTGCAGCATAGCTTCTGTTATAACTAAGACTGAATTAACAACTGTTTTCCACAACTCTTTGTGGGCTAGTGGGTAGTGTGCTGGGATATCATACAAGAATACACGGGTTCGATCCCCACGGGAACCAAAACATATTTTTAATATTTAAAGTATTAAATTTTCTTGTTGCAATAAGCGCTAGCAACAAAGAAACCATCAAAATTCCAAGAAAAAATCTGTCGAAAATTTTTCAAATTTCACTCTAAGCAAATCACAGAACGAGGAGTAAAAAGCTTCGCTTCGCTTCAAAAATAAATGTCTTCGGCCATCAACTCTCTGCAGACAATGGCAAACCTCAGAGAGTAAAAATGGCCATGAATAGCTTTTTTAAAACATGAGCCGTTCGGAGTCGCCATAAGGCTTGTAGGTTCAGTTCTCGAGCATTTGTGTTTAAAAATTTCACAACACGCACAACACTGTGATCATAAGAAGCTCGGTCAAAGTCAAAGTTTTTTATTTTTTTATATCTTTGAGCCATTGTTTATATCGATTCCATCGCTTACACTTACTATAGTGCTATTCAAGTGCGATTCAAAAATCAAATCAAAACAAAAGTTTAAATTTTTCTTTGCTTTTCTTATATTTTAGTAACATGAAAGGCGTACAAACGTTACGTGCGCCACCATGGAAATGCCCATATAACAAATTTATTACAACTCAATAAATCAAATGAGTTCGTTTCGAATTTCAAGTGAAACCGAGATCTCGGATATTCATTTCGAAAACGGGAACGAGCGGGAGAAATGCATACTTCATTCTCGAAACGATATTTCCAATATAATCGAATCACTTACAAAACGAAAATTTAAGAATTAGCAAATCGTTTTCGAATAATTTTAGCAATTCGTTTTCGAAACGAAATTTTTCTAAATTTTCATTACTTACGCAAACCGATTATTATGAAGGATTTTGGCCTACAATATGCATTGCTTTCAACATTTGGCAGACGATGCTCAAAATATTGGATCATTAAATAAATTCAGTGCAAATAAATATGAAAATTTCTTACATGAAATTAAGCGTAAGTCAAAGAAAAAATACAATTTTGTACTCAAATTTATAATAGGCAGGTAGAGCAAAGCATATGTGGATCACTAAAAAAAAAAATATGACCAAATTAATATTGGTGACTTTAAGGAAGAAAAAGTGGAAAAAATGTACCTTGTGGTGCTCTACAATCGTGATATCAGTCACTGTAAGGCGTAAGTCGCTTTTACAATACTGTAATATTTAAAAAAAACAAAGTTCACTGTTGTTTGAAGTTAAACTGTAATGCAACTGTATGACTAGGTATGAAACGATACGTATATGAGTAAATACGAGTATATACTCGATACTTTTGTTTCAATACAAAGTACTCTTGCAATCGATATTTTGGCACCGATACCGAGTACTATCGGAGAAAAAAAATGTATTTTTATACTATGTTATACTATGTATAACAGGAGCCTTGCGGTCTACTCCTACGGATGCGTTAAATGTCATCCTACACTTACCTCCCTTAGACCTAATTGCCATCGAAGGTGCTACTTGTATCACAGCTCTGAGGCTAAGGGAGCCTGGATCATGGTTCGGAGATGATAACGGACACTCAGAGATACTGCACACCTAAGCTCGAAGGGCGAGTGGGTGGGGGAGTCTTTTCCCCGGACCTGGGGATTGAGACCTCCTTTCGGCTACCCGATCACTGCAGCGTCTACCAAGCGGAGGCCTTAGCCATCAAGGAAGCAGCACAGCACCTCAACCAGCTCAGCACCTCAGGGAAGGCAATGGTAAAGCTGACGAACTGGCTAGAAGGGGTACCACCGCCGCTATCCTTCCAGAAAAGGATGGGGTAGGTATACCCTTAGCCACCTTTAAACTCCAGTGCAGGCGAAACATGCTGCGCCAGTCCAATGAGCGGTGGTATAACCTTGTCACCTGTGTCACAGCCAGACTTACCTGGCCTTCCTACGACACCAATCGCACCCCCTCCCTACTGGGACTCGGAACACCGAATCTCTCTGTTCTGGTAGTGGTACTCACCGGACACTGCTTGATAGGAACTCACGCTATTCGTCTAGGCTGTGAAGCCAACGACTTCTGCAGAAGTTGCAGAGATGATGTTGTTGAGATGGTGTTGTCCCCCCGCTTTCACTCTCTTGCTTCAATCTCAAAGATAGCTCCAAAGAAAATGGACAGATTCATTAAGTCTACGGGATGGTTTAACCGAGACAAGACTCTTATAATACCAAGTTAAAGGAGATTATATGGTATCACAAGGGGCCTATATTGGCCCAAGTGCACGAGACGGGCAGCCGTTTCAACCCTACTAACCTAACCTAACCTAACCTAACCTAAAATTTTGTCATAGAAATTTTTACTTTTTGTGAAAACTAAATTAATTTGATAAAATATTCAATAAGCTTTTGTCAACTCTCTAATGGTCATTTAAAAACGGGCATATGCACGAGTAGTCTAAAGAGCAAATGGATTTGTTAAGAAAAATTACCATACATATTTTTTTTATCAAAATCCCCCCCTAAGGTAAGTCCTGGCTACGGGCCTGGGGGGAGGTATCAAAAATTAGCCAAAAGCATGTTACGTAATTTATGAACAGCCTCTTATTATACAAAAGACTTAACCAAAAATTTTGACCCCACAACTGATCTGTTTTCTGAGTCTAGTGCCTCTGATTCTTAAAATTCTTTATATTAATAATACTTTTAAAAATGTTGGAAACTTCAGAAACTCCAAATATTACAGCACTTTTTTAATTATTGGTTTCACTATACGCCAATTATAATTTTTTTCTAAAATTATAGACTTCTATCAACCTATTCTAGTTACTTACTACTTACTTACTAAGATGGCGCTAACATCCGTAAGTCGGTCTTGGCCTGGTGTAAGAATTTTCGTCATTCATTACTATTTGCTTGCTGGTCCCAGTTGGAAGTTCCAAGTTTCGTCAGGTTGTCCTCCAATTAGTCCTTCCAGCGGAGATGCGGTTGAATGCCGAATTGAATATTTTCTTCGCTATAGCGTCACCTCCCATCCGCTCAACAAGACCTAGCCAGCGAAGCCGCTCGATTTTTATGCACTTTACTATGTCGATGTCGGCGTATAGATCGGCGTACATCTCATCGTTCCATCGTTTTCGGTACTCGCCATTGACGCAGATTGGTCCGTATATTTTACGAAGGATCTTTCTCTCGAATGCTCCAAAAGTCTTTTCATTAGAGCTGGTCAACGCCCAGGCTTGTGCTGCATATAACAGGACGGGCAAATTTAGTGACTTATAGAGCGTGACTTTTGTTCGTCGAAGGAGGGCTCTGCTTCTCAATTGCCTACTGAGCCCTAAGTAACACCTGTTGGCAAGTGTTATCCTCCGTTTTATCTTTCTACTGATGTCGTTGGTGAAGTTAATGCTGTTAAAAATATATTCTAGTAGAAGAGACAAAAAAAAAATACACGTGTATCGACGTTTTAGCAGCTTACGTTTGCGCAATATTTAATACCAGTATGCAAGGTAGGCAGGAAGCATCGATAGGTTGCACAAAAATGTCGACAAAAACTGCAAGCTGAATATGTGCAAAATCCGTTGGAATTGAAATCCTACCTGCTCCTTTTCAAAAGTTATTCAATTTTTTTATATTTCAGATCGGGACAATTTGGAATAAATATCAAAAGTTTAATCTCGTTGGAATTTTTATTATGCAAGAGAATAATAAAGAATCTTACGTCAGGTTATAGCCGATTTTATTCGTTTCCAAGGTATACCACGTGGAGGCAACTCACTTTGTACCTCTTTTTTCTATTTTTTGATATTTTTTTTAGTTTTTGTGTTTTTTTTATATTGTTTTGTTTTTTAAGATTTTTTTGTTTTTTTTTTATATATTTTATTTTTTTATTTTTAGATTTTAAGATGTGTTACTATTTCTGTAAATACTATTTAGAGTTTTGTAAACTTATGTTTGTAAATTTAGACGTGCTGTGATGAAAATTTAACGACGGCTTTCTTTAAGCGACTTATAAAAGATTGTTCATCTAGCAAATTTATTTTAAATCTATCCCAATATTTATTGAACTCGCTATGAACTGGCTCTCCAGCCTGCTCGGACCATAAGCCTAAGCCATCATTATTCAAGAATATGATTGCTTCCTCCAAATGCTCCAGGATAATATGAATTTTGAGTGTTTGAGAAATGTCAATACTTTGTTAGGCTTCACGGAGTTCTTTTAAATTTTTATTAAACTCAGTAAGATCAGCTTTTTTGGCAGCAAAGCACTTTTCAACAATTTTATTCATAGCTTTAAATGCAGCAATATAAGGCTGTAAACGCAATGGTCTTGCAAGCTCGTAAATTTCAGGATCCTGCAAGTTATCGGCCTCTTTAAGTAATTTCCGACATTGGTTGCCTTCAAAAATATCTGCTTGATAGCTCTTATGAGATATATCTAATTTATTCGGCTACACTAGCGCTCTATCTTTTCCAATTTCCTCAATTTTAACTATACCGTCCCAGAAAAGATGGTTGTAAAACCCTTGTAATAGGTTTATTTCAAGAGGAATACTCTTCTGAAGTACGTACAAGTTATCATCTTCAGTAGTGCCGTCTTCAAGGAATAAAGTGTGATTAACTGTGCTGCGACATTCATTAGCCTTTTTGTTTTGTCATTAACCAAGCTCTTGAATTTAAAGTAGTCATCTTTTAAATGCTTGTAGGTCTTTAAATCAAGATTTTTATCATCACTGCTTATATAATTTCCTCAATCATTTTATCATAACTTTTTAATTCATTTAATGTGACGAAGCAATAAGGGCAAGGGTAGAAAGCCGTTGCAGTTTGCTGCCCATTGACCAATAAAACAAACTTTAAATCTCCAACAAATTTAAAAGGTATCTCATTGAGTTTCGTCAATTCAACCAAAATTTTAAAATTATCATAGGTCTCTTTAATCCGAGGAACTATGCCTAATAAAAGCAATTTAAATACACTAGTCAACTTACGTTTATTTGCCATACTTCCACCAGTAGAGTAAGTTGAAACATTTTTACTTTTATCCAAGTCATTTTCTTTCAAGTCGTCTTCTGGAATTGATATTGAAAGAGAAATTTTGAAGAAATCTTGTCCTCCATCTGCCATTACTTTTATTTTTGATTGTTCAATATGTTCAATGTTTCGATTTTCAAAGACAAAGTCTACGAGTTCTGATGCAGTAGCATACACAACTGGTCTCTGTTTATTACCATCTTTGGATGTTTCGAATTCTTAGAAACCTTCTTTATAAATGTGTTTCAGCATATTAGATTTTTCATACAAATGTTGATTGTAATTCTTGGGAACTGATTTTCTACCAGCAGAACTACGAATGAAGTTAGCCAATTTTTTCATGTCATTTGTAGACGATCCAGTATTAGCTTGAAAATTGTCTAATCTTTCGGCAGGAAATATTAATTCTTTTTATTTTTTTTTATTTACAGTTACCCGAATCTTCAATCCCAGAGTATTTAACACGAGCTCATCTTCTTCTTTGTTATCACTGTTGGATATTTTTTTTTCAAAATTTTAGTTATTATATGGTTCTTCTGTTGCTCGGGTAACTTTTGTACTATATTCAAAACATTCTCACGAGCATTAGAAGTAGAAGGGCAAGAATGTGATATGCCTTTACCTATTTGTTGAAAACAACTGTTACATAACTCAGTAGAAGTTCTCGGTTTAGTTGCCTTTGCCTCATTTTTAGAAAGTAAATCTTTTTGTTGCGAAGTATCGTCAAAACACTTGTTTACGTCAATATATGTAGAGAAATCCCTAATTTGACTTCTACCTTTTTTTTGTTTTTTATGATTCGTAACTCGTGCTGTTAGACAGATGTAACAATTACAACATCGTTCTTGTTTCTTTTGATAATTTAAGATCCTCGTAATTGGGCATAGTTGGATGAGGTCTTTTGAAAATATCATTTCCCATCATTTATAGTTAGTCGGCAAGAGCTACATAAACTTTTTGGCAATTTACTATTATAAATATTAAATTCATCATTGATATGCTTTTTTATAACTTCAATATGTTTTTCAGATAGCAAGAAATGATGGGAAGGTTTATTTTGGAAAATAATTTTATTCCCACAAACAGCGCATACTTTTGTGCGATCGCATTTATAAAGCGGATGCTGACTATTCACCCGACTATTCAGCTGACTATTCATTTTTACTTACTCTTACTTCTGATATAAGAATTTCTAAAACTAGAAAATACATTGGCCAGAAAACACTAATATTAATAGTTTAAACTTTAGTTTTTTTTTGCGGGAAACACTCGACTGCCCTCTGCCACCTATTGGCATTTATCGTAATTATTATATACATATATATAATATAGCTATATAATATTGGTATACGTATAATATACCATGTACTGAGTATAAAAAACTTTTAAATATCTATTTAGAAAAGAACTTTTGATATTAATTCCAAATTGTCCCAATCTGAAATATAAAAATATTAATAACTTATCAAAAGGACCATGTAAGATTTAAATTCCAACGGATTTTGCACCTATAATCGTCAACAAATACAACCCAGCTTGCAGTTTTTGTCGACATTTTTGTGCAGCCTATCAATGCTTCCTGCCTACCGTGTATGGATTTAAAACTAACACTAAAATTTAGCAATTTACTGATATAAAGAATAAGAAAACTTTTTAATACATGTCTTTGACATAGTAGTTGTGTTCACACACTTATAATACAATTATGTAATAAACACTTTTGCAGGGTATATAATTTTCCACCGCCCTTTTTATTCTTTTAACTTATTTTGAACTACAGGCTTCCAATTAATTTAAAAAGCGAAAAATTGTTTAGTAAACAAATTTTAAAAGTCGTTTAAACAATTGCTGATATCTGATACTGATAACAATCTGCACATAAGTTACACCATGTGAGCTTTGCTCGTTTGCTCCAATAAATATAAAAAATAAATACTTCAGAAGTATCTTATTTAAAAATAAACAATTTTTTTCTACAGATTTTTAATCTCAATTATTTAGTATTAAAATATTATTTAACATTTTGTCAATCCTCATAGTCTGACCTCTGCCTGAACAAGTTTTAATAATAAGACATCAAAAAAAAAACTTACAAATAGATAAAATTTATACAATACCATAAAAAAAACAAACCTAAAGTTCACGTTGTTAGTTGCAGAGCTAACTACTAACAGCAACAACGACAACGACCGCAAAAAGCTGAGTTCAAAATAATATCTGCAAATTTTAATTTGACCATTTTTTAGCGTTTAAAGCTTGACCAATACATTTGAAGTCTTAAGCATAAAAAATTAAAAAAAAACACTACTCATGCTTGTATTAACTATAGCCAACTAGAAGCTATAGAATGCATTCTCTTTGGTGCATCTGTTGGATGCTATACTATGTTTACTGTTGATGTTTCTGTCAGTTGTTGCAGTTGTCTTGTTACCGCTTTATTTTTAGCCTAGAACACAAATGAGCCTCTTGATGCTGTTGCAAACAACAGCTGGCAATGTTATAAAAGGGCTTTGGCAGTGAAGCAACACAACAGTTTTCTTTAAGTGGCAGCAGAGTTAAGACTGAACAAAGTTTTCCTTTCGGACTGGTTGTGATAACTTCTTTCAATTTTTTTTTTTTATTGTTAATTAATTACGAGGTATTTTTAAATATTATATTATAATAAATAAAGTAGGTTGAAGCAAATAGCAATAAACAGAAGACTAAGAGAAGAGATTGAAAAATTCCAGCTAAAATTAAGCAGCAACTAAGGGGAAGCGAGGTAAGTAAAGCTTTAGTTTTAAAATGCTAGAGCTCAAAGAATTTTTATGGCAACAATTAAAATTAATGGTTTTATGTAATAATGGTCATGGTATATACAGCTAGCTTTAAAGACCAAAAACCACAAAGATGAGCAAATATCTTTGAGGACAATTCGCACCTTCGTTTTGGAATTTTTTGTTTTCAAATTCAGTGCTCATGTTTTAAATACATATGTTTGTATTAAAGTGTAAATTAATAATGTTATAATTTTTATACAATTTATAGAATTAATTAAAGATGGGTTTTTAATAGGAAGTGAATTTGGCAATTTAATTAAATTTAAATGACAACCATTATATTTTTAAATTGAAAAACTCCATTTTAAGGTTAAGTATCAATAACTCATATTTTTCTAAGCTAGAACAGTTTTTGAGATATACGCGTTCAAACTGAAGAATTACACTACTTTTTGCAATTCTTCAAATAAAGTTTTTTGCATGTAATGCACGAATATTTAAAAAAAAATTTACACGTGAAAAAGAAAACTTTTATTCTCATCAGTTAACGTAAGTAAATAAACGCTTACGTAGCGTATGTTAAGGTTATGCAGCGTTTTCTTGAGGGAACAGTAATTTAGCGTTGTGTATCGTAGATGCCTTAACTCATTATTCTGTAGCGTTAAGGTTTGTCTACTTAAAAGCACACACAAAGCGACACTAAAATAACCCTATGTGTACCGGATTTTGAAAGACAAATAAAACAAAGAGCTCAAACTGTTACCGTTTTAATTATCGATAAATTATCGTTATTGCTATTGGATATTGTGAAATTGGATATTGTGAGGGTAAAAACGTTTACTTTTACGGAGCAGTAATTATAATTAAACGTTTGTGCACATTTTTATGCTTTCTTAGTGTATTGCTTGCGTTTGCCTTCAAGTACGCAAGCTTTAACGCTACAGATTAATAAGTGAATTCATCTACAATAATTTTATTGTTTTGATTATAGATAAATTGTCGGGAAAGATAAAACTAAATAATTTATCTATAACTTTATTACTTAAGCTATCGAGAAATAAAAGGTAACGATATTTTTAACGATAATTTCTCGATAACAAAATACCTGTGACCCACCTTTTTGTACACTGGTTTTAACAGAGCACAACCTACGCTAAGAATTAGTGAATGCCGATTTTGTTAAGTGCTTACTACGTAAACATTATAAACATTGCTGTACGTTTTTCTATCGAACGGTATAGAATGATAATGTTTGTGTATGTGTTTGCGTTCGTGTATACAAACATACAGGCTACAGAAAGAAAAGCCATGCCGATTACGGTACACTTAATTATCGTGCGCATAAGCAGAAAATTTTTTTTGTATGTTAAATAAAATATTCAGAATTAACATACACTGTCAAAAAATCTACTGAAAATTGCATGAAACTTTAAAGTTTAAAAAAAAAAGTCTTAAATATTCCGTTTGAATATCTATATTGCAAAAACTAGAACATATAAAGAAGTTATTGATACTGTATTGGAAAACTTGTTAATAATGTTTTACCATTTATTTTTAAGCATTCTTATGTGTTGAAAGGTGATGATTTTTTTAGGTAAAAATATCCACAAAAACATAAAAAAAAAAAATAGAACACTGACTTCACGCAATTATTATTGTCATTTGAAGAAGTATTTTGATTAACAATCAGTGTAATTTGATGCGATGTTGGCAGAAGTTGTTAAAAAATGCATTGAACTTAAATCGATATCAGTACAAAGTAAAGAATCGGTAAAGATTTGCAACGACATTGTTATTGACATCCGTATTAGACATCTGCATGAATACATTTGTTTTGCCTGCAGCAAAGTGCAGGTTAATTTTTAATTTATTTTATTCACTTTCTTTTGAAAGTATTGAAGCTTAAAAATTTTTTTTTTTTTTTTTTTTAAGGTTTGTATGAACTATTTTCACATTCTTTTATTTAATCTAACTTATATACATGTACTTGGTATACGAGCACAAGTACGCGAGGAAATTTTATATTGAAAACATTTCGGTTTTGAGTACAGTACTTGAATGTTTTACTTTTGTTTTGTAGTATACTCACTCGTAGTTGGTTGTTGACAATGATAGAGTGTATGTATACGTGTTTCAAGCAAATGTTTTGAAGATGCGATCGGATGTATTCGTGCAGATGTCTAATCCGTATTAATAGTATTGCCGTCTAACCTTCTAATTTACATTAATACGATTACAGTAGCATAAAAGTAAATTTTGTATTCTTGCCCCTAACAACTGATGTAATATAAAAGTTGAAATCAAATTTCATGAAATAATTCTCTATGACGTCTAGACTAACATGTTTGGGACTAGGGACGGACTGGTCCCCTAACAAAGATTTTTCTGAACATGAGGAAAATGTTCCCTTTCAGTGCTCTTAAAGTAAAAATACTATTGTAAAGTTGCTTGCGAATTCTCATATCAGATTCAAGCCAGCAGATTACAGTGGCCAGAATGTGTTTTAGTGTCTCTGAATATTGAGTTGCTATGGCCACACAGTATTGCTATAGCCACACAATACTCTCAAATGAACTGAGCAAAAACTGTCGTGAAATTCCTTGCAAATTTTGATACTAGGCTCTCAGCGTGGACGTTGCATTGATGTCATATATACATATTTTAGAATTTTAAAATATAGATCTAAAGTGGCTCAATGCAATATATATAGAAAATTTTTCAAATTTTTATTCGGGATACCATTTTATAGAGGAGACACAAGTTCCCAGTATTCAGCGAAAATATTTCTCATAATCGTATGCCAAATTGGTTCACAGTCTTCAAATTCGTAGGATCAACCATTTTCTTGGAACTGTTTGCCGAAATTTTATTCTTCTTTTCGGTCTTTCAGGGCCCATAGCTTTTAATCCAAAATCAGTCAGAACACAAGTTGTTAGGGAAATTTTGCTTTTTTTAAGTATGTAAATTGCAAAATTATGAACATATTTCCATTACTATAAATAAGTTGTCATTATCAACTCCACACATGCTAAATGAAAAATTGACTACATGCAAAATTTGATACTGATGTTATACATTACTTTACTGAGTCATCATTAGAGAACCGAACCTTTGATGTTTATGAGTTGTTTGGGCACGTATATTATTTTTTGATAATGAACATTTCTTTCAAAGACTCTTTTATAAGGTACCAAGTCGTTCACTAAAAAAAACCGCGTTTAATAAGATCAAGCTATCTTAAACTGTCAAAAATACCATTTATTGGTGAAGAGATACAAGCTCGCAATATTCAGCAGAAATATTTTTAATAATTTTGTATAAAATTGGTTCTCAGTCTTTAAATTCGAGGGATTAATCATTTTCTTGGAATTGTCTGTCGAAGTCAGGCCTCATAGCTCTTAGCTCAGACCAGTCGGGCTATAAATTGTTACTGCAATTTTGCTTTGGGAAGTATATAAATTACAAATATGCATATAAATAAATCTCTGTGACTAAAAGAAAATTGTAATTTGAACGCTTTTTGGAGTCGTTTTGAAAGATATTCGTAATGACGAAATAATTGATTTACTGGAGAGTGTAGGTAGTTTGTTACAAAAATATCTAAAAATTTGAGTGAGCTATAAGTCAAAGACTAGCAATTTGTGGCAATCTCAGTTTTGATATTTGTATGTAAAGTATGCTATTTTGTATAAATTGATTTATAAACAAATGTTTGTTGATGCAAAGATAAATGCTAAATATTATATATACGATGAGCTATTTTTATGTCATAGTAACTTTGAAAAATTAACTATCGACTAATGTTTTCAACACTTTTTACTTCTCAATCATACAGTTTCAAAGCTCTTCTTCTGAAATGCACGGTGAGCATTTTGTTCCTCAGTCCACCCCTGTTTGGGACTACAATCTGAAGAACAAAATGTAAAAGGTTTTTTGAAGTAATGACGGATGGTCACACGGTCTCGATTTATGGAGCTAATTGGATTAATCAAATAATCAAATAAGCTAATAAAGTAAGGTGCTTTTAATCGCAGCATGTATAAGTATGATCTCACAGTACTAGCTCAGGGTTAAGAATATTCCATGTGTGTGCTTTTTTTAACTGCTTCCTTAACTGACCACTCGCAATACTTTTGCGATTACTTTAGCATATCAACAGTTGGCAGCAAAGTTCTTGAACTCCAATAAAAAGTGCGAAAATTACATAAAGCACACAAACAAAAAATTCGATTTGATAGGCAATAAAAAACCAAACCGGTTCTGCTTGGCATATCCTGCATGTTGTTTTAAAATTTTAAGGCTTATTTCGATGTCTTCTTTCGACGTCTTCTTCTTCTTCTTCTTCTTGACTCAAGAACTTTTTATAACTTTCTGATGGTAAAAAAAATAATATATTGTATTGCATGACTATGAATAAACTGGTAATTTGACCAGTTCTGCTTCACTATTGTATTATTTCACTTATAAATCCTGTTTATAGCTACAGAATCATTTTTGAGAAATGTTAGCAAGTAAAAAATTTTTGTGGGCTGCTTGCACTTAAATAACATTTAAAGCCCACATTATTGGTTAGTAAGCAGCAGCAGTTGCAGCTGCAATTTTATTGACAATGAAAATTAAATGAAGCCAAGAATCAAGTTGTGGCTGAGTAGAAGAAGGAGCAGTAATTAATTACGGAAATTGGCTAAAAAAGATTGAATTTCTGTACTAAGCCACAAAAACAATAGTATGTTATATTAAAGAATCAAGTCGAAGGCAATATTATGGAATATAAAAAAAAATATTTAAATGCTTGGGAAAATAAACTAAATATCAAAGTTTTATGCTAAAATGTTTTTATTTAAATAAAAAATTTAAAAATTTACTCAATAATTCGTTATACATCAAGACCAAAACAAAAAACTTAAGAAACGAACTTGATATCATATAAAATATGTATTATAATAAAGAGATACATATTTTTGGTAACCTGAAGACACATTTAATATCTCTCACATCTACTTTTTCAGATGTTACATAAATTTGTTATCTACTCTCTACTGGCCCACACCTTGTGGGCCATGCCAGCCGAAGTGGTACAGCAACCACATCCTGTTGGCGATATTGCCTCGCACATTGTTATCGTAACGCCTCAGGCTCAGGTGCACTTGGAACCAGCACTCAAATATGATGCACCAGCAACATTTATTCAACATCTCACACCACTCGCTCGCTTTGCTTCACCCAACGAAGAGACCATCGTCTACTATCCAGCCTCGAGTGCTGCTGCAGCTGCTGGTCAGCTTGTTTCACTTGAAGGAGCAGCTATTAAAACTCACACTGACACTGGCGCAGGCCAGACCAAACAGTACGAGCAGGTACTAGAAGAAATTCAGACCGCCATACAGAGTGGAGCCGCCATGTCGGGTGTGCAGTTGAGCGAAGCAGCAGCAGCTGCTGCATCGGTTGCAGCTCAAGCTGGTTCAAGTCTATTTCCAGGCCTGTTTCCTGGCAATGAAAATAAGGATCCAAAGCCAGCAGCAGGTACACACAAGTTTGAATTACCGCCAGCTGCCACTCAACCTCTGATCACCGATGGACGCAGCTTTTATGCCTTGACACCAGCTGAGCATTTGCCACATATTATTGACTTTGTGCATGCCCCATTAGCCGGGCCTGTGCTTGTTGGTCCGATGCAAGCGATACGCGCTCGAAGCATTGATACTCCAGAAATGCCAATAGTAGCGCTGCCTATACCAGAAGCTCCAAAACCAGAAGCACTTCCTCTAAATAACAACAAGAAAAAGATGGAACTCAAAGAGAACAAGGACACAAAAAAAATCGAGACTGAGAAGGAGAAGGAAAAATTGAAGAGCAACGAATTTGGACGCTTCCTAGAGGCAAATGCACTCAAAGAGACACAAGATAGCAATCAGAAATTCGAAGAGAATTTAAAAAAAGAAGGTAAATTAATGTAAATAATAGTTACGATGAAACTAAATTAATATTATTTTTATTTAAATACTCTTAGTTCTAAAAGCTGAGGATGAAATTGCATCAGCTAAACCTGAGGAACCAGAGTTGGCTGTCAAAGTTGCAGAAGATCTTACACAGACTCAAACTAAAGCTGACACTGACACAGTCGCAGGGGCCGCAAGCAACGACTTGCCGCAATCAAAGGTCGCTTAAGGCGAATAGCGCTGGCATGCATAGCACAGGCGCACACAGGCACACAAACAATTTTATACAAACAAATCAATACATGCTATGGGATCTCTTTGGTAGCCGATACTCACACAACTACATCTACTACACAACTGCTCGCACACAGAAATAAATCTGATACACTAACAATCTTCACAATCTTTTTCACATTAACCAATAATGCACGCAAAAAATAAAAAAAAAATACAAAAAAACACATATATTACAACAACAAACATACACATTCATCATCATTGTCATCATCAATTATCATTACCATTAACAAAACAAGTAAAAAAGAACAGAATAATAAATAAAAAAAGAACATTAAAAAATGAATGTAAAATGTAAGGAGAATGCATTTTTATTGCAATCAATTGAAAAACAATTTGTTAAAAGTCAGTTACCTATATTTCCAAATAAAAACAAATATTTCAAGTGCTCTCTTAAAAAACATCTCCCACAGTTGCGAGCATGAAATTAACCAGTTAACAATTTCACCGAAATAAGCCAAGGGATTTATATAGAGAGAAGAATTATAACTTCTTTGATTAATCCATGAAAGAAGGTTTGATTCCTTTATTCAAAAACTTCAGTCAAAAAGTCAGTTCGTAATACATATGAAATCTGCTTTGGTTTAGATTTTAATATTAAAATATTAAAAAGTTAGCATGCAATTTTATTGCACATTAGAGTATACAATTTATTTAAATTTTCTTATGCTATAATTTTTAAATTATCTCCAATTGTAGGGTTCGAACTCAAGTCATCATTGAAATGAAAGTAGTAAACGTTGCTTGTGCTTGTGCATAATCAAATAAAATATGTTCACAAAAGTTATATTATAAAGCTTTGTTAACCGAAAAAGTAACTCTGAATCGTAAGACATTTGAATCCTAAATATCTGAAAACTAAGACGGAAAGTATTGAAATATAATACAGCATGGTTTAAAATTCAAATATTATACTCACCATAATATCAAATTTAATCCAAAAGGAATAAAATATCGTTTTAATTTGAATTGTATTAAAATTTAATACAAAATTTATTTAAAAGTTTTGTAATCTATTGAATAGTACTAGTATAGCCTGTGGCCGAAATTCGACCATATCAAAATCTTTTTTTTTAATTTTTTTGCTGAACGCATCAAATCATATTCTGAATTGAAAGAACGGTGTCAGTGGCCAGCGGCCAGCGGAGTTCTTTGAGAAGTGTCTTAATTACTCTAGCATTCTACTCTCCCTCGAGAATGCCACAACAATGATGTTCAATAGAGCTATATCGCTATTTTTTTTTTTTTGTTTGCCATTGTCCCATTGGGAAAAAAAAAGTTTTAACTTTCTTAATCAGTGTCGGGCAAAAAAACACTTGAACTGTTCTTTCAGTTGTGTGCTAGTGCGCGCACATATAAGAGCGACAGAGATAGAAATGGTTTACTATGCACGCGTGTATAGACGCTGCCCCACACTGTTCTGAACGGTTAGATTTTTTAGATTTTAGATTTTTACTTTTTGGCACATTTATGGTACAGTAACTCTCTTATTTTTATTATAAATATTAAAAAGTGTACAACAACATTTGATGAGGTTTGTTTATATAAATTTGGAGTGGTTTGAAATAGTTATAATTATAATTTTATAATTTAATTTAATTTATTCAAATCAAGTATATATAAGTACACTAAGAGCTATGCTCTTTTATAGTACAACATAAAACATTTAAACAATTAACTTACTTAAATCTAATAGTTGTAACAACTCATTTGAAATCAAATATAAATTACCTTAGTTCTAATACAATAATCTTTTAATGCAAACTTAAAATTAAACAGATTTTAAAGTGAAGAAAAGTAAAGTATAGAAAAAAAAGAAAGAAAACAGAATCATTAGAGCAGGAGACTAGAGATACTAAAGAGTAGAGATGTAAGATAAAATAGATTGCCTAAAAGAATCTCTCCCAGTGATTTCCCTAAGTCTTCGTGGTAGAGCATTCCACAGCCTAACAGCGTTGATGAAAAACAGGTGAGAACATATGAACGAGCTATGCTTCGGAACTATTAAAACATGGCTTCTTCTGGACATGCAAAATTGGAGTTTTTCATAAAGATATCCTGGTGTTTTCTCATGTATCAACTTATGCAGGTACATACAATTCCTGGCATTTAAATAAGAAATCAAGTCACATCCAAGTACCGCATTTCGGAAACTAGACAGGCGATAAAATTTACGAAAGCTATGCACATAGCGCGTAGCATAATTAAACGCAATTTGAAGCTTTAACTGCGAGGAAGAGTCAAGTTTGCTGTATACTACCTCAGAGTAGGTTATCACAGGCAGAATAAGTAACTCCGCCAGGTTTCGGCCTGCCTGTCCCAATCCAGGATAAAGGAGGAGGGTTGGTTATGGGATACGTCCCATGCCGTAAAAGGTTAGAGCCAACCAAGAGCTCGGGGTGGCGTCCATCTTGGTAGCAGGTCAATATGTATATCATTTTGAAAAAAGCCTGCGATGGAATAGCAATGGTCCATAAAACTTGTTAGCACGGGGATAGTCAAACCCGTCGAAAAAATGAGGTGACCTTATCTATCCACGGCATGGAGACATGGCCTATATGGTCAATAAAAAGCAAAAAAATGGTGTCTTAGGGCACAAGGAGTGTCACGTAAGTGGGCACAATGGTGACCTGTGACGCTGGGCACAGGTCAAATTAAATCGTAGGCACTTCGTTTAGGGTATGGTGATTAAGCCATGCCTTAAATGGAAATGCCGGTCATGTACGAAACAGTGCTATATGCACAGTTAAAAACAAAAATTCTTATATATGTATATAAGAATTTTTTGTCTCTTTGCTGGGATGTTGTAGACCCCCATTTTCGACGGGACCGAGTTGCCCAGGTGACTATCATGGGTTGGCCCTTGGGGGAGACTCGTGCTGGCTGTGGTTTGTGCTTGCACAGGTCTAGATTGACCGGCGGGGTCGAGCAGTAGTACGACCGGGCTGGCATACCTGCTTAGTATGCAAGAGATTGGATAGGTCTCGTGGTCTAAACCAGTAGATGGTAATGAAGGTACGCCATCTACCGGTAGCTAAACTGGTACTATTAAGGGCAGTATGGAATTCTTATTGCATACTGCTTTTACAGAATAGGGCACAGGGTAATGTTTTTGTGTTTATGAATGTGACATCTAGTACGTGGTTGCTTTTCTAGTGTCACTTGTATAATACAGGTCTGTGAAGAGTATTTCAGGTGCACATCTTTTTGATGTGCATTTTTTAATACTATATGTTCTTTCATGAACTATAACTCCAAAGTCTGTGGACCCAGAGGAATTATGCCTTAATTGGCAGGGGTCCTCCATAAAAACACAAATGAAGGCAGAATAAGTTGAATTACCAACTTACGCCTAATATTAACTGGAGTCACACTAGCAGACATTCTTAGATTACGCAAGACATAATATACTTTCTTTACAATACGATTAACATGATCGACACAGGAAGCAAAGAGTTAATATAGAGACCAAGATTTACAATTTTCGACACAAAGATTAGCTTGTTAGGACCAATCAACAAATCAGAGACATCATTAACACTAGTTTTGACTCTAGAAATTGGACTTGGAAGAATTTAGTAAAATACCATTGTAATTGGCCCACTCATTGATGCTTCTGAGGCCCTCATTCATTCTGCAACATAGATCATCAATAAGTCCAGTTCGTCTTGATAAATACATCTGGACATCATCAGCATATGCATGAATGGAGGCATGATTGCAAACAGAAAAAATGGGCCAAGTATAGATCCTTGTGGAACGCCACTTAGCACAGATTTATACCCTGACATCAAATGGCCAACTTTGACTTTTTGAGACCTATTGCACAAATAACTGGGCATGAGATTTACAGCATTATCACTGAACTCAAATAGATACCTAAGCTTACGACACAAATGTTGATGGTGCACTTTATCGGAAGCTTTTGAAAAGTCAAGCAAACAAAGTAACGTCATAGAGCCAGCATCATATTCCGGCCGTATATCGTCGATGATCTTAACAACAGCAGACGAACACCCATGTCCAGACCGACAACCAGATTGAAAAGGGGATAGCAAATTTTTATCAACTAAATGATTTGTTATTTGTTGAGCCATGATTTTATCACAAACTTGAGCCAATGGTGATAATAAACTGTCTCAGGGAATGAAGACGACATAAAATAAAAATTAATTATATGGGTTAGAGGGCCTATAATGTGTGGTAACAAAAGTTTAAAAAACTTGATGGGAATGCCATCTTCTGAAATATCATTAGATTTAATCTGCGATATGCTATCACCTACATCTAGTTCAACTACCGGAGAAAAACAAAAAGTTGGTTGAATGAACCTTCTACATAGGTGTGAGAAATTAATGTTAGCAGGAGCAGCGCTATCAACAAAGAAGTCGTTAAGAACTTCAGGATCTAAAGTGCAGTGCGTGTTATTTTTATTGCAAGCTCCGAGTTTTTTTATGTTGTTCCAAAGCGTTTTTGTTGGAAGAGAGAGCTCAAGTTTAGCCGACAAATAACGTGTTTTAGCCTGTCTTGTTAAAAGAACTGCCTCATTTCTTGCCAGTCTGCACTTCCCAGTTATAAGAAGATGGATTTTTACGCCATATATTTCTTAATTTGTTTCTTTTTTTTAATGCACTTAGAACATGTAGCGTAAACCAAGGACAAGACAAATTTTTAGCTGTATAAGAACGTAAAGGGACATGTTTATCAAACAGAAATTTTATTGGCTGCATAAGTGACTTTATGTTATCATTAATGTTTGTGTGTAGTTTGTGTGTAAAAATCACGAAAGATAGGTTGACATTTAGAGAACAAAAAATTAAATCGTGATCAGATATAAAATATATAGTTGATTGAATAGCAAAATTACGGACAGATCCGAGACAATAAAGTAGTCTAGAAGGCTAGGAGTGGTGTTGTTAGAAAACCGCGTCGGTATGGTTTTATTGACAACTGATAAGTCTAACGAAGATATTTTCTTACGCAGCAGTTGATTTGGTAAATCATTAGAAAGAAGGTTGATATTAAAATCACCACACAGTAACATAACGTCATATTCAACAATATAATTAGACAGTACAGCAAACAAAGGCTCAACAGAATGACATTTATTCGGACTATACACGCAAGAAACAAGTATTTTTTTGTAGATGTCCGATATACATAAATTTATAAATTCAATTCCAGATCCACAAGAACGACTAACAACATGAGCATTTAGGTAGGTTTAACAATAGATTGCAACACCTCCACCCTTTTTTGCAGAACGGTCGTTACTAAAAATTTTATATCCATTAATGTCACAAATTGAATCACTAGTATCACTGTATATCCAAGTTTCCGAAATACAAATGATATCTACTAAAGAGTTTTCAAAAATATATTTAATATAATCCAGTTTGGCCATGTTCAGGCTACGAGCATTAAAATGAACACATTAAGGCCACATCGCTGTTAAAATAATATCTGAAAAACTTTTTTAAACATTTTTTTCATAGAAAGTATTTTTGAAGCTGTAGAACTTTGTAAAAATTTTTATATTTTTTACAGCATTTTAAAAATATCATTTTCTACAAAATAAATCAAAGGGGTAGGTAATGATTTTCGATGATAGAGTTAATTGAATTATGTGTCAAAATGAAGCTGTTTTTGCAAATAAATGATATGTCATATGAAAGAGTGTGAAAAAAGAAAATAACAAAAAAAAAAAAAAATAAAAAAAAAATGTTTGGCCTGTTTTTTGAGCAAAAATTTAATATATTACATTTTTTTTCAAAACCACATAAAAAATTAAATTGGTGAAATACCGGATAATCTTTTCATATTTCTTCAAAGACATTTAATTAAACTTTTAGACAAGGAACATTTGATGAAAATCGATTGAAAAATGGCTGATATAATTACTTGCAAAATCAAAACATGAAATTTCAGTTTTTTTTTTTCTTATTCTGAGGCAATGACCTTGCTTTAAGAAAATGTGTGAAAACGGAAAAAAATCCATAATCTTACAGACATGGCAATAATTTTGGTGGCATAATTTTTAATAGAATTTTTTTAACATACTATCCATGAAAAATATTAGCAAAAAAGTTTTCGTGTACCGTTATTTTTCACAACCAACGAATTTTCATACTAAAATCGTTGTACTGAGAACATCTACAATTTTCGAGATATAACAATAATTTTGAAGTCAAAATAACGGGAATTTTCCAAAATTTATTATTTGTAAGCAATTTTTACCTCACAATATATATTCACACTTGTTACATAAAAAAATGCTTATTGTAGGGTAACCGTAAGAGATGGTGAAAAATGTCTCAAGTATTTTTTGCACATCTTATCAATGTCTTAAAATATTTCTTACATCATGTTCTCTCCTCTCCTAGAGTTTAGTTTTTATTTAATAAATGCCTTTTTACGCTTATATTTCAGGTCGAAGGTCACCAATCTAAAATCCTATTATATTGTGCAACCAACCCTTTCATCCGATACCTCATTCACCATTCTTCCTCTTCCTCTTCCTCTTCCTAGTCCCGAGATACAAACTTCAACGTTATTATTTCGGGTCAGAGATCATCAATTTAAAATCTAACATCTATGATTCGGCACATCTATGGTGCAGCACCTTTCTAATGATGTACGTTTCATTGACCTTATTCTAAAATAAGTTTTGAAAAAGTGTACGACAACATTTGATGTTTGCGTATAAATATATAAGATTAAAAGTAAAAAATATTGGATTAAAAATTGTTGTAATACTTCGCTTGTATTAAAATATAATCCAGGATTTCTGACCGTGTATGCGGCAAAGCAATATTTCGTTGATTTTTTGATGAATTATGATCTAAAAAGATCATATGAGAAAAAGAATAGATGAGGAAAAGAAATATTTTTTACAGCTACATACAGCTTAGTTATGAATAGAGTGTAAATAATTTTCTCCATGTAGACTCATTTAAAAAAAAAATTGAAATAATGTTGAAGATAACCGATAAAGACTCGAAATGTTTTGCACCTATTTTTTTTTTTTTTTTTGATTTTTTGGAAATCATCGTATGACATTTCATTAACTCAACAATAGCGCACAGAAAATTCAATTATTTAATAAATTATTTAGATCAAAATTAGGGTATTCATGTCAAAGAACTTCAAGGTGAGCACGTCTTAAAAATGCACTACCTATGCGTATTATAAACATACAGTTTTAAGCTAATGAAAGCAATCATTTGTGTATGTCTCACAGCTGATGCATTCTGTGCATACAAATCACTGAAATTTGTTAATATTTATAAATTGGCTTATAACATTAGTAAGCACTTTTTTTTGCGTCAAAATAACAAATGAATGAATGCATGTTGAAAAAATGAAGAGCATGTTATTTCTCTTACATTAATGTGAGACTTAAACTATAAATTAAAAAGATTCAGATTTAAGATGTAAGGAGAATTGATAATTATTTATTTAATAAATTAATACAAACTAAAACTTATTACTTCTATATATTCACACCAATACTTTATCTTTGCGCACAGTGATGAAACCATCGTTTTCGCCAATCGATATAAAATCCGTGAATTCCTCCTCTTCCGCAGCCAAAGTAGAGCTTTGCGAGGCAGCACCATAGCCACCGCTACCTTCCGCCACCAACACAGTGGATGTCAAAAGATTCTCTGCTGTTTCCGCTGTTGCATCCTGATGATGCACGGGCCGACTTGTATCGGTGTATTTATATACGGAGAAATACGATTGTATGCGTTGTATGATGCGTTCGAGAAATGGTGGAAACTTATGTTCCACACCCTCGCCATAGATTTTAATATTTAACTTAGAACTTGGCATAGCACCAAGTTTTGGTGCCAAGAGTGCAGCCGACTTAATGGCATTTAATATGGTTTTAAAGAGCAGCAGACTCTGCATTGTTGGATTTTCGGGAGCTTCAGAAGTTTGCAACAACAAAGTGCCATTCGACTGATACTCAATGTTACCAAATTGATTTTTATTAGCGTTCTGTGTGTGTTCGACTAAGTTGTTTGTATTGTTAATGAAGGTTAACGGCAATACACCAGCACTCCCACAACCAAATAAGCACATTATAAACAAAAATTTGGCACTGATTTTGAAAAAATCTGACATAATTTCTTAGTATTTTTCATGTGCAATAATAAAATTTTGTTTTTTTTTTAACACTTGTCGACCACTTTGATCACCACGTTACATTCCAAGTAGTGCTTTGCGTGAACTGATTCCGTTACAATTTCACTAAAAAATTCATGTTGCGATATTAAATGAAAGAGGTTGGCGCAAAGTGTACGCATGCGCTCTCCAAAGTATTAAGAGTCAGGTCTTGTTGAATTGATACCGAATTGTGGTGCGTTACTCTCACTCCTTCTTTTAGCAAGTTAGTTTTAACAAGTTGCAGTTGTTGTTTGATTTTATGCCCTCTTGTGTAAATTTTATTTGTGCTTTGATTTTATTTTGTATTTTTTTTTACTACTTTATGTAGGTATTGACATTATTTTGTTGCACTTTTTTTTAATGTTTGAATTTATTATTATTGCTTGTTTACACTTGTTATTTTTTTTTTGCTTTTTTTTTTTGTTTTTTTTTGTTTTAGTCTTGAGAGTGAAAGTGTTAACAACATGCTAACATTGGGATTTTTGGCAAAAAGACGACTCACTCGTGAAAAAAAAATCATTGCAAATATTTTAGTTTAAGGGGGACGTCTGATTTTTTATGAATAAGCAACCGATATTAAGATTTTTATTTATTTTAAAAATCTCAAAACCCTAAGATCAAAATGTTTTTTTTTATTTCGTCTATATCTCAATTTACAGCAGAGCTTTATATCTGTGGTGACAAGGAATAACGACTTAACTCAAAATATATTAAAACACGATAGTTTAATTGCACTCAATACGACCTTTTTTCTGAAATATATTAACCGTTAAATCAACAAAATATAAGCAGACATAAGTGGTTATCTAATATGTGCAAAAAATGCATTTTACCATCCTTCACAATATTAGCACTGAAGAAAATTACGGTATTTTGAGTTTAGTTGTTATTCCTTGTGGCCACAGATGTGTATTAACACCAGTGATCAGCAACGGATAGAATTTTTGCGACTCTGAGTATATCCGAAAAAATAAGTACAAAAACCAACTCAACCCTTAGCGTACACAACTCGAATCATACCAAAGAGTATATTTATATATATACTCTTTGCTTATACCTGAAAACATGCTAATTAGCCGAATGCTTATACGTATTTTACGTATTTGAATGAGTCTGGATAGAGTTGAGAAGAGCAAGAAACTCGGATATGATTTGAGTATCCGATTTCGGTCGGATAAATTTTTTTTATTATTATTATTTGTATACACTCTTTCTCTTCTCAAAATATGAAAGATTTCAGTGTAAGAGACTAAGAGAAATAGATAGGGAGAAGGAGAGAGAGAGAGAGATAGAGAGAGAGAAAGAGAGAGAGAGAGAGAGAGAGAGAGAGCCTCTCAAAAGAAATGTAATACAAAATTCCATAAAAAATATTCCGTTTCTCCAATATTTATACTAAAACTGATTTGTGCTCAATTGGCAATACTGATGTTTATGATTTGTGATAACTAAAATATGAAATATATGTCCTTGATTCAAAATTGTCGAGATAACGTGAAAATATTGCATCTATTGTAGTTCCGGATTTTGTTGTTGATTCGATGGAATTGTTATTTACCAAATTTTTCATGAAGAAAACTAGTTAGCAATAAAGAATCGTTTGTTGCAACATCTAGATTCAAAATCTCCCACTAGAATCATAGGGATCTTATCTTCGTTTCTATCAAGAGCATCAACAGCTGTTTGACTGTAAATCGGTAGGGAACAATGTATGAAATAAAAAATAATTAAAGAAGGCGGATAGAGTTGCCAACTAAATTTTTTCTATTTTTACGAATTTAGTGCTGGGGCGAACGCTAGGTAAAAATGAGTTGTTGGATCCGAATCCGTGATCAGGATTTTTAAAATTACAAGACTTCATAAAAACACAAAAAATTTAGAATTGTCAGAATCAAAATTAAATCCGTTGTCAGAAATTTAAAATTGCAAAAACTCGCAAAAAGACAAAATAATCTAGGTGGCATTCTTATCCGCCATCTTGAATTTTAAATTTATGACATCAGATTCGTAATCTGCGATCCCACTAAAACTGTTAGATGTTGCTTAAAACTATTAAATATACATTTTTTTAGGTGGCAGCGCTATTGTAAAAAAATTACATAATTTTGAAATTCTGACCACGGATTCGGATTCAGCGACCCATTTTTTATCTAGTGTTAGCCCCAGCGCCGAATTCATAAAAATAATAAAAGTAGGCAGTGGGGTGACTGCCGACCGAGGTGAAAACTTAAAGCTATGAAATAGCATAGCTGTTATGAGTTTCCCAAAGTAGCTTGTGTCGGCAAATCGGACGCATTCAACTTTTTTTACTCTTTTTATCAATTAATGAGTTATTGAATGTAAAAACTGCTATTTTTTAATATTTTCATATAATATATTTATAGCACAATTACTTTGGTTGGGTAGTCGGTAATTGGCTCGGAAATCGGTTGGTAATCGTTTCAGTAATCGGTTGGCAATCAGTAATCACTTAGTTATGGCTTCGGTAATCGGTTAAAAATCTCTTTGGTAATCGTTAATCGGTTGGTAATTGCTTCGGTAATTGGTAATGGGTTGGTAATCGCTTCGGTGATCGGTAACTGGTTCGAAAATCGGTTGCTAATCGCTTCTGTAATCGGTAATTCTTTCGGAAATCGGTTGGTAATCGCTTCAGTAATCGGTAATCAGTAATTGGTTCGGTAATTGGCTGGTAATCGCTTCGGTAATTTTTTTACTAATTGTTTGGTAATCTCTTAGATAATTGGCTCGGTAATCGATTGGTAATCACCTTGGTAATAAAAAAAAGCTCACCAAATCAGCACAACGTTATTCAAAGTGTGCTCCCCGGAATCCTAGGGCTCCGCAAAGCCTCTGTGAGGGCTCAGCAAAAATACTGTCCAATGCTTTATTAAAAAAAAAAATACGCAGAAAATATTACACATTGTGGCTTTGGACAAACAAAATTTAGTTTCTATTTCAATAACAAAATTCACATGCAAAAATAATTGCTTTAGCACACAAGCATATATATTTGTTGTTGCTTAAGCGAGTTCAACGTCGAGTACGGGACCAGTGATTTGCAACGGATAGCTTTTTTGTGACCCTTAGAAAACAAGTACAAAAACTTACTCAACCCTAAGTGCACGCAACCTGATTCATACTCACTTCTACGAAGCTGCAATGCGGCGGCTCAAGTAAATATGAGTACCCCAAATCCCGAGTCGGATCGGGTAAAGATGCCTTTTATTCGGTTCATAAATACTTTCAGTTGTTTTCGTCTTGCTGATTCGTATCCTACTTACCCAAATACAGACAACAGTGGTCAACGCTACTATCAAAATTACCGCTTTAAAAAACAAAAAATTTGATTTTTGGATTATTCGTGTTGGAAGGAGAGAAATAGAAAGCTTTTCATTGCTCAGCGAGTTCGTTATACTGTCTCTTTTACTCCTACAAGGAGCATACGGCCACGCATTCTTAATTGCTAATGCGCATTTAGCTCTCAGTGTGAACGTAGTATTAGCGACTCAGAAATTTAAAAGCCTGAAAGTATGTCAAACGAGATTTTTCAATAATTTAAAGATATTTCATTAGACATCAGTATGGAGTCACCGTTCCAAAATGTACAAAAATTTCTTTTGAATGGTTTTTAGTGCAGGATCCGTGTTGAGTAAATGTTTCTTTACAGAAAGGCGCTAAATTTTCTCCTCCCGTCTCCAACAACACACTTGTGCGAAACAGGATTCTTAACCTACCCAAACACAAAAACAAAATATCGCAATAGACTGGATACCGAACCTGATATGAGAATTTAACTTTCTTCTATCAGGCCGTATATCAAACAATTGATGGAAAATAAAAAACAGTTTCATACCTCCCATTAGATATTTCATTATTTCTTATGTCCTTTAATAAAGTCAATAAATAATTTTTTATCTTTTAACCCTTAACTGGTACACCTCAAAATATGTAATTACAAGTTTATGTTTTTTTTCAAAGAACGCCTTAAATAAAAACACGACTGATCAATGTGAAGACATGCACATACCTGAAAGCTTGAAATGTACTGAGCTTAAGAGAATGAATGGTGAAATAATGACAGATATATAATCTATTCTTTTTTTAGCGTGTTCCCACAGACCGTGTGTATCAGTTGAGGGTTAATAAAGAAAATTTATTTTAATAAAGATTTTTTAAATAAATTATGATTATCCTTAATATATAAAATGCAAACACAAAGATCTGCTCCCAATATCGCTTAAACTGTGATTATTTCTTCTGATCAGCCTGAAAGTATGCACAGAAAATTCATTTGATACTTATCAGTGACATGCTTGCCTTTTATGTATGTGCATACTTTCAGGCTGAACATTTTTCAGAACAGTATGTTGTAAATGCACTGCAATAATGGCAAAAAAATAATTACAGTTTAGCGTTCTTCCAATCCGACGTAGGACGGGATTATATATTAGTTATTAAAGAATACACATAAAGCAGTTTTTAATTATCTTAGGGCTCCGTCAAATGTTTCGCTTTCTAAAAAGGTTCCGTCGCTAAAAAAGTTTGAGAACCGCTGGCCTAGAATAACCACGGCATAAGCAATGCTGTGCATTGCAACAGAAATGAACAGCTACATAAAAGCGTGATGATAATGCTAACAGCATGATGATATCGCAAAATCTATATTTTTGCTCTCTACCAAAAAGTGCTCAACGCGCCTAAAGCAGTTTTCACTTCAAAAATTAGGTGGTGGCATGATATCAGATTTGAAATTAAGTCCGTTGTCAAAATTTCAAAATTACAAGGATTTGCAAAATTACAAAAAAATCAATGTGGCTGCCCTATCCGCTTTCTTGAATTTTAAAATCCTGGCATTCGATTCGAAACCAGCGAACCTAAAAAACTACCAACCACGGTGTCTTTTTTAAGCAACGCTTATATACATTGCACGTGTTTACATACAATGTCTACAAAAAAACGTTTCCACTTTTTTGTTACCTGTTTATAAACAAAAGTGTTTCACTTTTTTGTTACATGTTTATAAACATGTACACCCATTTTTTGAAATGTTTCCCTCAATAAAAATCGTAATATCGCCGCCTGAGAAGTTTCACTTCAAAAATAACAAGTTTTGATTTTAATGGTTGCATTTGTATTATATTTCATACTTTCTGAAAAGGAGGGCTTGAACCCAGAAAATCCCCTCTTGGCTATGAGCCTGACTAGTATTTACATAATTACTAATGATTTTTTTATTCTGTAAAAGTTTCTGTAAAATTAAAATTATTAAATTTTTTTTTATCTGAAAAGAGTGCGCTGATTTTTTCAAAAGCTGCTTCGCCCCTCTGATGCTACGGGCCTGCTTTAAGATATTGTTTGTTTATAAATGATCTATTGGTTTCTTTAATTTATTTTGCGGCTGTCAATAATATTACGAATAATAAAATAAAAGTTAATTATAAAACTCAGGGTTTCAAGAAACACCCTATAGAAAAATTAAACAAGTTTTCATTCATATACGTTAAGATCATTCAACATAAATATTCGTTCTTCATCTCATATTTTTAGCTGCTTCTAGCGGACTTTGTCCAAGTCTGGATGATGAGCGCAAAGCTACTTAATGTGGACACGCGTCTAACACGCTGATCGGCGTATGGCTTCAAACGAGTTACATAAATAATTTATTAATGATTTTACTAAAAAACAGTATGTTTAATGAAATTAAAATACTGTGAGTCAGCAACGTGTTTTGTTGTTTTCACGTTTTTGCAAGAAATAACAACAGAAGAGCGCTAATTCTTAAGACACTGAACTAGTGCTGTTCTGTTCACATTTGTTGTTTAAGAAATATTCTTCGATTAATCACAGATTAAATTAAGCTCATTTTGTAATAATTTCTAAAATTTAAATAATTCTGATTTGCAAAACAAATCAATAACTAAACAAAAAATTTTTTACATTTTTCTAAAACGTGTGTATTTTAGCTTTAATGTTATTGTTAGTTTTGTTTTTGTTTTTACTATACAATAATCATGGAGCCATAGAGAATATATCTCTTCACAACTTGTCTCTTTACGGTACTATGTGAGATGGACAAAGGTAATTTATAGACAAAGGATAGACAAAAAATGTGCTCAGAAACTGCTGAAAATTCTTGTTAAATTGTGCAAAAATATAAAGCAAAAGCAAAAATATAAATATAAATATAAATATAAAGCAAAATATAAAGCAAAATTGCCAAAACAATTTTTTAGGTTTCGTCGGTGAAACTTCGGTGAAAACTTTTCGTCTGTGTCATCAATGAAATTATTGTACTGGATCACATGGAGCTTCGCCAAATGTGATTCTGAGAGGGAGTGGCGTCGATCTAATAAAATAACCGGTACATTGAAAACGAACGTTCAACGTCGATGGATGTTATTCGTGCATATCGCATTTTGATTTTTTGGTCAAGGGAAGAACTTTCATAAAAATTATTGTCAAGGTTCTTGAAAATGCTAGCTTCCTAACATTTCCTGATAGTTTCTGTTCAATGAATGAGAAAATCGTATTTGGTCATCGACAGACAAATTTCGTATTTCCAATTTCGTGATAGCTTCCGAAAAAAATTGATAGTGATATACCTTGAGCTATCCTTTTTCCAGAGCAGCTTTATTTACATATCCTTGCAATTTTTGACTCACTTGACATCGTCATCCAAAGCAAGAGTAAATTTTTTCACGGCTTAGAAATTCTTCGCATAATAGAATGCAGCATTCATTCAACTATTTCATCGGGTCTCGATGACATCCGGTGGAAATGGCAACTTACAAATTTCCGAGAATTTTTGACACTGAGCATGAGATTTTGACAGAGTTGACTTCATACTATGATAGAATTCGTTAACTTCTTCATAGATATTTTTGTTTTCTTCGCAAACTAGACTCAACGCGTCTACCAAACATGTTATATGTTTGAGATTTAGTAATATTTCCTTCAATCCTCTACCAGCCTTTAACATGTTCGATGCTTGGTCGGAGATTCACATCCAGACTTTCTCGAATGGCACGTCCGTACCGTAGAGTATATTGCATGATTTGTAAATACCTTGTTGCACTGTCGTGTTGTCAGCTTTGACAAAAAAAAGTGCGCACAAGTAATGCAAGTAAGGGGGCGTCCATTAATTACGTGAGGCTTTTAGGCGCGTGCTGGGCTAAGCAGAATCTCACTCACTCTCACGTGGGGGAGAGGGGGAGAGGGTTCTCGCAAAGATTACGTAATTTTTTATCCGCAAGAAAAAAGTGTAGAATTATGAGATAACTGGGTTAAATTGAGTAAAACGTGTTTCTCTACTAAAATATGACTAAATTTTACACAATAATATTTATATAACCGCAATAAATATTATTATAACGAGCACCACAAAATAGCATAGTAGCCCGTCGACTTAGTAGAGCCACTGAGCTTCTGTGTGTAAGCGATAATGGTTTATAGTGGCTAAATCAGAGCGGGGTTGAAGGGGCAGATGATATTACTCTTGAGACAGCACATGAGTCCCCATAGACTGAATTAGAATGAATATTCTTTCACCAATTTAGTGAAAGTATTTTATTGTTCGATTTTTTCATTGTGATTTTAGACCACGATATCAGTAGTCTTAAATACTAGTCTCAACCAATACAATGAAGCATAGATTAACATAGGCCCCTATTATGTATTACAACTCAACTAAGTTGACTAGATTCTACTAAATTTTTTTCGTATAACGTATTACATACATTTAAGTGATAAATCTATGTTATACATTATACGAAAAAAATGTTGTTCAATATAGTCAACTTAGTTGAGTTGTAATACATAATAGGGGCCATATTTGCACTGAAAACACGCATTTTGAACAATCTCACGTGCGATTAGAGTAGGGGAAGAGGGGATCGAGCCAAATTTCACTATATCTCACTAGGGCGGGTGGAAGGTCTTCGATAAATCGCCAAAATCACCTCACGTAATTAATGAATGCCCACTAACATTGGAGTCGGAGAAGTTCCATCTAATTTGCCAACCAAAATATTCAACACCTATTGACTCCGGACATCGGTGGTTTCATCGATGATAAAATAAATTGCATTGTCACCAATTTCTTTTTTTTTACTTTCTACAATGTGTTTTAGTACATAGAATTAATCTTACTATAGAATGAATTTTAACTCGGCAAATTTCTTTTTTTTTCCACTCGGGCAGCAGCTCTCCAAGAACATCTCATTATTGTTGCCTCTTTGTGCAATAGAACAGCACATTACCGAGATACGTAGTTCTTGAGTTGTACAGAAAAATTTTGGAACAATCTCCCTGCGAGTGTGCTCCCCGGCAGTTTCCAGCTGTGTAAATTTAAATCAACTCCTCACAGACACTACCTAGGTAACAATTTTTCCTAGTGAAGCTTTGGGTAAAGCTTTATATAAGGAATTTATGTAGAAAAGAGAAATTTAAACTTCCTTAAATAATCCTTGAAACAAGTTTTATACAATGTTTAACATTTTTTTGAGATAAACAACAAGCGTATGAAATTAATTTCGTTATTCAACAACTTATATAAAGTTTCATATATATTTTATTTAAGCACATGAATAAATTTTTACATAAGGTTTTTATTTAATGCTTATTCAAGAACTCGAAAACTATTAAGAACAAAATTAGACTTTATGTTTCATTACGTATATTTCTGCAAGTACATTTCATTTAATTTTAAAACAGAAATTTTATACATTTTAATTTTTTTTTATTTACTATGGCCATCCATTGTGAATGAAACTCGGAACCTTTGTATAGGGCGTAGCACACACTATCCACTCGTCTATTCAGTAATTTGATTGAAACTTAATTACTATTTTCTTTAAACTTCTATGTGTAAAACTTTATGAAATCCTTATATACTTGAATACATCCCAAAAATTTACTTACTTACTTAGGTGGCACTTACAACCGTAAGTTGGTTTTGGCCTGTTGTAAGAATTTGCGCCAGCCATTTCTATTTTGCGCTTGCTGGCGCCAGTTGGAAGCTGCAAGTTGCGTCCATTCAACGGAGATGCGGTCGTCCTCTTCTGCGTTGACTGCCACTGGGTACCGAATCGAATATTTTCTTCGCTGAAGCGTCGCCTTTCATCCGCTTAACATGACCTAGCTAGCCAAGCCGCTCGACTTTTATGCCCTTTACTATGCCGTTGTCGGCATTTAGATCATACAGCAAATCGTTCCATCGTATTCGGTACTCTCCATTGACGCAGATTGGTCCGTAGATCTTACGAAGGATCTTTCTCTCGAATGCTCCCAAAGTCTTTTCATTAGAGCTGCTCAACATCCAGGTTTGTGCTGTATAAGGTGCTTATCAAAACTATACGACACCAAACCAATTTTATTATACACTCACGGCAAATCTATGTTGATTACATTAAGAAGAAAACTCAAACACAGAATAAAAGAACCAACTGTAATACTTTAAACAAAGTATCTTTATCAGCTCTTATCACTGATTTGAAGGAGTACCGTGAGTTAGAGTTGACAATCACTCATTTCTGCTTAACTGCAATCGTACGTAAAAACTATACGACAGTCATTTAAAAGTTCATCAATAGAGAGGTCTAGTCATTGTGAATTTGAAATTGTGACTCCAAGAACTTGTTGATTAAAATATCGCGCGGTACTTTGCTATCCAAAGAAGAAAGGGGCAATATGTAAGCACATAATGAACAGAGGCTAATATTTCGCAAATTAAAAAAAAAATTGTTGTACACATTCTGTTATTGCCTTACGGCAAAAAATACAAAATAGGTTGTAAAGCCAAGCTCTCGGAGCGTGATAAGCGAATGATTATTAAGAAAGCCAGATATACAACCATATTCAACCAGTGGCGGCCGTGGCGTAGTGGGTAGAGTGTGCGACTCTACGCCAGAGAACCTAGGTTCGAATCCTCCATCCGACACAGAAAGTTTTTTTCAATTGAAATAATTTTTCTGTTCGGCCGTCACCTCTGTGCAGACAATGGCAAGCCTCAGAGAGTAAAAACTGCCATGAAAAGCTTCTTGAGAACATAAGCCGTTCGGAGTCGGCGTAAAACATGTAGGTCCAGTTCTCGATCATTTGTGTGCAAACATTTCACAGCACACCCACACAATTGATCATTAGAAACTCGGTCAAAGTCCTTTCAAGGGCTGAAATGGCCATTTCGTTTTTTTTTTTAGATATTCAACTATATCTTGTGTCCAACTTGCAAGCAATTGCAGCCAATCAGTTTCAAAAATTAAGGTTTAGCGTCTCAAACAGTTGCGACACAATTGTTAGATCTAAAATAAAAAAAGCTCCTACATTACTTGCCCACCATAAGATGGCACGGCTTTAATTTGCATCAAATATTTGGATACCAACTGGGACTCGGTATATAATAACAGTTATCCTAGTAACACGTACCGCTCTAACAATTTCTTTTGCAAAAATCCATCTTTTCAGACGAAAAGAAGTTTAACTTGGGGTTTGAAATTTTGGTGGTTGTTCCGTCATGGTGTGGGGTTCCATTCACATGACGTTTTAGGAGGATAAATATTATAATGTACCGAGCCCCAGTTGTTATCCAAATTATTTGATGCAAATTGAAGTTGTGCCGTTTTATCGTGGGCAAGTAATGAAGGAGCTTCTACATTATGGATCTAACAATTGCTTCGGAACTGTTTGAGATTCGCTAAACCGTCATTTTCGAAACTCATTGGCTGCATTTGCTTAAAAGTTGGGCACAAGATATGGTTGAATTTCTGGCTTTTTTAATAATCATTCGCTTATCACGCTCCGAGAGCTTAGCTTTACGACCTGTTTTGTATTTTTTGCCGTCAATTTTCCGATTTAGCCCCTCCGAACAATTTAGCCCCTGGTCATTATATGCTAAAATTTTGCCCTTTCTTCTTTGGAGAGCAAAGTTCCGCGCGATATTTTAATCAAAAAGTTGTTGGAGTCACAATTGATGTTTATATCCAAATTCACAATGACTCGACCTCTCCATTGATGAACTTTTAAATGACTGTCGTATAGTTTTGATACGATTGCAGTTAAGCAGAAATGAGTGCTTTTCAACATAAGCTAACGGTACTCCTTCAAATCAGTGATAACAGCTGATAAAGATACTTTCTTAAAGTACTACAGTTGATTCTTTCATTGTGTTTGAGCTTTCTTCTGACTGTAATCAACATAAATTTGGCGAAAGTGCATAACAAAATTTATTTAGTGCCATATAGTTTTGATAAGCACCTTATAACAGGACAGGCAAGAATAGTGACATGTAGAGCGTGACTTTTATTCGTCGAGAGAGGGCTCTGCTTTTCAATTGCCTACTGAGCCCAAAGTAACACCTGTTGTAGACGAAGTCCTTCACAAAATCGAAGGAGGTGTTGTCAACAGTGACGTGAGCGCCAAGACGCTGGGACTGTTTGTTTGTTGACACTAGGTATTTCGTCTTATCTGCGTTCACTGCAAGACCCGTGCAACTCGACTCTTTTTCTAATTTGGAGAATGCTGAACTGACTTCGTGAGTATTATGGCCAATGATATCAATATCATCAGCATACGCTAGCAGCACTACACTCTTATAGAATATGGTGCCACTTTACCTCAGATCAGTAGCTCGAATAATCTTTTCCATTATTAGATTAAAAAAGTCGCACGTTAAGGAATCACCTCGTCTGAAATCTCGTTTGGTAACAAATGGAGGGGAGAGGTCCTTCCCATTTTTAACTGCGCTGCTTATGTTGCTTTGTGTCATCCTGCATAGACGGATTAATTTTGCAAGTATACCAAATTTAGACATGGTGGAGTATTGGTTATTTCTTTTAGGACTGTCAAAGGCGGTTTTGTAATAGACAAAAAGATGGTGGGTGTCGATTTGTTTCTCTAGGCTCTTTTCCAAGATTTGTTCTAGCGTGAATATCTGGTCGGTGGTGGATTTTTCAGGTCTGAAGCCACACTGATAAGGCCCAATCAGTTGGTTTATGATGGGCTTCAGTCTTTCACATAATACGCTCGACAGAACTTTATATGCGATATTTAGGAGGCTTATCCCACGGTAGTTGGCACGTATAGTGAGATCGCTTTTCTTGTGGATGGGGCAGAGTACACTGCATAGAAGCTCGTGAATGCACTTAAACAGAGCTTGGCCTCCATTCTTAAACAGCTCATCCGGTAAACCATTGGCTCTCGCGACTTTGTTGTTCTTAAGCTGTGCTATGGCTATCAAGACTTCATTATAGTCGGGCAGCGGAACTTCATCGCTGTCATCCACAATTGGGATTTCCGGGATATCATTTCTATTGGCGGAACTGTTTTCATCATCGCCATTCAAAAGACTATAGAAATGTTCCCTCCATAACGGCAGTGTACTCTGGATATCTGTCACTAGGTTTCCATTTTCGCCCTTGCAGAAGATAGCCCCGGTTCTAAGACCATCGGTCAGGCGTCTTATAATTTCGAAGACTCGCGATGTCCTGCCTATCTTTTTTCCGCCTAAAAAGATGTCTTTCGTCCCACCTCTTCTCTCTCCAACAAATGTATCCTTGAATAAAGCTTAATATAAGGTACTATACTTGAGTAAAAACATCTCGAATAATCACATCTTGAATAAAGCTTTACATATAGAAAATTATTCTTGAGTAAAAATCTTCTTGAATACTTTCTAAAATGTATTATTAAATAAAGCTTCATAAAAGAAATTATACAAGAAACTGGAATATTTAAGCCTTTTACAAGGCTCTTTTAAGCAAAGCTTAAATAATGTACTTTTATACAAAGCTTTTTCAAGTTGAGTTGGAATAACTTCAAATATATTAACTTTATAAATTTATTTTATATACAGGGTGTCCCGCAATTGAGTGCAACTATTTACGGAGCTGAAAGGTTATGTCGAGGTAGCAAAACAACGTATGGGAGGGGGGGTCTATTTTCACATTCTTAGTAGCTACAGGGCTAATTAATATTTCACGACATTGGCTTACATTATTGTTTCTAGCAGAAAAACTAACTGACATACAACTTATTTTGATAGTTCATTTTAAAGGATCACCTTTATAACGGTATATCAACAAGCCCCACCTACTTGACCGTTACCGAGCTGTGCTCTTGTGAAGATGAGATCAATCGATTGAAACTACCAAATTTCAATTTTGAGTGCTAATTTCTCAGAATTTCGCGTAATAAATGAAATTTTATTTTAAGATCAATTTTCTAATTTATTCAATTTTCATTTCAATGACATCAAAAACATAAACATAACTTAAAAAATAAAAAAGTTGGCTGTACTAAAAAAATAATACTTATTAGAAATCAATGGTATTGTCTACTGCATTGTTTTCTAATAAGTATAATTTTTTTAGTACAGCCAACTTTTTTGTTTTTAAAGATATGTTTATGTTTTTGGTGTCATTGAAAAGAAAATTAAATAAGTTACAAAATTGGTCCAAAAAAATGTTAATTTATTACGCAAAATTCTGAGAAAATTGCACTCAAAGTTGAAATTTGGTAGTTTCAACCGATTGATTTCATCTGCACATGACCACAACTCGGTAACGGTTACGTTGGTGGGGATTGTTGATATACCGTTGGAAAGGTGTTTTCATTGCCTTTAAAATGAGCTTTCAAAATAAGTTTTATGTAAGTTATTTTTTCCTGTTAGAAACAATAATGTAAACTAAAGTCGTGAAATATTAATTAACCCTGTAGCTCCTAAGAATGTAAAAATAGACACCCTCCCTCCTTCCCATACGAATTTTTGCTCAGCCTGACATAACCTTTCAGCTCCGTAAATAGTTGCTCTCAATTGCAGGACACCCTGTATAACTGAGTGTTGGTTAGGGCCGGAAAAAAAAATGCGAACAACCGGAAGTAGCCAGAAATGAAACTTGAAAACTCTATAATACTCGTTATATTGAAAGGACTATATATTTTTTACAAGAGTAGATTAGGTCAGTTTCTATCATTCTGCATGAATTGCTCGCAACCGCAAGTTGCCGAATATACCCGAAAATTAATTTTAAAAACTTTACAATAATATAATATTATATATAAATATAAAATATAATACTATATTTAGCTTTAGAGTAGATTAGCTTAGTTCCAAAGATATTGAATGCAGAGGGCGCAACCGGAAGTAGCCGATATAGCCAAAAATAGGTATTATTATATAGTTTAAACTCTAAATTATTGAATATTCTCCCGTATAAGTTATGATTTCTGCGAAACCTACTATAATATTATATTTAAATTCATGAATTAATTAGTTATGTTGTTTGTGTCTCAACTTGTAAGCACGTGTTGAGAGAAATGACTAATTTTATTTATAAATTGGTTGAAATTTTCTGCAGAATTTAGAAAATGTATGTGCATGAAAAAATTATATCAAAATAAACAAACTTCAGCTAGAACTTTAATTCATTGAAATATAGCCAAATAATTTATTTCTGCGGTTTCGGTGCTCATTCTGAGAAATCATCAATGCGTGGTTAGCTTTATTGCTTCAGGCCAAACTTCAGCTTAGACCAAATGTCGGGCGCATTAAAAATCTCAAGTGATTAGAACAACAAAATAAAATCACATATATAAACAGCATTATTATGCAAATTTTGATAGCATGTGTTAGCATTTAGTTAATCAATTAAAACTTTTGTTTTCTTATTTTTTTGTTATATATCATCTATTCGTTCTTATTAAAATAAAATAAGTCGTCAAATACCTAACCAAATAAACTTCCGAGTTAATAGGAAATAAATTTGTTACATTGCAAATTAAAAACTATAAATATCAATCAAGCTATTCTTAAGATGCAAATTTATTGTTAAAAAAAAAACACAAATTAAAGGCTACAAGCTTCAATCATCAGCCAGCAGCTAATGTAACAATTTGAGTACTGAAAATAAAATATTAAAATAAAACTTAAAAACTACATACTTAATATTAATAATAATAAAAAGATGCGCTTCAAATAGCCAGTGAGTGTGAATTTAAGTAAACATGAGTAAGAAACCTGCTTTAGATTTGACCAACACAATATTTAGCCGCAAATTATTGTTGTTGGCGCTGCTGCGCCTGCTTGTTTAGATTTGTTAGTAAATGATAGACAGCGGCTATTAGCAGCTCAATGGGCGCTTCAAAGCATCATCTTCACAACAGCGTCATAAAACGAAATAAATAAAAAAAAAAACTAAGATAAAAAATATTATTTGAATAATTAATTTCTAGCTAAGTGCTTTGTATTATTTTAACAGCCACTAAAAGTTGCTTATATTTCTATATAAACAGTAAGAATCACTAGTTAAGATGTTATAAGCAAAAAGTCAGCAGAAGTGAGAAGAACTTCAGAAAAAAAAAACAAAGAAAGTGTAGAACAAGTTTAATTGAAATAAAATTAAATTTAAAACTTAAATAAAACGTGTTCGTGTCTTAAGACTTTTATTTAAAAAGCAGGAATTTGTGTGTCAAAAAGATGAAATATTTCATTTTAAGCATGTTTTTGCTGGTTAGTATGTAAATTAAATAAGTAAAAAAAATTAAAAGAAATGAAAAATTCAAAAAGAAAACATCAACATTTGAAAAACTACAAAACTTAAAAATTATATAAAAAAGGAAATAATTGTGTTACTGTGTGTTTAATTTTTTTTTTAACAATCGTAAAGCTCCCACATTAATTTTTGTAATTACAGAACTGTTCAATTATTAACAGTTATATAAAAATGTTTCGCTTAAGTGCCAATTTAGCTGTATACGTAGTATCACGTAATAAATTCTAGCTAATGATTTTGTTATGCAAATATTACGCTAGTCTAAAACTACAACAGCTCACAGCATTTGCATTTGTGTGGATGTCTTAAATAAATATTATTAAAGATGCGCTGATCTTCGCTGCTTTATTAATAATAATAATAAGATTGTTGATTTGTGTGACAGAGTCGAGACACTAGGTCTTAATACTTCATAAATTTTGCGTTGTTTTGCAGCAATGAAAGCTATTTAAAGCATATGATGCAAGCTTTAACTTAAATTAAAAAAATATCGTGAAATGGTATTTGCAAAAAAGTTCCACTTTGAATACTTGATTGAAGCTCTTGTCTGATCCTTACACCTTTTTTATATATTAGTAAATAAAAAAATTAATCTTAATCACTTAAAAAATATTTCTCACGCCGATTCTAAACTTTAATAAAAATTGTATCCAAGCCTTTTGTGGCCTGTGCACAAAAGTCGTCGAGTTCGTTTCTTAAGTCTTTAGTTTTGCTCTGTCAGAGATCAAGTTTGTATCTTAAGTCTTTCAATAAAGTCTTTAACGGCAAAAATGCTACTCTTTGGGCTATTTTGTGCTTCTTCCGTTACTTTGCTACCATTTTTTGGCCACTTTAATATTTCTCATAATTAATGAAAAATACTTGCAACATCTAGTAACAGCGTTCCATTATTTTCTTCCACTTTTCAGGCCCTGCCAGCAGCTATTCCCGGCGAGAATATTTTCAAAATCAACATTTCACCCGAGGAGGCTCAACAGTACCTCAAAAATTTGGGTGGTGGTATTAATACTATCGACTATGCACCAAAAACCGGCGAGAATGAGCTGCCAGAGGCTCGTAACGAAAAAGGTGAATTCGTCTATATGGGACGTGTCATCGAACATCCCGAAGAATATGTTGAAGAACACTATGATGCTCATCAATACCATGGCCAAGACGGTTTGGGTCAATATGTTTACGGCTACAAGGACTGGAATCAGGGCAAGAATGAGAAGAAGGATGAGACTGGCAAAGTTACCGGCAGCTATAAATATGTACAACCTCACGGACGTGACTTTATTGCTCAATATTATGCCGATCGTACTGGTTTCCATGTAGAGGATAATCGCCCCGCTCACTTGAAACAGCCTGCCACCAAGACACCCGCCGTTCGCAAGGCCGAAGAGGAGCACTTCAAGTTGTGGGCTGAGTTAGCTGCTGCTAATGGTGCCAATCCAGATCCATTTGCTGCCGAATATCAACAAGAAGGTCGCTATGTACCCAACGAGTCTGAGACTAAGGAATACGTGCATGAGGAACCTCCATATGTGCCCGGTCCAGGAGAGACCGGTGACCCGAAGGGCTTCTTCTATGCTTTCGATTATAATGTTCCACTATTGCGCAACAAGACTGAACGCGCAGAATTGGAACAGCTACGCAGTGTGAATAATAAGGATTCGGAAGTTTTGTCTTAAATTTTAGTAATCTATTTATTTAGGATATGATTGTTTGTGTTAAGCAACAATAAATATTGCTCTGTGTATGTGTAGTAGAAATAGGCTTACGCCTTCTTAATTTATTATTGTGAATGTACCTCAAAATAAGCTGTGTTTAAAATTAATAAAAACAAAATAAAATCAAATGTAAACAAACCCGTTTTTTGTGTTTATCTCTCTCTTAAACTCTCTCTCTCTAACAAGTCTCAAAAAATTCTAAAACTGTCTCTTATGCCGCAAACACTCATTCACATAAAACGAAATTTTTCACTCTGCATAGTATTAGCATATTTTAATAATAAATAATTAGCGTAATTCGGCAAAGCTGCTGAATTTATTAAAATCAAAAACAAAATCATGTTAGTAGAACTGGTTCATAAAATCTTAATATTTTGTCATCGCAATTTCAAGTCGGTGAACAGCACCTGCTTAATATTTTGGCAGTTTTAGTTAAGGTAAGTGTTGAAAAAAAAAAATCAAAAAATAAAAATTTATCATGAGCTGTTTAAGCAAAACCGTGTGTCAACTGTAAATTAAAGAGACATTATATCCATAAAGCCTTTAATATATAATTAATGTAATTAAAATCGATATTTTTGAGCATTAACATATTTTAAATTATATTTTTTAGCACTCTACACGTTTTTAATGTAAGAAACAAAATTATTAATAGTTATAATTAAAAATACACTTCCGTAAAACCTTCGAGCAGAATTTGTACGAAGTCATTGCTTGATTTGCTGCATAATTATCTGACAGAACTGCTGCTTCGTTTATTGTAATTCTAGGCGATATTAAGATTTCCACGGAAATAATAAAAACAAACTCAAATTTTACAATACTTTTGTATATTTTCTTAAAATATACCCTTTCTTGAGATCGAAAGTTATTAAATTAGAATATAATTTTTGCTGCTTTACTTCTAATGACTTCGTGATACCTTTACCTAGGGTTGCTGGTCTGGTCACCGTTTGTCTGGATTGGATAACATTTTCACTGATATTTTCAGCAAAAAACTATAATATGCTTCATGGGCGTAGCCAGAATTTCATTCAGGGGTGGACAAAATTATTTTTTCATGCGACTTACATATAAATAAATAAAAAAATGTGTCAACCGTAAGTTTGTAATAAAAAATTAATTAAGCTTTAATAAAAATTAATAAATTCTATGCTTTTTAGTTAGAGGAATAAAACATTTTGAATTTCTTAAAGCCCAGTTTTTTAGAAAAATTTTTGAATTTTTTTTTTATTTTATTGTTTTGAAAAACATCTTAAGAATGCGTAAATTTCGAAGCCGTTTAAGAGATTTTTAAGTTTTTATGAGTAGTAAACGCTCATAAAGTAAAGTAAACAAAAACTTTAAACGAGTTTTTTTCGAAATGACGTTTTTTGAAACGGCTTGCACTCTAATTCGAAAAGTATTAGTCCGATTAACTCAAATCTTACTTTATTATTTTTAAAAATTAAATACGTTCTGAGTGAATCGAATAAAATCAAATAAAAAAATTTTCTTTTTGCTTTTCTTTTCTTTGAAAAATATTAAATACCATTTAAAAATTTGTAATGTTAAAACTAAAATATAAAGTTGTATCTTCAAATGCAAAATAGAAAAATATAATACAAAAAGGCTTTTGAATTGGCTTGTTTCTGCCAACCTTAGACATTATACGACTCGCCTGCTGTCGCTGTGACTGCAGATCCTCTTGATAGCATTAGATTAAAATGCTTTAAATTTCAACAAATTAAAACTAAGCTGTCAACAAAATGACAGTTGTTGCTTTGAGAAATGCCTCAGTTTTTGAGATATTAAACTGAAATTTCGTGATTTTTCAGTCTTTTGCCTCCGCCTTTCATAATGTCTACAGTTCAGTTTTCAAGGCTGAAATTTAAATATAACTCAGGCTTATTTTTTACAGACCCGTATTCTAAAATCATATTAAACAAAAAATCAATCCTCTTTTATTTCAGGCCGGATTTCATATATAAATTTGAAATAAGAATTGATATTCAGACTAGAAATCATAAAAAAACTTTGCAAAAAGTTACTTCAAATTTCAAGTGTGAAGAGGAGGGCACTTGTATAAAAAAAATCAAGTGTGTTTTGAAGGAAAGCTCAGAACTCAGTCATACTTGTCAGGCTTGAATTCCAGCCTGATCATTTTCCGCATGAAATTTTCGGCTGGGCAGGTTCGATTTTCACAGCACAGACGGCAGACCGTGCTGTTTTTTTTTTTTGTTATTTATATTTTTTTATTTATAAATATTTAAAAGAAGAAATTGTCAAAAAACATGTTAGAAATTTAATATTCCTGCTCCGTGCTCGCATTGAACCACGCACCATACGGCTACAAGTTCAACAAGCTGCCATCACACCAATTGCCTCTCTTCTTTTCAAGCCAACAAAATATGAACAACGCCGAAAGCAGGCGTTGTATACATACTTAGCTTAACAAACTTAACTAAGCATGACATACTGAAGAAAATTGTCGCATTTTTTTTTTTAACTACACCCGAAATAAATATATATCAATGTTTCAGCTCACAAAAGTGATTATGTTTTTGAATTTCATACATTTTAGTACAAAATAATCATTTTAGTCTTGTACTGATCAGCTTCCAATGAGATTTCACTTATAATATAATATTACATAATAAAGAAAGATAACGTGACGAGTTGGAAAATGCAGTTAACCCATTTTCGTCAAAAGAGCTCTTATTACTTTTGTGAGCTTAACTATCGATATATCGCACACTAAATACAAAACAGTCACAACTGAAAATTTTTTCATTTCTAAGTGAAGCAAAAAACAACTTTATTTTTAAAGGAACTTCATGCAAAGCAATGACACAAAACATTTTTTTTAAACTATAGAGAAAACAGATGTGTTCAAAATGTATTTCATGTGTTACAGTCAAAGCATATGACCACTACGAATAGTTTTACATTAAAAAGTAAAAATTTGTAAATTTTGAGTTGTGAGTGTTTTGTATTTAGTGTGCTATATATGTAAATATAAATACTTATTTGACATGCCATAGCGTCTTTCATATACTTTCATACTTTATCGACGTTTAAGAAAAGTTGGGCTGTGAAACTGACATTCGGCGTCACAAAACACCCTGGTACTCAAGTATTCAAAAGAAAATTTGTTGAAGGTTGTTATTTTTTTACGGAGCTCCCTCCAGAATCAAAAGCTATCTACGCCACTGGAATACATACAATCATTCCTTAAAGTTAAAAACACATTTTTTTAGAACGTTTGAAAGACAAAAATTTCGCCAAAAATATATTAAGTCTGATTGGCTTATAATAGAAAATCTTATAGTTTTTAGTATTATCTTTCAAGTGAACAAAATTCTTTTTTCATTCATCTCTCTCAGAAGCTGAGAAATCGTCACCATGTTGCAGTAAAAAAATTAAGTCCAAACGAAAGGATTACAAGGGCAAATTGTAGTTTAATGTACCAGATTTTTTTTTTTAATTATAGTAAATAGTTTTTCCAAAAAAATGAATTCGAAACAAAATGTTTTTTTTCACCGTTTAAATCGAAAAGGTCTCTTTAAGGTATACTTTAGAAGGCGAAAATAAAACACGTTTACAATATTTGTTTTCTGAAATACCTTAACAGTTATCTTTATTTATTTATTTTTAGAACATTAACACAACTTTCTTAATTTAGAAAACAATTTTTATTTATTAAATAATTTTGTTTGTTGCCATTACAGGGCATTGAAGAAGACTGTAAACAAAAGGATCGCTTTACTGTGCAGAGATTATCTTGGAAACGTACAACCTGTGACAGTTTTGGCCGAGACAATTTACCTCATTTTAATTCAGATTCTCATTTTTTACCAAATTTAGTTAAAAAACTAATCTTTAACTAGAAAGCTAGTTAAAAAAACTAAATTTCGAAATAAAAAAATCACAAATAAATAAAAAACTTTAAAAAATGGGGCGTTTTATTAGTATTTTTTACTGGTAAAAAATTAATTTTAAAATTTTTTATTAATCTCGTCACCGTTTTAAGAAACCTCATTTAGAGAACAGCACATTTAACATTTGATTATAGTTTTTTTTTCGAATTTGTATTAATTTTATTGACACTATTAATTACATTTCACTAATCAGCAATGCGGGTACCATAAAGCATCACACCTCCATCTTCGTAAGATGGTTTTTTTTTTCGCTGACCGTTCCTCTTTCGTTGAATCAGTGTAACTTTTCAGAGTAATAGATCAGAATAATGTTAATCGTTAATTGTATGTAATAATGTTAATCGTAATTAATTTAATTAAATGTTAATTAAAATAGATCAGTGAAGTAATCGGGGTTGTTGTAGAAACCAAGTGCTCTTGGATTCAGAATTGAAACTGGCAAATATATCGCTCAGGAGCCATCGGATAAAATCGGTTTCTGTGGCAACTAAAAGAAACACCGAAACCGATTTGAACATTAAACCGCAAAATCATATTCAACAATATATAAGCGAAATATTTGTCAGTTTTAATTCTGATTCCAAGGGCACTTGGTTTCTAAAACAACCCTGAATACCTTAACGCCGGGTCCAGCGTAGATACGAGAAATGCGTGCGTTGCGGTACTTTTAATGCGCAACAAATTGGGAAATGCCTTTCTTTTTTAAATTTTTTAATATTTTTATACTCAATAAACTGTTTTCTATTAAAAAAAAAATTAACTTACTGAAATCGAAGCCATTTTACATCGAATAACCAGCTTTTTTGTAGCCACCACCTGTATTAACAAATTATTGTGTAGTAATTAAGTAAGTAAGTAAACACTTTCCACATTCCCGCAAATAATTACGGTGCGTACAGGAAATGCACCACAAGTAAAGGGTTTTTCAATAGGGACGCTACAAAAGTAGACCGATAGGGACAGCAAATGACGCCAAATTTTTCCCCGCTTTCTTGACATTTCTCTTCAGTAAGGTTTGCCATTTCATCATGGAAAGATATACGAGCCAACAACGAGTCGAAATTATTAAAATTTACTACCGAAATTCGGAGTCAGTGACCTCAACTTTAAGAGCGCTACACCCAATTTATGGTCGTCATAATCGTCCTACCAGATCAACAATTGAGCGTCTAGTGGAAAAATTTGAATCCACAGGCACAGGCACAAATGTTCCGTGCCAGTGAGACAAGGAAGTGCCCGTAGTGTCAAGAATATTGCTGACGCTGAGGCTTCAGTTCAAGAAAGCCCAAATGTGTCTCTCACACGTCGTTCTCAAGCGTTGGGCATCTATGTGACGTCGTTGTGGCGAATTTTGCGAAAAGATCTTGGCCTACATCCTTACAAGAACTGAATCGTTCTTCCGATTCTTACGTGCGATTTGACGCCGTTAGACTATTTCCTGTGGGGCTACGTCAAGTCTGTGGTCTATGCCAACAAGCCAGCGACGATTGATGAACTTCGTACGAATATCGAACGTGAAATTGCAGCAGTATCGGCCGATTTATGCTTGAAAACCGTCGAAAATTGGGTTCAGCGTCTGGACTTCTGCAAGCGTGCCCGTGGTGGCCATGCAAAAGAAATCGAGTTTTATAGATAATGGCATCGAATGTACTTTCACAGGAATAAAGAATTTCATTGATATCCAAAACCGTTTTTGTTTTATTTAAAAAAACTTTTGTAGCGCTCTTATTGAAAAACCCTTTACTTCCACAAGTACTTTTTGCATTCAAAGTACTTCCAAATTTTTTCCAGTTCATGTTATTTGATTAAGAAGAATAGCGCTAAACATGCCAAAAACACGATCGAGGTTAACAGCGAGAGCTAGACGCTGATCTTAGGCGCCTGCTACACGATCCAGTATCGCGATATTTATTGATCGTGTAGCATGCAATATTGATGGATCGTGATCCAGATCGCAAAATATCTAAATAATTTGAAATCTAGATCGCGGATCGCAAATCTGTCAATATATATCGAACGTGTAGCATATTTGCAATTCACGATACTGCAGCGAAATAATAATAAATCAAATAAAAATTACCTAATTAAATTTAAAAAACATTAACAGCTAGTGCGTTACAGTAAAATAAAAAGGAAACAAATAAAAATAAAGTAATTGACTTCTTTTTCCAGTAATTTGTGTGCAAGCAAGATAGCTACACGGCTTTTTTTTTTTGTTTTCATGCGTTGTTTTGTTCACTCTGAACAAAAATTGTTTGAATACTGACGTGATAAATATTTATTAATAGCGCGATCCATCAATCGCGATCCAAGTATCACAATAAATATTGATCGTGTAGCAGGCGCCTTAAAGAAGGCAAGTGCGTCGTATAATTTGTACGGTATAGGATATCAAATCTAAAATTTAGTTTGATATCTCGTCTGCAATTTCGCTTGCCATCTTGACGAATATCTTGTTTGCAGATAAGGATTAGCTTCTTAGGTTTTAGCTGTCAATTTTCTTTTCCAGAATCTTCACCAAGATTTGTCGTAGCGTCAGAAATGGTGAATTTGGACTGTGTGAAAGCACATGAGATGATGCAATCTGTTGGTTTATGATGAGCTCAGCCTTTCATTAAGTGCATTAAGACTTATCCCACGCATTAAGATAAACAGCTACACTAAAAAAAAAAACACGTACTAAAACTAAATAAGTCACGTCCTCAATTCAAGTCATAAATTTTCCCTAGTTGAAATAAAATGTCCTCAATGCAGTCAGCTTTTACTCAATGCAAGGTTACCATATCCTAAACTTTTAGGTGGTTGTCCTAAAAGTTAAGATGCCACTTTTTTTTAAAAGAAACAAGTAAAATATACTATATAATATACAACACGTCTCCGCCACCCTGAAATCATATCTACGCTACTCTAATTACTGTAAATGAAGATCACTCAAAATAGAACTAAAATACAAAAATTTTAATTTTTTTTTATGAAAGCAACTATATATGCAATCAGTATTGTGCTGATTTTATTTTGAAAATAAAAGTAATGAGTGGTGAAGTGCATACTTTTATTTTGTGTTTTAAGATTAGCATACAATAGTAGAAATACAATTTTTCAGGGGATTTTATGCATATTTTATCAGTTGCATAAAACCCGTTTGTGCAGAACACAGCGTCAGCCAAACTAACTGCGAAAATTGACATCTCGGTCAATCTACATCAACACATTATTGACGAAATTAAAGATAAGTGAATTCAATATCGGGTGAAAATCGTCTTACAAAAACTTTAAAAAAAAAACGACTACAAAATCACTCAAAGTAAAAAATAATTTTAAAATAACTTTTTCTCCTGTTAATTTCTTGGTCATATTTGATAATTTATTTAAACATATTATTACATTGGTAATCTTATTATATTAATTTTTTTCTAATTTGATTTATTATCATAAATATATTAAGTTCTTTATGAATATAAAGCTTTTAAGTTCGGCGCTAATATAACCAGACTTTTAATCAGAAGTGCCAACTTCAAAGCTTTTGTATTCATAAAGAAATAAATATATTTATGATAATAAAACAAATTAGAAAAAGATTAAGCCAAACTAACTGCGATAGTTTTGGAAAATAAGATTTCCAATGTAAAAGGAGAAAAAGTTAGTTTAAAATTATTTTTTACTTTGTAGTGATTTTGTAGTCGGTTTTATTTGAAGTTTTTATTTCTTCCTTTTTAGAGAATATGATAAATTTTCAAAAAAAGTATATAGACAACATAAATACAATTGTTCTTAAAAAATTTGTTCTATTAAATCCTGAAAGTTTGTTGGTTATTTCAGATATATGTCTCTTAAATTTAAATTATATGTGTTTTGAAATAATTATACCCATTGTTGTAGCGAATTTTATTTCCCTAGTGTCAATATTATTCTATAGTGTTTTTAGTACTGCCACGCCCCTTTGTTGAATAAGCGCCCACCTTTTCGAGCGTTATTTGTAATTGTGCCTACCCCTGCACTATATTTCAGTACCCCAGTTTCAATTTTAACTGAGATACAGTGTTTTTCTGGTATTGCCACGCCCATTTGTCGAATAACGCCTACTTTATTGACCGTAATTTTTAATAATTCTGCCTACCCCTGTACTAAATTTCAGTACCTGAGTGTCAAGTTTATTCGAGATACACGCTCATATTGCCACGCCCATTTGTCAAATAACGCCCACTTTCATGACCGTAACTTTTAATAATAACGCCTTCCCCTATACTAAATTGCAGTACTCTAGTCTCTAAATTATTCAATATACACTGTTTTTCAAATATTGCCACGCCCATTAGTCGAATAACGCTCATTTTCTTGACCGTGATTTATAATAATTGTGCTTACCCCTACATTGCAATACCCTAGTGTCAATATTATTCGAGATACATTGTTTGTATAGAACTGCAACACCCCGTTCTCGAATACAGCTCACTTTTTTAGATGGGCATCTCCGTGTTTATGTTATGATATCTATCTGTTCAGCAAAAATTATGGCAATCAGTCATATGGTTTAGGAGTTATCCATGTTCAAACATTAAAAAAAAAAAACAAAAACAAAACAGAGAAACCGACAAACTTGAGAACCTCCTCCTTTTTGGAGTCGGTTAAAAATTAAATATTGCTTAACATTGCACCTAGCCAGAACAATTTCCAATGATTTTCTTTCCACTTGCATCATTTCCACCAGATCGTGAATACACTTATTTTGCATGAAATATACATACAGATACAAATATGGAATCAGATAAACCTTTAGATATGTACATATTTACGTTTTCTTTCCGTTTTCAGGGCAATCCAATTAGCAAAGCCAAAATATTTCATTGCGGTTACCCAGGTGGGGATTGTTAATCCACGTAGATAAAGACAAATTTTAAAAGAAAGCTATAAAGAAACATAAGATATAAAGAAGGAATTATTATTTTTTACATTATTTTTAATAAATTGAGAATTTGTTCAGTGAGTCCGATGCGTTTTTAGAATGGACTAAAACCGGAGGAGATATTAAGAAATCAAATACGAAAAGGTCACTCGGGTGGGTATTAGTAAGGCGAAGGTTAAACTAAGGAAAGTGGCATCTTTTAACCCATTAAGGACAGGACCTTTAAAATCGACGTAGAATGTTGAAATTTTTCACATATACTACCTTTGAGTTCTTAAAGAGAAATCAGAAGAAAAAAATCTGAAAAAGTTCTCAAGGGGCGTGTATTCCGCCTGTGACGTATACGTCACGTTGGTCCCAATGCCAGCATCTATGTTTTACACTTATGGGAAAGGCATATTTTGTTTACGAGTAAATGTTTTTTTTATTTGTACTTTAGGTTTATTCGCTTATAAAGGTTATAATTAATTAAATTAAAAGGAACATAAAAAAGGAAATTCAGGTAATTTTTATTCACATTTTGAAAAACTTACACATAAATAAATAAATTAGGAAAAGTTTAAAAAACTAGTAAACATTTATAAAATGGTAGTGCTTGAAACATTTAACACACAAGCCAACATTACATTTTCCACACATCGTCATGCACACAGTTGTGCAATTATGACCTTGGCATCATCGACGTTTGTTACCTGGAACAATCTCCACAAAGTGATCGATACTATCATATCTTTGGTTTGTGCATTCAGTTTCATTTTTCGGTCTTCGATAACCTCCAGGCGGCTTTCTAATGCCAAGGCTCCCACAATAATGGCTGGAAATAGCTCGACGAAAATCAATTTGGGTCATACCTGAACCGCTTTTCCGATGCAAAATCCAAGCATTTTGAATTGAAACGTCAATAAGCCAGGTAAATATAGACCACCACCATTTTCTGCCCCTTGCGCCAATTCTGTAAGCATTTACGTTTTGATCCATACGATCTGTACCACCCATTGCAGCGTTGTACATGGCAACAGCACATGGTCGGGGAACGTCGATTTTTCGGCGTTGTTCTCGTGAGTATCGACCAACTTTGGATACTGGATTTTTTCCAAAAACGGTTGAAGCTACAGTAACAACAGAGCTATCAATCCATTTCGTTATATATATTTCACCACCTTCCAGTTTAATGCTCTCTATGTGTCCACGTTGTTTCCTTTTTAGTACCTTTTTGTCAGGTAAAGGACAAGATTTAGGTATCATAACTTCGCGCATTGTTCCAGTGCCATGGTAGCCCCGCTGTCTCAATCCAAGCAAAACAGAAACAGAAGTAAATAAGTTATCAAAATAAATGCAGTACGGCAACTGTCTTTTTTCTTCGTCGAGATCATCAAGCATTGAAAACAGTGGTGCAGGGTTCTTTCCATACATGTTTGGATACTCTTCTGGTATGCGTGGATTTATACCTTGGTACATCTCAAAGTTTATAAGGTATCCTTGGGGCGTATTGAGGCACCACATCTTGTATCCAAAACGCAATGGTTTTCCCCTAATAAATTGTTTGCAACCGTGTCGACCATAATACTCCACCATAGACTCATCGTATGATAGATCCTGTTCAGGATGAAAATTTTTGAGGCATCGATTTTTCACCGCATCAGTAATTGGACGAATTTTCCAGATTTTGTCCTCTCGATCTTCCAAGCTGTTGTCTTTGAAGTGCATATAACGAAATATGATTTCGAACCTATTTCGTCGCATGCTTTCGCTTACCAAAGAGCAGAGCATATCTGAATCTTCGCACCAATAATCTCTTTTTTTTGGTCGAGATGTGTACCCAGTGACAATCATGATACCAATAAATACCTTCATCTCATTTATGGTAATGTTGGGATTTTGACCTTCTATTTGAACTGAATAAGCATTGGACTCCTCACATAACATCTGTAGAACCTTATCATCAATGACTTTTTCAAATTGCTGATGTGACAATAGTCCGGAAGAATCGGTGTAATTTGGCTCAGGGAAAAAAGGTTTTGACTTACCAGCGTCACTTTCAACCCAAGTTAATTGTGATTCAGGCTTTTTAACTTTTTTTGCCCGAGGACCGTTTGCTTTTGAAGTATTTTGCCTTTTTCTGTTGGTACTACGTACTGAAATATTTTTAGGCGTCATGTTATACGTACGTGCAGTTGATTCTTCCCCCAGAATTTCTGGTGGTCGTTGATTCGATGAAGATGGAGATTCCAACAATAAGCTTGTCCCAATGTTTTGAAAAGAGTTTTGAAGAACATCTTCGATTACATTGGCAATATCGTGATCTGTAATATTCAGTTCTACATCGTCTACAAGAATGCCATCATCTTTGGTGTTACACACTAATTCACACGGCGCTAGTAATTGATTCTTGCTCAAATTTTCAATGGAGCCACTAGTCTTCCTCTCCTGAATCTTCATCGGACAGCCGACCTTCATCGGGTGCTTCTAGGTACTCTCTATCGATATCTTCATCATCACTTTGTAAGCTCTCTAGAAAATCGAGCATTTCGTTCGTATTTTTGAAGTATCTAATAACATAAAAAAGCAATGTATGTACTTTCACTGTATTTGGACCAATGTGACGTGTACGTCACAGCAAGAAGAAACATGATCAAACACGAAAATAATACAATAAATATTCACTTTTTCTTTTATACAATTTATCTACACATTTTTCTAAGTAATACTTCATTCACTTTTTTTATAGTTATATACAAAAATACAAAATTTTAATATACTTACTTTTTGGCCTTTGTGCTTTTCGACATTTTTCTCATTTTCACTTTACACACAAAGCTAAGCTAACGCAAGCGCGTCAATTCACAAACAAATTCCAATTGCAACTGATGCAATCTCGATCACAATGCCTTAGAGGGGATAATGTGATATATTAAATTAAATTGGCAGAAACCAAATTTTGTTTAGCGACCGTTATATATGGGCTATGCTATCGTGACGTATACGTCACATTGGACCTTAATGGGTTAATATAGGATATGATGACTAGTGCAATTTTGTTTCCATATTTTCTTTGAAATACGGAAATTTCTTAGATATTAGTATAAATTTTTTTTTTGGTGTATAAAATCATGATTTCTATTTGACGCTATAGTTCACACGCCGATAATGAAAGCGCCTGTATTTAAAGATGTCATTCATTGTATTTGGAATGAATTTTTGAAGTAATATTTAACTTACTCAGTACATTTTTATTTTCTTTATGCAATTAAAGTCACTTCTTCAAGTAGCTCTAAGCTGCTTCTATAGCCACTACTATTAACTGGAAATGTCTGATACTCACTTACTTGAATTACCAAAGCTGACAAATTAAATTTCACAATAGACAAAACTACTCGTTTAAATACTTAATTTCGTTTATTTTCAATTTACATACACATATACGTGTATATATATATATATATAATAATTTTTTATATAAAAACTGTATAATAATTATAATTTTTCTGCGTAATATTTTTGTTTCTTTTTATAGTTAAATTTAAATATGCTACTAAAATACAGATCAGAGGGAGGAAAATACTTAACATAATTATATAATAATTTCAGTATCTTGTTTTTGCTGAATTTTACATTGCTGAATAATATAGAATTTTAAATATTGTTTGCTTTTCTTATAAACTTTGTTCAATTAATGTTATTCGTATCGTATTTTTGAAATAAACCGTTGCATAATTTGATTTTACAATTTTAACTAAATAATGGAAAGTAGTATCGCACAAAAAAAAAAAGAAATAATTTTTAAATCTTTATGTATGTGTTAGTAGTACAAATAGAGAAACTAGCAAATAGAGGATTAAAAAACTACGAACTACAATAATACAACAAATAAATTTAAGTAATTTAAATTTCACTACAGTTTTTTGTGTGTTGTTAGCTGCAACCTTTATTGCATCCGCCTAAATGTACGTGTGCGTTATGACTGAATGAATAGATGCTGGCTGGCGGATAATGTTTATTAGCTCTTGAGGTGTTTCGAGTTAATATATATTTCAATCAATCAGATTTATTTTTCGATAAACTACAAAAATATTAAAATCAAATTCACTAAACTAGTTTATTACAACCGGATATGAAGAATAATAAATAAAAGCAACAATTATTGGCTGTGATTTATAATTATAGAACGTGAAGTTTAACTTTACATTTTTTGTTTTTGTAAGTTTTTGTTTTAAAAAGTGTACACATTTTTATTAAGTTAATTATGCTCTTTATGCACTTAAATTAAAAATTAACTGTACTAGTATGTTTTTTTTTAAGTAGTTTTGTTAAATTAAGTTCCATAAAAAACAAAACAGAAATTGTAGCTTAGAACATTATATGTACCTATGTAGTATAAATCAAATAATGTTGCAAAATACTAGTTACACCATCAACTACAACTACTAATATATTGATAAAATAAACATTCAATTATAAATGTTCAACTACAATAAAATGTAACAAATGCAACAAGACAAAAATTTATGAAAATTATAAACAAAAAACTATAAGATAACTAAAGCATCACAATTAAATATACAAAGTATATAAAAAGAAATATTTAAAATTAAAATTAAATACGTATAAAAATCTTGGGGTATATATGAGTCAAAAAAAAAGGTAGAATTCATAAAACCTAAACAAGGTTTATGTTTTATATAGTGCTCAAAAAAAAGTTTGATTAAGTTGATTGAGTCAAGTCATCAGTTTAGTATTTACTAAAAATTCAAATTCTTATCTTTTAGATGCCTGTAGGAAATAGCATTTACAGGATAAGAAATTTCGAGATCGTTCTGAAGAAGTTGGCGTTCATAGAAACTAAGTTGGTGTACATCAAGTAAAGGCAAGAATGAAAAATAATTTCACAAAATGTTGAGTTTGAAAAACCATTCAAGTATATGTAAATGCGTATGAAATATTTTTAATATGACATTTGTAAGGAATTTTTTGTATTGGAGATTGCTGTGCAATGAAATTTGATAAGTTAAGGTTGTGAAATATGGGGGAAAAATTCTAAATTGTGTTATAACTATGAGATTGAGTTAATGAATGTGGATTGAAAATATTTTCAAAATAACATGTTTAAGATAATTTTTTATTGGAGATTGCTTTGAATTGGTTTTAACAGGGCAAAATAGTGGTTGGAAAATGTATATATATTAAAGCTGTGAATTAACTATGAAGTTTTGTTGGTTAACGTGTGTTGAAAATATTTTTATTGTAGCATTTTGAATTTTTTTTTTTTTATAAATTGTAGATTTAAAATATGCAGTTCCACAAAACTGTGAGATGTTGTTGATGATGTTCTTGACGAGTTGAAAATATTTTCTTAAATGGTGTTTATACATTAGAGATTGCTATGAAGTGGCAAGTTGTAGAACATGGATAAAATTAAGGTCTGACCCAGAATAAAAGTCCTTTTGATTTCAGTCTATTAATAAAAATATTAAATAATTAGTGAACTAATTGAGCAAGTGAAGAGAATTCTTCTCAATAAGAACAGAAGCGGAAAGTAATTATTAGCAAATTCCTGAAAAATCCCGACACCACGTACAAAAAGATCACCCCGGAAGTTGACGCGCGAGTAAAAACTGTCGGAAGGACCATAAATCGATACAAAGATGATACCCCCTTTATCAAAGAAACCAGGGTCAGGTAGGAAGAGCGGTTGTTTTTGAAGAATCCAGTCTTTTCGGTACTTGATGCAGCGGCAGAAGCGGGAACATCGAAATCAACTGTTCAACGGATTAAAAAATGTTACAACCTGAGGAGTTATAAAGTGCAAAAAAATACCTGATAGGCCAGAAGTGTTTGGAATATAATAATAGAACTTCTCAATAAAAACCATTCCAAAAATTTCACTGCCATACAGCCATACAGACTCCGACACAAGTAATTCAAGTGATCTTTAACAGTAAAGCTTAGCGAATACAACTGAAAGTAATTGTATCCTTCCAAGTGCCAATCATTTGTTGCAAAATTTTAAGTTAAAGTCGACGACTCAAGTATTTAACAATCCGCTTCGTGAAGCGAAAAATATGTGATGGTGGTGAGTAAGCATGAGCATCTGACAAAAAAAAAAACGGACTCAAGATTTGTTGGAACTACCGCAAGGGACGCTGTTGCTTTGGCAGCAAGTGTAGCTTTGCGCACGATTCGGATTTGAGCGCAAGTCAAGGTTTGCAGCAAAATAGCAATCAACTGGATTTGAAAAATGTACAAAGTGATATTTTTGAGCCAGTAAAACCAGTGGAAAAGAAGCGTAAACGACCGGAACTGAGTAGTGGAAAAAATACGAAATCGGCTCCTTAACTCATAACTGCCTAATGGGTATATAAATACCCAAGAAAGTGTTGACACGTAAAAAATTCTTGCGCGGGCTAGATGAGATATTGCGCTAATTTAGTAAAGAGAAAGAATAGGTCTGAACAAAAAAAAAAAGTTAAAGTCTAATTTTCCGCGTTTTACCTTTAGTTTGACTGATGAAACATCACAGGTGCAAATCGGAGTTTTTTGTGTCGGATATTTCTCAGGAAAATTGCTGCCAAAAATAAGAAAATGGAAATCGGAAAACGCGCACTTTTTCCAGACAGCCTAAGGTATCTTCTATGGAAGTAAAAAAACCAACAGCGAATTATCGACATTCCTGGAAATCTCACCCATGTCATATCTCAGGTTTCTTTTTCTATCAACTTCTAAGGTCTCCAGGTCACATATTACAGAACTGCATCAAAATCGTACGAGCTGATCTGTGGGCAGGCTTTAATGGGTTAATAACGTCTGCAATTCCACACCTGCGATTGTTATACAAACGAAAGGTTTTCGCCGCTTTTTGAATAACAGCGTTTAAGAAGTTTGATTAATCTGACAGCAGTTTTATCATCAGACTGAATATTGTTAGATTCGCTACTGCGTTCCATCAAAAGTCTTATCATAGATGCACTGTTCTACTATGTAACCAATGCAGGTCTTATACGAATACTAGAGTCGTCTGATTCGGAATGCTGTGAAGACACTCCATCGTCAAACGTTATCGTCGTCATGTGAGCTTTTCTCGTTTTCACTTTTCAAGTCTTCAAGGACGGAAAATAGCATTATTTAAAATATTTAAAACAAAAAGACGCTGAATCTAAGAAGAGTTCTCGAAAACTCGTATCGCGAAAAGAGGAATCGCGAGTACCTGACCAAATTTGACTGCGTGATCATGGACGAGGAAACCTACTACAAAGTGGATTTCAAGCAGTTAACTGGACATGAATATTAAATTGCGGTTAAAAAAAGGTGAAGTATCCTCGAAATTTAAAATACAAAAACACCACTTTTCTAAAGATATACATGGGGCTTTCCAGGCTATTTGACAAATATGGCAACATCAACACCGAAGTTTACGTCAGAGTGCCTGGAGCGGCGTTTGCTGTCTTTTATACATCAAAGTGCCCCGAACTTTGGTCAATCGAAAGGTATTGGGGCTTTAATAAAAAAATCTTTAGAAGGCGATATTTCATAAAATCGAAATTTACATGAATCGGGTGTCGGGCACACACTACAGTCAACGAAAAGACGTTAAAAAATACCTAATGGAGGACCTTAAACCTACTGATAGGTTAAAAAAAACTTACGAATCTTAAAAAAACGGCTCATTTGGTCCTCAGTGCATTTTTCATGCTACAAATCTTCTTGAACTTATTTTTTTAAGCTATTTTGATTAAAAAAAGAGTAAACACAATAATTCTTTTTTTAAAAACAAAATTTCTTCGTACACACGTGAACGCAAACCGATCGGTATGTAATGCAGTGACATGTTTTGACATGTTTGAAATTCGACTCTTCAGCAGGGTTCGGAAAAACTCTCAAGTGAAGAGCAAAATTACGCTCCTTCTCAATAATATTATTCAATTCACGAACGGTGAATTCCTCATTCTTGAAGAAAAAAAAAACATGAACGCTCTTTCGTTAAATGTTCAAAGCGATAAAGACTTCTTCATTCTTCTTTAATAGTTTTCTCTCATAAATTGCGTTCCCCAAAAAAACTGGGTTAAAGAGCGCTCTCTGCATTTGATTCATTTAATGTTTCTCGTTCGCGAAGTGTTTCTTACACTTTTTGCACTCGCTTAAAAAAGGTCCTAAAGGGGAAACAATTTGACGAAAAACATTCATAGCTCCCCAGAGTTCAACATAGAGGGGTAAAATGTATGACCAGGTCGTATTATTTTTTTACCCACAATATTTTTCACTGCTAACCAACTGTAAGATTGAGATGGTGTATATGATAAAAAGAAATTTAAAAGTTTCATTGTAGGGATTATTCATATATGGGAGATTGCTATGAAGTTAAATTTGTTAAGTCATAGTTGTGCGATGAATGATTTAACATATTATCAATATGGCAGTTGTAAGGTTCTTCATGTATTGGAGATTGCCAAGAAAGAACATTTCATAGATGAAAATTGCGGAACATGGATGTAATGAAAAAAGTTTGCTAGAATGATATATATCTATATGAAACTCATTAAGAATGAGACTTGATGAAGACTTTCGAAGAAATTCGAACAAATTTTGTTAAGAGTGAAGGCGAACAATTTTTTTTCATGAGTTCAAGTTAAATATTAAAGCCTATTTGAGTACAATGAATTCTTTGTACTTTGAACTTTTTTGAAGGATAAACGTTATTATAAAAACATTAGTTGTAAATTCATAAAATCTTAAGAAAAGTCGAGGTTGTGTGTCGTTCTGTCTTAGACGACACAGGCAAAATGGAAACATTGAACAAAAATTTTGGCTTTATATGAAAGTGTTTTCAATTTCATAGGCACAAACACAAAAAAAATACCAAAAACACTGGGCAAATTTAATACTGGGAGAAGTCAGTCGTTTCCTTTTTAGGTAAGGAAAATTTACTTAATAAAAGATCAAAGTTGAAGGCCTTAAATCAAAAGAAAAAAATTCGTACACTTTTTTGTAAAGACAGATAGCTCTTGTATTAAAAAAAAAAAAAAATAGACAGACAAAATTAATTTAAAGCTTCATAAGTAAAGCTCTTAGAGTAGATATGAAACAATAAAAAACATAAATAAAAGAAAAATTTTCTTCAACTATGAAGAACTAAGCTTAAACTAATTTGTATACCACTACAAAGTGTTGTAAATGCTTTTTTGCCAGCCTGAACATGCCGGTGCTGGTTAACGAGCAAACTTTTTCCTTAACTACGTTTAAATTTATATGAATTTATGTTTTTGCTCTTGTTGTTGTTGTTATTAATATTTGATTGATACTTTGTATTGACGTACGCTTAAATGTTTTTGTTTTTGCGTCTTATAAAATAAGGCAAATTGCTGTGTTGCTCTGAATGCTTGCTTGTTTTTATTTGTTGCTTCTTGCGCAAAGTCTATTTTTCAATATTTTCAGTTAATTTTAGGTTTATTTTAAAAAAATTTGTTTTTTTTTTATCTCTGTTGAAAGTTCAGCCTGCAAACGATGGCACATTATTTGTTCATGTTGGTGTTTATTTTTTTATTTTCTTAATTTCTTCAAGAAATTGATTATTTTTGTCTAAATACATTAAAATAAACAATTTTTGTTCTTGCTAATACTGTTGTGTGATTGTTTGTTGTTGTAGTTTTGTGTTATTCTGTTAGTGATGTGTTGTGATAATGTTTCGTTTCGCATATGGATGATTGTTCTTCGTGATATCGTGATTTGATTTGAATTTAAATTATTTAGATTCAGTTAATTACGATAATTCGTTTCGCCGTCATTTAAAAAAATTTGAATTTTTGATTTTTTTTTTTTTAAATGTTGGAAAATTGTTTAGAGAATTATTTTAATTGGAAGGTCTGACATTTGCCTACATTTAAAATTAATTTGATTATATCTTTTTTTTTTTGCAACATCTTAACGAGCCAGTCACGATGAATATGAAACCCTTTAATTCAGATAGTTTTCCGATTTGATTGAGTTTCAACTCTTATTTTTTAGTTAATCCAATATAAGAGAGGCACTTACATAAAATAGTAAAATTGATAGCAAAAGAAAATAAAAAAAATTCATTGAAATTCAATATATTTTTCCTCAAACTAGTTTGAAATTGCAACAAAATAAACATACAGTATTGTGTAAAATCTAAGCAACTCGCAACACCATTAAAATAAAGCTTAGAATTTTTTTTATTGCGCAGTAAATGAAACAAGAAAAATTTTTCTTCAAAGCTTATATGGGTATTTCCACAAAAATGTCAACCAAAAAAAAAATTTCATGTATTTCGAAATTAAATTTTTTATCTAGTAAAATACTGATATATATGAACATCGCATTCTGAAAATTTCAATGTCTTAATTAATATTAAAACTCTCGTCTACTGAAGATATAGAACATGACACATAGTAAGCTTCGACCATGGCCGAACTAAGATGTTAGTTACTCTTCTTAAGCTCTTTTCTCTCTTCTTTGATTACACGTTTTTTTAACGGTAATTTTGTCGCGTGTGTTATGTCGCGTGAGTTACGGCAAATATTTTTTGGAGACTCAATATATTTTTAAATAAGCGAAGTTCATCGGTAAAGTGGGTTTATAATGAAACTTCACTGTTTTCCAATTATTTAAAAATTAAAAACAAAAACAGGTTATATGGTAAAATTCGCTGAATTTTTACAATCCAAACGTGCTTGTAAAGCACAGTTCCTTTTTTTGTCGCGTAAGTTACGCCCATATTTACCATTGTTATTCTTAAATAGTTACAGGAATGACAATTGTGGTATATCATACCATTACTAATTCTTCTGAGGCATATGTACATAAGAAATTTTTTTACATTAATAACATAAACTTCCGAGAAAACGAAGCTCTAAGTCGTACGCATGTCGCGTGAGTTACGATGGAAATGCCCATATAGTAATTATAACATTTATTAAAAAACCAAAACATTTTTCCTTCGGCAACAGTTTATTAAAAATCAAAAATAGTCCAAAATATTCTGTGCAAAACCTAAGCAGCTTTTAAACTTTAAATAATATTTTCAATTTATGATAACACCAGCACTATTTTGATGATCTGATTCTCTCAGATTTTAAATAATCTTTTCAAATGTTTTTTTACCATGCTTTTAATATTATAACTTATTAACTTATTATTATTTTAAAGGAGCCATATTTTAGTCGCGTTAATGAGATTAAAGTCTAAAAATAGTATCAATCAATTTGAAACTGTTAGTTGTAATGTTGTTAACCTCCTTTTCAAACTTTGATGTGTATTATGGATCATTGTTGTAGTGAAACTTCCACTGATGTGAATTATGTTTTCTCAGAATAATGAGCAATCTTAATTTCTTAAATGTTCTTAAGTATGAAAATATATTTTGAATATGTAGTTTTCGAAGACAAATAGAAATTGAAGGAGTAATTTAACTCAATACCACTTCTCCTGCGTTTCTAACAGACCCTAAAATTTTCTAACAGTTCTAAAAATGTGGATTAAGTATTCTACTGCTACATACGAGTACAAGTATTGAACACTGTTCAACAAGTCAATGACAACCGTTCATCGTTGAAAAAAGAGTTTTCCGTAAATTCACTGATCAGTTGCATTATATTTAAGTGTTATTACACCTTATAACAACTCTGTATTGAACAAATCTTTTGAGTCAGCCTTTTCTTGGATGAAATAATTGTTTTGATGCTATTTAACTTTGCATCCTAAAAAGCAAATTTACGGGTGGTGCTGGTGTCTTTATCTAAATATAAAGTTCCAATAGTTCCCTTAAAATATTAAAAGCAGTTTTGTTAATTATTTTTGTTAATTTTTTTAAGGCATGGAATTCTTTCTAAATTAACTTTTCGAGGTGGTCCTTCAAAATTGGCATTTTCAATGTTTCCATTGTGTTTATATTAGTTTATTAACACCAAAAACTATTGATTCATAAATTGAATATTTTAAAAATTTTTAACTACAATTACAGACATTTTCATAATTATTTTTTATTTAAGACTCTTAACATATTAAGTAAACATGATAAGAAAACCAAAAAATTTAACACAAAGGGCAACCAGTCATGAATAAAATACAATAATTAATTCCTATTATTTTTCAGCTGGTCGAATTAAATTGAAAATGTACCAAAGTAATGCAAGTCATTCTTAAAATGAAGTGGAACAAATAAAGTTGCTTAGGTTTTGCACAGTCTTTTATGGAATATATTTTGTTTTTAATTTTGTATAAAACATTACAAAAGGGAAAATGTTTTTATTTTTTAATAAATGTATTTATAACTATAAGCTTCAAAGTAAAACCTTTTTTTATTTTATTTTCTGAACAATAAAAAAAATCAAGATTTAATTCAATTGGGTAAGGCAAGTTGCTGAGATTTGCACAATACTGTATATGCTTGAATCGGTATATAATGCATATAGTAGGTGAAATTTGTAATTTTCATTCTCAAATTCAGGATTTAAAATCAAAAGCGATTTAAAAAAAAAAATATCTCCATATTTTTACCTTTAAGTTTTTTTAAATACCGCAGATTTTTGAATTTTTATTTTTAAGAAGGCAGTCGCTCTCAGAGTTTAAAAAACACACTTGTTTATATTTTTTTTTTTTTTTTTTTTTTGTGAAAAATCTATTATACTTATTGAGAAACCTTTGTTTTTACATTATTATACAATAAATGAGGAATATTCAAACAAAAATGTTTAACTACTTGTAATGAAATGAAAAATGAAATTAAAAGAAGCCCCAAAAAAATGTATACAGAAAGCATCAACAAAACAATTCGATGTATTATTTCTTTTTATGGGGTCAATTTTATTATTTGTGGGGTAATTTTTCGTAATGAAATAAGGCTCCAAAGAGTCAGAAATCAGTAATGAAATTAGGCCCCGAAAGCTTATATCTGGAGTTGTCAGGCGTAAAATTCCCCCTTTTATGAAATTAACACGACCATAGGAACTGTAGAGCAAATAGCAAATAGAAAACTCCATGGATTTCGATTACACGGGGTTGTTGTTGAAACCAAGAACTCTTGGAATCAGAATTGAAACCGACAAATATTTCGTTGTTGTCATGGATTCTGATTTGGCGGTATTATATTCGAATCGGATGCGGTGTCTCTTTTAGATGGCACAGAAACCTATGTTATTCGATGTCACCTAAGCGAAATATTTGTCGATTTCAATTCTGATTCCAAGAGCTCTTGGTTTCCACAACAACCCCGACATTTCGTACAAAGGAAATAATATTTTTATCAAGTTCTTGATAGAATTGATTAATTCCTAAAAATATTAATTCATTCATGCCTACAAACAAATATTATAACAAATTTGGAGTGTTATTTAATTTTTTGTGGTCATTCTTCAAAAATGTTAGGGTGTTATTTCCTTAATATTAGGTATTTTTCCACAATACTATAATATTGGGGTAGAATTTCGTTTAAGGTTTTGGGTCTTTTATTTTGGCGTGCATTTTCGCGTAGCCGTTCGTCCTGGCAGTGGCAGAGGGAGTATAGTAAAAATCACTTTTAAGCTGATACAGCAATTTGTGATCATCCAGTAAAAAAAAGTCAAAATTAAAATAGAAGTATTCGTTGGCCTTTACCCTTTAGGTTTAACAGTAGACCCAAAATAAAATTCTTATTTTTTTATTTATTGCTTTATTTACAATTTTCATGACGTAACGTTTTCCTATTCGGGAATAATTGCGTATAAAACGATGAAAATATAAAAACAAAAGTTATTTTAGGCAACCATCTAGCAATAAGCCTAGTGAATAGAGTCCTATTTGAATTTTGGCTTTTTTACAGGGTGTTCATAGTTTAAAAGAGCCTTTTACAAGGCATGCTCTACCGGCGGAAAATTGGCTACAAAATTATTTTATATTCTTCATTCAAGGTGTAATAATGTACAATATAAAGTTTTTCAATAAATATTACAGATTTTTCACAAAAAATTCTATACAAGTGTGTGTTTTTTTTTTTTTACTTTTGAAAGAAGCTGCCCACTTTAAAAGAGTTATGTCAAGACTTAAAACGGTAAAACTCTGTTATATCACTTTGTAATAACTAAAAGCTTTACATCAGTTGAAATCAGAGAATGGTACTTTTATAACTTATTCCAAAAAGTTTTTAAAATAACAGACATAAGAAACTTTTACTGTACTCGTATAAAAGTTGTTTTTGATAATCAAAAATAAGAGCCTTTAACAAATATTACTTTTATTTTTAACTCTTATTTCAAAGAGTTACTTTTAACTTGCAAAATAAAAAATCGAGCTTTAAAGACTGTAATTTCCAAAAGATATCTTTAAAAGTTTTTAAGGGGGTCAATACGAAGAAATTAAAAAAAAAACAATGAAAATTATTTAGTTCTCTGAAACTAGACTAATTTAAAAACAAAGTGATACTAATCGCATATTTTTATTTGCACTATAAGTGGACGAAAATCGTCTCCAAAGTGAGCAATGACCCGGCGGACTTGCCGCGGTCCGCGTGGCTTGAGTGAGAGTCTTTCTTTTTATTATTAGTTCGGTCAACATATAACTGTAAATTTAGTAACAATTTTTTGTTTTACATATTAAAAATAATATAATTGCGTAATAAAACTGATTCCGATTCATATGAAGGTCCGTCTTTTTCAGAATCTGTAAAGTTTCGGCTGTTTCTGTCAATATAGACGAAATAAAAACAAAAAATAAAAATATGTGTGAAGAATGCAAGAAGTTTAAAAAAATAGTTACTTTTAATTTTTTCGCTCTCCTAAAATTTTTTTATATGATATTTTTTTCTTCTTTTTTCTTCTCTGATATCTGTATGAGAGATATCAACTTTATTTTGTTTTCTTTTAATTTGTTCTTGATAGTTCTAAGATTATTTGGATATAAGCAAAAATTTCCAACTATAACCTAAATTATATTTTGACCTTTCAGACATGCCAGGCAAGACAGAGCCAACTTTTTAAAAAGGTATAAAATCAGTTGAAATCAATTTTCTTAAAATTTAATTTTTTTTTTTTCTAGAAAGCTCTTGAAATTAGCTATCTGAAAACCTTACAAAATTTAATGTCAATCGGATGAACGACTTTACAGGAAAAGGTACCTGAAAATGACTATTTTTCTATGTAAAACTGCACCCTTAAAAACTTTTATTTCAAAGTCAATTTTAATAGTCTTTTGAGACTTTTCTTTTATAAAAGTCTTTTTAAAAGTCATCTTTAAACAAATTTTCGGAAATGTATGTGAAGCATTTGGAAATGTTTCTAATAGTCGGCAAGATTAACAAAATAAATTGCAGCAGTAAAAGATTTTCTTTTGTTTCTCGTTAGAGTTTGAGACTGGAAGTTTTTAAAAGAATTTGGTAGAATACCAAATGATGACAGTAACGTTGAGGAAGACTTCATCAGGGTTTGCTATAATAAAGCAAAGTACTTCAATAAAACTTCTTCCAATTAAGATATGAATGTGCTTAAATATTAGAATCAAAGTGTGTTTCTTTGCTTGGAGCCATCGCATAAGTAATTCATATTGTTTCTGCTATGCAAGTGTCAGTAAAGCGCGCTTTCTGAGTACCCACAATAATTTGAAGCAACTTGCAAACCTCAATGAGTGAAAAACTCCTAAAAATTATATTAGTTAAGCTAAATTCTCAATCCAACTTGTTTTAATTTTAGTTAAAAGCCTTTTAAAAAAAAGTATTTAAGACTTTTGAAAATTACTTTAAAAAATAAGTCTTGAAATAAGATTAAATTTTACTTTTAAAAAAATAAAAAAAAAAAATTAAAAAAATAAAAGTTAAAAGTAACTTCTTTGTAATTCTTAACGGAAACAGAGATTACAAATAATGGACCCAATTTTATCTATATACTAAGTGCAGAACGTGCTGTATTCTGGAAAGGCAAAAAGGTAAATGGAGTTAAAATATGAAATATTTACAGGTGTCAAATAAATCAGAGATGTTACACCTCAGTCATGTCATATTAAATGTACGTCATACGGGTTGGCCACCTCCAATTCTGCTTTAGCTTTCAGAATTAAATTTCATGAAATAAAAAAACTGATTTGAGTAAAAAATTTTTAACAGTTTTTTAAACTTTTTACGAACTTTTCAAATTTGGTAAAAATGAAGTAAAAAGCGAAATACTCTAACTTTTGAAAAATCATAGATTCATCAAGACTAGCTCGATTTCCACTTTTGAAGTATTTTGTCACAAAAGCGTCAAAAATAAAACTTTTGTATTGAAGAATTAGAGAGTTAAAATCTTCCGCAAAAGTGTTCCTTGTAGTATTTTACATAAATCTGCTAAACACATTCTTTACCTAAAATGTTAGGGTCATATGGTTTCATATGCTGATTCACCATAAAAGGGGGGAAACTTTAACTCTCCCTAAAATAAAACTCAGACGCAAACTTTCAAAACATTGATGCAAGTATATTTTTTGGAACCCTCTACCAGAATCTGTTGTCGGAACGACGGTTGTTTTTTTCTTTTTTTGTGTTGTACAGCGTATTCGATGAAGTGAAGTATTCACTCTTATTACCTTGCCATAGCTGGTAATAGATGGAGAGAACCATCAACATGTATCACATCACATCACATTAAGAAAAATGTGGTCCACTAACAATTTAGGCAGAACCCGAGATATACTTTCTAGATCCCGGATCGACATAGTCGATCTAAAGAAAAAGCAACACTAACCCACTTCCTATGCAGTTGTCATGCACTAGCATTCGGCAACAAAAATATGCAACCTACTGGCATTTATTAACCGTACTGGATGGTTATGAGGCAGAATATAAATTTCCTGGCACGCAACGTACTCAAGCGACTCTCAAGCTGCTAATCAGTAACAATATCATATCGAAAGCCAACACTAGGTGGGCTGAGCTCTCGACATGCAGAGCATCAAGGCTTATTTGACCGACACTGGATCTCGGGCGATCGAGAGCCCTCCTCTCGCTGGCAAGACCAGAACTAGCCACAATAGTGGCTGTCATCACAGGGCACTGCTTGATAGGCAGACGTGCCTACAGGTTAGGAGTTATCTCAAATGACTTCTGTAGAAGCTGCAGGGACGAGGAAGAGGAAGAAACCATCTCCCATCTTCTGTGCTCCTTTCCTGCGCTAGCCAGAAGAAGGCACAAATATTTAGGCTCTTTCTTATTTCATGAGCTTGACGACCTGTCAACGACTGATGTCAAGGGTCTAAAAGGGTTCATCAGGAGCTCAAGTTGGTTCCAGTAATAATAAAAACCTGTGTGCAGCGGCATCACAATGGACCTATCTGGTCTAAGTGAGCTGGTGTATGTATTTCATTTACACCGGCTGCCGCCTCTACCTAACCTAACCTAACGTACTCAACATAGAGGAACAATTTCAGCCCTTGAAAGGACTTTGACCGAGCTTCGTATGATCAATTGTGTTGTGCGTGTTTTGAATTGTTTGAACACAAATGAGCTTTAATGCCGACTCCGAACGGCTTATGTTCTCAAGAAGCTTTTCATGACAGTTTTAACTCTCTGAGGTTTGCCATTGTCTGCAGAGGGGACGGCCGAACAGAACAATTAATTCAATTGAAAAAAACATTCTGTCAGATTAGATTTGCACACATGCCACGCACCTCAACCAGTATGCCACGGCCGCCAAGACGTTATGTAATACGCTTAAATTGTACTTTTAAAAAAGTATCAAATCATAAAATTATTGTATCAAAACGGCTCAACAGAGCTAATTGGAAACTTTTCGTCGTATCAAATTAACTAACCAACCAACAGTTTAATTAGTCCAAATATATTTATGCAAAAAGATTTTAGTCTTGTTCTCGTTTAACTTCGAGCAATGCCGGTAAATATCTGTCTATATACCTGGCAAGCAATAACATTTTAAAATATCATTTGTGGTGGACTTTTTATCATAGCTAACATAGATAGTCAAGTGCATTTCATAGTTGTAAACAATCCAAAAAGTGAACTTTTAAGTTATCAAGGCTTTAAATCATTTAAGTTTTCTCCAAGGTCACCATTGAGTGTTTTTTATTAATTTTTTTTTCTTGGTTTTCACACTGTAACCTTTGAACATCAACTTTATTTTTTACATAAAATTAAAGCTATCAAAAGATAAGAAAACTTTTTTGAAGAAAGTATCAAATCGCTAAAAAAATTAATTGAAACTGTTTTAGTCTCTATATTTTTGATTAATTTTATTATAATTTTAGCAACTTTGATTTCGTGTATTTATGTTAAACATAAAGAACATAAAATTACACTTTTTGAGGTATTTTCAACCATGTATTGCAAATCAGATCTTGACCATATTTTTTCCCCCATCAAAAAACTGAAATTACTGTATCGGAATCTATTTCATTGTTTAATTGCTGCGCTAAAGATAATATGGCAAGATTATGTAGACCCAAGTTACTCATTTAGATCTGATAGATTTTTATGAGTTTAAATTTAGAAAAGTTTTCGCAACTAGCAAAACTTACGGCAATAGTAAGAAAAATCGCAACACAATACAATTAAGGAGCTTTATATCGTGCCCAGAAGCAACGGAAACAAAAACTCTTTTGCCTCTTTTTGTTTTGTAACACCACCCCCACCATATCTCCTAGCTACTAGTTAATATTTTGTGAATACATTTGTAAGCTTGGTTTAACAATTTTGAGAAGTTTTTGCATAAGGGGACATATCCATTTTTTGTGGAAAATGAAGGCGTGTTCTATGAGAGGATAATGAAATAACGCTTAAAGATATTGGCCCATAATCATAAGCAAAATAAAGGCGGCTTTAAATTAAGTATAAGCATTTTTGACAGTTTTTCAATATAAATTATTTTTAAATAGCTTTTGACTAAATTTGGAGCTGCATAATTTTAAAGAAGTATTTCATTTGCAAAAAATAACATTTTTTGTTTTTATTTTATGACGTTATTTCTTCGTAATAATGAAATACCTGAGGCACCAAGTTAATTTTCTGAGGCAAGACTACTTAAAGACTAATCGGCCGATTGACTTGAAATTTTTTGTGGGCCTCAAACAACTTATTTTTCAGGGATGGACTTCGAGTTTTTTTTTTGTATTTAAGATCTACAAAATCGTAGCACCTACTTCTACACTCAAATTATAAGCATTTTCGAGGCAATTTCTTGGTCCTCGGGGATTTTATTATTACGAAGAAATGTCGTCACCAACACATTTTTTAATTTTTTTTTTTTTAAATTATATACTTCTTTAATATCTTTCAATATCTTTAACCGTCAATATCAATATCTTTAGTCGTTATTTCGTTATTCTTTACATTTTTAGAAAAATGGTTTGAAGTTCCCTCAACGAATTGTTTTAGATTTGTTAAAAATTGTCATAAGTTCAAACTTATACTTTTTGTTATCTTAACTGAATCTAAATTATTTCTTTATATTGTATTGTTTTTTTTTCTGAGTTTTTCTCGAGTTTTAATTTACGTTACAAACGCGCTGTTACGAATGACTTGTTAAGTGTTTTACGCATGTTATGGTGCACATTATTTCTAAGTATTTTAGTCTAGTTTAGTCTATGTTTATGGGGTGAAATATTCGTTATACATTGAATAAAATAATGTAAGTAAATTTAATTTGAACTACGGTTAACTTAAGTAGTTATTATATGTTAGTGTGTATGTGTGTGTGTATGTGTGTGTGTGTGTATGTGTGTGCTTGATTGTGTGTGAGATTATAGTAGTATCTATCATTCATCATTGTTACTCTTACTGTTAGGCAGCATGGCGTCACACACAATTGACCAACAATTTTAATGAGGATTGAGTGTGTATAAATGGCTAAAAGTTAATTCGTCAGTTGGCCGGCTGCCTATTATTTGGCCGTTGCTGCAGCTGTTGTTGCAGCAACCTTCAGTTTAATGAACATATTATCACTATTCGTAGATGTATCGATTTTGTTTAGATTAAGCTTTTCCACTTCGCTCTCAAGATTGATGCAGTTCTTTTCGTATTGCGTTTTTGTATCCGTCTCCGTGACGGTGGTATTTTTCTCTGGTGCAGGATGCTCGATAGGTGCCACCTTCTTGTCTTTGCTCTTTTTGAGAGCATTAAGCAAAGTCTTCTCTTTCTCTTTGTGAGGCTTCGACGAGTCCTTCTCTTTGTCCTTATCCTTATCTTTGTCCTTGTTTTTGTTGTTCTTGAAGCGTGGAAAGATGCAACCGTTAGGCAGAAAACCACCAAGTTTTTCTTTCTTTGTGGGTGGTGCAGGTGTAGGCGTGGGTGTGGGCGGCGTAGCAGGTATAGGCGTGGCAATAGAGGTAGCTATGGCATTGCCAGTTGCCGTAAGTGAGGTTGACGTTGTTTTTATTATACTATTGCTGTTATTGGTGGCAGTTTTTTGCTGTTGTTGTAGTTGCTGTGAACTGTCCTTGTTGTTGGCATTTGACACAGTGATAGGGTTTACAGCGTGCACTTTAGCATCTTCTTTTGAGCTTTTGTTGCTCTTCTCTGTAGTGTTAGCAGCAGCAGCATCTGTTTGATCGCAGCTTCCATTTTGTAGCATATGAATTATTTTGGGTCCATTTGGACCATTACTTGTGATTGAAGACGCATCACCATTGCTTGAACCAGTATTATTATTATCAGCTCCACCAGCTTTATTATCTAATTGCTGCGCCAGCGTTGATTGTGCAGCTGCCGAAGTTATTGTTTTTGTTGCTAAACCATCTCCACCAGCTTCGCTCTTCTCAAACCCGTTGAACTGCGTCGCTCGCTCATCTTCTTGTTGCGCGGATTCTAGTGATATTCCGGCAGCTTTATTCGCTGTCACTCCGGCCGATTTTGGAAACATTTGTTGTGTTGTGACGTTGTGGTAGTGTTGCTGCTGACGTTGTTGCATTATTTGCTCTTCACGTTCCCGATCTCGCTGCGCTTGCACAGCATTCCAAACATCTTTCAATTCACCCGAGATGTCACGGTCTTTGAGAATGACAGCATTTCTGGCAAAGGAGAGACAGAGAAAAGTTTTAAAGAGAAACTCAATTAAATAGTTATAAATAAAGAAACTATTACAGCATGTATCAAGAATACTACGCCCTGGACAATATTGCTATTTCTTACTACAAGGTAGTAACTAATAATCGATTTAGAAAAGTTTGATGTCGGGGTGAATCAGGTATTAATATATGGCGTGCATTCTGCTTATTTGGCTTAAGACTGTTTTAAGCAAAGTATTGATTTGTGTCTGACCTAAAGCAACATGCTACGATGAGAGATAAAACATATAAAATAGCACTAATTTTTTTTTAATGCTTCGATTGTATTAAGAAAAAGTTTCAGTTTGTATATGTAAGGTCAAGGCAGTGTATATATTGTTTTTTTTTTTTGACAGGCCCTACTTGAAGATGAAAAAAATCGCAAAGTACTACAGTACAATATTAGAACTCCGCCAGGTCTTGATAGAAACTTCCCGTCCAAATCCATGAAAAAAAAACGGAGGGTTTCAGGTTTGAGACGAATTCTGTTTGCAAACATGAATTCCTTTTTTACCTGTGTAAAAAAGGGCATTCCTTAGAGCCCGGTGTTTCCTTGGAAAAAGTATAGACAATGGTATACCGTGGTAACATAAACCTCGAGTGGAGTAGCAATTGTCCATAGTTGCAGTACTTAGCACAGGGATAATCTTTCCACCAAAATGATGGGGAGAGCTGATTTATAGCTGACATGAAATACGCTTCTAAGTTTTCAGTTATGTATCATAGTATACTAAACTGAAAACGAAATTGTGTACGGTTTATTGTTCAAACTGAAAACGATCAGTTATAAAGATTATTTTTAACTTTTAGTCTTTGTGTCAGTGATGTTAAAGAGCCTCATCTGAAGGGACTTTTCTGACTCTTCTATTCACTCTCATGACGCTACTAAGCGAAAAATCATCTGATCCGACGTTGATGAAAGTGAAAAAGGGAAGATTAAACAAGTCTGGATTTTCGTTAGTTTCCTCTTCTTCAAATGAGCCGGATGACATACGCGATACTTGTTTGTAAATATATCACATCGAAAAACTGCTTCCAAAAGAGGAAAAAAACCTATTTTAACTTATAAACGCTGTGATTTATTGCATTGCTATCAGCTGACTGCCATCTATAACACTTGAAAGTTGTGTTTGCTCAACACCAAACGAAAACCGACAATAACAAGAAATACAATACTTTCTTCTCTCGGCAATCAATGCACGACTTCGCCAACACCTCAAGCAATGCAATTATTATGAACGGGAAGAGAATTAAAAGCAATAGATGGCAAAAGATCAGAGTGGAAAATGACAACTCTTTGGACTCTTTTAGCACATTTACGACTACTTCAATATTTCTGTGTGTGTTGTAATTTTGTTTTGAAAGTAAGCATACGTAAGTATGGTCCTATTATTTGTTCACCCCCAATATTTTTTTTCAACATACCCCCGCCCCACTTATCTGTCACCCTTTTGGGTTCCACCAACAAAAACATAAATGTTTTAAATAGCTTACATAGCTTACAAATGTAGGAGTTGGTCCTATTATTTTTTGCCCCTCAACATTTCTTCCGAACACGCCTACCCCCTATCTGCCGCCCTTCTTTGAGTCACCATACAAAAAACACAAACACTGCAAAAACTGTCAAAAATAGCTTATATCTCCTGCAACTGCACTTCTAGGGGGGTCAAATATATGAAGTGGCCCCATTATTTTTTGTCCCTTTACATTTCTTTCAAACACACCTATCCCCTAACTGACACCCTTTTGGGACCTAAATACAAAAAATAAAAACTGTCGAAAATAGTTTATATCTCCCGCAGCTGGACTTCTAGAGGTTATTATTTTTTGCCTCTCAAAATTTGTTCTGAGCACACCTACACCCCTATCTGCCAACCTTATTTGGGTCCCAATGCAAAAAACACAAAATTAGTCAAACATAGTTTTTATCTCACACAACTGGAATCCCAGAGAGATCATATATATAAGCTGGTGATTTTAATTTTTTCCCCTCAACATTCTTTCTCAACACACCTACCCCATCTCCCACCCTCTTTGTGTCCCCATACAAAAAACACAAAAACTCTCAAAAAAAGCTTATATTTTCCGCAATTGGACTCCTAGAGGTGTCAGATATATAAGCTGGTCCTATTATTTCTTGTCCCTCAACATTTCTTCTGAGCTCACCTAACCCATATCTACGACTGTTGAGTCATGAGTCATGCTTTCTACGAACCGTTTATTTTCGTTCCCTGGTCCTAGCATTCATAGTTTCAGATATACAGTGGTCCCCGGTTATTTGCATCAGCTAAAATGCTTGATTTTTACACATTTAACCGGGAAACTCAATACTAGTGATAACTCCCCGGAAATCGGGTGTACTTGTTTACATCGCTTTGGAAATCACACTTTTTCATTTACTTTAGAGCGAGTTCGTGTCTTAAATTTTTGTACCATTTTTTCAACTTCAATCGCTCATATCTGCTTAACGCTAGCTCTTATCAAAAATTTAATAATTTTCTGCTTACCTACAGCTCAAGATCTTTCTAATGATATATCAAGTGTTGCTGTAAATATATAGATTAAGAATATTAAGGAATAATGGAATAAATATATAGATTAAGAATATTAAGTTTGCATACTTTCTAGCTCACTTAAACGAGGAACCAAATTAAGCAGGGCGCTATAAAAATATTGCTATAAAAGGCAAAATTGCAGGGCGATATGTTTTGCTATAGAAAATAAAAACCAGCTTTCAGATGATCCAAGTCATCATTGTCACTTATTGTCAATTCATTGCATTGACTGCAGTGTGCTCTCTGACAAAGATGTTTTAGAGCAACAATGTCTTAGATCTATTTTAATTGCGCTTATATGTTTTGTTCGTCTTCGCTGCAATCACACACATGAGTTGTTTGCGGAGAGGAAGATTCCTCCCGTACTGGGTATCACAATTAGTCTTTTAACGGTCATGGTTTCCTACATGAATGGTAGGTAGTGAATTTTAGTACCCGAGGTAATGCAGTAGGTAATGCAAAAACATTAGTTTTATTTTTCACGTAACGTGAGCAGTAACTTTTTATGAAATAGCTAGTGAATGGTAATGCAGAGTAAGGGAATCATTACCGGCAATGAGATCTCCGTGTTAAATTCATGAGTGAAATGCATTGTGGTTGTTACCAATAGGTAGTGAGCTCACTCATTCGTCACTGGTGATCCGTACTGGAGAGATATTGCAGTGTAGTGTGAAATTAACAAAAGTCTTTAAACCAATTTTAAGTGCACCTATGCAGCCCTTTAATGCGCATGTCATTACGTGGAATGCTTTCCTTAGTCTTCTCCAGAATTGCTTTTTCAGAATTTCTTCAAAGGCAGATTTGTTTGACGCATTCAATGAAAGGAGTAATCATTGCTTTTAAACGACCGAAGTCTTTTGTTGAGTTTTGAATGTATTCTGGAAAGTGTAGTGTGGCTAAATCAGAGCGAGATTAAAGAAGCAGATGATTTAACTGAAAATCACTTGGACATGCTGGTTCCAGTAGTCACTCTTGAGACCGCACATGAATCCCCATGAACTAAATTAGAATGAACACTCTTTCACCAATTTTAACAGTTCTCATTTAAGTATTTTATTGTTCGATGTTTTTACTGTGATTTTAGACTACGATCTCAGTAGTCTTAAATACTAGTCTCAACTAGTCCTAAATAAAAATAAATAAAGTTTTTTTTAATAAATCCAATACAATGAAGCATAGATTAACATATTTTCACTAAAAGCACACATGCTTAACAATGTCACGTGTGATTAGAGGAAGGGCAATTTAACTTTTACGAATGCCAATATTGGTGAGTTAAGCTCGGTTTAATTTGACTAAAGTTTAAACTCGTAGTGAAAACCTAGCCTTTAGGAAGATTGCCGTCAAGTTAGGTTTAGATTAATTTAACTTTTATTATATTATCCATACCTTCTGCAATTTTGAACTTCAATAAACTTTTTGCTTGAAAAAATAAACTAAATCTCCAAAAACGCAAATTGCACCATTTATTAATTAATTTACACATTTGGAGATTTTTGGATATTTTGTCCTCGGCTATTTTGGGTTTGGAGATTAGATTTTTGAGATTTTGAATTTGAATATTTTGTGCTCTGGAGATTTTAGCTTTGTATATTTTGACCTGGAAATTTTGGTTTGGAGATTTTGCAGTGGATATTTCGTACCCAACCCGTCTCTGCTTACCGTTATTACAAATAGTATACATCTATTACTCTTTTTTTTAACACTTCTGCCCAAGATTCCTTAAGATCGACCAACTTTTGTATGAACCTCCCATACAAAATCATGTAAAAATTAATAAAGGTTCAAGGGAGGAACCACTAGAAAGTAATCGACGTGAACCATTTTAAGTATACATTTATTACTTTATATTCTAAGCTTTCTGACCAAGTTCTGTTAAGACAAGTCAACTTTTGTGTCTATCTCTCATACAAATTAATGTAAATACTAGCTGAATACCCGACTTAACTCGGGAGTTGATATAAATAATTTTCGATTTCATTCGTCGATTTGAAAATCTTTTCACAAACTTTAGAATGAACTTTGTGTGCATCTTTCAAACCGGTAACTTCGTCGAAATGAGCAAAATGTAGCTTCAACATCTGAAAATTATGAGAAAAAGTTAGGGAAATCGTGATTTGTGTGTGCATGCCGCCGATCGCTTGCAAAAATATATTTTCAAGTTTTATATTGTATTCGATAGATTACACATCAGAATTCGGCATCAGCTATGCTGATTTGCGAAAAAAGAAAGTGGAATATAAATACACATAAAGAAGAAAAGAAGATATTTATCACCCTTCGCGCTTTGCTACGCCTTATTGTATTTTGTAGAACAGCGCCCTCTGGGGTTCATAACGCCAAAAGACTCACCGCACCCGAAAGCCACTTATAAAAAATCATACTTATCGGATGAGTTAATTTGAGTTTTTTTTCGGTATTTGTACAAAAGCGCCCTCTGGTTTTAAAGATAGAATTAAAAAATAACGCAAAAGCCCTTTCCATACGCTATAATCAAATCTTATATATCCGATATACAAATTTTTATCTAAATCGGATGAGGGCTTTTTGAGTGTTTCACGATTTCTTAAGTGATTTGTACTACAGCACCATCTGGTGTTTAAGATACCCCAGAAAAAAAAGTCCAAGATACCCACTGCATCCGAAAACTCTAATGTAAAAATGTTCATGCAAATCGGATGTACTGCTAAGACTTGTTCGAGATTTTTAAAACATTTGTACTGCAGTGACCTCTGATTTTCTATATAGAAAAAATAGATAAGTTATAAAAACTACCGTAACTGAAAACCCCTAAATACAAATGTTCATGTAAATCGGATGAATAGGTTCGGAGATAACTATAATAACAAAATTCGTGGAATCCGATCGCAGCGCCACCTACCGAGTCAAAAAATTTCATCAAAATCGGTGCAGCCGTTTAGGAACAGTTTAATAACACAGTTTAATACACACGTACAAATTGTACAACAGCGCCCTCTAGTTTTCGAAACAGAGCAAAAGAGATAACGCCAAAACAGTTGCCGTACACGAAAATCCTTTAATAAAATTTTTCATCCAAATCGGATGAGCGGCTTTCTACTTTTTCACGACTTCTTAAGAGATTTGTACTACAGCGCCCTCTGGTGTTCGATATAGTACAAAAAAGATAAGTACAGAACAGTCTCCATATTAGAAAACCCCAATATACCAATTTTCATAAAAATCGGATAAACAGCTTAGAAGGTTTTTAAAATATTTGTACACAGCGCCCTCTGGTGTTCAAGAGAGAACCTAGTTATAAGTCATAAAAACTCACCGTATCCGAAAACCTCTTCATACCAACTTTCATGCAAATCGTATAAGCGACATAGGAGTTTTTTGACGTTTTTTACAATATTTGTACTACAGCGCCCTCTGGTGTTCAAGATAGCACAGAGTAGATAAGTCATGAAAACTCACCGTATCCAAAAACCTCTATTTACCAATTTTCATGTAATTCGGATTAGGATTTTTTCGAGGTGTTGATAACAGTGTAGATAAGTCAAAAAAACTCACCGTACCCGAGAACCTCTACATACAAATTTTCATGCAAATCGGATGAACGGTTTCGGAGTTAAGCTAACAAAAAGAATGCCTGGAACCTCATTACAGCATCCCCTACCGGGTCCAACCTTTTTTTCTGGATAAAATGTAGCCTATATGTTGACCGGGAATATAAAGAACCTAGATCTCAAGTTTCATTTAAATCCATCCAGTGGTTTTCGCGTGATGCTTTAACAGACAGACAGGCAGACAGACAGACAAAAATTTTAAAAATTCGATTTTTGGACTCAGCGTCATTCCAAATGTCAAACGCAAAAAGAATTTAAAAAAATATTTCATGCAGATTTTTTTTTTTACAATTTTATATGTATATATAGATTTAACATAGGTCCAAGGGTGGTACCCCTGCGTACTGACTGATTTCAACTATTTTTTGGTTTTTCTTAAATAGTTTAAACTAACTTAGCATACAAAATTTCATTATCAGAGGAGAACTCCTTCTATTTATTTCCAAATTTGTATGAGCGCACAGCACTGTGCGCCGGTCCTTGCAGCAGAGGAAGTAGAGCAACTTCAAGACATGTTTACTATTGAAACCATTTGATAAAATGGCTTGTGGCTTGTACTTGTTAGAAGAAATTAAACAGAGACTCTTTTCTTACGAATCTAGAAGTGTTCCGAGATTGGATACTCTGTTAGATCCAAGGTTTCAAAAGAAGGGTTTCGGTTAGTACAAAATGCATCACAAGGATTAATATTACTGGAAAATGAATTATTTGAGATGAACTTATTAGTTATTAGTTATTGCAATGGAAGCGAAAGACAACTCAGAGGAACCGTCGACAAGCCACAATAACGAGATTCCCGAGATTTATGACTTTGTAAGAGTTAAACATTAAAAAAAAAAAAATTAAAACCAACAGAGCTGATGCTATGTTGAAGCGGTAAGTAATCGTAATCGTAATTGAGTAAGTAATCGATACTGTCCTGAATACACATTAATAAATTTATTATTTACAGATAAGGCCGAGGGAAAACTACTCAATTCAAATACTGTCAGTTCCCGGATAAATAATGAGAGACAAAGAATACCAAATATATTCCTTTATAATAATTTTATTATAAGCGGTGGTAATGGGTGCGGCACGAACTACGCTAAAAAAATTCCCATTTGTCTAAAATTGTTATTTAACGAGTTAAAACTTTCTGAAAAAGTTTAATTTTTGAATACAGTTCATCTGAAGAACTAGCAAAATTCTTAATTGGATTCTAAATTATTCACGTAACGTTTTTATAATAAATCATAAATCGTGGCACTTGCTGTAATAGTTTACCTCACAAGCTTAACGCCAGTATTCATGGCCTCTACGAAATCACACATTAGCTCAACCATGGCACGACGTTCCTCTGGATCCTTGCTATGACGTCCAGAATCTTTGAGTACCTCAGGATTGGCCATAACTGCAAAAACAATAGGCGGGCTGCGCGGACTACCAGGAGGCACCTTAACAAAAAACCACAACAATAATTTGCATAAGTAGTGAAAATTGAATATGAGCTACTTACACGCATGCCGCCATACAGGGGGATAGGATCGCTAGGTTCCTGCGGTATCACAATACGTGTCCAACTGAGCACATTGATGAAAAGCTCCTCACCCGCATCAGTGGTGGTGCGGATGCACATATGCGGCTGTGGTGGATTCTTAAAGTGACGATAGGCACGCGAATGACGATAGCTATGAGGTGGCGGAGAAGATTGCATCAGCGTTAGTCCGAGGCCAAGGCCGTTCGCATTACCATTGCTGCCGCTGTTCAGACGCACAGTATCGGTAATGGGGGCAGGAGCTATTGGCACTTGGCCAATGCCTTCAATGGTAATGAAATTATTGTTGGTACTGGGCAAGGATTCATTGGGCTGAAATGGTAGGCCGTTGCTGGCATCACCAATAGGCGGTGGTGGCGGCGGCGATGTGTCCATGTGTGGCGTCTCTGTCGCATGGGCGCCGCTCATGTTGGCAGTCAGATTGCTAGTTTCTTTTTTTTTCTTTCTACTTCTAGTAGTCTGCAGGTAGTTGAAGTGCTGGTTGTTGTCTATGCTTGTCTTTATTTAGTAAAAACTCACACCATTAATTTTCTATTTTTTCTTTATCAAAGTGAATTCAATAAAATTGTGCGTTTTTATTAATTAATTTAAAATGTTTTCGTCACCATTAAGTAAGCCTCAGCAACAACAATACACAGCGCACATTAATGTTCACCCTGGTTGAGCGCCCGCTTTGTGTCGTCTCTTTCTCACACCTCTGCAGTGGGCTTAGTGGCAAGGACAAAAGGAACGCAAACACCACCTGCTTCGCCTCCTCCTTTTATTATTATTGTGACAGCCTTCTTTGCTACTCCTTGGAGCTTCGTTTTTTTTTTTTTTGATTATGTATTTTATGTGCCTTATCCGTTCAAGTGATTTTCCTATTTTTCACCACCACGTCTACTCCACCACAAACACCATGAGCTCAACTAATTATGCTTAAGTGGACGACCTTTAATTTTGACTATTTTCTGTTAACATTTATTAAATTTAAAGTTTTAATAAAGTTAAAAAATTAATTCCTAACCTGCACACTCTGCTTGCTCACTCTTGCAACATTTCCCAACTGCTCTGGCAGACAATAATGCATGTGGGTGTTGTTTTTCCAAAACTCCCTTCAAAACTTCGCACTTTTTTTCTTGGTGTCACTGTGTAAAATTCAATTCGTTGAATTTTAGCTACAGTGAAAACAAAAAAAACACTCCACAGGCGCCACAGTCTAGCAAGACTCCAGCAGCGTTCTTCACAGTGACTCCAGTTTCTTTTTTATTGCACAATTTCACTTTTATATTTTTGTTACAATTAGTTTCCTTTCTAGATTTTTTTTTTTTTTTTGTAAATTTCCACAAGGTTCGATTTTCCCCGTTTTTCTCGATCTATGCTCTGGCCGATACAAAAATGCAGCCGTTCATTGATGTTGCTCCACTTCGGCTAGCAGCGGCAGCAGCAGCCACTTTTAGGAACAGGCACAGCCTTAGACACACACACACACTCTCACGTACATATTTACAAGTTAATCTTTGTAAATGTTTAATATATTTTTAGCTTTTATGTCGAGCTTGTTTTCTTTAAAGTGTTTTGTTTATTTTATTCTTCTTGTTGTTGTGACTGATGTTGTTGTTAAAAGCCCCGCAATGCAAACAATTTTCTACAGCGCTTTTCTTCTAATACTGACTGGTTCATTTTCAGCATAGATGGGTTATTTTTTCTTTTTTTTATTTCACCATTATTTTTCACTCACTGGCTGCTTCTTCTATTTAATGCACTCACTCACTCGTACGTCTGTCCAACTTGGCTCTTTTGACTGTTTGTCGATTTGTGGTGGACTGACTGCCTGTCTGTATGTTACTTTTCTATTGCTTTCTGCCTGATAGTCACCGTCGTCTGTCTGTCCTTTGATGTTGCACTGTCCGCCCAGTCTGCTGTGTAATCAAACGACTGCTGGTTTTTCTTTTGCAAATGTCCATTGACTTCGTTGCTTTGTTGTTGTATTTATCTTCGGTCTACTGTTGTTTTTCTTCTTTCGTTATCTATTCATTTTCTTGTTTATACTTTGTAATGTGCGCACAAAAGAGATGGTTACAGGTAGAGTTGATCTAATTGAATGATATGTTTTACTCATGTAAGCAGTTCAGAAGCATGACAGCAAAGTGACTTGGCTAGCATGCGATTTTAGCTAGGCACCTCTAGATGGCGCGCTAGATTCATTAACCCTTGTACGCTGTAAGGAGCTAACTACAGCTCTGGTAATGGTTATCGTTACACAAAGTAGTTATCGGAGCAGTTGCGGGATTCCCAAACACCTTAACGACTGCCAATATCAAGACATTTAAACAAATCTAGTAAAACTAAGTAAACAAAATTTACTGTCAAAAAACAGATGACAAGTAAAAACAAAAGATTTTATTTGTTTTTTATTTTTTATCTTAAGCTGATACGCTTTGAATCCATGATTTCCTTTTTTTTATAAAAATCGTTTTGTCTGAATATAAAATATCCAGAAGTATTTTGTACATACATAATTTGATTTGTGTCGAAAATTTTTCATGCACTTAATAATTTTTGTAGGCCATATACGAAATATTTTGTGTTAATATTAACCTCAGAGTTCCAGCTATGTTATTTTCCTAAGATTTTCCCGCTAAAGCCTTAAATTATCATTTAATGTAGATAATTTTCTCGGAACTTTAATAACTGATATCTATATAATATCATTCGACCAACCAGCAATTTTTTTTTCAAGCATAATTCGACCAATATGAGGTTTTTATATAGTCAACCCCCTATTATTTTTTTTAAGTTATTCGGTTTTAAAATATTGATATTGGAAATGTTAAAATAGATGCATATTAATTAGAGAAATTTTGCCATAGTTGTTGTAGCTTGCAAAGCACTCCACATTTACAATATTATTACCAATGAAAACTTCTGGTGACTGGAGAAATTCGAGTTTGAAAAGAAAAAGAAATATGAAGTGGAACAATAAGTGCACGAAAAATAAACAGAGAATTTAAATCAAAAAAACTAGTAAATAACTGTCGAAATAAGCAAAAACATTAAGATATTTTTAATAAACGTTAAAACAATTATCGGAACATAAACTAAATTTAAATCATACACGATTATTATTTCAAATATTATTCTTAATTTTAAAGACAATTTAGCAATAGCCCAAAACATAAACGAAGGTACTAATATAACGATCCTTCTCACTCACGGCAATCCAACTATTTGAATAGAACGAATGGCGGAAGACGAGATGGAAAGTGAAAAAAACAAAACCTATTGCAAAAAATGTAAAAAAAAGTGGAAACGGATTAAATGTGGATTAAAATGTGAAGGCCTATGTCAGTCATGGTGGCATATTGATTGTATTAATTACTGTGATGATGAATTAAAAAACAAATGTTTTTGGGTCTGCGAAACTGACAAGGAAAAATTTGAAGTGGCTTAAAGGAGAGTTAAGCCTTGAAAAAATATGCGCGAAGACTTAAAAAAAGGAACCGAGAACATTAAAGAGAGTATAAACGATATAAAAAATGCAATAAGCCATGGCAGAATTATAAGGTAGGGTCGACTCGGAGAGGAATGGAGTAGAAAGCAGAATAAAGCTAGATTGGTGTCAAAATCAGCTGTTCATCGCGAATTTCTTTAGGCTCACCTTTCGCAGTTGTTTTTAGGTTAAAACTGTTACAGGTCTTTTTTTTGCAATTTTAAGACTTTTTTCACATATTATAGTTTTTATTACACTTTTTTTATAATATTTTCACTCAAATTAGCACAAATTTAACACCCGCGACCGCACTGTTTGCAACTTGGAAACATGAAATATTTTCTTCATTTGCAATTTCTACGAAATTCGTCGTTTTGACATATATGTTGCTTCTCATTATCCACTCTTCGTTGACGCGTGAGAGCACTCAGCGAAACGGCCCTACCTTATCATTGTATCATGCAATAAGCGATATCAAGGTTGATTTATAAGGTTGTCGCAGGGCTAATCGCACTCTCTTCTCAGTACCCATAATTGTCAAAACCAGCCAATTTTGCGAATGACTACGAAAGAAAAACGGATGATAATAGAGAGCACCTGCAGATTTTCTATGAGCTGTCAACTTCGATTTGACAATTATGGGTACTCGCTCTCTCCCTTGCGACAACCTTATAAATCAACCTCGAGCAATATGGAAAAAAAGCAGCAATAACAAACAGCAAAAAATACAAACATACGCAGAAGTGTTGACAACAATCGTTAACAAATCACAACCCAGCAAACTGAAAAATCAAAACAGTATAATAATACTGCCAACACTAAGCGAGCAAGACAGCAAGGAGACTGAGAAACAAATCAAAACAAAAATATTATCAGCGAAAATTAAAGTGGGAATATCATGAATAAGACACATAACAAAAGGCGGCATTATTGTCACAACGGAGAATTTTAACGGAAGAGATAAACTGGAAACAGAAATTAGGCAACAATTTACGGAGGGCTACAAAATATCAGTACCCAAAACAAAATTACCTAAAGTATTCATTCCTAACATAGACCATGAATACAAGGAGAAAGATTTACAACAAATCACTTCTTAGACACAAACGACACAATGAAGCTGGTACATTAATACTTGATCAAAAAACAAAACTATGGAATTACATAATGGAAGTCTATGGAGAAACACCGGCAAAAATGGTCGACAGGTATGTGATGCGATGATATGATCAGACGAATATACTTTATATCAACATATGTAGCATTCGAAACAAGTTAATTGATTTAGAGCTTATGGTTAACAGTCACAACAATATATATGTCGTAATTCTTGCGGAAACATGGCTGTACGAAAATGAAATCGGCACTTACAACCTACCGAACTATGCGTCAATTCACAATTGCAGAAATGGAAATCGAGGAGGTGGCATGGCTATTTTTATTAAAAACTAGCTGAATACCCGGCTTAACTCGGGAGTTGATATAAATAATTTTCGATTTCATTCGTCGATTTGAAAAAACTTTTCACAAACTTTAGAAGGAATTTTGTATGCATCTTTCAAACCGGTAACTTCGGCGGAATGAGCAAAATGTTGCTTCAACATCTGAAAATTTTGAGAAAAAGTTAGAGAAATCGTGATTTGCTTGTGCGTGCCGCCGATCGCTTGCAAAAATATATTTTCAAGTTTAATATTGTACCACAAATACCACAGAATTCGGCATCAGCTGTCCTGATTTGCGGAAAAAGAAAGTGGTATATAAATGCACATAAAGAAGATATTTATCACCCTTCGCGCTTTGCTACGCCTTACTGTATTTTGTAGTACAGCGCCCTCTGAGGTTCAAGATATAGCAAAATACATAGCGCCAAAAGATTCACCGCACCCGAAAACCACTTATAAAAATCATACTTATCGGATGATTTGTTTTGAGTTTTTCGCGGGATTTGTACAGCACAGCCCTCTGGTTTTCGAGATAGAATAAAAAATAACGCCAAAGCAATTTCCATACTCGATAATCAAATCCTATATATCCGATATACAAATTTTTTCTAAACCGGATGAGCGGTTTTTGAGTGTTTCACGATTTATTAAGTGATTTGTACTACAGCACCATCTGGTGTTTAAGATAGCACAGAAAAAAAAGTTCAAAATACGCACCGTATCCGAAAACCCATATGTACAAATGTTCACGCAAATCGGATGTACAGCTAGGAGTTTTTCGAGATTTTTACAACATTTGTACTGCAGTGCCCTCTGGTGTTCCATATAGAACGTAATAGAAAGGCCATAAAAACTACCGTACCCGAAAACCCTTAAATACAAATTTTCATGTAAATCGAATGAATGGTTTCGGAGATAAACTATAATAACAAAATTCGTGGAACCCGATCGCAGCGCCACCTACTGGGTCCAATTGCGAAGCTGAACATCCTGGGATCCATTTAAACACACACAAAAAATGTCATCAAATTCGGTGCAGCCGTTTAGGAACAGTTTAATAACGCACACACGTACAAATTATGCAATAGCGCCCACTACTTTTTGAGACAGAGCAAAAGAGATAACGCCAAAACAGTTGCCGTACACGAAAATCCTTTAGTAAAATATTTCATTCAAATCGGATGAGCGCCTTTCGACTTTTTTACGATTTCTTAAGAGATTTGTACTACAGCGCCCTCTGGTTTTTTGATATAGTACAAAACAGTCACCATATTAGAAAACCCCAATATACCAATTTTCATGAAAATCGGGACAAACAGCTTAGAAGTTTTTTAAAATATTTGCACACAGCACCCTCTGGTGTTCAAGAAAGAACAGAGTATATAAGTCATAAAAACTCACCATATCCGAAAACCTCTATATACAAATTATCATGCAAATCGGATGAACGGTTTCGGAGATAAACTATAAAAACAAAATAAATTAATCACGATCGCAGCGCCACCTACCGGGTCCAATTGTGAATCTGAACCATTCAGGGATCCACTCAAACACACACAAAAAATTTCGTCAAAATCAGTGCAGCCGTTAAGGAACAGTTTAATGACATACACACGTAAAAATTGGACAACAGCGCCCTCTAGTTTCGAGAAAGAGCAAAAAGATAGCAGCAAAACCATTGTCGTACTCGAAAATAGCTGTTTACAAATTTTCATCCAAATCGGATGAGCAGTTTTAGAGTTTTTCACGATTTCCTAATATTTGTGATAAAGCGGCCTCTGGTTTTCAAGATAGCACAAAAAACATAAGTCCAAAACACTCACCGTATCAGAAAACCCCTATTTTCCAATTTTCATGCAATTCGGATGCACGGCGTAGGAGTTTTTCGAGGATTTTCAAAATATTTGTACTACAGCGCCCTCTGGTGTTTGAGAGAGAAAAGAGTCGATAAGTGAAAAAAACTCAGCGTGTCCGAGAACCTCTACATACAAAATTTTCTGCAAATCGGATGAACGGTTTTGGATTTTTTCGACTTTTTTTAAATATTTCTACTACAGCGCCCTCTGGTGTTCAAGATAGAACCTAGTTTATAAGTCATAAAAACTCACCGTTTCCGAAAACCTCTATATACGAACATTCATGCAAATCGTATAAGCGACTTAGGAGTTTTTTGACGTTTTTTAAAATATTTGTACTACAGCGCCCTCTGGTGTTCAAGATAGCACAAAAAAGATAAGTGCAAAACACTCACCGTACCAGAAAACCCTTATATTCCAATCTTCATGCAAATCGGATGCACTGTTTAGGAGTTTTTCCAAGTTTTTAGAAATATTTCTACTACAGCGCCCTCTGGTGTTCAAGATAGAACAGAGTAGATAAGTCATGAAAATTCACCGTATCCGAAAACCTCTATATACCAATTTTCATGTAAATCGGATGCACGGTTTAGGAGTTTTTCGAGGTTTTTCAAAATATTTGTACTACAGTGCCCTCTGGTGTTCGAGATAGAACGGTGTAGATAAGTCAAAAAACTCAGCGTGTCCAAGAACTTCTCGATACAAATTTTCATGCAAATCGGATGAACGGTTTCGGAGATAAGCTGAAAGAACGAATGCCTGGATTTCGATCGCAGCGCCCCCTACCGGGTCCAACCTTTTTTACTGAATAAAAAGTAGCCTATGTTATGACCGGGTATATAAGGAACCTAGATCCCAAGTTTCATTTAAATCCATCCAGTGGTTTTCGAGTGATGCTTTAGCAGATAGACAGACAGACAAAAATTTTAAAAATGCGATTTTCGGACTCATCGTCATTCAAAACGTCCATCGCAAAAAGAATTTCAAAAAAATTTTTAATGTACAGATTTTTTTTTTTACAATTTTATATATATATATATATATTATCTATATAAATATATATATAGATAGATAGATTTCAGGTAAGAATACAGGTCTGCAAAAAGGAAGCCTGAATTATATATAAATTTCCGCCTTGAAATCTGAACTAAATAGTAGAGGCATGATTATATTTAGAAATTTTGTCCTGAGTTCCAGTCTGACTATTAGAGTTCTGAGCAAGTTTTCTTCTGAGAAAGTATTGGGACAAAAAAATTGTAGAAGTTTATGAGAGCTTAAGATGTCTGAAAGTGATGATTTATAGCAGTGGAGCCCAAGAAATTTTTAGCGCGAGTCAATGCTTAAAAAAGCAAACTCATCAATCAAAATATCAAACAAAACAAAAAAAAAAAACAATTATAATGCAATAAAATCACATGTCATGAAGTCCATGAAGTTCACTGCTTCATGCTTCATGAAGTGAAAATGCTTGCATGAAAAATCATGCTAGAATAATCTAGGTGGGAGCAATAAGGAGAATCGCTGACCACTAATGTCAAATAACACGTCAGTGCGTGGTTCATAAAATACGATAAACATCAAAGCTTAATATATTTGCTTTGAGCTTTGTCAATCATGGTCAGAGCAAAGAGAGAACTGTCAAAATTGTCAAACTACCTAGATAATACTACCATGTGAAAAATTACTCGACACACAAGTACAATTAACACACGGGACAATTAACTTCAGCATCGACTTCATCCAGTGTGCGTTGTTTCATTTTGGCTTTGCATGCATTTGTTTTTGTTAAGTTCGCTGGAAAATGTGTTGAACACTGAACGAGCGCGGTTTGTGTTGCTGTTTTTTGCAGGTGTTCTTTGATTTTGGTTCATCGCAAAGACAAAGTTAAGATAGAAAAAAATTTGTATAAAGGGCCACGCGAGCCATACGGGTAACTACGTGGGCATGTTTGATTTATAGTTTCAAACACTCTTTGAACAAAAAATCTTTCACGGGTATTCCATAATTTATAGGATTCAGGTAAACAGCAACACACAAAATTATTCAGGCCGATCGTGAGTAATTTTTTTCCCCGGAATCGAAAAATGGAATTTCCGTTTTTTAAGATAAAGCTCAAGAAATTTTGGAAATTTTGAATGCAAATTTGTTCATCAACCGTCAATATTCATGAGTGTAAAAAATGAAAAAGTGAAGTCTTACCTGATATCTTAAAAGCGGAAATTCCCTTTTTCGATTCCGGGGGAAAAAATAACTCACCCGTTTTTTTTTTAACTATTCGCTCTCTTGAACTATGTGAACTAGTTCGTTGATTCTCGTTCTTTTAGTTCAATCGATTTTGCAGCGAGTCAGATCGAAATGAACGAGAAGAAAACTTATTCAACAATGGTTTGAGTCCGTGCTGATACAATTTGCGTCTTTGATTCTTTATTGAAATGGTGAATTTGAGGGCTGCAACTTTAATAGTTTTTATCATTATTTTGCATTGTCTTCAATACAAACATATGATTATCAGTAGTTGTTATTTTTGATTTGTTAGTTAAAATATGTTCTAAATACATTAAACTTCATATTAAACAATTTTAAATGCAAAGGAAGTGTTTCTTCTGCAAAATTTGTTGATGACTTTTACGAGGTAGGTAGTAAGCTATTTAATGAGTTACAGCTCTGGTAATGGAAACTTTGTTTTTTCAATTGCACGACCGTTAAGATTTCGTTAAATAAATTCAATTCAACTGTTCAATAATATGAAGTAACACTGTTATTGCGTCGCACCGGTTTTGATTTTAATTGAAATTATGGTGAAATATATTGGTGAAATTAAAAAAAGTACAATTTTTTTAGTACAGCCAACTTTTTTGTTTTTAAAGATATGTTTATGTTTTTGGTGTCATTGAAAAGAAAATTGAATAAATTACAATAATGATTTTAAAAAAAAATTCATTTATAACGCAAAATTCTGAGAAATTTGCACTCAAAGTTGAAATTTGGTAGTTTCAACCGATTGATTTAATTTTTACACCATCACAGCTCGGTAACGGTTAAGTTGTTGATATGCCGTTAGAAAAGTGATTTTATTGGCTTTATAATGAGCTATCAAACAAAGTTTTATGTAGGTTAGTTTTTCTGCTAGAAACAATAACGTAAACCAAATTCAATTACGTAAATCAATTACGGGACACCCTGTACAGTATAAATCTGAAGAATTCATTTCTATTTTAAAAATTATTTAACACTGAATTTAATATATATACTTAATTTTAATTGCAGAACAACATAAAACATGAATTCAAAATTTTAATTTCACTTTTTTATTTTATATATATTTTTACTTTTTAATTATTAAGTACTGAATTTAATATATAAACTTTATTTATTTGTTTAATTAATAATTACAATAATCTTGTAATAAATGTGTATATAGTTGTAAGAGTTGCTCTAAATATGACAATAGTCATAAATATTAAAATAATAATATTGAAGTTAAAATTAGTATTTGATGTACGCAAAATACAATTACTGTAATTTATTTCTTTCTAAATATTACTAAATGTTTAGTAAAAATTTAATTTCACTTCAATTTTATAAAAAATATCAATATATATATGTATATATACAGCCGTGGACACATAAATAGCACAAAAATACATGTAGGGTGTTTCACATAAATTTAAATAAAATACATAGAGGATAACAAGAATTAATTTCATGGTATTTGAGTTTAAACATTATAAACTTAAAATCAGTAGTAACTTTGTAACTACGAATTAAAAATTAGAAAATTAATGAAAAATCTGAAATTGTTCCTTAGCTGAAGTGGACGTATAAATAGCACAATTTGGATTCTGAAAAGAAGACATAGTAATTTATTTTTATTTTACAATGAGCTTACGAATATGTTTACTAGTACTTGGTACTGTATCCCGAATTGTCCAAAACAACCCGACTTCTTCGTCCCATACTCTCCACAAGCTTCCTGACCCAATCCTTCGGAATAGAGTACCAAGCCTTCTCAATTCCACTCCATAACTCATTTTAATTTCGAAATTTTGGTTGCTTATGCTGACCTTCACATCATTCCATAAATTTTCTATGGGATTAAGGTCTGGGCTTTGAGCCGGCCAATTCAAAATATTTATTTTTTCCTTTTTTAGCCAATCAATCACAACCTTTGCTGTGTGTTTTGGATCATTAGAGTGCATAAAAATTCACCTAATAGGCATGTTATCAAATGCAAATGGTTCCATCTGGTTATTAAGAATATCTAAATACATATTTTTGTCCATTATTCCTGGTATACGAAAAATTGGCCCAACCAGGAAAAAGCTCCCCAAGTCATTAAATTCCCTCATCCATGCGTTAAGGATTTTTTTGTATACTTCAGATTCAACTCTTGGCGTTTGGGGCGCCGAACAAAAGTTTTTCCATCTGGTTCAACCCTATTAAATTTAGTTTTGTCAGTCCAGAGCACGTTCTTAAAAAATTGGTCTTCTTTATTCACATGGGCCCTTGCAAACGCTAACCGATCCTTTAAATTTTTTTTGGTTAAGAGCGGCTTTCTTCGGCTAATGCGTCTATAAAGATTAGCTTCATGTAGTCTCCTAGATACTAGTTTTCTTGCAACATTTAGGTTCTTTTCTTCATTTATTTCCCTCATAATTTGCTTTGCTGTCTTGAAAGGATCAGCCTTACTTTTGCGAACTAAAGTCATTCAGAACAATAAATCAGTGGATGCGCTGGTTTTACGTCTAGGATTGCGCGGCTTATTCTCGAAATTATTTTAACCATTTGATGTAACCAGCTTGAGTGCATTATAGACCATTTTTGGCGAAATTTTGAGAATATCCGCGATTTCAGATGGTTTTTTGCTTATTCACTTAGTTCGTTAATTATAGACCCTTTTTTCCGGAGTGCAATGTTTGCCACGACCCATTTTATTTAGAATCGGCGAAATTAACCGAATAAAACTCTACAATTTTTACAAACACCCGATATTTTTAACTTTTATTCACCATCTTACATGTCTGCTATTTATATGACCACAGCAGATCGTACATGCCTATACAGAAAGAGGTGGCCTGAGCAAATAAAAGTAAGTAACAGTACATCTCTTTCGGAGTTTTAAACAACGTCACACTGGAGTCGCAAAAAATAATAACTACAGTTAATATATGCATTATTAGGTTCAAACGAAACGTTTAAAAAATAAGTTGACATTTGTGCTATTTATGTGTCCATGGCTGTATATACATTTATATATTTATTTTTACCTTAAAACAGAAAGACTATGAATTTCATTTAATTTCAGTTTTTAAATGAAAAATAATTTCTTAGATATAATGTATAAAATTTATATTTTTATATAAAATAATTAAAATAAATTTAATATTTATAATATATTATATTAAAAAGTAATAAAAAGAAACTAAAAAATATGAATTTAATTTTAGTTGAACTATACCAGAAGTATGAAGTTGATTAAACTAAAGTTGTAAAATTCATGCCTAAAATATTAATTAAATTAAATAAAAAGCCTAATTTTTTACTATCCGCAAAAATATTTTTGTTTTAATTTTGTCTATATAGAATTTCTTCTAAGTCCACAGTTAATGATTGATTTGTTCATATAGTTCCTTTCATTTCATAGACCTGATACTAAACGAGTTAACAAAACGAACGAAAAGACCTAAACAACTAAAAGATATAACGAGCGAGCACACCTAACGATCTGAAACAACCAACGAACTAAAAGACCTATTGAACTAAATGACCTAACGAACTAACAAAATGAACGAGTGCACGAAACGAATTAAAAGCGCAAACGAACTAAATGAACTAAAAGAACTACATGAACGAACTAGTTCAGTAAACTCAACTGAACTAAAAAGAGCGATCTTTTTAGTGAACTAAAATGCGCCAGCCTATATTATGTTACTATTATATAAAATGTGATTATATAAAAATGAAACTTGAAAGATTAACGTTTTGGCGTTGACGGAGGTACGTTCAAGAACTGCTGCACTGATTTTAGTGAAATTATTACTATTCTTACATTAACTTATTGTAGATTGCCTATGAAAGCTCAGAACTTTTATATATATATATTTAATAGCTAAAAAGTTGTTGGCCGATAATCTGGCGTAAGTGGAAATTTTTATCAAATTCGGGTCTTTCTTGCCATATCCTGATTAAACAATAAAAGATATGTGAAACTGATGCATAGGAAAATTAAAGTTCTTCGCGATTCCAACAAAAAAGTCAACGGTGACATATATCTAGGATCAGTAATTTAGTCGCAAAAGTTATATTTTAGTGAATATAATGAGAATTTCGCTGGCATTTATATACCCGTACATTTAATTGCCGCGGTAATTTAACAATCAACAATAAAAAAAAGCAGTATGTGTGGGTGTTGATATTGTTATTAAACAAATTTATTTAGTTGTTCTTCGTTTTATCTCCAATCTGTCTTCGTTGTTGTTATTAATGGCGGTGCCAAGGTATACAAACTCATTGACTACTTCTAGTCTAGACGCCGCGATTCCTTGTTTGTAGACAGCATATACTTTGTTTTACCCTCATTTATCGTCAAACCCACTTTGGCTGATTCCTTTTCGAAAGCGAGGAAAGTTGCGGTAACATCTCTCTTGGCTCTGCTGGCAATATCAATATCATCAGCGTGCGCAAGGAGATGGACACCTTTGTAGAAAATGGTGCCATTACGATGCACATTCCCTCCATGATGATGTTGAAGAAATCGCAAGACAGTGGATCGCCTTGTCTGAGACCTCTTTCGGTATTGAAGGTTTCGGAGAGGTCATTTCCTACCTTGGCGGAGATGCATGTGTTGCTCAACGTCATCCTGCAAAGTCTTACTAACTTTGTAGGTGTACCGAACTCAGACATTATTGCGTATTGGCAATCCCTTCTCTGGCTATCGAACGCAGCTTTGTTTGGTTTTCGTGGGTTTTTTCCAGGATTTGTCGTAGCGTGAAAATCTGGTCTATGGTGGATTTTCCAGGTCGAAAGCCACACTGATAAGGTACAATCAGTGTTTTTGTAATCGGCTTTAATCTTTCATACAGTACGCTTGAGAGAACCTTATATGCGATGGAAATAAGACTGATACCTCGATAGTTGGCGCATATTGTTGGGTCTCCTTTCTTATGTGTAGGGCAAAGTACGCTGAGATTCCAATCGTCGGGCATGCTTTCCGCTAGCCATATTTTGCTGATGAGCTGATGCATGCGCCTCATCAATTCATCGCCGCCGGTTTTAAACAATTCAGCTGACAGGCCGTCAGCACCAGCTGCTTTATTGTTTTTGAGTCGTTGGATAGCAACTCGAACTTCTTCATGGCGAGGTGGTGATACTTCCACTCCGTCATCGTTGATTGGTGGTGCTGAACTGCTTTCTCCATGGGCGGTATTGGTGGAATCGTGTTCAGTAAGTAGACAGGAGATATGCTATCTCCATAATTACACAGAAGTAATTATGGCAAGTGCCACAGTCCTGTTAAAAGCATAAAATCAAAAGAAGTTGGTCAGCATGTCGCGATCTCGCGCATTATTCATAATGACTACATTTTCAGCTGCTTTTTCGAAGAAAAATGGCCCGATGACACCACCAGCTCAAAATCCACTCTAAACTACTTGATGATGTTCCAACACCCAATCCGAGAACTGAACTTTGTAAACGTGTAAATGTGAAAATTCGGTGCCTTAAGCTTCTGCTACGTCCAATTCCTGACCATGATCGCGAATCGAGGTTGTTGCGATGACCACTACTTTGCTTATCCACAACGGAGGCAGTCGACTCAAATCAATTGATTAATTTGACTATAGTATTGCGAGGCGGTGCATTGTGATGACCGAGAAATGTGTCGGTTTTTTTTCGAACCGTCTTCGCAAAATTTTCACTTCTTTGGTAGTGAATTTTCACAATTTGTACCACCTTGAATTCTCCATGAATAAGCCTCCATTGTGCTGTTGACCGTGTAACGGAAGCGACTTTCGGTCACGACAAAATCTGAAATAAAACAAAAACTATTTTTTATTTAAATTTCCGTTGATGAGCAATGCCGCCATCTTGTGATGTGGCATTACATAAAAAAAAAAATAAGGTAGGTATGGTAATTAATTTGTCTGAGGAAGGAAGAATGTTGCATTATATAAAACAGTTCGAGTTTTGGCTGGTTGATGGATGGTTGAGCCAGGGGCATTCAACCTTTTTAGATGCCTATTTGTATTTTTGCTTCTTTTTTCAGGTCGGGTATTATTTTTTTGTATTTTATTTTGCGATTTGGATCTCCGACTCGATATGAAATTAAATATTGCACGTAAAAATATTTGTACTGCGAGGGTACATGTAGATGGCCACACGGATCTCACCGAACTGCTAGCAATGGCAAACCAGCACGTGCAGTGGTTACCAATCTAGTCTCCGCGGGTCATTTTGACTCGAGAGTTAGGCTACTTTGTGAACGACAGGACTGATAACGGAAATTTAAATTCAAAAATGATTTGTTTTATTTTTGGTCTTGAAGTGATCAGAAATCGCCTCCGTTACAACAGCTTGTCACAAAAAATGTTGTGCCCGAATCAAAATGTCAAATGTCCATTATAAAAAAACACCCAAAAATTAAATAAAAGTTCTTGAGCTTAATAAAAGTATTATAAGCAGGTTCATATAACTCATTGCTGGGCATTTTGCCATCCACTGGCCTAGAGCTTTCTTCTCTGCCACCATGCATTTGTTATGGCAGCATGTAAAGCTTTTTGCTTGTATTAGAATGCCCACCAGTGATATAACATAAGTGGTTTATTATACAAAGCTCGGGAAAAGCTCAAAAACGCTAAACTAAGTTAACCTTTTCATGATTGCAACTCCTTTCTGATAAGCCGATTTTATAGCACTTTGCGTGACCACGCATTAAAGGTACAATATCAACAACACTACAGCAATAACAACAACAATAACAATAACCAAAACGTTCAAGCAGCAGCAAGTTTTTTGTTTGCACAGTGAGCGTTAAATGTAGCTTATTTAAACCAAATCTTAGATGAAAGAAAATTAAGCAATAAGCAGATTAAAAAAAAAAAAAAAAATATTAAAGCTTAGCTTATACTAGAAAAAAAAAAATGACAACTAAAGCACGAAGAAAATGCAAGCAAAAATTAGAGCATTCAACCTGTTTTAGTAGCAAATGAGCAGAGAAACGCTAAGACGAAGTTCGCGCAACGAAGTGGCGGCCATGTTTGTTGCTTTGGCCGAATAGTTTTCTAATGATCAAGCACATGGATATAAATGCTTGCGGTTGGAGAAAAAGGGCAAAGCCATGGCGCAGAAATGCATCCAAGAGCGAAACTTGGTTTAAAAACTGCAGCTCAAATCACAAATAAAGCTAAGAGCAAAGCTCGAGAAGAAAAAGCTTCAAGTTGCGCTCTCACAACTGAGCACAGCCGAGTGGGTGCGTTTGCTTGGACGGCGCACAACTTGGCTTGAATACTCAGTCGACTTTAAGCCACGCGCGACGCAGCAACAAACTGAAAATAAAGTGGCTCAAACCAGTTTGAACTCGAGAGAAAAACGAGAGAAAAAAAAGCAAATTTAAATAAATATTAAAACAAACAATATAAATAGTAAACAAAACGAAACGAGAAATATATTTCGATATTTTTACGACGTAAAAAAAGCAGCGAAACAGCGGGGTGTGTTTTCGAGTCAAGATAACACAAAAATAAAATGAAATAAAATTATTAAAATTGTTGAATCTTAGCTTCTTTGTTTTTTCTTTTAACTGCTGCAGTAGCAAAGCGGGTCACACACAATTTGAACCAGCATTAGCAGCAGCATTAGGAGCAGCAACAGCAGCAGCAGCAGCAGCAGCGACTGTAACGACCGCAACAGGTCGTTGTTGTATCTGGATGTGGCGCTTATGTGTGCGAGATACAAGTGAAACTTTGAATCATTGAATTTGTTCGGTAGAAATGTGAATGAATTGTGAAATTTATTTATATGTTGTTGTTATTTGCATAGTAATAAAAATATCGCTGTGTACCAAAGCAACAATTAAAGTTAAAATTGCAAAAATAAGTATCTCAAAAATAAAAAAATCACTTAAAGCTGGTGCTGCTGACGTTCCTAAGAGTGCTAAACAAATACGTCTTATTTGTCTAATTTATGGCCAGCATTTAAGAGCCAACACGTCAATTTTTTTTTTTTTTATTTATATAACCAAATTTGTGATGTTGACATTGCAAATAATATATTTATTATTTGCTAAAAGTTGCTGTGTTCGTGACCGCGTGTTTCTATGTATTTAATTCTATTTATTAAAAATTTAATTAAACGGGTGTTTCACAAATGGATTATATCGTATACTACTTGGATTAAATCTCAAATGGCCGCTAATGTAAGTTGTTTTTTTTATCATTTGTGAACATTTTTGTTTCTTTAAAAAAAAAAAACAAAAATTCAACCATGCTTACCATGAGAAAAGCTTAAAGCTTATAATTATTCAAAACATGTTAGCCATGTGTGGGCTTTCAAGAAATGCGCAGTGTCGTAGTTGTAAACGTGTTATAAGCAAATTTTTGGGGTTTTCCAGACAAAGTATGAGAATTAAGAAATTTTTAATTTTTAATGCGACTTGTAGGACATGCCGGCTTTTTCTGGACTCTTCTGTGGTTCTCATAGTTTTGGCTTCCCAAATGCCAAAGAATATTTTAATTCTAAAAACTTGTTAACTTTGTTATAATACAGATTATTATAAATTATTTAAAACTAGAATTGATAACGTTTGTTGAACGCTTTTTTTAAAGGCTGTAATACCTTTGTCACTACTTCCTGCGAGGCTTGTCACTATAGATTTCATGTCTTAAAATAAGATAATCACTGACTTTTATATAAATAAATACGAGCATGTAGGAAATGCTATAAAGTATTTAATCAAACACGTCTTAGTCTCTTCGTAGAAATCATATAATTGAATGCTTATGTTAATGCATTAAAGTGGCTAATTGAACCGATTTGCTACTTCAAATCCTTTTATTTATTTTGCCATTTTTTCCAGAAGCATTGCGCCAGAGATTTGCACTTAAAGAATATTTGTTATTTTTAAATTTTATTTGTGGCTATAAGAGATTAAAAGAAAAAAAAGTGTTTGTTATTGTTAATGAATATAATCCGATTATTGTGTTAAGAAATATTTTAGAGCAAATAAAAGCGGCATGTTTGTTTTTTTTTATATACCGAAAACACGATCTTGGAATTGAATTACAAAAAGCTTATAACGATTAAAATCGGATTTTATTTTTGCAATTGATATTACAATTCATTGCAATGTTGTCTATTTATAAGAAAAAAATTTAAAGTTATGTACAGGGTCTTTCAAGTTTCAGTTTTTTTTTACGGGGTTTTGTTCTGCCAGCTGCCACACTTCGATGCAGAGATCTGCAAAGAGTGATTCATACTTTAAGTATACTTGTCGTATACCCATGACTTCGCTGCAATTCATTCATTCATTAAAACTCATACAAATATTTATCATATCCATAAGTACTCAACTCATTTTCATAGAATTGTATGATACTCATGTAAAGAGAGTATTAAGAGCATGAGTATCATAAATATTTTGGGTGCAAATGATCTTTGAGTGACTCTTGTTTGAGAGAATACCCAGCCGGAAATTTAACATAGTCACCATTTAACAATTAACAATAGTCACCATTTAATTTAACAATGTCACCAGTAGTTTTATAATAATAAGTTATATAAGTTATTCGAAAATAAAACTTTGTTTGCGATTAGGAACGCATGGTATTTAATTCATTAAATGTTTCTCGCTCGCGAATTTCGGCAATGACAAACTCAATACATTAAAATTTTTGCATTCGATCAAAAAAGGTTCTAAAGGGGGAAAACATTTTGACAAAAATAGTTCATAGCTCTCCTGGGGTGCCTTGCCCAATCCCACCCACTTTTGTAGGCTTAACTCTTCTCATTATACTAAAAAACATGTGTGCGAAATTTGGTTCAAATCGGTGAAACGGTGTAGATGGAAATAGATTAAAAATAAAGTACCACGCTACCTGTCTAGTACCGCCCTCTTTTATAAACTACAGACTGATCCTTATGCCAAAAAATATGTGTGCAAAATTTGGTTTCTGTCGGACAAACGGTGTAGAGAGAGTGCGATAAGAATTTAATTCCCCCCCCCCGCCCCCCCTGTCCAATCCCACCCACGTTTATAGGCTTAAAACATCTTGTTATACTAAAGAATATATGTGCGAAATTTGGTTGAAATCAGATAAACGGTGTAAATGGAAATATATTAAAATAAAGTGCCACGACCCCTGTCTAGTACCTCCCAATTTTATAAACATACTAGCTCAAATTACCAAGGATTAGGTGTGCAAAATTTGGTTGAAGTCAGAGACGCGGTGTAACAGAAGTTCGATTAAAAGTAAAATACCACACCCACTTTTCTAGTCTAAGGACTCCACATTATAGCGAAGATTATATGTACGGGTTGGATAAAAGATGTGGGCGGAGCTTGTGTGCATACAGACACGATGTCATTCAGTTTTATATATTTACTAAAGTTTTTCTGTATTGATGACGTCACTTTGTGTAGACGTGGTTTTCATCCGATTTTGCCAAATATCATAGAGATGTTTCATATTATATATTAAAGCTTATGTGCAAAATTTTAAGATATTTCTTTAACTTTTGTGGATTTTATAGAGATATTACGTTTAGAATTTACTTTGTATGGGAAGTAGGCGAGGTTTTCATCCGAGTTTGCCAAATATCATAGAGATGGCTTATGTTAAATTCACAAAGCTTATGTGCAAAATTTTAAGATATTTCTTTAATTTTTTGGAAATTTGTAACAGGTTATACTTTTGGAGTAAATCCAAATTGTATGGGAAGAAGGCGTGGCTTTCATCCGATTTTCCAAATATCACAGTGATGGTCTATATTATATATCAAAGCCTATGTGCAAAATTCCAAGACATTTGTGTGATTTGAGCAGATTTTTAAGAGATTTTACTGTTAATATAAAGCCACTTTGCATGGGAGGTAGGCGCGGTTTGCATCTGTTTTTTCTGAATTTTATAGTCAGGATTTATATTGAAGATCAAAGTCCACGTGCAAAATTTCAAGGCATTTCACTAACTTATGTGGGTTTTAAGAACATTTTACTGTTAAAATAAAGTCACTTTGTGTGGGAGGTAGGTGTGGTTTCCATCCGATTTGGCTCATTCTAGAACTTGATCTCCATTTTTTAGAGAGAAGCTTATATTTTGAGTTCAGCTTTAAAATTACGGCTGTAATGGTGATCACAGACGGACAGACAGACGGATACACGGAAAGCGACTCAGGTGGTGATGCTGATCAAAAATATTAATGCTTTTTTATACCTGCCAATCCTCCTTATTGGCGTTACAAACGGAATAACAAAGATAGATGTCGAAAAAAGTTAATATATCCCGTAAATGGACTCCTAGAGAGGTTAACTATATAAAACGGACCTTTTATTTATTCCTACCGCCCCCCCCCCCCCGTCCCCCCAATGTTTCTTTTAAGGACACCAACACTCCATCTGGCACTCATTATGTGCAAATAGATTAATTATAATTTTGCATCAAATGAAAGCGATTTTTTTTATAAAAATATTTTGTACTTCAATATGTACTATTACTATAGAGCGGATTTTTATGCAAATGCATGTTTTACCTGAACCTAACACAGATTTTGGACAAAGACAGAAATGCTTCTTGCTTAAAACTTATACTATTAGCACTATAAATGTTCTGCATATTTTGGATATTAAATGCATATTTTGCATATATTTTGCATAAATATTGCATGCAATTAAAATTACTTACACATATTTGGCACAATCTTTAGAAATATTTAGTGTACATAACTTTTTGCACAAAACAGTTGAAATTTTTACTTTATGAACTACTCACATAAGACGTAGAAAAAAAAAAATATAATATATTAGCTTTAATTGTTTGAACTTTGCTCATTTATTACTTTAAACCATATGCTTATCTATAAAAATTTTGACAAAAATGGGAATGATTTTTATTCTTTTATATGAGAGTTAAAAAATTGTTTGTCCATTATTTATATCATTGCATAACTTGAACGATACATATACACAAAAGTTCCCTAAACACCTCAATTTTTCTTGCTGACAGGCTCCATCTTACCGATTATATCAACACAAATGATTAACATACATCGATTCTAAATATCTCCAAAAATATCTTAGCTCCAATAAGCCGAAACAGTTTTTTTTAATTAGAAAGTATTTTTGGTGAAGAACCATCATGTGAAGATATTAGACTAGTTCTGGCTTATGTTCTCAAATACGCAGAATAACCTAGCTAATATGTAATCTACAACTTGCATCAGCATTCATTCGTATGAAGAGTTTGGAAACACAGGCTCTGACACATATTTTAGTTGCTGTCCTTGGAGATGTAACCAAAACGGGACTAGCAAGTATCCCCCACGAATTCGGCTTTTCTTCGGTTCAGAAAATGAGTAACTGTTAAGTATAACTCTTCTATGAAGCCACTATCTTCACACATCTAGTTCTGGCTTATGTTTTCAAATTCGTTAAAAACTCTGGCTATGTACATATATATACATCCCTCACGACTCATTTCACATTACGAGCTTGGAAACATAGGCTCTGACACGTATTGTAGTGGCTGTCCTTAGAAATGTAGCCAAAACGGAACTATAACAAGTACATCATAACAAAGTTAAACTCACAAAAACTAGGCACCAATGGTAACCACCCTTGTGTGGGGTAACACCTGATTAAAGAATCTTCAGCAATTGTCACATTCTCATCCTTTTTACAAAGTCTGTCAACCAGCATCTCATTTCCCACATAATTATATTCGAAATTCCCCACATAAAGCTCTAACGCGTAAAAGACTATTGTGAGTCAGAAACTATTCTGTATATGGCGTTCAACTCCACATCAAATCAAACCGTATAACAACCCCCCCAAAATATTATACGTAAGATTATTGTAAGTCAGTGCATACCAGCTGATAGCCCTTCAACCCCACAATGAAAATCTTATACTTATCTTGCCCACCTATTCGACATTACCTAAATACCTGCCAGCTAGAAATACGCTTTCAACTCTTAATCTTTACATTCCGAGTTCGACGACCACTGATTCCGAAACGCCGAGATTTTAAAATTGCATTCGCTCGTCTAAATTTTGTCACATTCGCTCGTTTAAATTATTTAGAAAAAGCTCGGCCAAAGTACTCAATAGGCAGCAAAACCTAATTATTTCCTTTTTATCTTGCATATAATCCGCATATTTTTTGCATATTTCTTGCATATGTTTTTGCATAAAAATCCGCTATTTAATTATTACGATTAACTTTTTGTATAAATATAAATTTTCTTTTAATAGGACCGCATAATTTAATATCAAAGCATATATCGGTATTCCATTTTAAATCGAACGCTTTTCAAAACTTCATGTTTGTAAAAATTTGGCACTTTGCATGCAATAGTACTTAAAAAACTAAAAAAGTTTGAATATTTTTTTAAAATTTTTTTTTCAAGTTCGTCATTTGGACATGTAGTAAAACAATTATATCTTCAAAACTGTTTGTTAGACAAAAAATGTTAGAAACATATTTTAGAGATCTTGAATTGATCTTCCTTGTGGTGTAGTTTTAACCAACGCTTTGATGAACAATTTAAATTTGTTTGGACACTAAAAATTTCATTCACATTTTTCAAAGTCAGCACTACTATTTTTTTGGCGTTTTTGAAACATTGTCGTATTAAGGCATTCATTCTTAACCTTCACCTACCCTCGTGGAGTACGTACATACCCCACGCTTTTTCTTTTTGTCGATTTTATCTAAATCATCTATTATATCTAAATCTTCGAAATCGAAACTCGTAACGTAAAACGAGTAAAAAAAACATTTTTTCAAATTTTCTATTTTTCCAAAATTTTAAATGAACGCTGATCTTTATTTTTTTCAACTCGGACTATTGTACAGTTTAATGTGGTATCTGAAGATGATCTCTGAATTTTTTTGAGACAAAATAATCAATATTTCAATTTTTACAAAGATATTAATCACTGGAGTTCGTACGTACCCCACGATTCCAGGTGTGTTACTCAGGATGAGCATGCCAGATGAAGGTTAATGCATTCTCAAAATTTACTTCGGAGAATTCATGCTTAATATTTTGAACGAATTTTTCAAAAACTGGCTATACAATTTTTTATACAAAATATTTTTATTTTTAATTAAAAATAGGATTTTTAGTATTTTTTGTACTTCTTACGGTATTTTATAATTTTTGAGATAGCAATATATCTCCGACAGCTTTTCCTTATGCTTGAAATTTATTTGTTTTATATTTTGTTCTTTATTTCGTTTATATTTTTTTTTTATTCCTTTGGATACATATGAAGCTTTGACGCGAATAACGAAATTGGCAAAAACATTTTTAATGGCGCACTTAGAGTCGAATTTCGATTTTCAAGTTTTTGCGGTAGGAGTCTTAAAGAAATTAATATACGCCAGCGCATTTTTAACGGTAGTATGCAAAAAAACCATTTTAGATTAATTTGTCGCTTACAATGTTATTCGCGTCAACGCTTCATATAATGAGGCGAATTTTTACGAAGTTTGAAAGGCTGTATCTTCCAAACGACGCAAATATCAATCTTAAAATTTTAACTGGAATATAATGCTATTATGTACTTTGTTGAGAATAAATTTAAAATTTTTTAATTCGTGCCAACCAGAGATATTTGAACCCAAAATCAGCAAAATTCAGCAAATTTCTCAAAATTCAAATTTTTAAGTGGCTGTAAATAAAATAGTTGATGAGTCAGAATGGTTAAAAAATGTACGTTTAAACAACAAGTTGAAATGTTTCTATAAAAAAAAATTCTTAAAGTTGCAAAATATTACGTTTTGAACAAAAAAATGTAATACTTTTCTTAATATGAAGAAATTATTTCGTAAGCATTTTTTTTATGGCAGATTAAAGGCCAAAGTGTGTTCATACTATGATTTTTAATTAATCATTCTATGTAACATAGGAGCTGAGTAATATAAGTCACCACAAACGCCTATACCGCTATAGGTAGTGAAGAAAATATGGCCGCCATTTTGAAACTAGAGCAAAAACATTTTTTTGAAAGCAGTTCTGAGATCGATATTCATTGGACAACTTTTTGTAAAAATATCAACTTTTTTAAAAATGGTCAAGTAACCAACTTCAGTTTTTTGGATCACTCCATGGACTGACTCTTGAACTAAATTATTTTTTTTTTAAATTTTCTACATTTTTTTTAACAAAAACAAAATCTACAAGTACAATTGTAAATATTTTTCTTTAAAAAAACAGCATGGAATTTTAGCCGTAATGAGGACCACCAAACCTTCTTTCCGTAAACGGAAGCTATACGCCTATGCACTTTATTGGATTTATTTTATCGTGCATATCAACGAAATAAAACCAAACAAATAAAATATATTTTAAATAAAAGATATTTTTCTGGCAGATATCAGCCATCTAGTAGAAGATATGCTGGCAATATTTCATCTCATCGATGTTAGCTAATTGATATACTAGTCAGTTTTTGCATCTGTCCCTGCAGTTAAAGCAGCAGCAAAAGAAAGAAACCATTAAATCAACATTAGAATAATCATTTCGCCTTACAATTGCAAGGAATAGTTTTGCTTATTCATAAACAATCTCAGCTTGTATTCTTTTCTAACGTTAGCAAGAACTACAATTTAGTACATTTTCGGGAATTTTTTGTTGCAGTGTCACTAATCTTGAATAATTGTGGTATAATTTCTGTTTATTTCGGGATAATTATGTTATTATTTTTAACTAACAGGTCATTCAATAAGTCCATAGGATAAGTAAGAAAAAAACAAAATTTTGATAAAACTCGATTATATTATTCAACATAGTTGCCTTCGAGAGCGATACGACGAGTATAGCGATTTTCCAACTTTTCGATACGACTTTTATAGTACGATTTCTCTTTCTCGTCAAAATAGGCCTCAGTTTCAGCGATTACTTCATCATTGGATTTGAATTGCTTTCCAGCAAGCGTTCTCTTGAGATCTGAAAACAGGGAAAAGTAGCTTGGGGCTAAATCTGGAGAATATGGTGGGTGGGTAAGCAATTCAAAGACCAATTCATTCAATTTTGCCATCGTTTTCATCGATTTGTGACACGGTGCATTGTGTTGGTGAAAAAAACACTTTTTTCTTTTGCAAATGTGGCCGTTTCTTGGCGATCCAAAAGTGCACAGTAATAGTCGCTGTTGATGGTGGTTCCTTTTGGGAGATTGTCGATGAATATTATTCCTTTTGCATCCCAAAATTCAGACGCCATCACCTTACAAGCCGACTATTGGGTCTTTGCTCAACTGCTGTCCACTCAGCTGATTGTCTTTTGGATTCTGGTGTGAAATAGTGAAGCCATGTTTCATCCATTGTCACATATCGACAATAGAATTCGATTTTATTGCGTGTTAACAGCGCCAAACACTCTTCTGAAGCATCAATTCGTTGTTGTTTTTGGTCGACTGTGAGCTCACGCGGCACCCACTTTGCACAGAGCTTCGCATACCCAAATGCTCGTGTAAAATGGTAAAAACATTACCATCTGATATCTTTACAATGCCAGCTAGCTCGTGCACCTTCAATTTGCGATCGTTCATAACCAATTTATGCATTTTTTTGATGTTTTGTGGAATAACAGTCTGATTTGGGCGTCCACTGCGCTCTGCATCATTTGTGCTGGTACGACGACGTTTAAATTCAGCAATACACATTTTTACCATTTGTCTCGATGGAGCGATGGATAATGTTTATCAATGCTTTATCAAAACTCGAAATTCACTTTTTCCATTTTTTTTTTTTTTTCAATAACAATAGTTGCACACAAAATGCTATAATTCATGAATCAGTTATCAGATTGTTGTCAAATTTTTATATCTATCGTTTGAAGATTGGTACTAAATAAAAATCATATAGAAAAAAATCTAGTAGCGCCATCTATGTATCATCCCATGAACTTTTTGAACGTACTGTTATGTGTGTGAAACTGGTTTTGAACATTGTTGATATGCGAATGATAGGCGAACAGGGGGCGAACCTTCACATGGCAACGTGTCTGACCGCTTCAACCTGGCGAGGCCAGCATTATCCATGTCGAAATCGTCTCAAGTCGACTCAAACCTCCACGTGGTGTTCCCTGGGCAACGGCAAACTGGCATCCGTCAGTTTGACGGCTAATTTGAGCGGCGGGTCACTCCATAGACCTTAAACATGGAATGTGCGCAGGGTTTGGGTCCCGCCACATTACTACTGCCCAATGAAAACTAAACCAGCCTCGGATAAGAACCCCAATTACGTTGACGACCACCGCAAACGAAAAACGGACAATGATTTACGGATATGCACCTGGAATGTCCGAACCCTTTATAGGGAAGGTGCTATTATCCAACTGGCGGAAGCCCTCAAAACAATAAAGGCTGACATCACCGCCATCCAGGAAATGCGATGGAAACGGCAAGGCTGCTCTAAACAAGCACACTGTGATATCTACTACAGCTGCCATGCGGAGAGGCGCGAATTTGGATGTGGATTCGTTGTTAGCCGGAAACTACGCCACCTTGTTTCCCGGTTCACACCTGTGAATGAAAGATTGGCCACGATCCGCATCAAGGCAAAATTTTTCTACATTAGCCTTATTTCCGCGCACGCCCCGACGGAGGAAAAGGACGAAGCCGTCAAAGACGCTTTCTACGCTAGTCTTTAGGACGTATACGACCACCTTCCGGTCCATGACGTGAAAATAGTCCTCGGCGATTTTAATGCGAAAGTCGGAAGGGAAGGCATCTTTGGCCCCACTGTCGGTCAGTTCAGTCTTCATGAGACCTCCACCAACAACGGTCTAAGACTGATCGACTTCGCCGCGGCGCAAAACATGGTAGTTAGTAGCACCAGATTTAAGCACCTCGACATCCACAAGGCCACCTGGCTGTCCCCGGATCAAAAAACGCGAAACCAAATTGATCATGTTGTAATCGACGGAAGGCATGCCTCTAGTGTTCTAGATGTGCGTACATTTCGGGGGTCAACATTGATTCCGATCATTATCTTGTTGCAGCCAAGATCCGCATGAGATTATGCAATGCGAAGAACATACGCACAGGAATACAAAGAAAGCTAGATGTCGCTAAGCTGCAATTACAACGGACTGCCGAAGCCTACTCCGCTCAACTCTCGGTTACGCTCAACCAACCAACCTCTGGACCCGACAACGCCGGCGGACTTTGGGCGCATATATCCCACTCCATGCGCGCTGCCTCTGAAGAAGTCATTGGTTTCCGGCGCCCGCAACCTCGGAACCAATGGTATGATCACGAGTGTCGCATTGCGACTGCAGTAAAAACGCCGCATATAGAAAAACGCTGCAGTCAGCTGCAACGCGAGCCGTGCGAGAAAACTACCGCGAAAAGAGGAAGGAAGAGAGGCACCTTTTCAGACGCAAGAAAAGAGAGCAGGAAAAGCGTGAGCGTGAGGAACTAGAGGTATACCAGGGCAACAAGGATGCACGAAAATTTTATCAACAGGTTAAGCGTCTAACTCAAGGTTTCAAGCCCGGAGCATCCACTTGTAGAGATGAAAATGGAGATCTGAATACGGATACGCAGTGTGTGCTGAGATTGTGGAGACGGCACTTCTCCAATTTACTTACTGGCAACGATTCTACCAATGCCGCCCATGGAGAGCGCAGTTCTGAGCCACCAATCAACGATGACGGAGTGGAAGTACCACCACCTAGCCATGAAGAGGTTCGAGTTGCTATCCAACGACTCAAAAACAACAAAGCAGCGGGTGCTGACGGCCTGTCAGCTGACTTGTTTACAACCGGCAGCGATGACTTGATAAGGCGCATGCATCAGCTCATCAGCAAAATATGGCTAGAAGAAAGCATGCCCGACGATTGGAACCTCAGCGTACTGTGCCCTATACTTAAGAAAGGAGACCCAACAATCTGCGCAAGTTATAGAGGTATCAATCTTATTTCCATCGCATATAAGGTTCTCTCAAGCGTACTGTGTGAAAGATTAAAGCCGATTACAAAAACACTGATTGGACCTTATCAGTGTGGCTTTCGACCTGGTAAGTCCACCATAGACCAGATTTTCACGCTACGACAAATCCTGGAGAAAACCCACGAAAATCAAATTGACACACACCATCTCTTTGTCGATTTTAAAGCTGCGTTCGATAGCCCGAGAATGGATTGCCTATACGCAACAATGTCTGAGTTCGGTATACCTGCAAAGTTGATTAGACTTTGCAGAATGACGTTGAGCAACACACGCAGCTCCGTCAAGGTAGGAAATGACCTCTCCGAAACCTTCAATACCGAAAGAGGTTTCAGGCAAGGCGATCCACTGTCTTGCGATCTCTTTAACATCATCATGGAGGGGATCGTACGAAAGGCCGGTGTGCATCGTAATGGCACCATTTTCTACAAAGGCGTCTAGCTCCTTGCGTACGCTGATGATATTGATATTGTCGGCAGAACCAAGAGAGATGTTACCGCTGCTTTCGCCGCTATCGAAAAGGAATCAGCAAAAGTGGGTTTGACGATAAATGAGGGCAAATCAAAGTATATGCTGTCTACAATCAAGGGAGCGCGGCGTTTAGACTCCCACGTTTCATCCGGCAGCTATAACTTTGAAGTAGTCAAGGAGTTCGTTTACCTTGGCACCGCCATTAATACTAACAACGAAATCAGCCTGGAGATAAAGCGAAGAACAATAATTGCTAATAGGTGCTACTACGGGCTCAGTAAGCAACTAAGTTCCAGAGCCCTCTCTCGATCGACAAAACTAACACTCTACAAGACGCTCATTCTACCTGTGCTGCTTTATGGCGCTGAGGCATGGGTAGTTTCGCAAACTGACGCAGCCGCTCTGGGGGTGTTCGAGAGAAAAGTTCTTCGCAAAATCTTCGGTCCTGTTCGAGTCGGCGATAACTATCGCATCCGAATGAACCACGAGCTGTATGAGCTCTACGATGACATTGACGTAGTTCGGCGTATAACTGTGCAGCGACTACGCTGGCTGGGTCATGTTCATCGTATGAACGACGAAGCTCCAGCGAAAAAGGTGCTCGAGGCGAGGGTCGCTGGTACATGGAACATGCCTCCGATGGATGGACCAGGCTGAGGAAGCCCTAACCGCACTTGGTGTATCCGATTGGAGAAGGCGAGCGCAAAGCAGAGGCGCCTGGCGAGAGCTGATGAGGTCGGCTGAAACCCGGACACGGGTTGTTACGACCACCTAAGTAAGTAAGTAAGTGATATGCAAATCGATTGCAACGCTATTAGGACAGCGCAGTGGCGATTAGGTGCGGTGTCCGAACTATATTATTATTATTATTCAATGACAATACGTTTTAGTACTTTTTCGGAAATTTAATGTTATTTGTGTGGTTTGTGCATTACTATTAATATAGCCAAGACACAATCCAAATCCATCGTATAAGTAAGAAAAGAGGAACTAATACTTAATTTAATATGATTATGATCACCGTAATTTCATATGGGTACGTGGATTAGTGGGAAAAACGTCCATCTGAAGATCGAGAGGTAGTGTGTTTGAATTTTGCTAGAAACAGCAATATAAACATTTTTAAAATAACAAGTTTTTCGTTTGTATAGGAATCAGTTATCGTTATATTGGTTTTACAACTCATCTTATTCGATTGTTAAAGAAGTTTAATTTTAAAAAAAAGTGAAATCTTATATTAACAGCCACGCCTATACTTTAATAATAACAACATTTTTCTTGCAAAGCTTCCTAAGTCGTTCAAGCTCTTTGCTTTTACTCCGCAAGAAGCGATTTTCGAGTGTGAGCGAGTAGATGAGTAGTATAACTTGAAGTTGATAGTTCAATGAGTGAACAGGGAGGAGGGGTGGGGGGATAGATGGGTACATTTTGATTTGAGTTGTGTGGGTGGGTTATAAAAGCTATGTCGGTATGAAACATGTTTTTATGGCTTTGTCTTACTTAGATTGGTCTTGTCTATATTTCTTTGTTATAGACAAGCAAACCAAGAAAGAAATACTGTTTTTGCGCGCTGATTAAGAAAACTATTCAGCGTAAATATGTTGCATATGTGTATTGTACTGTCATACATGACAGTATATAAATAAAAAATATTTGTGCTCCAAGCAGTTAAGTTTTCATTCTTTTCAGCCATGCAGTTGGGAAAAACTGTTGTTTTTTTTTAAACAGGTACTTATATTAATTTTTACCATACAACAAGAGTCCACAAAAAGCAGCCATTCAATGCTGCTGTTGTTGTTTTTATTGTTGATGGTGTTGTTGCAATCTTATAAAGTAGCAGTTGCAGTAGTAGTTGTATTAATAGTTGTTGTTTTGTTTATTGTTTTTGTTGTTGCTGTCGAAAATGTTAAGTTATGAAGAAGTTGTGGGCTTGTAAATGTTTGTTGTTGTTGTTGTTGTTGTTGTTGTTGTATTAAGAGCTGCAACAAAGAAAGAAAAAATATGGCGGTGGAAATGTTAATTTGTTGTTGTTGCTTTTGTACTAGTATTTATTCAATATACATGCTTATGTTGCTGTTTTGTTTTTGGTTTATTTAGTCGGTTACTTACATGCGTTTAATGTTAAATATGCTGTTTTTTGTTGTTGTTTATTTTTATTTTACTTTAAAACATTTTAACATTTGTGGTATGCATGTATTTTTAATGCATCTTTTTTTTAGTTTATTTTTTTGGTCTAATCATTTCTTGCAATTAATAACTAAAGAAATATGCACAAAAGAGAAATCGTGCGCTTCAATATTTTTATAACTTTTGCATGCTTTTAATTTAAAATTTTTACACTCAGCATTACTTCTATATGACTTGGTTATATTTGGCACTTTCGAGAAATTTTTATTACTTATATAACTTATTAGCTGAAATATCCGGCGTTGCTTGGAAGCACTGGCGTAAAAACGATTTGGCAGCGATCGTGGGGAGGGGGATATAGAGTGGAAAGAGAGAGAATATAGAGTATATTTTGCCTTGTGGGCAATTGGTGAACAATAAAAAGGAAGTGCTCGTTGCACTATATATCAAAAGATCAATTTATATAAGCTGGAGTTCTTATAAATAGTTTTTATCACCCAGCTCTCTGTGCTGTTAGTAATTAATTTGACATTTTTAGAGTAAACAAAACTATTTAAGATAATTGGACGCGGAATTGGAAGTGATGTGTGTAGCTAAAATTTATTTATTAAATGCAGCTGCTCTTAAAAACACCAGAAATAAAAAAGTAACAACGTTTATCCTTTTCTTACAAAATATGTCTGTCCTGCCCACGCGCCACTTGTTTTCAGATTTTAAAATTGAACAAAAAAATGAAGTATCATACGGGCCTTAGTTAACGGTACTGTCGATAAATTTAATTAATTTATTATTTTATTTATTCAAACCTCTTGTACATTATTAAGTATATTTTTAACAATATTCTGTAATTTTTTCATGCGGATATATTGAAAAACATGCCGTGGCAGAGTTTGCACCAGAACGTCTTATAAAAATAACAATTTGCGGTGATCACTATATCTTGGTCGGAATTTATCTGAAATCAAAAACCATAAAAATTTAGTCAAAGTATCATCAAATCCTCCTCACAACGATCTATGTTTTTTTTTTTTTTTTTTTTATTTTAAAATGTTTGGTGGCCATCTTAAGTGAAAAATTTCGCCATTTTGTGGGTGGGAAATCCCCTTAATATAAAAAAAATTTAATTAAATGTTGGTGGGAGGTATTTCATATGTAGAAAATGTGTATCAAATTTGAAATGAATCGGTCAAGTATTTTTGAAATGGCAGTGAACACGGACTTTGAAATATTAGTTTTGAGAAAAACGCGCTTGAAAGCTTATCGAGCTAATCGGCTTTCGAGGTACACTTACTTAAAAATTCAAATCTCCGTTAGCTTTTCCCGAATCGACTTTAAACTTATACACAATAGTCTTGAGATGTTGTGCATTCATATAAAAAAATATAAAGAAATGGTAAAAATAAAAGTTAAAAAACCTTATCCCCTTAAGGTCTTGCTTGTCGCGCTTTTAAAGTTCAAGAATTCTTTCATATACTATTATAATAGTTTCAACTCTTATATATTTTCCTATCCTATATATTGACCAGGGACATAAGAAACCCACATGTCATGCTTTATTTAAATTCATTCAATGGCTTTCACATGATTATGTAATAGACAAACAGTCAAACATTTTTAAAAATTACAATTTTGGATTCAACATCATGCAAACTGCTCAGCGCAATAAGAACTTCAAAAAAATATTTGAATAAACATAATTCTTCCGATTTAATTTAATTAAATTTACACATATAAATTTTGCCGGGTTTTTCCACAATTTTTCCAACTTCTTGTAATAACTTCTTTCCGTTAGTAAAAAAAAAACGACCTTTTGTTGATGTTATTTGTTATAACTGCACTTTTAATATTGCTTTAAAACATGTTTTTGTTGCTGCTATTTTCATATGACAACCTTATTTAAGATTTCATTTATTTATTTATCATTTAAGTATCAGATTAAGTATCAGATTATTGAGATTTTTTTTCTTAATTTAGTGCGAGTTCGCTTGTTCAATGAACTCACAAAAATGGCACTGCGGCAAAGCAAAGAAAGATAAAAAGAAAGAACAAAGAAAATATACCAAATTTGTTACAGTTTTCATAAGCTTGTCCATAAATGCATATAAGTTTCCATACCTTTTTTATTTTACAATCGTCTTGAGGCATAAGTGTTTAAGCGCATTTAGGTAAAAAAAGAACAGCAAAAACAACAACAACAAGCACATTTAAGCCCGTTCGTTTGTATTGTATTTCAAGAGTGTTGAAAATATAAGCTGGCTTATGTAATCGACTCGTGCAAGATTTTAAAAGTATACAATTTTATCATCGTGTAATTTTGAATGTCATGATGCCAAAAAAGGGAGCAGTTCACCTTCAGAAAGTATCGCTTTTTGCATACCAAGTCTGCTAATTTAAGAGATTCGAATGTGTTGTTATTAGCATTAACTGGATTCTTGAAGGACTTATTTTGGGAATGGTCGAAATTGAAGAGTATGATTATGAAAAAGTAAAAGTCTAGAAAAGTACAAAAGTAAAATGTAACCAAAAACACTACATACTTGAAATTTAAAATTAATCAGAAAACATTGAACGTCGCTGAAGTGATAAAGATCCAAGCATAATTTTAGTTTTTTTTTAAGTTACAAGAAACATTTTATTACAGTTTCTTTACAAGGTACATATAAAGCCAAAGACCAAGGCAAAAAATCCTTATTTTCCCTTATTCTTATTTTAATCCTAGTTTTTTTCTTCTCTTCTCATAATCCTTGTCAAAATTCTTGTGCTAACTTTTATCCTAATCCTCGTCCTGGCCCTTATCTTTATTCTTGTCGCAATCCTTATCCTAATCCTTGTCCGATTCCTTATCCTATTTCTTGTCATAGTTCTTTTTCTATGCTTATCCTTTACGTTATTCTTATTTTTACCTTAGTCCTTATGAACATCCTTCTCTAAATGCTTGTCCTTATCCTAGTCCTCTTTTTGTCCTAATCTATGTACTAATTCTTTTCCTAATTATTGTGCTTAACGTTTGTTATAATCCGTGTACCAATCCTAGTTCTAATCCTTGTACTAGTCTCTGCTCTAATCTTTGCCCTCCCCCCCTCTCCCCCCCTAATACTTTTATACCCCCACGCATACTGCTTTAAGGGTATATTAACTTTGTTACTCCTTTTGTAGCGCCCATACGGAGGTGTGGCAGTTTAGAAAATTTTATGATTAGCATCACCATCTGAGCTTGCCCACCTGTTTGTCCGTCTGCCCGACTGTAATCACGTTTACAGCCGTTATTTCAAAATTTATCGTGATGAAATTTGAAATATGAGTTTCTACCTAAAAAATAAAATTCAAGTTCGAAAATGAGTCAAACCGTATGCAAACCACGCCTACCTCCCATACAAAGATTATATTAATCGTTAAGCCTTTTAACAATTCACAAAACTAAAGTAATGTCTACGAGTTTTCCACATAAGCTTTGATGAATTTGGCGAAATCGGATAAAAACCACGCCTATCTGCCATACAAAATGACGTCAGCCAAACTTTTGAATCTCTTTAAATTCGACAAAAGGCGACTTAGCGTCATCAAATATAGCATATAAGCCAAGTTATCCTATATGAACCCCGGCTTTGAAATTAGGTAATATCGAGTGAAAACCACGTCTACTTCTCGTACAAAGTGATTTTATTTTTCATGAAATTATCAAAGCGTCTTCTATTATTTAAACTTATTCTTGTATTATTAACGACTGTAATGTAACGACTTGACATATGCCTTGATTTTCAATATAAACTCTGACTATGAAATTTGACAAAATTAAATGAAAGCAGTAAATTTAAAGAAAGCTGTCGTGTTCAGTAATGAATTCATCTCATGAAATAAATAACCCAATTTGAGTAAAAAAATTTAAGGGGTTTTAAACATTTTTCTTAGCATTAAACTTGTTTAAAATGGAGAAAAATGCGAAATTCTCTAACTTTTCTAACTAAAAAATAGATTCATCAAGACTAGAGTTACCATCATATCACTTTAAAAGAGGACATGTTCTCTTTTTTCTCGAGATCTTTTTTTATCTTTTATTAAAGTGAAAAGTTATCTTTTTTTGAGATTGCTTAAATGCGTTATCGGAAACCTATTCTATTTTTCTCAGATAAAATTTGGCCTTTACTTATGCAGATTTTTAATCAAATATCTGAAATAGAAACAAAAATGATTTATTTGGACAATTTAAAAAATTAATTATCAGAAACTTTTGCCACTTACATTATAAATTACCTCAACAAATTTAATTCATACTATACTGCTACAGAATCTAAACGAGCACATAAAATCGGTAGCGTATGGTTCACCATGCAGTCCAACACGGTATTGACAGTTTGCCATCTGATGTTGAGTCTATTGTGCTTGAAATTTACAACTGTTTTTCAATTTACACAATTCAGGTTGTAAATTTAATAGATTTTTGCTTTGTCGCTGAAGTCGAATTTAAAAACTGTATCTAGAAATAATTACTTTTATTTTATTCATATTTTTTATCATTAGAAAATTGTCTACTTTGTTAAAAAAATTGTTTTCAGTCGGAATCAAGTGAAGCTTATTTATTTGCATTTTTATTTCATGACAAAATAACGGCTATGGAAAATGAAAGAATTTCTGTTATAGAAATAATAAATAAATAAATAATAATAATGATCTTTATGTGATAATGGAAAGATTTAGAAATTAATTTTTTCCTTTAAGAGTTAAACAAAATTTAAAAAAATTATAAAACAAAATGTTAGCAACAGTGAAGCCGAAATTTTAAAAAGTAATATATTCACTAGTTACAAAATATCTTATGATTATTTAAAAGCATGACAATTTTTCGAATGAATAAATTTAAATAAAATGCCTGACGTGAGTGGAATCAAAATTGTGCTGAATTTACTAACCTACGGAAAACAGATAAGTATTTTGATCAAAATGATTATTTAAAAAATTTTTTTTAAGAAAATTTAAATAACAAGGAGTTCAAACAATTATTTGCCTACCCAATTTTACTTTCAAAATTATACGAGTAGCAAATTTTTATACCCAACTCGTAACGCCAATAAAGAGGCGTGTCAGGAATAGAAAAGTATATATATTTTTGATCAGCATCACCACCAGAGTCGATATCCGTCTGTGGATATCACCATTACAGCCGTAATTTTAAAGCTATCGCGATGAAAAACAAATATAAAAATCTTTTTAAGAAAAGAAGATCAAGTTCGAAAATGACCCAAATCGGATGAATACCACGCCTACCTCCCATACAAAGTGGCCTTATATTAAACGGAAAATCTCTTAAAAATCTGCTTAATTAAAGAAAGGTCTTGAAAATTTGATATTTAATGTAGACCATTTCTATGATATTTGGCAAAATCAGATGAAAACCACGCCTACCTTCCATTCGTAGTGGCTTTATCTTAAACTAAAATCTCTTAAAAATGCACAAAAATTAAATAAATGTCTTGAAATTTTGCACATGAGCTGTGATATATATATAATACAAACCATCTCTATGATATTTGGCAATATCGGATGAAAACCACGCCTACCTCCTATTTAAAGTGACGTCATCAAAATAGGAAAACTTTCGTAAATATATAAAACTGAATTTCGTATTTTAGCTTCGGTACCCTGCCGAAGCTCCATTCCTTACTAGATTTTTTTTTGTTGCTCAATTACATAATGATAACTTATACCAAATAAAAATGTTTCTGCTATTATTCCATTCATTTTAGATACTACTTTTGTACAAACCCTTATTTTCAGTAGATGTATTTTATATATGTCGACTTTTTTCATAGCAAACGTTACCATTTTCAAGACAAATTAAAAAAAAAAATTCGCTAGAGCAATGCAAAATTGCTTGGAAAAACGAAAGCTTAACATCGCTTATAAATATCATACTCGTAATATTTGAATTAACTATAACAAAATTGCATATTAAAGTACCATTTTTGACTATGGCCATTAATGCTTATATACAATAAAGTGTCTGATAAAATAAAAGGAATATCTAACTTTAGATTTTGCCACTTCTTTAATAAAGCCACAGAATAGCAAAAGAAAATAAGATAAATTCACATTATATGAGAAAAATGCATTGATGATTCAGTTGCTGCTTATGATAATGCTTATGCTTGTTGCTATGCTTATGCTTGTTGCTTTAGTTCGTGCCGAAATCTCGAACACAACATCGTGTTGTTTGTTGAACAGAATTGTTTTATGAATTTCTCAGAGCCTTACAAGCAATGCATACGTATATAAATGCTTGCACTGCTAAAAAACTTTCAGTCTGCTGGCAGACTCCAATCAGGTTGGGTCGCTTTGTCCGCCTGATTTACACAGAAAATAAAACGCTGCAATACGAAGAAAAGATGCATGTTCATTATATTAGTTTATATATGGTATTTAAAAAACGCAGCGCTACTACATATAAACCATTATTTAAATCAAGAACTGTTTTATGAATATTTTTCAGTAACTTATTGTGTTGTTGTTATTAATACGTATGTATGAAATATTTGCATATATACGAGTATATTTCTTTTGTTTTTTAGTTTTTTATTGTTTTTGTTAATTTTAAGCAAGATGAATACAATAACTAATACGTACATAATAAAAAAAAAAAATTAAATTACTATAATTCAGGTTTACATATATGCAGATTGGAAACCGACATGGTAGTTATGCTATTATAAACTTCATGTATTTTTAAAATATATTAAATTCGATTTATTTATTGAACTAATTTTATGTTCACACATTTAAAATATTTTTTGCTTGTTCAAATTTAAATATTCAATTATATTCAAAATAAATGTAAGTTCTTTACTGCAGGAAAAATAATAAATGCATATTATTCCGAAATATTTATTTTAATTTATTCAACAAATGATTGCATTATATTTATTTTTAAACAACATAAAATGAACAAGAACAACAAATTCATGAAATAATATATTAAACAAAAAATTCTACGTCCACACCTACGATACTATCAAAACTATGTCTTTTTTTTATGAAATTTGTAAGCTAATGTGACTCCAATCCATAAAGAAAATTCCGTTCTTTCATTCCTTTGAATGGCTTCTTTTATTTTGAAGATTTGCGAAATCAAGACAAAACAAACTTCCCGAAATTAAAAAAAAAAAAATATGGGGCTTTTACGTGAAGTGGACAATTAAAAATTGTATCCATTGGAACGTAATCTTTTGGTGTGTAAGACCTATTAACTCTCCAACTTTTGTACAAGAATTTGGTCCTGTGCTAAGTCTAGTTTTCGAATAATGGGTTTCGTAAAATCAACTAAAATGTACATATGACTTTTTTGAAGCAGATTTTTCAGTTGAAAAAAATTTATAAAAACACTTTATAGTGTGATTTCTATAGGTAATTGGATGATTTCTTGAGGGACATTTTTATGATATTTTTTAAGAATATCGTTAACAAAAAATTTATTATTTATTTAAGGATATAATAAAATCATATTCTAAGAGTATTGTGTGAAATATTAATTTTAAAATATGAACAAATAAGGTTGTGAAAGCACTTTTTAATGGGCACCTTAGAAAAGGGTGCTTTGCGGTTGGACACTAGAACTCATTACTGAATCATCTGAAAAAAAAATCATAAGAGTTTAAATATGTATCTAAAAAAAAAAGATCAAGTTCAAAAATGAGTCATCAAAACATGAGGATCATGAGGATCAAAACCAAGCCTACCTCCCATACAAAGTGTTTTTATTTTATCCGTAAAATCTCTCAATAATGTTAATTGAATCTAAAAAATGTATCTCTTTGTTCTCCTTTTTTTTGTCAAGATTTCTCTTCTTTTGTCCTAGACTTCTGGTAACCCTAATCAAGACTAGCTCGATTTTCACGTTTGAGGTATATTTAGAAATTTTGAATATTTTCAGTTTTTTTTTTGAGTTAAAATTTTGGAAGCCCTTCAAATAGTTTAGCCAAGTTTAAAAATAAGCGTCAGAAGGCGTCGTCCAGACCTTCCAAGGCAAAGCAGCCCTCAGCAATGCCATCAGAAAATAATAATACGGTGATTTCTTATACACCATCTTCTATTCCTCCATTGACTAGTAGTCCAAATACGATTTCAACTACGCCTAACAGTCATTTGACTTTAAGAGCAGTTTCGAGGACCAGAAATGTTTTCATTTCACGTCTTCAGCCCGACACATCAATAGAAAATATATTGACGTTTGTCAGGCAATCCAAGTTAGTGAACTCAAATGCATTCTGTTCATGCAACAAAATTGGTAATAAGCCTTCCCATGCTTCTTTCATTTTAACAGTTGCAGCCGATGATTTTACAACTGTTCTTAACTCTAATTTGTGGGCCGATAATATTCTTGTTACTGAGTTCAAGCCAAAAAATAAGCCAAAAAAACTAAATAGGCTGTCCCTTTACTATCAAAATGTAAGGGGACTAAGTTCTAAGACGCAGAGCTTATTTCTATCAACTCAAAATTGCTCTGAGGATATTACGCGTTAACAGAAACGTGGCTGAACGGAAGCATTACTGATTTGGAATTGTTTGACAATAGTTTTCAAGTTTTTAGAAAAGACAGATACACTGACAATATTTCTTCTGTCGGTGGTGGTGTCCTTTTGGCTGTAAGGAACTGCTTTGTCAGTTTTATTGTTGACATTCCCTGCTCTTCTAATATTGAACTAATTTGCGTTAAAGTTATACATTGTAACTGTAATGTATATGTTATTAATGCGTATGTTCCTCCTAAGAGTAGTGTAGAGGTCTATGCAAGCCTTGCGGAGTGCATAGATTACATAATTGATTTACTTGACGTTAATGACGACATTTTATTATTGGGCGATTTTAATCTACCTGATTTAAAATGGCATTCTTCTGACGATGATACGTACTATTGTGCATCTAATTCGAAGACCCGCCAAGAACATATATTTGTTGATAATATATGTTCAGACTTACAACAAGTGAGTTGTATTTATAATAGTCTTGAAAGACTTCTTGACCTGGTCTTAACTACAGACAGTAACAATGTTGTTGTTAAGAGGGCCTTTCATGCTCTAACTACTGTTGATGAATATCATCCACCATTGAGTATTTGGTACGAATCCGACAGAGCAAATATAGTAAATTCTAATTCAGCAGATAAGCTTTATGAATTCAATTTTAAAAAAGCTGACTTTTTGAAGTTGAATCAGTTGCTTCATGGTAAACTTAATGCAATTTTAGAATATATAAATGTAAATTGCCTTGATGACTCCATACATTTTTTTTATATGGAACTCTTTGCTGTGTTTTCTCAATCAGTACCTTATAGTCTCAAATTTGCGAGGAATTCTGCGTACCCGTGGTACACAAAGGATTTAAAGACTCTTCGCAACAACAGGAATAGGGCATGGAAGAAATACGTCTGTAGCTTAGGCTCAAACGACCTAGAAACTTACAAACGTTTGTTTCTGGAATTTGAAAATCGCTCAGCTACATTATATCACGAATATTTAGATAATGTTAAGCTGAGAATATTGACAGATCCAAAGAAATTTTGGGGATTCGTAAACACAAAGAAGAAATCTGATGGATTTCCTTCTTCATTTAGAACTCCTGAGGGATTTACTGACAATCCCGTCAAAATTTGTGGCCTTTTCGCCAATCTTTTTAAAGAATCATTCTGTTCAGATTCTTTTAATCCTGATGGAGAGTACTTTGAATATATGAATTCCGAACCCAGAGTATCTTTGGAACATATATCCTTCACTCCAGAGGATATTTTAATGTATATTAGATCGATCGATGAGGAGTTTGGTGCTGGACCTGACGGTGTTCCTGCCGCAGTGTTAACACAATGCGGTTCCGTTTTGAGTCAACCACTGTCTTTATTATTCAATAAATCTATTAACGAAAGTTATTTTCCACTTTTTTGGAAAAAATCATTTATAAGTCCTATTTTTAAAAAGGGTTGCAGGAACGATGTCAGTAACTATAGGCCTATCGCTAAGCTCTCATCGATTCCAAAACTTTTTGAGCGGATGGTGTACGATCGGGTGAAAATTCACTGTGGCAAAGTCATAACAACTCGTCAGCATGGTTTTGTGAATGGCAGATCCACTGTGTCTAATCTTCTCGATTTTACAACATTCTGCTTAAATTCTATTGATTCTGGTAACCAGGTCGATTGTGTTTACACTGACTTTAGTAAGGCATTTGATAAGCTACCACACAATCTAATCTTATTTAAAGTTGAGTTAATGGGATTTCCACAATATTTTGTGAACTGGATTAAATCGTATTTGGTGGAGCGATCTTATCAAATACGTTTCCGAGGCGCATTGTCTTCTGAATTTATTGCTGGATCAGGTGTTCCTCAGGGTAGTCACCTTGGTCCTCTTCTGTTTATTTTAGCTATCAATGATGTAACTCACGTCATTGAACACTCTCATCTGCTTATTTATGCCGATGATATGAAAATATACAGAACGATTAATTCTAGAGATAATTCAGATCTACTCCAGTCTGATCTAAAATCCTTTGAAGTTTGGTGTTCTAAAAATAATATGTTTTTAAATCCAGATAAATGCCAAACTATGACCTTTTCGCGAAAAAGGAATAATTATATTTTTGATTATAAGATTAAAGATACTGCCTTGAGTCGTGTAGACACCGTCAAAGACCTAGGTATATGCATGGATTCTAAGCTATCGTTTAACATTCATATTGATAATATTTGTAAAAAAGCATCTTCAATGCTTAGTTTCATAAAACGCTGGGCCAAAGAATTTAATAGCATGATTACAACTACAACGTTGTATTATGCAATCGTGCGTCCTCACTTAGAGTATGCAAGTCAAGTGTGGTCCCCAAGTTACAATGTGCATGTTGATCGAATAGAAAGAATCCAAAAACGTTTTGTTCAGTTTGCTCTAAGGGGCTTAAGTGGAACTGACATATTAGACCTTCCTCCTTATACGGATCGTTTAAAACTATTAAAAATGCAGTCTTTAGGTGATCGAAGGAAATCGGCAGATATCGTATATTTACACCAGCTCATAACAGGTGTATTCGATTCTCCAGAACTTCTTTCTCACATAAATTTTAACACTAACCGTAGAAGCAGTAGAAACGCTAACAACTTAATTTATTTGCCATTTAGTAGAACAAATTATATGGCTACTGCTCCTTTAAGTCGCATGAGTTCCTTTGTTAACAATTGTAGCGTTTTTGATGTTAATTTGTCAAAAGGTCAACTCAAAAGTAGATTAAAATTAGTTGTGTAAATAGATCTATGTATACGCATGGTTAGTTGTTACGTCTTGTGTTGTCCCTGAGCCCAACCCATTCATTGGTGGGTAAATTTTTCCCACATTAACTTGTTTGTGGTCACGGGTATCCATAACATTGATATTTTCAATGATTACTGGGTAGTGGCTTTAGATGGGTTAATGCTGAGGAAGTGCGATATAGCTGTAGTAGCTGAACTCTATTGTTATTGCATGTTTATAAAAAAAAACTTTTGTTGAAAGTACGTGGAACCTTTACCTTTCCAACGTTCAAAAATCTTGAGGATGATATTTAAGATGCGTTCTCTAGAGAGGCTTAACCATTTCAGTCACGGAAGAAAGTATAGTGGCACCAACTTTTATAGCGGATCGGTTAGATGTACAGACAGGTGATGATGGTGTTCAAGAGTATGCATACTTTTATATACATTATACGTACACTTTGGACAACGAAGTTTTTTCCACATTTTGGTCGCTTGTGACAATCTTTTAATCACCCGTTGTTTATCTATTGAAACATTCCTAGATCTCGTTTCGTTTCAGCATTGATTCACAGATGGAAATTCTGTCCATTAAAATTTGTACAAGTAATTTATGTGGTACCCAAATATTGAGCTATATTTAGTTTCTAGTCTTATGCAAATGGTTTAAACAATGTTTAGTTCCGCAGCGATTCTACTCTTAATTTCTTGAAAAGTTGGTTACACGATGATCAAGTAACAAGTACTTCTTAACTACCTCAAAATCGGTATCGTCGCACTAATTTGAATTTGATATAGTTGTGACTATATCAAAGCTCATCACCTCATTAAATAAAAACGAGAGTCAACAGCAAGAAGACATGAAAGTGGGAACAATATATTAGTTGGATTCGATAACGGGGCGTGGCGTGTCTTATGCAATTTACTCATAAATGTTATATATATTTAATCCCGAGATGATAATTTATTCAGCAAGTTTTGTTTAGTAACTAAGGTTTTCAATTACTAAATGCGTGGCAACCATCAATATCTTGAATTGCCTGCCAATGTGGAAGTCTTTTATTGAGTTTTTCAGAACCCGTAGCTCTTATCAGCCAGGCTATATCTGGCTATATAAGGGCTATATCTTTGTAGCGCAATTTCGTTTTCGGAGAATTTGGTAGAAAATTTAATAGATTATAAAAATATAAATAAATCTTTACAACGAATTTTACGTTTCGCATTGGAATTTTTTATTTATTTTATGATATTCACACCGCTTAAATTTGAGTTTTATTGTTTCGTTTTAACACTATTTCTAAACAAAATGTCTGCAAAAATGCTTTATTGCCCAATCAGACTGTTACCAGTTGTTACCATAGCGAAGTAGCAGAACAATGGCTTTGTAAGCCATTTTAGCTAATAACAGTATTTATTATACAATTGTTGTTGGCTGACGTTAGCTTTCATTAATCACCATTAAATCAAATAAATTGTTTATATAACGTTAGTTTGACTTATCTTTCCTTGTTTGGTTAGAAGGTCAAGTTCTACATATTGCTTACTGTGTGAATAATGAACAATTGAAAAGATAACTTTTTTTCAAAGAATAGCAAAGAAAAAATCTGAAGGGAATCGCAGTAAAAGGTGTGCTTTAAGGGGCCATTTTCATGTAGCACTTAAAAACTTATGATTTTTTCGGAATTTTTTTTGGACAAACTATTTATTATAATTAAAAAAAAAAAGGGTTGCACATGAAAGTACATCGAACCTCAGGTTTTTTTTTTTTTGCAGAGCCTGCTTTCCTCTCTTCGAGCGTGTTCAAAAATACAGTCGAACTTCCTTATAGCGAATCCGGAAAAGACCAAAAAAAAGTGAAATAAGAATAAAAGAATTCGCTGTGTTTTAGAAATTAGTTCGAAATAGAATTTCGTTGTATAGAATTTCATTATTGAAACGTTCGACTGTACATGTTATTTTGAGCGGTACTAAAGACTGAGGAAAAACGGCAGGTACAACTGAGCTAAACCTTATGCTTTCTTTTCTCTGAGGTGATTTTTAACAGATACAGTTCTTTAGACATAAAAGTAAATTTTTCAGAGCGCTTAAATGAACATAAAGAAACATTTTTTCATCATTTTCATGGAATGATCTTCGACTGAGTTGTAGCTAAAATACCCCCCGCGGCCATATTTGAGGTAATCTGCAAAAACTATTTTTGTCATAAGTTTAGTTTAATTTAATCGCAGCTTATGTGAAAAGAAACAAGTCAATGCGTATACATTAATTTTTGTGAATTGTGTGTGTGTGCATACTCGTACTTTGTATGGGTGATAGAGCGAGTTTTCTTTTGATTTTTCCCAGTAAAAATCCAGCACGCATTTAAATAATCAAAGCATTCCAGCAAAAAAGTGCTTCCAAAGGAAGGTAAAGTGGAAGGAAATTCTTGAATTCCAAACCTTCCACTTTCATAACTAGAAAATAATCTTTTAACATATGCATATCATTTGATGGAATCCCTATAGGAACAAACTAACTTGTTTTTAAAAACAACTAATTAAAAAACTAGTTTAAAATAAACCAGTTTATTAACTACTTTGAATTATATTAAGGCAGCATCCACTTCAATTCTAAATAGTTTTTATTGCATTATATATGAAGTAATCGAAATACTACTAGTGATTGATAAACTACTTTGAATTATATTATGGCGGCACCTACTCTGATTTTGATTGCAAATTTTGGTTTTAATTGCAAATTTTTATTAGATTACAAGTTTATATATATTTAACCATGTTATTTCATCAAATATTATTAAGTTTAGGCCATCAGCAAAGTTTTCAATTGATTGTCTTAAAGTAATTAAAAAATAATTTAAATATAACTAATTTAACAAGTAGTTGACAATATATGCAGACGAAAGTCAATTGACTTATTTAGCGGACATCACCATACAAAATATGTTAGTTAATTCTATGGAAAAAAGTTAGAATTTCAACTAGTTGTGGTTGACAAAAAACTACTTTATCAACTACTTTTAAATTAGTTGATTTTCCTACAGGGATGCTTTACTTACAATTAGTTTTATCCAGAAAAGCTTCCAGAATTTCTTCTAAGGAAGATTTCTTTGAGTGCATTCAATGAAAGCAGTGATCGTCTATCAAGCGACCGAAGTTTTTTGTTGAATGTAATCCAATATAAGGGGTTAGTAGGATAGCAAGGTCAATCCTAAGACTAGTGATTGCTTAGGTCGAGAAAAATAAATCGTATGTGAGGTCTATTCTCAGCCCCTTCTTGTTAGAAGCAAAAGTAATGTCAATTTTTACGCAATAACTTTCAAAGTACGATGGACACGTAGTATTTAAGAATAGTTTTGAGAACACAATCAATCAAAAAATATGAGCTGATCGAACTCAAACTTGGATTTTTTTAAAGAGGTATGAGTAGTTTTCACTAGATTTGGCGAAATTTCTTAGTCAGGACTTTTATTAAAAATCAGAGCTGTTCATAAATTACGTAACATGTTTTTGGCCAATTTTGGACCCTTCCTCCCCTCCCCCCTAAACGTGTTAAGTAATTTGTGAACAGCCCCTTATGGGGAAGTTGGAAATCATTCCACTAATTTTTGTGGAATTTTAGACTTTACCGTTTATATAAAGACACTTTGTATGGGAGGTAGGCGTGGTGTTAATCCGATTTGGCTCATTTCCAAAATTTATTTTTTTGTTTTTTTATAGAAGCTCATATTTGGAACGGACATGACTAAATTGCCTCAGATGGTGAGCTGATCAAAAATAGATATACTTTTCTATACCTGCGGAGTGACAAAGTTAATATACCCCTTAAGCAGTACGCGTGGGTGTATAAATATGAGGTGTACTGGGCTGAAAGTATAAATAATCTCCAGGTCCTTCTTATAAAACATGTCTCAACATTTCAAACGCCATACATTCAAATGATAGGCACCGATTAAATAACAAGTATTTTTTAATATGCTCAGAGGGGAAGGAAGGTTCTAAAAACATTCTCAGATGCTCTTTATTATATATATTATAATGTACATTTTTTATTTATAATAAACAATATGCCTAAAAGAAAAAAAATGTCTTTTTTTTAACATACTACATGAAAAAGACCCCTTTAGAAACTTTAAACTGACATTTATAATATAAAAATAATCAAAGCAGAAACAATTTTTTTTAAGCTATCTCTGAAGCTCAGAAAACCATTCGTCACAAGCTTATAAATAAATGTTTGCAAATTAATTGCCAATGATTTTGTTTCATGCACAACGAGATAAACGTTTGAAAAGAGTTGAATCAATGAATTCTTGTATATATGTAATGTTTTTGTACTTTTTTTTTTAAATGCTATATTCATGCTTCATGAATTACTATGAATAAACATGATTTAAGCACGTAAGTTTTTTGAGGTGTTGTTAGAATGCTTCTAACTTTGCAACAACAAGAATAAAAAAAAAAAAAAATTAACGATAACAAAAAATTAACAAAGAATGAGGTGTGTTCCGGCGATTAACACAAAAACATTTTAAATATCTCTTCGATGTTGTTTCTACGTAGTTGCAACTTGCAAGTCATAATTTCAAAATAGACAACTATTTATAAACATTTCCCCAAAATAGTTAAAAATAAATTAAAACATTTTAAATAATTAAAAATAAAAAATAATTATAATTTTAAAAATTCAGCTAGCTAATATTAAAAATCTTAGTACAAACAAAAACTGTTTTTCTACCATAAAGTGTGTTATACACGAACAATAAAACACACACGTTTACAAGTGTAATTATATAACACGACGTGCTCATGCCTTCACTTTTACTAAAACAACTACAACAAAAGCAATTTAAATAATACTTAGAAGTACTCAAAATAATACTCTTATTAGTCTTACAAGCGAAACATGTCGCAATTAAGACCAGTTCTTTTGTCTATTAAAGACAACTGTAGTTATAAGACCAAAAATACCAGCCGAAATAAAACATTTTAGCACTTTTAACTGCAAACAAAAAAAAAACCAGATACACATAAAATATCTTATAATTTGAATCGCACCTAATGCTAATTAGCGGCACTATGAAATATCGCCCAGAAGAAAATTTGCCAAAAAAATAAAGAAATGAAAGATCAACCAAATGAAAAATGACCCAAAACTGAACGAAAAGTGGCTCAAAACGAAAAAAAAATACTTATATAAAAAAAAAGTCGGAAACATTTTTAGAAAAATAGCCCAAAAATTTAAAACGAAAATTCGCCCACATTTTTGCATTGTACCCAGGAGATAAGCTTGCCTTGTACGAAAGAGGGGAATTTTTAAGGCCCATTTTATAGTTTTTCTTATACCCTTTTAACTTCAATGAATCATGCTGAAAAATCCATAAAAAATTTTGTACAGGAACGAAAAACCATTAGAAAAAACTTAAAAAAAGGACCCAAAAACAAAAAAACGGAAATTCACCCAACTAAAATATAAAATAACCCAATTCTTTTCCTTTTGTATTGAATAGTATTGTGTGATTTTTAGTTTTTTTGCCGTTTTTTTTTTTGGCAATATTTCATAGCACCCTACTTAGCTACATATCTTTTTTGGCTATGCAAGAAGTAAAAGAAAGCCGATTAGAAATCACTTCCAGGCAGCGGCGCAGTGTCGCAAGTGGCTCTCGAAATTTACACCAGAAAAAAACATAAGAAAAGTCCAAACATTGTTGAAGCATCGAATTTTGGTTGAAACGCCAAAAATTTGAAATGGCAATTGAGCCCCAACGCACAAAATTACGCCCAAACGGGTTGAAAATAAAGCCCGAAAGAAAATCCAAGCTACGCCGGAGATGGTCAGCAGTTTTTCGGGTTTTATTTTCAAATTTTTGAGGCGTAATTTCCGTAATCCAGATTTATTGTAAGATTTTCCAAATATAAAACGAACAGATTTGAGTAGTAAATGAATGTTGCCCTGTGAAAGTATCTGCAAAGATTTCTTTCATTTTATTTGTTTTTGATGCTATTCCATGAACAAGGGATCCATGGGCATTATGTCCATATAAGGTTTGGCTTCATACGGAATGTTTTTTTTTTCAGTACAAGGGCTAACCATTTTGTCATAACGAGCTTAAAATTTCTAAGCTTTTTGGTAAACAAAAATTCGGGCGATTTCAAAATTTTAGTTAGGCAAAAATGCACGATTTTTTTTCGGCCCAAGTTCCAAGCTTATTTTTCGGCTTGGTATCATACCGTCCAATGCCATAAAGCCTAAAGCATTGAAAGTCACAACCAAAAGCCCAAAAAAGTTCTGTATAATTTATTGGGCGTGGTGTCATATCGCCCAATGTCATAAAGCCCAAGGCAAGAAATGCCGCAAAGCCCAAAGCATGTCATAACGCCCAAATTGGGGGAAAAAATGGTCACAGCAGCCAACTCGAATGTCATAACAAGGGGAAAAAATTGGGCTTTATGGCATTGCATTTAAGCATTACAAAATCGAAGTTTGAAGTCATATCGCACAAAATAAATTTGTCTGTTGTGACTGTTGGCTGTGCGAACTATCGCCCAAGACGCCAACGCCCAAACACGAAAATGAACGAACGCCCAAAAAAAATTTTGGGCGATCGTTCATCTGTCGTTTTGGGCGAAATGACATTTTTTATTTTGGGCGATCGTTCATCGTAAGAAATCACCCAAATTTTTGAAAGTGTACGATCGCCCAAAACGAAGCATTTCGGCAATCGTACATTATGAACGAACGCCGCAAAAATTTTGGGCATTCGTTCATTTTGCTTAATTTAAGCGAACTCTCGTTAATTACAAAGTAACGGTAACAAATTTGTTGTTTTCAATTTAAGTTACAGTTCCATTCATGTTTAGTGCAACGTTCGTCAAAAATAAATGTTCGTGATAGTAATTCATAGTGTTTAGTTTGAAAATAAAATAATTGCTTACTATTGTTTTTTTGTGTTAAATGGAAAATATGGAGTATGAATTAATGGATGGGAAAAGACACAAAAGTGTTGTTTTGTATGTAATCCACGAAAAACAACTATACAAAATTAAAAGTAAAACGACAACAAAAACATATTATATTTGTTATAAATCTAAGTGTCCAGCAAGACTTGAGTTGACTTCTGATGGCATGTGCATGAAGCCGCGAAAAGCACAATCTGGGAAGCATAACCACCCCCATCAAGAAGATATTTACAAACAAATGAAAAGCATCGCAACTTTGCGAAACGATTGTTTGTCGGGGGCAGGTGTACTCAGCCAGGTTAATGCAATCAGCGGAATTCGGACAGCATTCAGAAATTCATTGCAACAGTAAGTATTACAATTATTGAGACTCATACTTTTTGTGACATATAAATATTCCTTTTAAATAGAGATGAGAATGCAACAAAATATTTAAATTATAACCGAATGAAACGTGGCTTACAGAAACTTACAAACAAAATGTTTGTAAAATCACCCAAAACTCCGCTAGAAGTGGTATATGCATTTCAAAAAGAAGATATTTGGAATTCATTCGGTGTTACCAATCACAACGATCCGCTACCATTTTATAAAGCCTGCATTCAGGAGGATAATTTCGCTTACTGCATTTTTTCTTCGCAAAAAATTATAAGTTATATTAAGCAGTATATTCCTCCATTACACCGGGAATTCCTAATGGACGCAACATTCAAGGTAGTTCCTCAAGGTTGCTTTAAGCAACTTCTAATAATTTACGTTAATTATTTTAATGAAAAGGTACGTTACTTGGATAGAAATGTATAATTATTACAGTTGCAAAATATTTCAATTCGTTTATCTTGCAGACCTATCCTTTTATGCTTGTTTTAATGACGAAAAAAACGACGAAGGCTTATCAACACTTATTTGAGTTCATCGATAAAAATATATTCAAGTTGGAGCCAAATAGCTTCATAACAGATTATGAACCAGCACTACAAACAGCCTTGAAGTCTGTATATCCACACATAAATATTCAAGGCTGCTGGTTTCATTACTGCCAAGCATTGCGTCGGTGTTTAACAAACAAAAATAAGAAGCTTGCTGAATTCATAAGGAAGAATAAGAAAGGGTCAATCTTCTTTCATAAATGTTTGGCCTTGCCTCTTCTTCCAAAAAACACAATCGCAGCTTGTTTTGCTGTGCTTAAAGAGCAGATCAGATCATCGTTCACGGACAACACATACTTTGAACCATTCTTCAAGTATTTTGAAGATTTTTGGTTAAAAAAGGTAATTGAAGTTAATAACGTGCATTATAATGTACGTTTCTAATTCTATTGTGTAAAATACATAGTTTTTGAAAATTATTATGTTTTCACGTGTTCTTTATGATAAAATGATTTGCCCTTGTACGGAATATTGATTAAAGTTACAAATATTATAACAAAAATGCATTTCCAATGTTTTTCCAAAAATTTCAATACACAAGTATTTTAGATACATAATTGGGTTTTTCCAGAATGAAGTGATTTAACCTTGTACGAACATTTGCAGAAAACAATTTTCAATTCACAAGGGGCTTAAAAGATATAGTGTTTCAAAATTGAAAATTGCTTTCTGCAACATTCCGTAGAAGGGCAAATGCCTTATTATGAAAGAAATGGAGTTTAAAAATATGCAAAGCAAATGTGCAATTATCTTATTTCATTCGCTTTTCTTTTTTTGGTCTCGTAAAACAGGTGACACCAGGCGGTTTTTGCGTGCACAAGAAAGCCATAAGAACAACATCCGAAATTGAGGCTTACAATGGAATTCTGGGACGCATGATATCAAAAAACGGAAATTTTTTCAAATTTGTGAAGGCTCTCAAAGATGAAGAGTTTGTGAAAAGTCGCGATATGCAAATGCATATTGAAAGTGGCGGAGCTATTGGCGGTAAAAGAAGCAAGCTTTCATCACAAAAAAGAAACGAAGATATTGGTAAATGCACTGAAATGTTTGATCAAGGTAAAATAAACGCAATGCAGTTTCTAGAGAGAGTGACTTACCCAGGAAATAGCATTTGTTACGACATGGAGCCACAAGAGGATTTATTTGAAGAATTCCCTTCCGACCATTCCGAAGAAGAGGAAGAACATAATGAAGAACCCACATCCTCGTTCAGCAATACGCAACCAAAAGTAGTAACATGTATAGTGTGCTTCAATTGCAAGCCAAATATTGTCCTGATGCCGTGTAAGCACTTGCAGATTTGCAGTGAATGCAATTTAAGGTTACAAGCTCAAAGTATTGCCGAAGGTCACACTTCGTATTGCTGCCCAATGTGCCGCCAAAAAGTGGACGATTCGATGCAAGTTTACTTTTGAAATGAATTATTGCGTTTTGAAATAAATTAACATGATTGAATTCCTTATTTATATGTTTTGAACACAATTTGTATTTTTATTTTCCATGTTTTTCGTTATCAAATCTTTTTCTTGATTTTTACTTGAATGGTTCATAATTATTTACAATATACGAGTTTATGGATTTAAAAATTATAATTTATAAAAAGCCTGTTCATTTCTTTCTTTAGTGCTTTCGGCTTTTTTTAGTGCTTTATTGAACGATCACGTTCATAATGAAACAACGCCCAAAATTCCATTTTGGGTGGTGGTTCATTTTTGTTTTGGGTGATTGTTCATTGGGCGATTGTTCATTTACCCCGAACGCCCAAAATTTTGCAAATGAACTAACGCCCAAAATTTTTTTTTGGGCGTTTCTTCACTATTTATTTTTGGGCGATGGCGTCTTGGGCGTAAGTTCGCACAGCCGTGACTGTTTTATCTCCCAATTTGGGCGTTATGACATGTTTTGGGCTTTGTGACATTTTTCGCTTTGGGCTTTATGACGTTCAACGTTACAATATGACACATGCCATAAAACCCAAAGGCATAATGCAATATTTCGTACAAGGGCAAATTTTGAGAGAATCTTGCAAAATCGGAATTATTTCCATTTGAAATTGAGATAAAGTTAATTCGGATTTATTTCTCTTTTGAAGGAGCAAAAATTAAAACACAATCAATTTAATTCTGAAGCTTTTTTATAAAAAAATGATTATTTTATAATTTTATTTTATTTTTAATTAAATTTTTACATTTAACAAAATGTTAATACAAAAAATGTCAACACATTAAAAATGCAAAAATCAATGGTTTGCCCTTGTAAGGAATGTTAAAAACAAATTCCACGTCGTGATCGCATCGAGGGCGAATTGCTTAGTATTATTTTTGGAGGACGAGTAAAATACTTGAATATTTCATGAATACCAAATTTTGGTAATTTTACCCAAAAATATTCGGAATGTCATAGCGCCCAAACCTTTCCTATGTGTGATGTGACGTTTTATTTGGGCACTGTGACTATATTTACTTAGATTTGGGCTTTGTGACATGTCTTTGGGCATTATGATCTTCCTTGATTTGGGCTTTCTGACGTTTGGCGATATAATGACGTGTTGGGCTTTATGACGCATGGTTTTTCGCCCAAAATAATATGTCAAAGGCCCAATGGAAAATCATATGGCCCAAATCCGAAAAAATTTCACAACAACTTTTTTGGGCGTTGTGACTTCCATTGCTTTGGGCTTTATGACATTGGGCGATATGACACCACGCCGCTCAATTTTTCACCTTGGTTAATATGGCATTCGATTTGGGTATTGTGAGCATTCATTCTTTAAATTTGTTGGAAAAAAGATCCGCAATTTTTTGGCACAAGCACCTAAAAAAAAGACATTGTCGCCAGAATTTTCGGCCATTTTTTCTTAGAAAATAATGCCCGATTTTGTATGAAGAATTTTGGGATTTTTTTTGTTGATAGATTTATTGAAGACACGCCCAATCACGCAATAAATTGATAACGTAGATAACACCTATATACTGATTTTAATCGCAGTCCAATAACACTATTCAAATGCATTTAAACTACTTTTAGCTTTATTTTAAATTCCTTTTTTTAACAAACAAATCCGGAAGACAGCTTGCTGAAATCTCTTACTTCTTACCAATCTTGTTGGCTAAAGAACAGCTCAAGCCAGTACCATCAGGTTCTACATTCAATTCCTTCACTTCGCTATTTTCCACAACCATGGAAAAACGTTTAGCTCGTACACCACCCAATGGTGGTAAATCGATAGTCAGATCCAATGCCTTGGCAAAGGCAGCAGCTGGATCAGCCAACATGCGCACCTTACCAGTGGCACCATGTTCCTTGCCCCAGGCGGACATGACAAACGGATCATTCACCGAAACGCAAACAATCTCATCAATGCATTGCTCTGCTTTTAATGCATCAGCATTGCCCACATAACCGGGCAGATGTGTCTTCGAACAACCTGGCGTAAATGCTCCGGGCACACCAAAAATTATGACTTTTTTGTTGGCAGTCAAATCACAAGTGTTTATTTTGTTTGCTGGTGAATCTTCGAAAAGATCGATTGAGGGCAACTTGTCGCCAACCTTGATACCTGCCATTGCGCTAAGTGTTGTTGAAATTGATCGGAATATTTGACTTAAAACTGAACTTTTTGTCATTTTTTTCGGATCCTGAAATGAAAACTCCCCGTAGAATCCGTAAAAAGCATTTAATAACAATAAAATTCGTTACAGATGTTTGTCTTAGTAGCAAAAATTACTTTGTAAAAATTTGAATTTACTTTGAAATCGGTCCAAGGACACGCCCACCGCTCAAAATGTGAAGTATTTTTACTTCCCTTGAGCAATTCCTATACACAGAAAAAATTCAAAAATACTGTTGCAATTATGCTATATGAGTCACCTGAAACTCCAAAATTTTTCTTTTAACATAAACAAAATTTACACTTTTTTGCTTTTTAAAAAATATTCCCATTTTATAATAAAAAATTAATTTCATTTTTTAATACAATACATGATGTTTTGATAACACGAGTACTAATAAAAAATACTCTATTCAATAAAATTTGTTTTACTTTAATGGTGATGAATGTGATGAAATGTAGTCAGTTCCATATTTGTATCTTGAAGTTCTGTCTCTGTATCTATTTCAAGAGAAGGATATATATATCTATCATTTTGCTGCTTTCTCCTTGACGTTTTGCGCTCTGCTCTTATAAGCGGCTCAGAGGATAGTAATAAATAAAACAAAAGGTCAGTATTACTTGACTGTTCTGAGTTTTTTCTAGTGTTATCTAACAGAAACTTTAAAAAATCCTTATGTCTGGCCTCGAGCGCGTCTTCAGTAAGAAACCCAACAGGAATGCTAAAATAATAACACACCCGTGAACGAATATTTTATGAGTAGTCGTTGGCATATAGTAAATAAATTGAATAAGTTTCTTTTAAAAGTTGTGCGTAAAATCAAAATAAATTTTTTTTCTCATTAATTTCTACAAAAGTTATTCTTGCACACAATTCAATATTTTGAAAAAAAAAAACCAAAGAGCTGTATTGTCTTCATAGAAAGTTTTATACCCCATTTCCCATCTAAAGTCATATTGATTTTTCTGTTGTATTTTCTTGAAATTTCTTCTTATTTTTCTTCCATTTTGACCCATCACTCGTCAACATTTTATTGCTAGTCTATGGTATACAATATATTGTCCTCTTCATGCCAAAAAGTAAAAGTAAAAAGTAATTTTTTTTAATGTTTTTGTGGAGCAACTGAAACCAAATTTTAACTGTGTATTATGAAGGCATGTACCATTCATTTTCGGAAAAATTTCGGAATCTTTAAACTTTTTCAAAAAACATAAAAATGCACAGTGTTTTTGGCATGAAGGGGACGATATGTATTGTACTCATATTCTCAAGAAATTCTAATTGTGAATATAAAATTGACAAAGCATATCTTGAAAACTTATCGTTTATATGCCAGTCTGTTACATGAAGCAAATTCATAAGCTTTGGAGTAGCACCACAAAGAAGTGTAGGGTACCAATAATGTGCAGGATTAACAAAAACAAAAAACAAAAAACAATTAACAGTTTTTTAGTATTTTTTATGAGTTCCTAAATTCAATTAATATTTATACATTATTAAAATTTATAAGAACACATATTTATGTGTAACAAAGAGGTAAAGCAATCTATTGTGGTGCGTAGTTGGTGCACATTTTCGTGAAAACATATTTACTTACTTACTTAGGTGGCCCTACAACCGTAAGTCAGTATTGGCCTCGTTGAACTGAGGTTCACTGCCGACCATTTACTGTACAGAAGCTCGTGAATGCAACAGCTCAAATGGTAAACCATCGGATTCAGCGGCTTTGTTATTCTTAACCCGAGCTATGACTATTACGACTACATTATTGTCGGGCAGCGGAACCTCAACGCTGTCATCCGCAATTGGGGCTTCCGGAATATCATCTCTATTGGCGGAGTTGTTGTCAGCATTGCTATTCAGAGGGCTAGAAAGGTGTTCCCTCCATATGGTCAGTGTTTACTGGATATCTGCCACTAGATCCCCGTTTTCATCTTTGCAGGAAGAGGGCCAGGTTCTGAAACCATCGGTCAGGCGTCTTATCTTGTGAAAAAGTGAAAACATGCTACAGGAAAAAGGTCACAAAATATTTAATTTTTAGTTGTCCAAGCTAAACCTTTAGGAATGTGTTCAGGAAGAGTTGTTTTAAGACATACTTAAAAATAAAATGTATGTTCAAATAAAATTAACAAGCCGACTTTTTTAATAGTATAGAAATCGTTTGCTTTTTTCTGATTTTTTGGACTTTTTTTCGAGTATAGGAAAATATTTTTTTAATTTATTGTAAAATAAAATCATTTTTATGTAATTTTTTTTTTTTGATGATGCGGTCCGATTTAATCTGTTCATTCCTCCACTCAATCTCACCAAAAGTTTTGTTTTACAAAGATGGCCTCTATTAAATTTTTTCGTAATGGTACTGCAATCCTCAATAATTTAAAAATACAAAGTGTTGTTGCCATATTGAACGGCTTTCATATTATTAATATAATTGACAAGCATAAATGTAGCATACAAGAGTTTTACATTATTTATCTTTTTTTTCAACTTATGAAATATATCTGCTTTAAGGTTTTGCATATAAGTTATACTAAAGTTTTAAAATAAAATGAAAATATTTAGTACTAAAATGTAAATTAACAATACTTAAAGAACATAAAGGAACAGCAAACAAATGGAAAGATATTGCAAAATTCTTTCAGATTCACAGAGTTATCACTCTTAACTCTGCAAACTTTCTTTTCCAAATTTTTTCCTTAGCTATTTTTGGCCCAATGAGAACAAAAACATGTAAAAATTTATTAAACTCAATTTTTTAGACCGTGTTAAAATAAAATCACGCTAAAAACGTTATAAAAAAATAACTTTGCATAATCATTTAAGTCAAATTTTGATAAATCGAATCAATTTACACTTTAAGATAAAGTTATAATGATCAGTTAAAAACTTTGAATTGGAAAAAAAGTGATAAGCTGGTTTATTATATCACAAAATATAGTTCCATTTTTACGCAAGCTGTTAAATTTCGAAGTTGACTTAAATTGAGCTATAAATAAAAATGTTATGTATTATTTTATGTGCATGCTTATTGATAAATTTAACATAGTCCCGTATTAAAATAAACAAACAAATTTTAATGAGCAGATAATGCAAGAAATTCAGTGGTATTGTTTTTATTATAATATTTATGCTCAACAAATTTCGAAAAATGATCAATTTTAAATACCAAATCCAAAGTTATGTTTTAAAATTCATTAAGAGACCATTAATAAATTCAACTTTTTACAGGAAATATTGCAGAGCAAATAAAATTCAAGTTTTTTGAATAATAAAGATATTATTCGAGCAGATGTTTGTAAAGCATATAATATGAAATAAAAATCAAAATAAATAGTATAATTTTTTTAAAATTAGCTGCATTAAAATTTGGGTATTTCAAGGTTATGACACAGACAAACTTTTTGTACTAAATTGTTGTGAAAACTCAACATTGTGAAATATACACCCATGCAAGTGCAAAATACGGCGCTTTAAGCTATACAAACTTTATCGCTTCAACAGACTCTTTTCGCTATTTAGCTTATGCGAAATTAAGCTGTTTTTCCACTTATTATTCATTCATTGCCATTACGTGGAACTCTTTAGAATAATTTCCATGATGAACAAATAAGAAGAAAAAAAAATCGCAGACAATAGCTTACTTAAAATAAATGCTCCCTCACAATAATTGCAGCAGCTGCAAAGCGGCGAAATCTTTTCATAAAATTCTATAGAATTTAAGCTAAAAAAAGTATAAAGTATCTACCTACAACTAAGAATAGAAAACATTTGCAAAAAAAAAAAAAAACGTTAATCAACAAAAGAATAATGAAATTGTATGGAGAGGGAAAATTAATCGACGGCAATTGTTATAACTCAGCTGAATGTAAAGTTAATTTAATTGTGTGAAAAGCGTTTTGTTTTTTGCTCTACGGAAAACTCGCAGTCATTAAAAGGCGTGGCTGTGGAGGATGTGATTTTATAGTTAATCCAGGGATGATATTCTGGGTTTGCCTCCCCCCAATTAAGATCCAAGGTGCAAAAAAGGCATAAAAGTAAATGAAAACCAAAGTTATTCTTTATTATTTAAAAAGAGTGTATTCAAATAGATAAAATCAAATAAATTTAAAATTGGAAAAAACGTTTGACCAAGACAAGTGATAAGTGCTTATTTGAAAAAAAACCAAGATAGAAAAGTCCAACTTTACCTTTAAAAAGTCACAATTGTTATCAACACTGAGAAAATATTTGCGAAAATTTACTCGAGAATCTTTTAACCTCAGACAGATTTTTAATTCAAAAATTAATTCGTTAAATAATTCAGGGATATATTAAAACTCTTTTTTACACAAAAATTATGGAATAAAAACTAAAAATAAACCTTTTTAAATCAGAAAGTTTGTGCTTAATTTTTGGAGATACATTTTTTCCGATAAAATCTTGTGCACTGTTCACAAGGAATTTTTTCTCTATGTTCCAGCATACTTTAATTTTTCTTCTTTTTCTAAAAATTGTTTCAAGTTTTTCATTTTCGTTTTTTTAATTTAGGTATGCTAATTCAAATATATCTTTAAAAAGAAAAGTTTTATTTTGTAAAATTGTTCTTTTAAGCTATTTTCTATTATATTTTGTATCACATATTACATTTATAGTCAAATCTATATATATATATATATAAACAATTTGCAATTGTGTTAGTAATTGATGTTCTTAGTAATGCGTGAACCGATTTTGTCAACACCAAGGTTTCTATGTATGTATATACCAGAGAACTGCAGTGAGTATCCGACAGAAATTGGATACTCAAATCATACCCGAGTTTCTTACTGTTCTCTAACGCATTCGGCTCATTATCATATTTTCGGTTAAAAATTCGTGATGATATTTGGGGACTTTTTTGACTTTTTTGACTTTTTGATTTCATAAGTCCCAAAGTTCTTCCGATTAATTTTAGGCGCGTTTGAAAAATTCTACTGAAAAATATCATCTAAATAGTATGCCATCGATACACAAATTTTAAATTTTTAATAAAGTGATCTTAAATCGATCTCAGTAAAATAAGTTTTGTTGAGTTTTTTAATATAGGAGACTCATTTTGAAATTATAGCTTCAGAAAAACACAAAACTTAAACAATTTTTCTCAACTTTGTTTTATTAAAGCTATATAAGCCTACACGCGCACGTTTTTAATTGTCTACAGAAATAATACAGTTGTAAAAATCTATTAAAACTAAAGGAAATTTTTCATAAACTGAAAACGGAATTTTAGGGTGGACAGCTGCATGCACGATACATTCCTTACATCATTTCATCATGCATATAGATGAAAAGAACTAACCTTTAAGGCTCCATCGTAGTCTTAACCGATTAAGTCTTAAATGTCGTCAATTTTTAATGAATTTTCATCTTTTTTTTTTATTTTATCTGTACCAAAAAAAAAAAAAAATCCGATATGGGCAAATCCCAAAAATAGTTAACCACAGGTGAAAATGAAAACTTATAAAATCTTATAATTTTAGGATATTATCTCGGAGAAACTTTAAATTTTATTTATTTTAGCAATTTATACAGGGTGTTCCGCAATTGAGTGCAACTATTTACGGAGCTGAAAGGTTATGTCGAGATGAGCAAAAAGTCGTATGGGAGGGGGGTCTATTTTCACATTCTTAGGAGCTACAGGGTTAATTAATATTTCACGACTTTGAGTCACGTTATTGTTCTAGTAGAAAAACTAACTGACATAAAATTTATTTTGATATCTCATTTTAAAGGCAATGAAATCACCTTTTCAACGATATATTAAAAAATCCCACCAACTTAACCGTTACCGAGCTGTGCTCGTGTGAAGATGAGATCAATCGATTGAAACTACCAAATATTAATTTTGAGTGCAAATTTTTTAAGAACAATTTTGTAATCTATCCAATTTTCTTTTCAATGACATCAAAAATATAAACATATCTTTAAAAATAAAAAAGCTGGCTGTACTAAAAAAATTATACTTATTAGAAAACAATGATTATATCTACTGCATAACTAATTGTAATGTCATGTAATGTCAAAAAAATACTGTCTTCTGACTTTTTTTATACGGCTGATAAATTCGCAGATCTAGGCATAGTATGAACTTAGGCCCAAAATGATTTCCGTTTCGTGAAACGTCCGAACGCATGAGTAAAGTAAAAAATTTGTTATAAATTTGAGTTGAATAAATATTGTTTTATTTTTTTTTTGACTATACCAATAGACAGCTTTTCGATAATATACACTTATCCCAAATATATCTCTGGATTGTATGAAAACTCTTTGAGAGACGCGTTCGAATGAAACATCCGGCACGCTGGGACTTGGCCATATATGACATCCTATATAAAATTTCATGCTCTTTCTGGCTATGGTGTCAGTATTTTTATTACATTAAAGCTTAAGCAGTTATAAACAATTATTTTTCATAAGAAATGCGATTTTTTCCACTTAAAAAAATCATAGATCCAAATCCTTTTCCGAATACAAAAGAGTTTTCGAACATTTTTTTATTTCGGAATGCTTTAACTCATATTTATTTGATGTGATTTAACTTAATTTTTTTTTCCAAAGCTCTATTATTCCAGAATTGTAGAACATTTATGAAATTATTCTATATTGAATTCAGACATGCCTGAATATATATTCTTTTGGTAGGTCTGATATTTTTCTGCTATCATGTTTATTCATCCCGCATCATTGATTCGTCTTCTTACAAGTCTTAGCGAAGAGTCAGCATTAAATTTCTCATATCTTTCTACTTCTTTTAAAAATGGAATTTTTAGTATTTTTTGTACTTCTTACCATATTTAATAATATTTTAGCTAGTAGTGTACCTCCGAACGCTTTTCCTTTATCAAGGAAAAAAAAAAATTAAAAACTAGAAATTCTTCAACGTTTAATTTTGACAATGCATTATGAATGCATGCTTCAATAAGACAATGTTTTAAAAACGCCGAAAAAGTAGTGGTACTGACCTTGAAAAATGTGAATAAAATTTTTAGTGGCCAAAAATATTAAGTTTTCCATGAAGTGTTGGTAAAAAAACTACACCACAAATAAGACCAATTCAAGTTCTTTAATATATGTCCTGAACATTTTTTGTAGGGCTAAAGATTTACAGATATGGGTGTATTTCATATAACAGGCCATTCAATAAGTCCGTAGGATAAGTAAGAAAAAAGCAAAATTTTGATAAAATTCGATTATATTATTCAACATAGTTGCCTTCGAGAGCGATACAACGAGTATAGCGATTTTCCAACTTTTCGATACCACTTTTATAGTTCGATTTCTCTTTCTCGTCAAAATAGGCCTCAGTTTCACCGATTACTTCATCATTGGACTTGAATTGCTTTCCAGCAAGCGTTCTCTTGAGATCTGAAAACAGGGAAAGTCGCTGGGGCTAAATCTGGAGAATACGGTGGGTGGATAAGCAATTCGAAGCCCAATTCAATCAATTTTGCCACCGTTTTCATCGATTTATGACACGGTGCATTGTCTTGGTGAAACAACACTTTTATCTTTTGCAAATGTGGCCGTTTCTTGGCGATTTCAACCTTCAATCGATCCAAAAGTGCACAGTAATAGTCGCTGTTGATGGTGGTTCCTTTTTGGAGATAGTCGATGAATTTTATTCCTTTCGCATCCCAAAATACAGACGCCATCACCTTACAAGCCGACTCTTTTGTCTTTGCTCGCTTTTGATTCGGTTCGTCGACTAATATCAACTCAGCTGACTGTCTTTTGGATTCTGGTGTGTAATAGTGAAGCCATGTTTTATCCATTGTCACATATCGACGATAGAATTCGATTTTATTGCGGTCTAACAGCGCCAAACACTCCTCTGAAGCATCAATTCGTTGTTGTTTTTGGTCGACTGTGAGCTCACGCGGCACCCACTTTGCACAGAGCTTTCGTATACCCAAGTGTTCGTGTAAAATGGTAAAAATACTACCATCTGATATCTTTACAATGTCAGCTAGCTCGTGTGCCTTCAATTTGCGATTGTTCATAACCAATTTGTGGATTTTTTTGATGTTTTGTGGAATAACAGTCTGATTTGTGTGTCCACTGCGCTCTGCATCATTTGTGCTGGTACGACCAGCATTGTTTGGTTTCCACTGTATTTTTTTCATCAAAAACAACGCTTTATCAAAACTCGATATTCATTTTTTTCCATTTTTTTTTTTCAGTAACAATAGTTGCACACAAAATGCTATAACTCACGAATCAATTGTCAGATTGTTGTCAAATTTTTATACGTATCGTTTGAAAGTTGGTACTAATAAAAATCATATGGAAGAAATGTAGTAACGCCATCTTTTTGTCATCCTATGGACTTTTTGAACGTACTGTTAATATACATGACATATATACTTTAGTTGTCCGAGTGACAAATTTTGATTTTATTTTTTTAATTTTCCACTATGTATAACTTTTATAACTATAAAAAATCTCAAAAATCAAAAAGTATTCATATATTTTTTAAGTACGAATACTATTGACATGTAAAGTACTAACTTTTTACAAATATGCGAGTTTTGAAAACCGTCCGATTTGACATGGAATCACCGATGTATGTTACGTAAGGATTTTCAGAAAACCCGAGTCTTTTGGACAAGTCAAACTTCATTTCTTCAGATCTGCCAATCGAAGCACGAACAAACCTGGCAAATAAAAAAAACACCTGTACGGAGAGACATTAAAAAAAAAAATTTAATTTAAGGTTGCCGAAAAGAAAGCAATTCTAGCAACAAGCAGTATTGCCTCTTACGAGTATTACAAATTCATCCTACCAAATCTTTTCTTAAAACCTACCAAAATTACTCAGCCTACCAAAAATTCAAAACACGTACATTTTCCAATTACGAGTAGTAAAGTATAAATAAGCAAAAAAAAAAGACATCTGCTACATATGTACATGTAAGAATAAGAACTATATAGCTAGCAAGACCAGTGTTGTCTGTTCCCATAAGCGAGCCAATTGCCACTTAGCTGCCCTCAGTATAAACGGTGTAGATCTTGTGGAGTCAGATACTCTTGACATTCTGGGCATATCAATACAATCAGATCTTCATTGGAGTGATCACATATTTGATGTGTCAAAAGAAGCAGCCATGTGCCTTGATTTTTTCCAGCGGGGAGAAGAAATACTTCACTATATCTGATCTTCATATATGAAAGCGAAAATGGGGAACAGTTTACATATTTTGGCAGGGGCTTTAAGATCATATTTGGAGCTTCTGGACCGGATTCAACGACGTGCGATATATTTGATAGGGGACTCTCTAGGGCATCGTCGCAATATTGGTTGCCTAAGTCTTCTGTATTAGGCACTGGAGCTGACGCCACCAGAACGTGTGTTTCCTAGGTCAACTCGGGCAGCTCTCCAATCCCATCCCTATACCATTGCCTCATTGGCCAATAGGACATCGCATTACCGAATTAATTCCTTCTTCAGTCTCTTAGTAAAATTGTGGAACAATCTCCCTTCGCGCGTGTTCCTCGGCAGTTTCAAGATGTGAAAATTAAAATCAAATCTTCACCGACACTACTCTACCTTTCCATCCTCCAACTCACTATCACCCGTCTTGTTGGTTAAGTCTGAAAAAAGAACTATGTAACGTTTTATTATTTTTTGAGATTCCATATTGCATATCAAAAATATTTTGAAATTGCATTTATTTGGAATTTGAAGATTTGTTCGAGTTTCCAAGCTACCAAAAATAATGAAAAATCGCAACAAACCAACCAAACTACCAAAATCTATTTTTTTAAAACAAAACTACCAATTTTGGTCCGATTGGACCAAATAAAAAAACGAATTAAACGGGAGAAACCCAATAAAAAATTCATTAAAGAGTCAGTGAGCTATCAGCCGTTAATTTTATTCTTTGCACCAAGTATTGCAAAGTAAACCGAAAAAGACCGCTCACGATTGATGGCAAATTTTTACAATTGCATAAATATGCAATGTGAAATACTCAATATTGTGAATAACCCCTATATATCAGTTTTAAAATGCCTAATTCGAGCATGACAGCTAAAAAGCTTAAAGTGGATAAATAGTTTTATAAAAATAGAAAATAGAAATTTGTAAAAACTTTAAAAAACTAACTTTAAAAACACTCCAACGTAGTGTAGTAGTAATAATTCAAAATTATTTTTTTTGCCAGCTGGTTCATCATGAATATACTTACTCCTGAACAACGTTTGTTAATTGTGGAAACTTATTACCAAAATCAGTCATCTGTTTATTAAACAATCGCTTTATTGAGGGAAACGTTCGATGAAAACCTCATCTCAAGAAATGGTCCTGTTAATTGCTCACCAACATCATGTGATTTGACGCCATTGGATTACTTTCTTTGGAGATATGTTAAATCACTTGATAATGCTTTGAAAACAAACATAACTCGTGTAATTCAAGGCATGCCGGCCGATATGCTCGAAAGAGTTTTCGAAAATTGGACCCACATTTGAAGGAAATAATTTTTAATATTTAGTTGTAGGAACCGAACTATCATTCCAAATAAAGACTTGCATTAATACACTGATTTTTGTGTATTTTATTTAGAAAACAAAGAAGGAAACTCTTATTGTTTCATCCTTTGTATTAAGTTATTTTTATAATATCATTCAAAAATGAAAAAGTACTAAGTTTAGTACTATCGTACTAAAATGAATGAGGAATAAGTATGATATATTTTGTTTCGATAATATTTTTAAAAAAATTTAAAAATTGTATTATAACTAGCTCTTAATTTTCCCCGTTTTGATCACCGTTTTCCCCGCCATCCCGTTTAAGTCGAAAAATCTCGAAAATCGGGGAAAACCCGATTTATTTTATTTGTAACTTTCTTTAAAGATGCGCCAAATGTGCTGCTTGTTAAATTGCTTGTGAAAATGATAAAATTGCATCATGGTTTTCATTCGATTATTTTTTCATTTTTCGATTATTTTTTCGGTTAATCGAATGGGAAAATACGATACAATAACTTTTTCGTTTATCGTCCCATCACTAATTACCCCAAATATACGCCACAAGCGAAGTTTAGTTGGTTAATTTTTCTTTTGGGAAAAATAAATTTTTTCTTTGCGTGTAATAAGGCAGATAATGGAAAAAAAACCTCTTATTTTGTATGAGAAATTCTGGCGTGATTCTGTTTCTGAATTCTGAATACCGAAATTTTAGTTTAGTATATTGATAGCTTTTTACTATGTATTCTGACAGCCTTCTTTATTAAGTCGTAATCACTGTGCATTGTTTACCCTAAAAACGACCAAATCTAAAAAAAAAAAAAAATCCACTTCAGCCTATCAATTTGTAACTTTTAGCTTATTAAGTATATATTTTACGATTTTCTTATTTGATATCGCATTGATATTCGATATTTGGCTGGATGTATTATGTACATTAACAACAATAATGAGCACCTGATAAAACTATGCCTACAATATGGTTCTTTTTTTATCCCGCAGCCACTCTAACAATAACAATTAGTCAAGTGATGTTAAATGTTTGTACAAAAAAAAAAAAAAAAAACAAAATAACAACTCAGCCAAAATGGCCAAATACATCGTCGAGGTGTTTAATGAAGTTAAGTATTTAAAATAGCCATGGTTTTAATTTTGAGATTTTTTTTTTTGATTAAGTTAAGCTTGACACCCGCGTAAGATTTATTTACTTTTGTTTTTATTAAATACTTAAATTTGAATGTGCTGCTTCCGGTATTTTTTGATTGAAATTTTGTGTAACTCAAGGTTAAGATAAGCTCACTTCCAAAAAAAAAATAAACAAAACACATTAAGAGCACACATATCTGTGCCACTGGCAGCTGTATTGAGAAATTTTGTTATATGTCAAATAATAACAATAAAATATATGAATAACATTTAGTCGAACTTATTGGTAATTCGTGAAGTACCCAAACGGTGACCAGTATCTGATAATTGAAATTATGCTCAGATAGTTTTTTAGTTCTAAATATTTAAAGAATTCAGTTGAACTTTTTTAAAAGGTTTATCCCATCATATTTCATGTGAAAAAAAATTCACATCACTATCAAAAAAAAAAAAAAATTGATAAAAAAATATGTGAACAACAACCCCCGAACAATACCCTCTTTATAAGAGACCACAAAAAACAATTTTTCTATTTTCCAATAGTTGTGCTATAATCAACGCAACTTGTGCTGCAATGATTTGTCATTTTTTCGAGTGAAGGCAACGAATCAATTTGAAAATCATTAAAAATAAATTAAGCTTGTTTGAAAAATATGTTTTATGTATGGTCAGTGTTGCTGCGCATGCGCAACCATATAAAAACTATAAGATTCAATTAAACTTAGATTTTCACACACTTGTCTAGTCAACACATTTGACTTTAGCTGTAAGCATTCACTTTTTTGTACGTATACAAATTGAATTTTTTTTTTTTTTGGACAAAATTAGCACAGTTTTATTTAAGCGTTCATGTGGAATTATGTCCACTTTTTGTAGACTGTGTTATGGTTTTTTATGTAGTAAGAATTTTGTGGACACACTTCAGAATATAATTTTTGTTTCATTGTATAATTTGGGCATTCTTTACGGTTTTTTAAATAATATTTTTTTAAAATTTTACTTAGTTTCCATTTCGCAAAGGCTGCGGATAGTTTTTATTAAAGCTTTTTTCTTAAAAAATGTATCTCATCTTATTTGTGTCTTATTCGCCTAAGCTACATTCATAAAAAAATTGTGATTTTAATTTTGTTTTCGTTCCATTTACGAATATTGACACCAGGCCCGTTAACAGAGAGGGGTTTTGGGTGTTCAAACCCCCCCTTAGGGTCCAGAGAGTATAAAAAATAAAATATAATCATTAATATGACATTTTTTATATGCGCATACTTAATGCACCTAAGTTTCTCTTTAGTAACGTTATAAACTGCAACAGCTACACGCTTAAGATATCGAATAAAGTTCGATACATTCAATTGAGCCTTGTCCATCACCAGCGATTTAAGAATCTATTGCGTTGGATTATTTAAGTATTAAATGAAAGTGAGTAAATAATGTACCTTTTACAGTTGCTTAAATTGAGGTTTTCTAAAATTTAAACCATTTGTGTTAAGTGTTATTCTATTCATTATTGTATTGTGCCAAAATACTAAACCGATTCCACTTAATTAGCTGCAGAAACCGCCATTAAAAAAGACCAGAAAGGAGGAAAGTAAATCTTTGTTTTTGAGGAATTTTTGTCTTTTATCAATTTCATCCTTATTATGGCGATTTTATAAAAAGAAGATGACACCGCCGAGTTCGAACCGACATTAGAACTACTTTGCTGATGTAACAGCCGAGTGTAGCGCTGCCAGAATGGTGTAGTGGTCAATGTGTGCGGTGTCCATTTTATATTTATATAAAATTGTAGAAAGCGTTCAAGAATCTTTAGAACCTGAAAAGTGTCCAGAACTGCTTTGGAACCGGCAGTTGCAGGAGCTGGTAGCGTTGACAGTAATGTTAAAAGTGGTCGTATACGTAGTGTTATTAAAAATATTTCACTTTTTATGTTAATAATTCTAAGTTTGTGCGTTTTGTGTGTATAATTGTAGAAGTTGTTCCACAAACAGAAATTTCGTTTGATACATCGAAACTGCCTTCGACTTCGGTACATAAGCTTATTGTAAGTTTGGCGTTTTTTTACCACTGATGTGGGATCTCAACCTTTTGGAACAACAAAAATTTTTAAAAATAAAATTTTTAAACCTTTTGAATGTTGTCGAAAACGTCAATTAAATTTAAAAATTTTGCTAAGTGATGTGTTAAAGTTTAGGAGTTGGTTACGGGCTTACTTATAAGAAAATGTAAGTCTTCTTATCGTGGTAACTTTTTTATTACTTAACAAGTGGCTTATAGTTCAACATTGCTTTATACAAAATTTTAACCCGATAGCAGCTTGTAGGTAAATTGTTAGAATACTATAATAAGACGCTTCCGAAAATATCGTATGAAAGGAATTTGCATGTAGGTCGCATTTCTAATGGTGTGGAAAATTTTTACAAAATTACTGTTTATATACCTTTCCTTGGTGCAACAATTTACAACATGGAAGTACTATTTACAAAGCACAACTGGCTTTTGTCATCGTTCAACTTGATTTTGATGACATCCGAAAACGAGGAACGATCAAAATTTTAATTAAATAACATGCAAAAATTTTACCTTGCTCTGGTAACACAACCATAGGATTAAATTAAATCAGAATTCAGCAGCGGATGCTGGTGCAAATATTAGGAAAGTGTTGTGGTAGGTGAAGGAGTGCAATTGATATTTGAAATATACTTCTAGAAGTTCTATGGGCGAGTACCGCTTAAATGATTGTGCATCCTTAAGAATACATAGGAATAGCAAAGTCACAGAGGATGATGTATTGTCAAAATTGGCACAAAAAAAGAAAATAGAAGACAATACAAACATATAAAAATAAATAAAAGTATGTTTTATTAAAAATTCATTCAAGTTGTATACTAAATTCCCTTGATTCATCGATATCAAAAAATATCGATATATTTTTTATGAAAATTCCCCCCTTTGGTAAATCGTGGTTACGGGCCTGATTGACACCACTGTGCGTTATTATTTATGATTGCAAATAGTTAAAGTTGTTTACTTGTTGGCTTTTGTGCTTTTTTCCTTCTCTTTTTTTTTGGCTTACATATGCATAGATTTATTTTGCTTGAGGTTGTAAATTAAACAAAGCTAAGAAAGAACAATAACAGCCAACATTAACAATACCATAAAAAATGGCAAGAAGCTAAAACAATGAAATCAACGGTATAAATAAACTATAAATACACACACACACACATATATATGCAAAAATAGCTGTTAACATAGGCAACACCAATACATGGCCATATTTAAGCCAAGAAAGAAAACAAGTTGAAAAAAAAAACAAAATTAAATCTGTAGTTGCACTTTGTGCTGCTGCGGCTGCGGCTGCTAACGTTACCGGCTTCGATATTAGCCATGGTAACTGATTCTAATGCCATATTTAAGCGGTTTTATTTCCACGCTGCAGGTGTGGTGTTTTTTTTGGTTTTTTTTTTTTGTTGTTGGTTATTATTCTGGCAGTCAGTCAGTTAGTCAGTCAAGAAATAAGAAATAATATACCATTAAAGTGAGGTCAGTTAATGCTGTTGTTGTAACAGATTGTTGCGTGGAGTCTAGGCAAGAAAAACAATTTTGCAAGAAATAGTAGTAGTAGTAGTAGTAGTAGCAGAAATAGTAGTAGAAAAAATTCATTAAAATAAATGAAAAACGGTTTTTTTAAAAAGTTGTTGCAATTTGCACATTTTACATGCATTTTTCCATTGTTGTCTTTTGTTGTTGCTGCTAATACGAGCATTTTGCAGAAACCAGTTAAGCTGCAACAGGCAGCTACGTAGAGAGCAGGCAACGAGTGGGTTAGTGTTTTTTCCAGCCAGTACAATTGACTGGGATTTGTATGATGTTGTTGTTCTTGTTGTTGCAATTTCGAACAATTGTACAGTTATGTGTGGCTTTTAAAAATGGCTTAGATAACAAAGGCAGGTTTTTATTTCGAGCCAACAAAAGTTCAAAGGTGGACAAACATGGATAAGCACACAGGTAGATAAACAGGCAGATATGTATATAGACATGTATATGACATAGACTTAAATTCTCAGCTTAAAAATCATGAGAATTTAATATTGATTGTATATTTGATATAATCTGTAGAAAAAAGCACAACAGAAATGTATTTTTTTAATACTTTTATTGATCTTGTTCTTAAACTGTCATGTCTGCTAATAAATTTTGTTGTAATTTATGCTGCTGACGTTGTTATTTTTTTTTTTTACTGTTACCAACACTCTGTTCATATGTGGTGGGTTCAGGGTTAATTGCTAGCTTTAAGCTAGCGAACGAGCGCTTTCAACTGCTGTTAACTTATTTTAAGCTTTTCCTAAGCTTTCAGCTTTAAATTAAATTGAGTTTAATTGAATGATGCATTGCTTTAAAGTTGACGCTGAATTGACAAGCGTTGCAGTTAAAAAATTCTTTGTTTTTGTTTTTTCTTTTTAATTTTTAAGCGCAGGAAGTTTCTTTGCTATAGTGAATTTTTCAACATTATTTTTTATTAATATATTTTACCTTCATGCCTGAAAACGTTTTCAAAATATTTTAATGGTTGCTTTTTCTGCTGTTTTTGTTGTTGTTGTTGTTGTTGTTGTTGTTGCTCGCTAACAAACACGTCCTCCGCTTTGTGCTGCTATTTTCTGTTTCTGTGCGTTTTACTTGAATTTTTCTGTTTCTTATTTATTCATTCGATTTTGCTTGCTGAATTTATGAAATCCATCAATGCGTAGCATACTAAATATTTTTATTTTTTTTTCCAATTAAATACTTCAACTACTAGTTACAATGGAAAAATTTACTGCTCATAGTTGCTGTCATTATTTTAGCAAATTTTTATTTAATTTTTTGTATTATTAAGTCGTTAAATTAAAAAAAAAAAAAAATTGATACATTTCCAAATCCTAAAATTTTGAAGGTAAATCATGTCAAAATTTTGCTTTATTTATTTATTGCTTAATTTGATTTGCTTCATTGTGTGTGTGGGTGAAGGCCGTCAGTTGTTCAGAACATGGCAAATGTTTTACTTTAATTAATAAATTTCACCATTGTTCCATTGAGCCTTCAAAGTTAGTAGTTGAAAATAGGTATTCAGCGATTCGACATACGAAATTCCATTAGCAATATTAAATTTGAGACAAATTGTTTGTTCGATATTTTTATTCATTTTTAAAGCTCTTTAAAAGGGGTCCTTTAAGATAATTTAAATCTCTGTCTGAATTTATATATATATATGTAATTATATCGTTAGTTAAGCTCGCAAAAATGATAAGTGAAAACTTTGAAATGTTTAGGAACGCTGATTTTGTTTTTAAATTTCAATGCATTTCAGTGCAAAAAACATATTTTGACTTTGCATTGACCAGATTCTAATGGCATTGCAGTCATACTTATTTTACACAATATAGATCATACCTTGATGTGTTGGAATATTCAGTTAACTCATTTTTGTCAAAAGAGCATATATCACCTTTGTGCGCTTAACCATCGATATGACCAGCATAGTTACCGTAATGCCACCGTACTAGAAATTTTTTCGACAGAATGAACACCGAAAAAAATACTATGGAATCAAATGAAAATGCATTCGAATCAAAAAAAAAACGGTGCCAAAAAGAAGTACCCTTAAATCAAAAGGAATTGGTTTCAGATCAAAAGCAAAAGTTTTAAAGTAATAGTCAATCTTTAAAAAATTCCATTTAATTCATTCTTTGAATGAAAGTTTTCCTAATTGACTCCTTGATTTGTGTAGATTACTTGATTTTCGTACTTTTTTTTCGAAAGATATCATTGAAAGTTATTGATAAAAATGCATATTAATACAAGGTGTTTTCGAAGTATTTTCATTTATTAAATTATTTATTTTAAGATAATAACGTGTAACCAAACCATAAATTCCTTGCATGACTTTTGCATTGTTTATCCAATAGGGTGAGGTGGGGTTATGTGTACCATGGGGTGATGTGTAACATGAAGATTTTTCGTACAAAATGTTAGCATATGAGTAAATGAACAACTGCGGTATGTTTCTTTTGACAGAATCTCGTTTTTCATAAATTTTGGAAGTACGCAGACGATCATTTCATTAGAGTTCTTAAAAGGCGTGAAACATTTTTGTTACACAGTTTTTTAAATTTACAAAAACTAGCGTTTCGGATAAAATGTTCTTCAGATTTGAAAAGTAGATGGAAAATGTGGTTTTGTTTAATATCTTTAAATACAGAGTGTGCCGCAATTGAGCACAACTATTTACGGAGCTGAAAAGTTATGTCGAGCAGAGCAAAAAATCGTATGGGAAGGGGGGGGGGGGGGGGGTCTATTTTCACATTCTTAGGAGCTACAGGGTTGATTAATATTCCACGACTTCGAATAACGTTATTGTTTCTACCAGAAAAACTAACTTACATAAAACTTATTTTGATAGCTCATTAAAATGGCAATGAAATCATTTTTCCAACGGTATATCAACAAACCCCACCATATTAATCGTTACCGATCAGTGATGGTGTGAAGATGAAATGAATCGGTTGAAACTACCAAACTTCAATTTTGAGGGCAAATTTTTCAGAATTTTGCGTAATCAATGAAATTTGTTCTAGATCGATTTTGTAACTTATTCAATTTTCTTTTCAATGACACCAAAAACATAACATATCTTTAAAAATAAAATCGGTAGCTATACTAAAAAAATTATACTTATTACAAAATAATAAAAAAAAATGGCTTTACAATTAGTTATGCAGTAGATAATATCATTGTTTTCTAATAAGTATACTTTTTTTAGTACAGCCAACTTTTTTATGTTTTAAGATATGTTTATGTTTTTGATGTCATTGAAAAGCAAATGGAATAAATTACAAAATGGATACAAAAAAAATTTAATTTATTACGCAAAATTCTGAGAAATTTGCACTCAAAATTGAAATTTGGTAGTTTCAATCGATTGATTTTATCTTCACACGATCACAGATCGTTAACAGTTAAGTTGGTGGGGTTTGTTGATATACCGTTGGAAAGGTGATTTCATTGCCTTTATAATGAGTTATCGGAATAAGTTTTATGTAAGTTAGTTTTTCTGCTAGAAACAATAACGTGGATCAAAGTCGTGAAATATTAATTAACCTTGTAGCTCCTAAGAATGTGAAAATAGACCCCCCCTCCCATACGATTTTTTGCTCAGCTCGACATAACCTTTTAGCTCCGTAAATAGTTGCACTCAATTGCGGGACACCCTGTATAACAAAAAAATTTGCATTTTTCACATTGTGGAAAAATTCCATCAATGAGAAAAAAGTGACTTACATTTGAGTGATGTCTAACACTCACGGTAGGCTGATGTGCAACACAACTTACACATTATAATTACCGTTAAAGAGGCAACAACATCAACCTCTGAAATGCAATCACATCAACGGCATTAAAAAAGATTGGTCCAGTTCATACTATTCAGCCCAGACCAAAATCCAATCGTGGTAGGAAGTCCATGAAAAGATGTTTTCTTACAACGCCACAGAAACGTTTACAGTTGCAGGAGATGAGATAGGGGGAGGGGGGGGGAGAGAGAGAGAGAGAGAGTTGAAATATGGAAAAGAAAACCAAACAAACGACAAAAAAAGCTGCAGGTGCTCGGCCTCAAAACCGGCACTCTTCATCGTCATTCAAAGTAAATCGAGATTTTTCATGATTTGTTGAGATTTTTTGTCATAACATTAAAATCACAAAAAATGCACTTGATGCAACAAATGCAAGCGCCTTCTTTATATTTTGTGAGACATAATTGTCCCTCTGATATGAATATTTCCGATAAATGATCATTTTACATTTGAAATGTAATTTTTGTTACAATTAATAAAGCCATTCACATATTCTTTTGAAGTTAACAATCAGTTTTTTAATTTCAATAAATGTGTGTGTGTGTGTGCATTGAGAATCAGATAGATTTAGTTGTTATCATAATACATAAACATAAAAAGTCAAAATAAACATAAAAAATTATAGTTCCTGCCAAATTTAAATTCAATTTAAACCAACATTTTGTTAATGCTACACATCACCCCAACCAATTTGAAAAAAGACCAAAAAACCATATTTGAAATTTATTTTCTACTTTATCCATTTCTCAAAATATTCAACAGCCATGAAAACACTCACTTCGAATTGGATAGGCGTTTTAACCAATCAAAAATTAAATTCCTAAACACTTTAATTGGAGCAAATAAAAACGTGTTACACATCACCCAACTTCGACCAATATTCTGAACATTAGAAAAATAAAAATTTTAGTATTATATTAAGAGACTCGAAACATTTTTTCTTATTATTAAAAAGGATAAAATTTATTAATATTTAGAAAAAATGGATATTTCAGCCCTTGAAAGGACTTTGACCGAGCTTCTTATGATCAATTGTGTTGTGTGTGCTGTGAAATGTTTGAACACAAATGATCGAGGACTGGACTTACATGTTTAATGCAGACTCCGAAACATTTGAAGCTTATGTTCTCAAGAAGCTTTTCATGGCAGTTCTTACTCTCTGAGGTTAGCCATTGTCTGCAGAGAGGTGACGGCCGAAGAGAAAAATTAATTCAATTGAAAAACTTTCTGTGTGAGGTTGGATTCGAACCAGGGTTCTCTGACGTATGGGCCACGCACTCTACCCACTGCGCCACGGCTGCCACTTATTTATTAATATCTATTAAAGCTAAATCATTTTATATTTTAAGCTTACGGGTTTTTGCCCCATTTTTTAAAAATTTTGGCCCCACCCTCAACAAAATTTGGGCTACGCTCATGTACGGCTTTAAACATTTTTCATTTAATTAGTCTTGGAATATTTTCTGCACCACCCACCGCTTTTTTATTTTTTATTTTTTTGGGACGTTTTTATTTTTTTGGGCACGATGTATGAAAGTAAAAGTACGAATACGTTTTTACTTTTATATATTTTTAGGCTTGGAGAATAACCCCTGTTTTTTGTGGTCCCCACTTTTGAAACAAAGATACAAGGATACAAAGATAAGATGGTGACAAAGATACGCTATACGAAAAATTGTTTAATAGTTGAGCAGCATTATAATGTTTTTTTGCTCATCATTTTTGAAACGAAAAAAAATTTTATTTTTGAAGTACGTTTTTATTTTTCTCCTATGCAACCCTGTTTTAAGAGCGCTTTGTCTTAAATCAAAAACAAAATTCTTTTGAATTTGTAAGATTTCGTACAAATCAAAAATTTATTACTTTTAAGGAGTGTTTTAAAATCAATTTCAGTTTTCAATTGAGTGAATTGCCATTTGTTTTTTTGAGTGCATAAATAAATATGTAATTATATGGCCGGCATAGTGATTAGATCTTCAACCTATTGAAAACATATGCAAAATTTTGAACAATAAGATTGAACTATTTTGATTGAAAGATGAAGATTGAGTTTTAAGTATGTTAGAAAATAAAAAAAAAATAAAAATAAATTGCGTCTTAGTAAGCATATTCTCTGACATATTTTAAGGAAATGCGTAAATAATTAATTTGTTTTTAATATTTTTATTTGTTGATGATTTCTAAAGATTTAGCTTACAGAAACAATGACTATTTAATAGCTTTTGTTTAATTTTTTTTTTCTTTTAAATTTTTCGATACGCTTTTAAATTTGTGTAGCTGTTATTAAAATATATTAATTAAAATGTTAACATCTCCATCCATATATTGACTAGCTTAATTAAATAAGAGAAATTAATTAACTATCAAACTTATGATAGAAAACATGATTTTTACAACTGTGACTCATTCGATCAGATATTCGACTAGCACTGCACGACAGTTTCCAACTTTTTTAAAATAACAGCTTTAAAAAGTTGTTATAGCTTACGTCTGAGTGATGGTTAATGTTTGTTTTAAGTTAACACAAAATTTAGCAATTAACTAATATAATGAGTAAGAAAACTTTTTTATATATACCTTTGGGATATTTATTTTGTTCATAGACATATAGTTAAATTTTATGAAAAATATAAACGTCCATTTTTTATGGGTTATTTGACCGTTTACAAAAAAGGCAAATTTCACTTTAACTTTCATTAAACTAACTTTCATTCATACACCAACGATAAGCAAGCAGTATTGCCAGAACTTTTTGAAGAGAAAGGCTAAATGAGCAAAATTAAAACCCTTTTTTAAAGCTAAAAAAAAGCCAAATTTTACAACAAAAATTCAAAGGATTTATTTGTTTTTTTAATATTTTATTAAAAATTTGATAAATATATATAAACACAAACATAAATATGGTGCTTAAATGAGGAGTTTTTGCACAAAAACCAATAGAAACATATTTTAATGTTCGAAGTTATAAACGAAAATCCAGTGCAGAGAAATCCCCTAAATATTTACAAAAACATTTTTTTATTGCATCAATTTATATATAGCTTCTAAATTGTTTTCCAATATTTGTAATTTTGGCATTACAGTAATTTTTTTAAAGTAATTATATTATGTTTTTATCGATTTTTGCTCAATATTCCTTAAATAATGTTGAAGCTATACATCTTCTTTTTTAAATTCTTCGTCACCTGATGAATCAGAATATATACTACAGGTATTCATCGGTTTTATGTGATCAATTTCTACATTGAAATTATAACAATATTTTCATTTTCTTTTAAGATATTAGCACTGTCACTGAATCAGATCAAATATCAGTGGAACATATTTAGTTCAATTTAATGACAATTTGACATCATTTTCTTGAAAAAGCTGTATAAAAAAAACAATGCAAAACAGTAAATGTGAGGTCTGTTTCCGGACTCACTTCAAGTAACTTGAAGTTGCTTGAAAGCGTTTCTTTACACATTTTTCGAGCTAGAGAAAGAAGAAGAACAAGCAAAGCTGAATCTTCCCAGCAGTTATTTTGGAGTCAATTGAAAAAGTGAACTAGTTCATTTCTAGCGCAGTTCGAAGTAGCTCTGATAAAGTACAAATGGTATTTAGTGTAGAACAGTTCACTTTACTTTTGTTTTTAGAAGTATTCCTGATAAAAATTGAATGGAATCTGATCAATCGTTGTATAAACGCGTTGTATAAAAACTATTTATTAAAATTTGCTGCGCAAAAGATGGAATCGGTTGTTGGTTCTGTGGAATTATTTAAGTTTTAGTTCAAAAAATTAATAAAATAACTCTTGTGGATGGAAAAGATCTTAGAAATCAGGTCTTTAGGAACTTTGCACCTGTACACTAAATTTTAACACTTTTAAAATGTTCACTTTAAAACTAGTTAAAAATTAACCACTTTTAGGCTACTGAGAAATCAACCAGTTTAAAAATGTTCCTAATGTTCCTAATGGAACAGTTCAAATATGGGGAAAAAGCAGTGTTTATGGGGACAATTGTCTTTTCCTATGACATTAATTCGCAAAAAGCGTAGCGTCAGTTCGTTCAATGTTAAAGGGTATTGTAGTGGAACTAGTACTGGTCCTTTTTTGAACTAGTTCAGAACTATTTTAAATTTTTTCCTCTTTTCTGCTGAGTTACTTGAAAAAATTCTTGGAGCACGTATCGAATAGCTTCGACTAGCTGATCATGAAATTGGCAGATCATAATTTTCTATTGATTTGTGAAAATAAATTACATTTTTATCATCAAATATTAGTCTTATTGGAAAAAAATCATTAATTTGAAGCAAATAATCAATCAATTGCTTCTATTACAAAATTGTGTAAATATCTGTTGTGCTTGAAACTTGCCTGAAGTCGTTTCCGTACTTTTTGATAAATTCTCTCATTTTGACAGATAATTAAATAACTCTCTTAGCTTGAGCATTACTCAAACTTTACTTAAAGTTAGTACGGAAACAGATCTATTGTTTACTATGCTTTTATTTTTTTGAGCGTTGAAGTGTCAAAATACGAATACGAACAGTAAAAACGAAGAGTAATACAGTTTTGCTAACTATGTTCGTTTTGGAAAATATTCTTTAAACTTGGGAGCGTTTTAAGGTCAGAAATAGAGCCAGAAAAAGAGATGTTTCTAATTTTTGTTTTTGCATTGTGAAGGAAATCGAGCCACGCTCTGGATCGACCACCATTGAAATGCAGCTATTTAATTCTTAAAATTGAATTTAACATTTTAATGTTGAGTCTGTTTCTTAGTTTTTTCTTATGATATTTATAGTACTAAAAACACTCTCTACTTCTGTATTACTTAGTGGCATAATTAAAAAGTTAAAAACAAAATTTGAAAGTTCGTTGAATGGACTTTCTCCAATAGCATTATTAAATTCGCGAATCTCAGCCCAAAACTAAAGTAGATTGCAAATTTTCCCATTGAAACTAGGCTAATCTTTGCCATTGCATTTCTATTTCTGTAATTACTTTGTATTTTTCTTTTTCCAAATAAACAATTTGACCTTATCAGTGTGGCTTTGAATATCCATCATATACCAGATTTTCATGCTACGATAAATTCTGGAAAAAACTCGCGAAAACCAAATTGGCACACATCATATACCATATTTGCCGATTACAAAGCTGTGCTTGATAGCCCGAGAAAGGATTGCCTATACGCAATCTAATATCTAAGTTCGGTATACCTGCAAGACTATACCGAGACCTGCAAGACCTGGTAAGACTTTGCAGGATGACGTTGAGCAACACATGCAGCTCTGTCAAGGTAGGAAATGACCTCTCCAAATCCTTCAATACCGAAAGAGGTTTCAGACAAGGCGATCCACTGTCTTGCGATCTCTTCAACATCATCATGGAGGGGATCGTACGAAAGACCGGTGTGCATCGTAATGGCACCATTTTCTACAAAGGTGTCTAGCTCCTTGCGTACGCTGATGATATTGATATTGTCGGCAGAATCAAGAGAGATGTTACCGCTGCTTTCAATAACGACAACGAAGTTAGCCTGGAGATAAAGCGAAGAACAATAATTGCAAAAAGGTGCTACTACGGGCTCAGATCAATTGCAGTTTTACAAATACGCCTGCCTTGTAGGCCTAAGTATTTGGGTCTATGGACCAAGGGTATTAGTTTATGGAACGAACGACCAGCACTTATGAGTACACTCCATCAGCGGACCCGTTTGTGGCTTGCAATGCAAGAACACACAGTCATCCGGCGGAGTTAGCACGAACTGGAAGCCGTTCCATAAACATAAAGCACTACTTAATGCCCTACTATTGAAAACATCACGACTCCAATATATCATACCATTGTATAACCATGAAACCGTACTGCTCCCAATAGCAGTACCAGTTTAACTACCAATAGTGACGTACCTCCATTATCATCTACTGGTGAAGACGAGACCTACCCAATCTCTTGCATACTAAGCAGGTATGCCAGCCCGGTTGTACCAATGCGCAACCCCGCCGGTCAATCTAGACCCGTGTATCATAAATACAGCCACTGCCAGCACGAGTCTCCCTGAAGAGCCAACTCATGATAGTTAGCTGGGCAACTCGGTCCCGCCAGAGAAGCTCTACAACATCCCAGAAACGAGACATGCATGTCATGCATGCATGAGTTTTTTGCAACTGGCCGTGCCCAGTTAGACCACTTAATCGTGCTTGAACGGCAACTTCAATCCAGTCATGAATCTTAAATTCACTTGCCGTGGAAGAAGTGCCTATTCGCCATGTTTACACAACACAACAACGCATCGAATATTCTGTGTCTGTCGCTTCGATACCTCAATTTATTCACCCAATTTATACAACCCTCAGTTGTCTCCTTGCCGTGGATAGATAGGGTCGTCCTCTTTGACGAGTATGACTATCCCCGTGCTAGCAAGTTTTTGGGTCAATTGCTATACCTCCGCAGGCTTTTCCCACATTCGATATACCGAATATGACCTGCTCCCATGATGGGATGGGTGCCACCCAGAGATCTTGGTCGGCCCTAAACTTTTTACGGGATGGGACGTATCCCATTCCCAACCATCCTCCTTTATCCTGGCATACTACGGGCTCAGTAAGCAGCTAAGTCGTTGGTCAACGAGGGTCTTTGGTCAACGGGGACGAGGGAGACCATGCCTCCGATGGATGGACCAGGTTGAGGAAGCCCTAACTGCACTTGGTGTATCCGATTGGAGAGACGCGCGCAAAGCAGAGGCGCCTGGCGCGAGCTGATCGGCCGAAACCCGAACACGGGTCGCTAAATATTTTCATTGGGTATGCAGTATTACCTCCAAATAGTTTATTAATTCTTTAATCCTCTTGCAATATTGGCTTAAAAAACTGTAAATATGCGAAGTTTGTGTCGTTATACAGATTTTCTAAGCATAAGTAGAGATTTTTTCATTTTGAAAAAAAAAATAAAAAGTCTAAAAAGGCTAAATTAAATTTACAAAACGTTAACAAATATTCTAGAGGCTAAATCCGAATTTTTGCGATTAGATGCATTTGAAAAAGGCTAAATCTAGTAGGAAAAAGGCTGAAATGACAGCAATGTAAGCAAACCACAAAAGGCAATAAAATTTTGTATTGTAGATAGCTTGTCATGGGTGTGCCTTTTCTTGATAGAAATTATAGGGGTAAGTCTCTTTGGACAAGATTTGTCTAAAGCGTACTTTTATGCAGCAAAATTGTATGTAGACTTCAGGAACATTTTTAAACTTCTTTTGAAAAGCAGCAAGAAAGACCTAAAAATTGTTTACTAAAATGTTTCTCATAAAATTTTACTATAGGTATGTGCAAGCAACAATTATGTTTTAATAATTGTGTAAGTAAATTTTCAAAATTTATTGTTAACTTAAAATCCATATTAAATATTGCTCAGACGAAAACTTTTAAAACGTCAATACACGTTAACGTGTTTTTTTTTTTGTTGTTACCAGAAGGCATTAAGTGTAAAAGTTTTTAAAGGTTGTACCTACTGTGTTATCTGGCAACTACTCAGCAAATATTTGCAACCTTAAAGAACTTTAAAAAGTTAATAATAATTAATATTTAAAAGAATCTTTGAAAAATATGAAAACAAATTTAATAGAAAAACATGCTGCAATACACAAAAGTCATTAAAGCTATTAGCAACAATTCATTGCATCAATTAATTAGTCAACAAGTTGCTGTTATTTATTAGCGTAACTAATAAGTTGCAGGGAAAACCTTTTTGCTATTACTTATCACCAATTTTACGGTGTCAGCGGCACGTAAATATCGATATATTTCTTCATAATCGATTGCACATTCTTCACTACAAAGTAACAAAGCAGCAATATTGGTCAACACATCCAGACGTTCGTTCCATAACGTTGAGAGTCGAACGTTGAAGAATTTAAAAATAAACACGTTTTAATTGATTTTTAATATCGGCAATGCAGCAATGACACATTTTCAAGCAATAATGCATTTGAAATGAAATTCTTTTTGGTCATTTTTGGCTCTGTATAGTATATTGATAAGTCGTCGAAGAGCTAGTTTAGCTTCTCACCTAAATCATTTATTTAAATTTATTGTGGTTTTTTTGACTTTTGTTTATTGTGTGCATTTTATCGCATATGTGAGTTGAGTTTTATCGAAAACTGTATATATTCAAAGTCATTGAAATTTCACTTTGCTAATTAAAAACCATAATTCAACTATTTTAACCGCATAAGCAGGCAACAGTTTTAACATTGGCAGTGCAGTGCAGTGTATCTGCTGTAGATATAGTCATAGAATTAGGAACATTTATTTCGTATTTACAAAAAAGCAAGCGAAATAAACAACACAACAACGTGATTCCGTGTAACTTTTTGAAAATTCAGCACAAATTAACATTAAAAAAAAATAGTATCGAAATAATTTAGGTGCAACCAGTAACAAGTAAATGCCTGATTTTATAAACGACCAACAAAGTCAAGTATGCAACAATAAAAAAAGGAAATGATTTTTCGTGCAATTAAAATAATTTGAAGTTTAGTTTATTTTATTTAATGAATTTAATTTGAATAATTATAAGCAAAGTTAAACTAAACATTCAAGCGAAACCGTTGATTTTGTTGGGTGCATTTTTGTTTTGTTTTTTAAAATGAAAAATTACTTTATTTTCTGTCTGAAAATTAAGTTATTATTAAAGTATTTATTAATCAATTAATTTCTCTATATAAATTGATATCTGAACTATTATTATTCCTGCTTACTTATACCCATTTCATTAAGATATTCAATTAAAAAAATGAAAAAAAAAATTAAATTACTTTATAATTATTGTATATAATTGAAAATAAGTGTAATTCAGTTCAATCTGGAATTGCTTAATAAAATTTTATTAAAATCATAGCTTATATCCTGGTCTCAGTTCAATTCCGTGAATCATTTTGTCAAGAATTGGATCATTTTGTCGGAACTCACAGTTCCGAAATACTTCTTTGGGCGCGTTGAGGTGGAAATTTTTATAGAAAACAAAAAAATTTTTAAAAAAATGAGACTTGAGAACTGAGTGAAGTCAGTAAGTAAAAAACTGTTCAATTTTGAAAATTGTGTATTTTGTTGCTTTTGCTTATGTCTACTCTAGCAACAAAATTGAGATTGTAAAATTATTCCAAAATATCTGCTCAAATTGAATCCACGACCTATAATTCTAGAGACGAATGTTCTTATAATCTTAACCTCGAAAACGTCTTCTACGAAATTTTTAACTAACAATTAAGTACGAGTTTTTATTTTTATTCCTTACTTTTAACAAATCTCAATGGATCAGCTCAAAGATGACAGTGTCACCTGAGAAGTGTTTTGGCTATAGTAAATAATATTTAATGGTTAAAACACAAAGTTTAAAGGTCACTACAACATTAAAATTTCCCAAACTGAACTGAAACATTGATCAACTGCTACTTTGAGTTCTTGATAATGTCAGTAGAACTTTGTTGCAAACAAGAAATTTAACTCGATACTTAATATTGCCTGAATTAATTTCAAATGTTAAAACGGTGATGCCAGTACTGTCTGTTACTTAACGTTTAACAAAGACATGAAAATATGGTATAATCGATTAATAAACTGTAAAAATATGTAATGATTTGGATAAAAATATTTATTTACAATCGCTTTGATCTCTAAGCATTAAATAAGAAACAAGAAAAAAAAAATACAACAAACAAATGAGAGAACATCATAGCTTCTGTGCTGACAGTAAAATGTCTTGTCTTGTAGAGTGTCAGCGCTCACTCTAAATATGCGTAGGGTAGAAGGGGATAAAAAATTTACCGAACCAATTTTATCAAAAAATCTTTTTCAGTCTGTAGATTATATTTAAAAACTTTTATATTTTAGTCTCTCCCCGTAATTTTTTTGCTTTTTATAATTTGCAAACAAAGTCAAACTGGAGAAATCGCCCCATCCATGGGGTACATACGCCACTCCCATAGGGTATAGAATCCGCAAATTAAAACTTTGAATTTTTAGATAAAAGTCGTGAATAGAATATATTCGGAAAGAAACAAATAAAGTGAAAATTAATTTTAGTCATTTACAATTAAATTTTACGTTAAAAACAAAAAATTAAAAAAACAACTTAGTGAAATTTCGGTTTCATGTTAGTTTAAGTTACTTAAAATTGTACTTCTTTTTATTTATATCTTATTACATAATTCATTTTAATAAAATTATGCTTATTTTGATTTAATAGTGTTGCTAATATAGGAAAAAAGTAGGGATGGCGTATGTGCCCTCATGGCGAATGATCCGCCTTCTACCCTACTTGATCATCGAGACGACTTTGAAAACTTCGTCTTTGAGGATTCATATTTCAACGGGGTATATTATCTATACAGGGTGTCCCGCAATTGAGTGCAACTATTTGTGGAGGTGAAAGGTCATGTCGAGCTGAACACAAAATCGTATGAGAGGGGGGTGGGGGTCTATTTTCACGTTCTTAGGAGCTACAGGGCTAATTAATATTTGACGACTTTGATTCACATTATTGTTTCTAGCAGGAAAATTTACGTACATAAAACTTATTTTAATAACTTATTCCAAAGACAATAAAATCATCTTTCTGGCGGTATATCAACAAACCCCAACGACTTAACCTTTACCGAGCAGTGCTCGTGTGAATATGAAATCAATAGGTTTTAACTACCAAATTTCAACTTTGAGTGCAAATTTCTCAGAATTTCGCGTAATAAATGAATTTGTTTTCTATAATGAGTTTTGTAACCTATTCAATCTTATTTTAAATGACACCAAAAACCTATCGGCACAATCTTTGTATCTATCATTCTTGCTTCTGCATCATACAACACATGCAAAAACATTTATAATTGTTGCTTATTTTGTTCATTACTTTTCAACAAAGAATGTATTTGGAAAGGAACGTTGACAGGGTGGTGCTTTTATTTTGAGCTAAAACTGCGGCAGAGAGCGCCGTTGGCTGCTGACGCCGTTTAATATGGTCAGGCTCTAAGTTATTGCGTTCAGCGAAAAACAAAAGGAAATTTTTTTTCGTTCCAAAAAATTTATTTTTTGTTTTTGGAATCCTCTCGAGGTGATGCTAAATACCTCAATAGTTATGCTACTTCGAATCGACGTTTTTTCCGACGACGTTTCCGTTTTTTTTTTTATAATGTTAAACGGATCGTTATTGCAAAAAAAAAAATATCAATAAATAGGAGATTTGCGGATTTGTTTTAACATTTGTAAAACAAGCCATTTAACGATCCAGGGTTAAAATAGAGGGTGGTTTTTTTTATGGATGCCGATCCACTCTTATGTTTATTCGTTTGTTTACTAGTGTTGCAAGGGTAAAAAGTTCTGATATTGCATATTATGGTTGTTTGAGATGCTTTAACATATCATATTTAATACTGCCTTCAGATGCAATTTGCAGCTGATAAATATAAACAGAAATTTCAGAAAAAAATTATGAACTTTACCCACTTTCCGCAAAATATCTTTACGAAAATTCACCTTATTCAAGCAAAAAAATATCAGGGCATTAACTGTGTTAAGAAAAAAAATTGATTTATTGTTCAAAGATCACAAGATAATAAATTAAATAAAAGTTAAATATTTTCAAATTATATTTATGAAAATATAAACCACAAAAACAAGTTTTAGCTTACAATTAAAAGCTTACAATATAAAAACAGCAATATTCTATTTGTGAAGAACTTGGCAATTCGACTAAAATGCAGTTGCAGAATTTTGTACCTTCGCAATAAAACCGGGGAATTAGTACATTCTGAAACCTTAAAACGTTATCTTACAAGGTATATAAAAAGTTAAAAAAATTAAAAACATAACAGTTGTATGAATCTTTATAAGCATCCAAATCACGCAGTTGCAAACTGATTGTTTTTTATTTACACTTAATATAATTTTTAACTTCACTTTTGCTAATATTTATACTTGATGATATAATCAAAATTAACAATTTAAACACTGGCTTGTAAACAACAATGAAAAACAAAAAGAGAATTAATTTATAAAAATTATTATTTAATGAGCAAAAAATTACAGCGTTGAAGAAATAAGAAGGTAAAAAATCAACTGCAAATCATATGCTTACTTTACCAACAAAAACAACAATATAAAAAAAAAGAATAAAATTAATGACAGGCTAAGATATTTATTGTTATTCATAGCTCTTAATGTAGAGAATATTTCCAAAATAATCGCCATGTCTGTAAATACCTGGTGTTCAGAGTAGCTAAACTTGAGTGTACTCAAGCAAAACTCAGGAAGATCATCTCATAAATAAAAACAACAAATTGCAAAGAAATAAAACGAAAATTGTTAAACGAAAAAAAATCTTCACCAGAAACAATTAATTTGAAGTAGGAACAATTCTAGTGGTGTTTTTTTTTTTTTCTAAAACCATAACTAAATTTATTGCTTATTCTGTGGAAGTTCTTTGCACTCTAAAAAATTTTGAATATCTGTTGTAAAGCTAAAATGTGCCTGTAAAAAAGATGAATAGGTGAAGAAAACTTTAGAAGAAGATTAATTGTTTTATGGCATACAATATTGAGACTTTCAAAGATTGATATGAATCTTCTATAGCTGTTATTATCTGATGAGTTAATTTATTTTTTTTTAAGATGTGAATATAAAAAATCTATTTTTACTACAGAGCTGAGTAATAGTTTCAAGATAACCGCCTTAAAATTTCTCATTTTTCTGTAGATATAAACACAAAAGACTAAAAAATACCTATCTTCGATGGAAAAAAATTTATTTAAAATAAAAATGTCACTTCATGTACAGTACAATCCTAGTAGGAATAAATCGTGTACTTAGTACACTCCTCCATCATTCAGAAATGTTTTTCCTTTTCTTCAACTGTCTTTATTTTCAAAACTCTTCGCTAATTTATACATTTCACATCTTTGTAGATTCAGATGCATCAACTTTTACCCACACAACAAGAGAAAAGTCTGCAGCAAGACTTGAATTATTGCCACGCCCCACAAAACGGCAATAGAAATCATCAATGCAGCAACAGCTCCAACGAAAAAATTCTCCATAATTATAATTGTAAGAGAAAAGTGTAGAAATTGCAGCCGAAAACGAAAAGTCAGCACCCAAAAAGAAAAAACAAACAAAAAAAAATAGCTGTTAATATATCTACAACAACCAAACATACACAATTACTTTCATATGAACAATTGAAAAATCTACAGCAACAACCAAAAAACAACATCAACAACAAGATCAGCAAAAACAGATAAATCAACAACAACAACAACAACATCATTGCGTGCTTTGACAATGATGAAGTTAATTCATCATTTCTGTGCAGTGGCGGTGCTTATATTAGTCATATTTGGCAATTGCGTGATTTTACAGAAAACTGTTGTTGTGGCTGGCAGCGAACAACAAAAGGTGCTATCATCAATAACATCCACAACAACTACAGCAACAACTACTGCGGCAACCATTAAACCTCTTATAACATCGCCAACGGCAGCTTCAACAAATACAACAACGTCATCAGTAAAGAGCGTATCATCAAAAACAAAGAATGTATCGGGTGAAATTATAAAAATTACCGAAAGCACCGAAGATGAAGTCGAAAGTTCAGCAGAAATTTTAAGCGATACAGGAGGTAAGTGTATGTTTTCTTTTTTTTTTCTTTTTTTAAAATACGATCTGAACGGAAATACATTTTTTAAATGCCAACAAAATAAGAAAAAAAAAAAAACAAAATGCAGGTTATAGGCCAGTAAATATAGGATTTGGCTTGGAAATAATTGGCGGAAACCTGGAAATTGTTTCAATCGTTGCATTAGGACTGAAATGCAGAGATTTGAAGTCTGCTCCATTGTATCTAGTGACCTAGTGAATAAATAGTTATAATAATAAACGAGATACGATCTGATGAATGTTTGGAGTTTTTTCATTACTTCGCAAATAAATTCGAAATCTATAGTTAATCTAACAGGTATGAATCTACAGAATATAAATATTCCCGATAAATTGGAGAGCATAAAGTTTTGCACAAGGTCCTCTCTAGGGGCAGGCAAATTTGAATGAGGGGTGCCAAAATCGACTGTGACTAAAAATAAAAATTAATAAATTTTACACTGGTGTTCGAAATTTTAATTCTACGGTTAAGATTTCATTTCAAAAAGGCGCAAAAGTAAATTAAATTATGCTGGGGAGCAAAAAAAAAAAAAAATTAAGCAAAAATTACAAAGGAGTAAAAAAGAGTCTACAAAAACTTTAAAAATTTGATGTGAGAGTTTGAAATTTGATTGAAAAATTATTAGAGTTATAAAACCACATAACATAAACGTTATGAAAAGAGGTCGATATTAATTATAAAAAAAAAAAATGTAAATCGGAAATATTGCACCTACCTTTGATTGGCAAGAAATAAGATGAGAAAAAAAAAAACACAGGTGCGTCGTTAAACATACGAGAGAAGCAAAGCTTTTTCGCAGTTACATAGATTTATAGATAGCTTAACAATTTTTTCTTTTTAATAAATTAACTTTTAAATTAAAAAATCTAAAATAACATAAAATAAATTATATATATATACACAAAACAAACTTACTGCTTATTTTTTATTGTTGAATGTCAAATTTCCGCGCCAATTACATATGCGGGCATATAATGCCAGCGCCTCTCTATTTTAACTCTCCACACATGGTTGTGAACTTGGCTGCGCTGAACAAATTTTTTCCTTCAACAGAGTACTACCTAACGAAAAAATTCCGCTGCCCATTTGCTGTCAAAAAACTCAATGACTTCTTATGGGAATTTTGTTTTCGTTTTTACAACAAATTTGCTACTACTTGCTACAAGATGTCACTAGCATCGGTGCTTTGTGGCTGCACTGCATTGATCGATATGGCAGTGCTAGTGTATTGGTTGGAATGAACGAGAGAGAAGTGAACAGATAGAGAGACGAAAAGCAATCATGTTTTTTAACGGCTGGCCTCCGCACTTTATCAGTTTTTTGATAAACTTACTTTGGATTTAATGTAATAATTCTTTAAGTTTCTTTAATAATAAAGAATTTTATATTGTAGTGGTTACACGTCTAAATTTTCCTTTGCGCGTTCACATCAAGAAAAAATAAAACACACCGATGCTGGTGACATCTATTGGCATAAGCAAATACATAATCCTCTATCTATTGATAGATTCTAACGATCTATTGAATCAACACAACTAACACAACGTTTCTAACACAACTTTGTAGCCTGGTGGATAGCGTATAGGACTGATGATCAATTGGTTGCGAATTCGAATTCGTACGGGGGCAAAGAAATATTTTGAATATTTATTATTATTAAATTATTTCATTTTCTTGTTGTAATAAACGCAAGCAATAAGAAACCATAAAATTCTAAGAAAAATCTGTCGAAAACTTTTCATATTTCACTCTAGGCAAATCAGAACGAGGCGTAAAAAGCTTCGCTTCAAAACTCTTTATTAGATTAGAAAAACACACAAACAACATTCATTGCGCACAAATTTCTAGTCCACCTACAAAATACATATGCAAAAACAATTTTGTAGCGATCAAGATCAGCAGCGTCGAGTGGGGTTTGTTTTTTTTTGCATTTGTATGCATTTGTAGGTCAGTTGACCAATCTCGGCTTCGCCAATAAATGGATGTCCCAGAAAGGTCAATCTTATGCTTGCCGGACACTGGCACAGAATTTGTGCTGCTGTTTCCAGCTCCTCTAGGCATAACCTACACGTATCGTCCTCGGTCAGAGTCATCTTCCTGAGATGGTACATGTAGGGACCGTGTCCTGTGAGCAAAGCTGTAAGCCAGCTTAAAGTCCTTCGATTGTATTGGATAACTTTTGCTGCCTTACTACGAGACTACTTCCCGCCTTTGACTGCCTGCAATTAACAGCTTCTTCCCACCTTGTAGGCTGTCCTGAGTCCGTCCATTGCTTAATAAGGCCTGCCACCATGTTGCCGCCTATGGCGATACTTGGTTCTGGTCCACAGAATTCTTCTGCTGATCCTTCTCTCGCCAAAGAGTCAGCATTTTCATGCTGTTCTGTGCCAGAATATCCTCTCATCCACATAAGTGTAAGCTCATTTGTCTGAGCACACCTATTGAGGTTGGTAAGACATTCTATCGCCAACCTGGAAGGTACACATAGAACGGATGTCTGTCCGTTGCATGCACCTAATCACCGACTGATTGTCAAGGACAATGACAATTTTTTTGCCATTGATCCGGTCATCTATCAGGTGGGCCAGCGCATGCACCACACCAAGCATTTCCGCCTGGTATACAGACACAAACCTCCCTAACCTCAGTACACAGGATAGGCTCAACTCTTCTGAGTAAACACCTGCCCCGGCTCTGCCATTCATCAGAGAGCCGTCTGAGAATACACAGATATTTTTATCAGCGATTTCTTCACAAACGACTCAATCTGTTATAAGAGTCTTATAACATTTTTTTGTTATACTTGCTGTCTTCCTTCCGTCTCTAGGCATACCCTTCTCCCTGACATCTCTATGTACAATATCAAGGATGCGCATATGACCATGTAGGGCCGTTGATCCATGCCATGTAGCATTTCGCAATATCTTGAGGGCTGTTAGCGCCGCCGTTTTCTTTATTTCTAAACAGAACCTCCATTGCGCTTGTTGGAGTGGTGCGTATTGCACCTGTTATTCCAACACACTCCAGCCGTTGGACTCTGCTCAGTCTCTTCTTAATGGTTTTCTGGCTGACTTTGGTCCACCAAATTACCGAAGCATACGTGATGACAGGTCTAACCATCATAGTGTAGACCCATTTCATAGACTCTGGGCTTAGCCCCCATTTGAGACCACAAATGCGTCTACAATTAAACAGAACCCTCTTGGCTTTTTGAATCCTATCTTCTACATGCTCGTTCCAGTTCAGTTTGCCATCAAGGGTTACCCCTAGATATTTAACTTTAATGGACATGTTGATTTTAGCTGCAAATAGTCTGAGTGGTTCTCTCCTCAGGCCTACCCTCTTTCTAACAAAGAAAATATTGCCTGATTTCCTGCGCTTACGGTAAGGCCTTGTTCCCAACAACACTCCTTCACCATTCGGAGTGTTCCCTTCATGATGTCAGATATGGTGCCAACGAACTTACCACATGCCACCAACGCAATATCATCTGCATACCCTATCGTGTGTATGCCCGATTCATACAGTCTAACCAATAGTGTGTCCACAGTTATGTTCCACAGAGTCGGCGATAGCAATCCGGCCTGGGGAGATCCTCTACTTACTCTACCTCTAGTCTTGACTCTACCATTCTGCATGTTGACCGCCCTGTGCCTGAGCATATTGTCTACCCAATTAACTATCATCCGTCTTACATCTGTCAGGCTATCTATCAGGACTTGCCGCAGCCTTCTAAAGCATGTTTTGTCGAAAGCACCCTCGATGTCCATAAATGTGGCCATCGCAATGCCTCTTGTTAATAACTCCTTTTCAGTCACTCTTACTAATTCCTTAAGAGCACTCTCCGTAGACCTACCTGCTCTATACGCATCTACTTTTAGATTCTACTTAGAGGAATATGCATCAGCGAAATGCTTTCAAGACAGTCAACCATTACTTTTTCCATCGTTTTCAATAGGAAAGACGTAAAGCTGATCGGTCTGAACGACTTCGCCTTAAAAAACAAAAAAACAACTTTTTCCTCTCTCCAGACTCTCGGAACGTACCCAGTCACTAGGCAAGTAACGAATACACCTCACAGCCTAGGTACAATGAGAACTTCCCCCCATTGCATCATAGCCAGAAATATACCATCTATCTCTGATGTTTTGTAGGGAGCAAATGAGCGTATAACACTCCTCAACCGTCCGTAGTCCAACCGCCCTTTCTTCAAGAGTGTCCACGGGTCATCAGACCTAAAACTTCCTGGACAATGCACCTCTATCATAACTTGCATCGACTCCTCTATGTTCTCTGCCATGGTTTCATCCGTTTTTTGGATCAGTCCCACTTTGGAGAATATATTTTTTAAAAGCATTTTCTGAAGCCATGCTTCTGAAATAGTTTCCATCCCAGAGCAGAAATCTCTGCACGACTGCCTTTTACAATGTCGTATGAGGTTCTTCAATTCTCTTTTCCGTGCCTTGTAGTCTGTCCATGTTTCTGAGGTTCCCCTTCTCATGTGCAAATTGAAGGCCTTCCTAACCTTCTTGTTCAGAGGTTTGAGTTCCGTGCACCACCATGGCTTCGGATCGCCCTCGTCTACTGAAGATACAGGACATGCCACCTCGTAAGCCTCGACCATGGCCAAACTAAGATGTTTGACATGGCTTTCCACTTCCGCTGTATTCCCTGGTACTTTTATAGCTTTTTGGGTCAGTGTTTCCCTCAACTTCGCCTTATATTTCACAGGATCGGATTCCGTACCTCATCTTTCTTGTTGGTGCCACCACTTTCTCAGGCAGAATGTGATAAGCAGGAGAGTATCACACCCGATGATCCATGGCAGCTTTCACCATCGCCAAAAGTTTACCTGTGTTATAACCTCTTCTCCAAATGAGTTATATATAAAATGTTTATAATCTCACCTTATATTATTGACTTTACTGTGCTGGTTATCATAGCTAGTGCAAAAGTAATTTTTCAAAAGATTGTAAATCAGCTTATGACTAGTGCCTGATCAAATATCGGTTTCGGTTGCGGCCAGTTTCAGAAATTTTGGTCCGTTACGACTGTTCAGCCGCAATATGGCGGAAAAAATTCAATTAATATTAATTTGATATTATATTTTTTTTATTAAAAAGTGTTTTTCGCATAACTTATTTTATTATTTATAGTACATTTTTATTAACTTTCGCATAAATACACAGATTCGGTTTCGGCCGAATATGACAAGAAAGGGACCGAGATACTTTTTCAGTTTTGGCCAAACTTTCGGTCTCAGTCGCACACTACTTATGACCCACTTTCTTGTAGTGTGAATTGAGAAATAGTCTGTCACGAATTATAAAAATATATTTTTTATCTCTTCATCATCGGTTTACAAATATTGATTTCTCTTCCATGCGTTTATGTAATACAGTATTGACTGACAGCTGATTAAGGTTCAAAAAAATCGATCACTATATTTCGATTGTCTTAAATAACCAACTATTCGGTGGAGTTGGTTGAAGCTTCTGTTTTCTCTTAGGTGCCAAAAAATATGAAAACTTTGAAAAATAGTTTTTGATGGTAATAAATAAAAAATAATGTCAGTTTTGTGGCAGTTTTGTGTCAGTTTTGAAAAGCTGTCAGAAATCAATTATAATATTAAATTTAATAAATCAATTATTTTGTATGTAACTAAGTCATGCTTATAAGTCAAAAATAATTATTTTTTAATATTTAGAAGATTGAAAACTAATAAAGCATGTAATTAATTTACTGATTTAGGTCATTTCAGCCTTAAAACTTATTTGACGTCAAAAAATGAGCGAGGTGTAAAAAAAAAACTAATTGATGGATGTAGTCGTGTAATCGATGCCAAACACATGATATTTCTAGCATGTTACCTAATAGTTATTTATTATGTTAATGAATGGAATGCATTAATATGAAAATATAAATATAGCTCATGTATATAAAATTGACTTATAACATTCATTTAGTATAGATCGACATTTAACTTTTTAAAGTAGCTGTTGCACAGTGCGTCCACTGTATTGAAAGGGTGATAAAAAGTAAAATATTCAAATCCATAACAGATCGCTACATTATACCTTATTCTCAACTATAATAATGAGGCCAAAAAGTACCATTCACATATTTTTTATAACTTGTTTAAATCTCTCTGTACTGTGGTAGTTATGAATGCGATCGCGAATTGTCCGTATTGTATAATGTTCAATTATAAAAACAAATAGTTTTTGAACTTAAATAATATAAACACAAAAGTGTACAATAAAAAAACCCTAAATGCAAGAACAAGCGTCAGGTTTGAAGAAGCATTAATTTTAAAAATTTCGTAAAATACATTCTTAAAATAATATCATATAAGAAATGCATTTCTGAATCGATAAGGTTCCAAGTCAATATTTATAAGCAATAATATTACACAAACATTACAATTTTATAATCCTTCAAATATCCAAATCCTTCAAACATACAGTGATGTACAAAAACAATAGAAACGGTATGCAATTTAACATTTCGAACAATGCTAGAAAGTGTTAAGCAAGCATTCAAAAATTAATAATTCTTGTGAAATTCTAGCTTTTGCACCTTGTTTTTATTCAGAATGGGACACAGAGTGAATTACATAAAAGGTAAACCTCAATTCATCCGAAACTTAAGAAACGAAAAAACAACAATGCGTAAAATTGTAGAGTTGTTGAAGTGTTCAAGGAAAAAAAGTGTATTCCGTCCGCTATTATTTTTATTCAAAGAAAAAAAAAAAAACAAGCAACCACCTCAAAGTTTTACGTATTGTTAGTTTGACAATATAAGAAAAAAACCATTGCTTTAATCGAAAGAACTTAAAAATTATTGGATGCACCCAGTAGCGTAGATAGCTTTAAGTTCTGGGTGGGTCCGTAAGAAAAAAAGAAAACCTTCAAAAAATGTTCATTTGAATACCTGAGTACCAGGGTGTTTTGTAACACCGAATGTCAGTTTGACAGCCCAACCTGGTTTAAACGTCAAAAAAGTGTAAAAGAAGACGCTTTACCATGTCAGATATATATTTACTAGTGATAGCTCCCCGACAATCGGGTGTACTTCCCTACTTTGCTTTGGAAATCACACTTTCTTATTCACCTTAAAAGCGAGTCTTAAGTTTTTTTTTACGATTTTCGTAACTTTAAACGCTCATATCTGCTAAACGCTATCGCTTTTCAAAAATCAATAATTTTCTGCTTACCTACACCTCAAGAACTTTCTAATGATATATCAAATGTTGCTGTAGCATTTGTAGATTCGCTGGAATAAGGGGACTCTTACAGGAATAAATATATATATATTTACATATAAAGGGTGGTTAAATTTTAAGGGCCGATGCTGATTTTGAATAAAGCACAAATTATTTAGGAAATTATTATAATTTTTTTTTATTATGATAAAATTGGTATGGTTCAATTATGTATGGAACAAAATATCGGCCAAATGGCCGCCACGACCTCGGCTGCACACCTCCATCCGATGGTCCAAGTTTTCGATAATGCTAAGGCATAAGTGAGATTCTATGCCGTTAATGTGCCGAATTATCTCATCCTTTAGCTCTTGAATTGTTGCTGGCTTATCGACGTACACCTTTTCACAAAATCACATGATCTTGGTGGCCAAGTGGCATTGCCACCACGTGAGATAACAAGGCCATGGAATTTGTCGCGCAAAAGAGCCATTGCTTCGTTAGCTGTGTGCCAAGGTGCACCGTCCAGTTGAAACCACATATCGTCCACATTCATATCTTCCAATTCGGGCCATAAAAAGTTCGTTATCATCTCACGATAGCAAACACCATTCAAAATAACTGCCTGACCGGCCTCATTTTGGAAAAATATGCCGCCAGCCCATAAACCGCACCAAACAGCCACTCTTTGTGGGTGCATTGGTTTTTCGAGAATCACTCTTGGATTATCATTCGCCCAAATGCGGCAATTCGGCTTATTGACCAATCCACTGAGGCGAAAATGTGCCTCATCGCTGAAGATGATTTTCTTCGAAAATTGATCATCCACTGTTGCCATTTCTTGCCACCTTTCTGACCATTAACGACGGTTGAAATGGTCAAGAGGCTTTAGTTCTTGAGTCAATTGCACCTTGTAAGCATGTAAATGCAAGTCTTTATGCATAATGTTCATCAATGACGAGCGTGAGAGGTGCAATTGTTGGGCACAACGACGAGTTGAGGTGGACGGCTCTTCAGCCACACCATCGCGAACAGCAGCAATATTTTCTGCAGTACGAGCTGTACGAGCATGCACTGGTGTTTTCACATCTCCTACAGACCCGGTTTACTCAAATTTTTGCACAATTTTTCCGATTGTACGCACATTTGGACGATTAAATTGACCGAAAAAAATCACGAAGTACAAGATATGAATTTTGATTTGAACGCCCATTTTCATAATAAGCCTGAATAACTTTAACGCATTGTTCGATTGTGTATCTTTCCATGGTTCAAATTGAGTTTGAAATGAAATTGAGAAATGTCAAATGAAATGCAGAAAAAACTTGACGTTTAGGTGTGGTTCACATTCAACATCGGCCCTTAAAATTTAAGCAACCTATATATTGAGGGGCTAACTGCATTTTCCAACTGGTCAAGTTATAATCTATATTGTGTGAAATTATATTAAGTGAAATCTCATTGGACTGTGATCAGTACAAGGCGAAAATAATTGTTTTGTACTAAAATGTTTGAAATTCAAAAACAAAATCAGCGTTGCTAAGCCTTTTAAATTTTTCACTAATAACTTTTGTGAGCGGAACCATCGATTATTTCTGGTGAAGTGAAAAAAATCTACAATTTTCTTCAGTATGCCAAATGTTAAGTTAAGTATGTAAAGTTAAATATGTATACAACGCCTGCTTTCGGCTTTGTTCATATTATGTTCGCTTTAAAACAAAAGAGGCAATGGTGCGATGGTAGCTTGTTGAACTTGTGGCCGTATGGTGAGCGGTTCAATGCGAAGAAGGCGTAGGAAAAGGCAGTTGATTCTTAACAGGTCTTTTGACAAATTCTTCTTTTAAATATTCGTAAATAAAAAATATTAATAACACAAAAATTAATCAGTACGGTCTGCCGTCTGTGCTGTGAGGATCGAACCTGCACAGCAGAAAATGTCATGCCTGATCAGGCTGGAACTCAAGCCTGACAGGCATGACCGAGGCCTGGTCTTTCCTTGAAAACACTTTGATTTTTTCATACAAGTAGGCGAATACTTCAGACCTGATATTTGGTAGAACTTTTTTAAAATTTTTATTTATGATTGCAAGTCTGAGTATCAATTATTATTTCAAATTCAGAAATGAAATCGGACCGGAAATAAAAGTATTGATTTTTTGTTTAATTTTTTTGTAGAATACGGGTCTGAAAAAGGAAGCCTGAATTATATTCAAATGTCAGCCCTGAAATCTGAACTGAATAATTTAGGCAATTCAGTCCTGAGTTCCAGTCTGACTATTGGACGCCTGATCGAGTTTTTTGCTGCGTGGGACTAGTCAAATCATCAAATAAAAATAAGTTAGCCTCTTAAAAACCAACTGACCCCGAGAGTTAAAAACTTTCACGATCTAGTTCTGTATTGCCATGTTAATAATACTGTAGAAATTATGAAAGGTGGAGGCAAAAGATTTATTTTTTTTTTTTTTGCATAACGAAATTTTAATTAAATCTCAAAAACTGAGACGGCTCAAAGCTACAATTGTCATTTTGTTAGAATTTTTTATAGTCTCATGTTTGATTATTTAAAGGATATTGAAATTAGTTTTAAATCAACTTGGTCAACCATTTCATATGTAATACTTACCGGTAAATCGAATACTAGAATCATAAGAATTTGCGATAACTTAGCTCTTCAGTTTTCAGAGCTATGCAGTCACAATTTTTTTTCTTTTCTTTTTTGCAAAATTTTGTTTTCACCGCATCTAACGAAGTAGATGCAGATAATAAGTAAAACTGGAATAAATTGGGGTTTAGTTAATTTTATGTACACAACTAAAAAAAGTCATTTACAATCGCATAAGTTTTGAGTAAAAAAAAATCCAGTTTTAATCAGTAAAAAATTTTAATTATTGGTAATAATTCATAAACTTTTTTATTGTATTATTTACAAACTCTTAATATTGTTTTTTTGTTGTTGGATGGTAGGGGTAAAATTTTTTGTTGCAAAGAAATGGTTGACCAAGCTGATTTAAAACCAATTTTAATTCCTTCTATGTAATTACACGCGATAATATAAAAAATAATAACACAAAATAATGGTTTTTGCTTTGAGCTGTCTTAGTTTTTGAAATATTAAACTGACTCTTCATAATTCTTTATTCTCTTACCACCACCTTTCATAATTTCTACCGCATGCATGTTTGAGAAACACTTTTGGATTTAAGTAGAAAATTTAAATTATCTACTATACATGTCACTATATATCCTGTTGTTGTTGACCAATTTAGAAGAATTAAACACTGAACTGAATGAAATTTTTGAGAACTTCTTTGATTTAAGAAAGATAGAATTGATAGAAGATTTCGTGCTTTAAGATATTTGGTAATGATTTTCGTGACTCTTGGGGGGTCCGGACCCACGGACCTCTCCCCATATCCACGCCACTGAATGCTCCAGTAACATGCCACGCAATACGGAATAGATTAATAGAAAATTATTTGAAAGTACATTCCGCAAAAAAGTGTCTTTCTTGATTTTCATTGTTTTTTGCATTGCTAATATTGTATTCAAATTGATTGTGATTTTAGTTTTGCCGTTTTTTCAATTCGGGATCTCTTTCTCTGATGAGAAACCAACAATAGTAGCCCATCATTCCTTCGTTCCAAAATCATTGGTACCGTTTCTCAATTGCCTTCATCTGCTAGTGAAATCTTTCCCAATGTTCGTCATTATCGTCGCCGTGATTCTTCGGAAACAAAAATTCAAATGGGAGTGCAGAAAGTAAATTTTTAAAGACATATTTACGACCATTTTTTTATAGTTTCTGAGCAAATCGTTGACTATTTTCTCATAATATTCACTTTTGTTGTTCCAGAGGAAGCTAGAAATAGCCACTGTAAAAGAGTTGACTTTCTGCATTCCCATTTGAATTTTTTTCCGAAGAATCTGGGCGACGATAGTCTTATCGATAAAAGAATCTTGGTGTTATTGCTCAAAATAGATAGGATGAAATACTGAATGCCGGATACAATTGCATACTCTGGATACTCTGCTAATTTCCCTGCAGCATATTACATACGCCATATTGGATCCGAAACATTGTACTTAATATTTTTTGAAACAAGCTCGCCCACAAGTTCCTCCTAACCAAATTTGATCCAAATTCAATGAAGGTGTTATAATAATCCTTAATATAAAAATACTGTATGCAAAAGTAACAAATACTCAAAATAATAACATTGTTCATAGCTTCCATTTTCCTATCGAATTGCAGACAACTTCCGCAAATTTTACAACTGCAGCAACTACAATAACAATTAAGAAACCAAACTGACCCTCAGCAATTATTTTGTTAACAAGTAACCATTGCCAGCAATTTTCAAATTGAATAACCACGCCGCAATCTTTATGTTGTTCATGGAAATTCATAATATTTTATGATGGTCCGCTGAGTTGGCAACACGCTGCCTTGCAGTACAAAATAAAGAAATCAAAAAAGAAAAAAAAAAAACTCTGTAAGTTGTTCAACTTCCGGCAACCGCAGCCAATGCTAATGGGCAACTTTAATTGACAATTATTACAGCCACTGCAAACAAGCTTAAAGGCGTTGTGTGACCAAGATAGAAGAAAAGTTAAATGTTTTTGATTTTGAAAAATTAAGACATAAAAGAATAATATTCAAAAAAATAAATCAACTTAAGTATTTTAAAAATGATCAAAATGTGGCTTCAATTGCTGCTTACCCGATGTTTAATCCAAGGCTCTGCAAACGTTTCAAGCAAAGCAAAAATTATTGAAGCATGTCTACGGTTAGCATGGCCAGCAGGCAAACAAGCCAACATTTTTTAGGCTAACAATAAACATCAACAAGCTAAACATCAATTATTACATCACTCAAAAAAAAAAAAAAATATATATTAAGAAAAAATGTATAAACTTAAAAAAATCGCTTTAGTTGAATCAGCACACTGAGTGGTAAAACTCATTTTTGGGTTTCAGGGTACAAAGGCTCGTTAGAAGTAGCAGCGTAGCTAAGGGGGGCGAAAGCGCGATGGGAAGCATTGCCCCAGGCTCAGAGGACTGAGGGTGGAAAAATGGTACTTGGTTTTTATTGAGATTTGGAAAAAGTATACATTTTTTTTTTTTATTTTTGTGACTTTTTGAAAATGTATTGAATTTTAATTAGATGCTAGGGGCATCAATTAATTACGTGAGATGATTTTGGCGATTTTTTGACACCCCCTAGTGAGATATCGTGAGATTTGGGTCGACTCCCTCTCCCTCCTCTAATCTCACTGAGATTGTTCAAAATGCGTGTTTTCAGTTAATCTTTGCTTCATTGGATTTGATTTAAAAAAAAAAGTAATTTATTTAATTATTTTTATTTAAAACTAGTTCAAACAAGTATTTAAGACTACTGAGATCGTATTCTAAAATCACAATGAAAAAGAGGAGAACGTGGCATTTCGTATTTCGAAATTAACTTAACATCCTTACATATTTCTCTGGGCATAGTTTACTTTCTTCGAATTCTTCTCATAGTACTAATGTCCTACTTGTTGCATTTTTCTTCGGCTTTGGAAGAAGCACTGTCACTTAGATCTTCTCTTCAATCATCGAATTTATTTGGCAATGTTTGCAGATGTTTTAAAATTTGAGTGAAACTGATGTTTTTTCTTGTAAGCATTCAGAACGAGAAAGATTTCTGAACCTAAAATAATATGAGAACTGCCACCCAAAAAAGAAAAGGGTGAAAAAGTCAAATCTTACATTTGCATTGATGACTAAAGTTGCATCTCCTTATCGTCATTTATCGTATCGTCATTTTCGCTGACTTCATCACAGTGCAGAAATGATTTTGTTTAGTTGAGCAGAAACGGGTTTTATATCTTCAGCTACTGAGTTCTACCTAGCCTCACAACGTCTTTTAAACGTAAGTGAACGTCCCATCTGTGAACGTCCCATCTGCATGTTGAAGATGAAAAACAAAGCAAAACAGTCTTCAATCATTCCAAAAAAACGTGATTGCCTGACAATTATCCTTAGTTGTGTACACTCCAGTCAAATCCAAGGAATAATTATCACTAGGGACAAATACAGCTTGTTTGTTTAAGTCGAGAATTTTCTATTGAAACCCTGTGTGAATACCAGCCATAGTTGATGTCGTATAATTGACCTCTACAACCGTTAGGATTCAAACTATATTTTGTTTGTTCTTTGTTTGACTTCAGTGATTTTTTCAGCTGATTTCACTTTCAAAGGAAGAAAATCAATAAAGACTTTCCAAATATTGATTGAGTTCTGGTCAACATCAAGCCATCGGACGATTTGAGACATTTTTTTTCATGCCCAGCATCTGGAGTTGAATCGAACATTTTGTATTTTTGAATAAAAATTATTCCTTACCTTATTTTTTATTTTTTATTAGCCTAAAAAATTAAATAAAAATTCAATATTCTTAGATCCATAAAATCTGTTGCGGAAATAATTTAAAATTTCCTTCTATAATTTGAATACTTTTTTACTAAATGTGCGTTAGTAGTAAAAACTGGTGAACTATGATTGTGGTAGATACCAATCAATGCGATTACGTGACAGTTGTTAATGTTAACCCTTTGCAATGAAACCATTTCAACTATTGCAATAACGACAGCTATCAGCAATCTTCTGAGCACTTAGAGATGATTTTTATTATGTCTTAGCTGCAATTGTTTTTCTTATTTCATTTTTTAATTTTTGTGTTATCTTCATTTTTAATGTTTTTGTCTAGCCTTACTTCAAAAAATGCAAACTAACTAAATAGCTGTTATACCATGCTTAATAAATAAGTTATATTTGCAATTTTTCCCAACAGCTAGCTATAGCGTATTATATAAATTTGCGCAAATGCTTGAAAGTTGTCGAAAGTGTTGCTCATAATAATATTGCTGGCTGCTGCTGCCCACAATCAACGCCAGCATAATCAGCAAAGCGACTTTTATAGCATTGCTCGTGGCAGCAGGTTTCCATAATTTTGCAAACAACCTACTTATAGCCCGAATTTTCGGTAGCCATCATTGTGCATTGACATACAAACAATATTAAGACTTGGATGGGAAATCTTGGATAATCGTGGCTAGTTATAGCATCAACGGTTTTGTTGCTTTATATAGAGTTGTTGGATTATTAGGATTATTTTGCATGCATTTATTTATTTTGAATGTGATAAAAACCGTGTTAATTTTTGTGATTTTTTTTTTTTTGCTTTATGGCCTTTTATAGATTAAAAAGAATATATGTGCAAAATTTGATTAAATTTGCTTTGGTTTGGATAGCTTAAGTAGTAATTCAAAATCAAATTTAAGAAATAACCGGGTAAGAAGTTCGTTTTTTATTTCAAAAAATAATTTTTAAATTTTAATTTTTTGTTTGCATTGAAATTAGCGGTGTTTTTCCATTTTAGCTAAAATGTAAAGCGTTTTTGTTTTTTCCCGATGCACACAGTATAGCGTCTAGAACAAGCTATCTGGACAAAATTATATTTTTATGCTTTTTTACTTATAGGATCAAAACAATAGTAAAAATTGTTCTAGAGAAGGGGTCAGATATACACTGCTCACCAGATAGCAGACCTTTTACAGCCCGCCTTTTTACCCACAAATTTCAATTTATCCTAAGCAATAAAAATTTATATATTTCAGACGGTGTTGGTCGTATTAAACTAAGTATTAGACTTAATGAACCAAAATTGGGCGTGGTTGAAATATGTATGCGCCCACTTTTCAGAAATTATTAAAATTTACTACTAGGCCGATTGCAGACTATTTTCGAGCACGAGCACGAAATATGTTGCATGTCTTTGAAAATTTTAAACACAATATCTCCATTTAAAACCTGTGAGTTTTTAGCCAAAGATCGATCTTTCGATTTTTCACAAGCGTTTCTGTTTTTAGCAATTTTGCGCAAAAAGTTGGAATTTAAATTTTCATTTTTTAACCGAGTCTCCCTGAGCGTCCGTAAATGTTAAACATTCAGCTCAATAACTTAAACAGACTAAATTTCTTACAATTTTTCCCATTCTTAGAACAGTTACCATTTCTTTGTCAAAAAGATGAACTCTAAAACATGCGAAACAATATATAAGTGCGAAAAGAATATGGTATCGAAAGAAAGAGTAAAAATGTAGCTTTCATAAAAAAAAAAAAAGGTGATAACCGGTAGGTAGCAGTAAGTTCTACTCTTGAAAACTTAGCAATTTAAATAGAATATTGAACTTTACTAAGACTCAAGTTTGTAAAGCTGTTATTAAAAAAGCTGTAAAATTATTTTCTAACTTTGACGTTAATTTCATCACGACTTACCCTCAACTTTAAAATTCAAAAGATAGTTTTTTAAAAATATGCACAAATAAAAAAATTCGCTTATTTTCACCAGTAGTCCACCAGTAGTTCAAACAAAACCACTTCTCTCCCATTCACTGCCTATTACTGTTAACTTTCTTACATAAAACAAAAACAATTGGTGATTTCCCGACTCTGAGAATACTTGTTGTAAAAATATTCCGCTATTTTCATCAAAAGCAAAATTTATTTTTGAACAGCTAGCTTGTTCTAGACGCAACACTGTGTTATGGTGCAGCGATACTCTCAGAGAATCAATTAAAAGCTTCTGTAGTGATAATTTATGCTATTGCAGCCATGGTATAATAAGACAAGGTAGATGCATGGCTAAGAGCTGACCACCATAACTGTCAAATAAACTATAAGAACAACACTGAGCGGAAACTCAGTTTGCCAAATGACAGAAAATGATTTGCATTGATTTCAACAATTTTAGGTCTGTTTCCGTACTCTTAAGTTTTAGTCCAATTTACCAGTTTTGCAGGATTTAGTCCGAAAAGAGTTCCAGTACTCGAAAAAATGGTAAAAGAGAGTGCAATCCAGGGAGTAAAAAATGTTCCCTTCTTGTCAAACGTTGCAAGTTTTAGTCCGAGAAATTTCTTCTGGAAAAAATGGTAAAAGTGTCAAATAAAGGTCTGCAGAGAACCTTGCATTCTACTTGTACAAACAGATAAAATAAGTAAGAACTTAATATTATTGGTACAAATACAACAACGAGTAGAGCGTAACTTATTCTTATATGTTTTGGATTAAGCAGAGAGCGTATCATCTCTATCTCTTTCTCTCATTGTAGTATAAGCTTTCTTTCTCTTTATCGGCTCCACTGTTTTAACTCTTTTTTAATTGGGTATATCCATTAAAAATGGATATTCTAGATAGTTCCTTTTATTTTTTTCTATGCTGCTTCAAAAAAAGTAATGGTGTAATGTATTTGGATTCTGTGAATCGATAGCTTTATATATTAATTTTTAATTAATTAATCTTAAATTTCATTAAGTTGTCGACAAAAATTCCTTTGATATGTTTATTTTTTTTATGAAATAAATTAAAAACTTGGAAGCATTGCACTTACATAAAGTGTGTTTTTTTTTGTTTTATTGAAATAATTCGCTCTTTAGTCTTTATGCTTTTGACGTCACATATCCAGATGTTCCAAGTAGAGATAACAATGTTACCGATACATAACATACGTTTGTTGCGTATGTTCTCAAACTAGTATTCTTGATGCTTGATTATTTCACTCTCTCATACATGTTCTATCGTTATATAAAAGAGAAATATTCCATAGATTCTCAATGCTTAGGGAGTGAAACCGATACAAGTTGATATAAGAAAAAATAACAACACATAACTAGTATGCTTGGATGGTTCTTTGCACAGCTTTAGTGTCAAACTGCCTGAAATCAGCTGTTTACAATTCAGCGAAGAAATTGCAAAATATTTAAAGTTATTTAAAATTAATTAAAACTATTAGAATGGAAACATTGTGGATGAAAAATTGTGTATATAAATATTAATTTGAGAAATAATTTCAATATTGTTAAAAATCTTTAGCATGCCATCTGCGTTGCCGATGCTTCACATAAACCCAGCAACGACTTTATTTGATGTTTACACAATTTAAGTCTGAAAAGAGTTCCCGTACTTTTTTGTGTTTGGCTTTATTTTTGAGAGACTTTTTTCTTACTCTCACGCTTTTGACAGTTTTACCATTTTTAGTCCAAAAAGTACAGGAACAGACCTTATGGTAGTTGAGAAAGAAGTCCTGATCAGCCACGATGCAACCATGGTGTAAGAAAACCGGTTGGTAGCGAATTTTTCCACCACTCTATACATTTTCCCAGACTTCTCAAACAATTCTGACAGGGAGAGAGCAACTGTTGATAAGAATCATAATAATTATTTATTTTGTTTGTTTTATGCATGTAGTATCATAAATCATTTCTTAACTAAATTGTGAAGTCTTAACAAGTTGAATGTGTGATAATTTAATAATAAAGTGTAATGTACTTCCACCACAGGGATTTGCTATGGTGTTATGGAGAAGCTTTTGGAAAGTTCCATCTAGGGAACTATGCACCCATTCATCTAGTTGGTCATCCAATGGGTGGCGCCATTGCGATAATGCTTACACATTGCAAAGCGTCTCATCAGTTTGTTATTGTTTTCCATAGCTTATGAACTGTTATATTAAATATATTATTAAAAATTCACAAAAAAACATAAATATCACAAACTTTATTTTGATCAATGGCTTAACTGCAATTTACCATCAGCTGTTTTTGACAGATATGGGGAAAATTTTTATGAGAGAAGTTAAAAATTCGCTATCACCTTGTTTTCTTTCACTTTGGATGCAACCTTTTTATTTTTTGAAATTTAGCTTATTTTTTTAGAGAAACATTACATTCGGCGGCTCGCAGAACTTACGTCCGATGAACTTGCTCCTGAAAAAAATAGCAAAAAATCCCGAAATTTTTCATACAAAATCGGACTTTAGTTCCTACAAAAAAAAAATGCCAAAAATTTTTTGGCGATTATGTCATTTTGTCAGGTGCTTGTGCCAATATATTTCGGGTGTTTTTTCCATATATTTAAAAAGAGAGAAAGGCCCAAAAAGTAAGCTAGAAATTTAGAACCAAAAAAAAAATTTGGCATTTTTGCCAAATTAAACCAAATTAAAATATGGAAAAATCATTTTATCAAAAAAACAAAACACCATTTTGACCTTATTCGGACATAATGTCCATGTACCCCTTGTTCATGAAATAACATCAAAAACAAATAGAATGAAGGAAGTCTTTGCAGATACTTTCACAGGAGAACATTAATTTACTACTCAAATCTTATCTTTTTCTGAATCTGTATTACGAAAATTATGTCCGAAAAATTTGAAAATAATGCCCGAAAACTGCTGAAAATTTCAGGCGTAATTTCCATTTTCTCTCGGGTTATATATTAAAACAATACGGACATTATCTCCTTCTTTCGGGCTCAATTGCCATTTGAAATTCACGTTTTTTTCCGAAATTCAATGCTTCAAAAATTTCAGGCTTTTTTGCCATTTTTTTATCGGACGTAAGTTGATCGGGAGTAAGTTCTGGGAGCCACATTCGGCAGCTTGTTTTTGAGCATCACATGGAATGCTCTTGTAATACTATTCCATGTTATTGTCACAATATATAAACGAAATTTGTGTTTCTTTAAAAAAATTTTATTGAGTATTAATTAATAAATAAATAAAATAAGCTTTCGATAGAAATGTAAGATACTCTCCCACAATTATTTCTTTAGCCTATTTGAAATGTGTTAACATTTTTGTTTCTTAGAATGAAGGTCAGGGATACAGACAAGATAAATGAATCGTTATTTGATCTTTATTCCTCGGATAGTTTTTGAAGTTTTATGTTTAAATTAAGATAGCAAAATAAAATATAAAAATTCAAGATAATTTGAGGTCTTGGTCCGAAAGTTTAAAATTTTTCAGTCAAGATGAAGTTTGTATAGTAAAAATTAAGATTTACCTATTTGTTAGTCTTGAAATTAAAACAAATTTTTAAAATACGTTAGGACGTTTTCGGTTGAACTCCCAGTTGTATATAAAGAAAATTGAGACATGGCACAAAAAACATTAAAAATCAATCCTCAAAACTTTGACTTCTTCGTTTCAAAGAATTTTTACTTTAATAACAAATCAAACTTCCAATATCAAACTTTAAGAAAATGTTAATATTGAAATATTGGCCTTTGCACCAAGCTAGATTTGCATTGTCTTAACCCTAGAAACGTAAGACAGTTTTAGCCTCGGTGTACTTTTTAAGCGGAGTACACGTAAAATTTACGTATATTACGAATGAAGGGTTAAATATTGCAAGTTTCGTCCTGAGAGTTAAAACTGATAAATTTTTATCTGCATTTAAGAGAGAATCAAAGGCCTTATTTTTTAAAACGTTCTCAATAATAGGCTACACAAGCATGCTTGTTAGAGCGAACAAGACATTCGCTTTGATTTCACTGCTTGCGTTGTCTTGCTGTGCACACGCAAATCATGTTCTAGTCTTGTAAGCAACCGAAGTTGTGCTTTACACGAAGTGCTTGATCGTTTGTTCCATCAACAAACACTGTCTTAGCAAGCACTGTTGCCATTTACGCGCATGTCTTGCAAGCACTAGTATAATGCAGCGAGTACTTAGACCCACATTCGTTCATTGCAAGCTGTTGCTCTGATGACTTTTGTTTCATGCATAGTATTTTCTGTACATTATTATATGATTGCAGAATAAACATGAATTTAAAACTTACTATGAGATTTGGCCATTGTAAATAATAGAGTTTTTTTTTTTAATAAAGGAAAGTTTCAGTATGGAACAAAAATAATTTTATTTAAAAAAAAGTAAGAAACATTTCATTTAAACAGTAAATAAAAGGGGAAAAAGTAAAGCAATTAAGTATAATTTTCATATTTTTTGGTTGCTTAGAGTATCATACCCTACGTTACTTATAGCATGAAATGTAGCTGGTACGACATTAAGATAGCAAACAATCAAATTTTAATTTTTAAAGCGACATATTATATTCTGCAAGCATGTCGGTCTTATTTAAATTAAAATGTAAAAACGGTATGCTGTTGATTGCATCGTCATTGGCACTTATAGCAGATCTTTTTTCTGAAATCAAATTTCTTGCTGTAGAAAAATAATAAGAAATAAAGAAATAATTTAATTTTACCCTTAGCTGCCACATAGAGTAATTTGTAAACAAAGTTAAATGCCGCACCCACTTTTCTAGTATAAAGACTCCACATTTTACCATATAATATATGTATGGGTTGCCTCCACGCCTCCTTCTTGACGTTACAAACGGAATGACAAAGTTATATAAATATAAAATATAAAATTGAAATGCGATTATAAATTGAGCATATAAAATACATTAAAAACAATAAAAACACAAGAACATAACATTAATCTTAATAAAAGAGGTCGCAATTAATTTACAAAAAAAAAAAATACTTGCTATTATCAATATGCACGAGCACTTTTTTTACTTGACACAGTTTTTTGACTTATTAACCTGGCAAGAAATCATTATTTAACTACTACATTTTTACACTAAAAAACAACATCACAAAACACTGTTGGCAGATTGTCAAAATGCTCTTGATTGTCAAATTAAGCATACGACAAAAAATACGAATAACCTTATATTATTCAATCATGAGCAAAACATTTACTGTTACTTTACTGATCTCGTTAAAATTCGCAAGCATCATTCATTTTTCGTAATACTGTCATGTCTTTGGCTTGTACGCAAGAGTGCTTGCAAGACATTGTACTCATTGCAAAGTGTTTTGCAAGCATAGAACAATTCTTAGTGTGCTTTACTGTAGGGAATATTTCAAATACATTTGTGCAGCTGTTTAGTACGTAATCAATTCATTAGCAGTGCTGCCAACTTTTCAATTCTAAAATCCATCAAAGAGGCGAACAAATGCGCTTTTTCCTCAAAATTGCACTAAATTTTAATACTTTTAAAAATGCTAAGCACCAAAATATATTATTTAGAAATGAAATTTTATTATAATTGCCAATAATTTTTAAGAAATAATTCATTTCTCAGGTTTCATTGAAAATTCTAAAATAAAACTTACTAACGTAACTTAAATTAAATTATATTCTGAACTGGTAATTGCCTAATTTTTTAAAAAGTTAGTTCTTTAACAGGTTTGTGCAAACCTTTAACCTCAAAAAAACAACATATTGATAAGTTTTCATTCGTAAAATAAATTATTATACCTTTTCTAAATATGATGCACGCACAGTAGTTTAAGCGGCAGGTAATATTGAAATAATTGATCAAAATATCAATGTCGATTTATGTCACACATTTGCATTTATTTTTTGAAATTAAGGAAAAACTTCTATTATTCGAATACTGCTGTTGGAGAACACTGTTAGTGCTTTTTAGAAAACACAAAATAGTACTAAAGTGTATGTTTTTAAGCTAAGGCATATTTGGTGCCACTGAAATTAAAAAAAAAAAAACTCAAAAAAATATACCAGGCACCAAACCTCATTTTTCTTATGTCGAAATTTTCAAAATCCACTAAATCTGGTGGAAAAAGCACCAAATTGGCAACAGTGCGCACTTGGGTTATTTTTTCTAGCAACTCCATTTCCTATGAAGCAAAACAAACTCTCTTTTTCTCGCTGAAATTTTCTATTAAATTTTACTTCGACAAAAACACCAAGTGAGGTACATAATTGCGTACACGCAGAGAAAAAAACATGTTTATATATGTTTGGTTCCAAAAACAAAATAGGGAACCACCTAATGATTAAGAATAGCATTATGTTTCGATTTAAGAAGATATTAGTTGTGTCCAACATTAATTTAATTGCCTTAGCTATTGATATGAAAAGTGTTTCTGGAAATGTTTGTTTAAATTAAAAGTGTTTGTGTTTTCAAATTAATAAAATAAAAAACAAAATAATAGAAAAATAAGGCGGTTCAGTAGTAAAAATAGGTGAGTTTTGAAGCAACTTTGCTGATAAAGCGGAAAATGTTTGCTAATAAAAATTATTGTAATGTCGGCTAAACATAATATGGTTACTTCTCAACATAATTAAATCCGAGAAAAATGTATTTACTGTTTTCTAAATATATTTTGTTTGCTTAAAACCAACAATTACTGCTAATCAAATATTTTGTAATCACAGTGAAAAACTTTTGGCATTTCTTTTGCTAAAATATGTTTCCAAGTAAATATAGTGTAATCATCGGTAAATATACTATGTTGTTCTTAATTATCGTTTTGAAAATAATTGCTTGACTGTAATTAAATTATGTATTCTCCAATTAATATATATTTGTCCGTGAATATTTAATGTTATTCTTGACTAAATTATATTTCCAAGCAAACAAACTGTAATAGACTAAAAGCTTTCTCAGTCCATTTATAAATGCAATGTATTTCGATGAAAACATATTTTCTTTAAAACAAATTATATTGTTTTTAAATTCAAACAACAAGTGCTACGGTCCAATTAAATAATGTTAAGATGCAAATATATATATAAAGAAAAATTGCATTAATTAATCATATAATATGTGGATCCAATGATGATTACTTGTTTCCAAGAAACATGCAAAAACATATTATTATGTTAGGGAAGGCCTCGTATTTTTCAGCGTGTACAGTTATGCTAAAATACAGAAATAAATAAGGATTAGTTAAAATACATAAAATTAGGGACAGCCAGAATACGAATTGCTGTTATGGCAGCACCTTTCCATACCTTAATATTTCCACAGCTGGCGAGGTTACCGAACTTTAGACACAATTTGTCTTAAATTAATTAGTTTGCATAAAATTAAAAGCTTAAACATAAGTTCAGATGTTTTTAGTAAAACTATTATAAATCTTAGCAGAATCTTAGCTGATTAAAATGGTTGGTTTGTTCTACAAATTGGTACGTGTTGAGGAAGCAATCATATTAATTGCCACTGATTTATAACAAATAAACAGAATGGCATAAAAAAAACATCAGATCGTTTAAAATATGAACCGTGGTATGAAGATTATGCTAAAAATAAATTAAAAGCTGCTTAATTGACCAAAGACATCAAGAGTGGGTAAATCATCAATTAATAGTACCTACCTATGTGATGAAAATTTGCATAAATGAGACAATTTTTTGAAAGTTGAATAAATTTTGTTTACAACATTTGTATTTATGTTTGCTTTTAACTTAACCAAGAAGCCAGCAAAATTAAACGTTAACAAAACAAACATGCTTAACTTAGCTGTTTGCAGTTTGCTGATTTGTTGTAATAATAAAAACATTGTTGATTATCAAGACAAGCTTAAGAAAAACAAAAAAAAAAAACCAATAAAAGAAGCAGATACAAAAAATATTATAATATTGAAAAGCTGATGATGATGATGATGAGCAAAGGCAGCAGCTGCCAGCTAGTGTAGTTAATGGATGAAATGTATAAAATACACTTGATTAAAGCCAAAAATAAATAACAAAAAAAATGCTGAAAATGACCAAACTCAAAAAAGTACCTAACAAAAACATCAAAAAAAAAAAAAAAACATTAACCAAAATAACAACCAATACGTGAGTGCGTAAAAGTTGCGTAAGACCGTAAAAATGCTTTAACTCAACTCACACAGTTCCCGCTAGTGGGCTCGATGAAGTGAAGTGGCATGTAAGTGGGTGGGTCTTGAAGTGAAGGAAGAGGAAGATTAAAAAGAAAAAGCAGCATTAAATTTAATAAATTGCAGTCTATCGAGTTTGTGCAGTTATTTTATATGTATAATTGTGATTTATTTAAAAAAAAACAGAAAAACTTGGCCCAGCGTGTGTTAGGTAGCGGAGACTAAGAAAAATGTTGTTGCAAGATTTTATGAGTTCAGTGTTTAATGAATATAAACTCAATCTCTTTTAATTTAACTTTATTAAAATAAAATACTACTCGTACAACAGTAACCACAAAAAATGCATTATTTTGTTGTTGACTTTGTTGTTGCTATTGCAGTTTCCAACACATTTGCTACTTTGTTGTATGTTGGTTGCAGAAACTCATCGAAAAAACGCAATAGTAGCAGTTGCTGCTATCAGCTTTTGTGGCACATTTTATTAAATTTCACTACTATTTTGGTTTTTTTTTGCTACTACTGCCTCTCTTTTTTTCCCCGCGTCTTGTGCCGTTTTTTCGAAAGTTTTTCTTGCTTAACTTGGTCAATTGTGGGATCTTCGCAACAACAGTAGCTAATTTTTTGTTTGGTTTTATTTTTGTTTGTTTTTTTTTTTTACTGCAACTATTAAAACAAGTTGTCACATCTTTTGACTGCATTTTGGTCATGCTATAAAAGACTGCAATCACGTGGCAACACATTTAAATTCACCTATAAATATATGCAAATAGTTTGCTTTTAGTTTTTATTATCTACATTGTCTCAAACAATTGTCCGTACCCCATACTACTGAAGAAATATTTGATTATAATTCGAAAAATAATTGACCGATTCGAGGGAAATAATTTTTTTTAAAAAAGTGCAACTATTGTTTATAACAATTACAAAGTAATAATAAAATAAACATGTCTCACTACTATTTTATACAAAAAACAAAAAAAAAATTTCAAAAAATTAACTCAAAAAATTGTCCGTACGGCACAGTCTAATATAACGGTTCTTTAATTCTTGTTATTTTTATAAAACCAGATCACTCTCTAGAGAGAAATATAGATTTCTCTAATATAACGGATCTTTAATTTTGGAAGTTGACGTACAATTAGACAATTGCACAGTCTTATAAAGTGGTTTGTCTGAATAGTGCGTTTTAATAGTGTTTAATATGAGTTCAAATGTTAAAAATCATACTAAAATTCCTATTGCCATCAAAGAATTGATTATTAAACTTCACAATGAAGGCAAAAGTTATCTTGAAATCGCTAAAAATGTTTCTAGACCAAAATCATCCGTCCAATATGTGATACAGAATTATAAGAAAACAAGTTCACCCTTAATTGCCCCAGGAAGAGGTCGAAGAAAAATCATAGACGCTCAATTGGGAAGAAAGATCGACCGAATGGTAAAGCTAGAACCAAAAAGAAGTGCAGTGGAAATAGCTAAAAATGTTAAAAATGATGAAAACGTTACATTAAGCGCCCAAACGGTACGGAACTTTCTGCATGGTAAACAATATAAAGCATGTGTTCCACGCAAAAAACCCTTTATATCAAAAAATAATGTAAAACAGCGTTTAGATTATGCCAAAAAATATGTAGAAAAGCCGGACGAGTTCTGGAAAACAGTAATTTTTACTGATGAAAGTAAATTTAATATTTTTGGATCGGATGGAAGACGATTTGTGTGGCGAAGAGAAAACACCGCGTTGCAGTTAAAGCATCTTAAAGCAACTGTGAATCATGGTGGTGGCTCGGTGATGGTGTGGGGTGCAATGGCAGCTAAAGGTGTGGGAAATCTCGTGTTTGTGGAAACCACTATGGACAAATTTAGCTATTTGAATATATTAAAAGAATATTTAAGAGCTAGCGCCACTAATTTGGGCATATCAGATGATTATCGTTTCCTACACGACAACGATCCGAAGCACACATCAATGGTTGTGTGAGAATGGCTGCTCTATAACGTTAAGCAAGTGGTTCCTCATCCTCCCCAGAGCCCAGGTTTAAATCCCATAGTGCATCTATGGGGTATTTTAGAAAACAAAATTCGCCAGCATAAAATAACAAATAGGCAAATGCTGAAAGATATCATCGTTCAAGAGTGGCGGAATATTTCTACAGAAACCACAGAAAAACTGGCTTTATCAATGAAAAATCGCTTAAGAGACGTAATTGCTGCTAAAGGATACCACACTAAATATTAAGGACATTTTAAACATACATAAATATGAACATATGTAAATTTTTTTAAAGGGTACGGACAATTTTTTGAGTTAATATTTTGAACTATTTTTATATTTTTTGTTAAAAATAAAAGTGAATGTTTTTTATTTTAATATTAACTAGCAATTTTTATAACTACTTCTTGGACTTTAAAAAAACATTTATTACATTCGAATTGGGTAAGTATTTTTCGAATTATAATCAAATATTTCTTCAGTTGTATGGGGTACGGACAATTGTTTGAGACAGTGTATATATTAATACGCATACAAAAAAGTTTGTGATCCCTTTTTCCCTATGTTAACTTCAACATGTTCACATAAAACTTATATCGATGGAAAAGTATTTTTGAATAGATGTGGACAATATAATTTTCATTCGAATATATTTTCATTAGAATAGGTAAAATTAGGAAAATGTAAAAACCATTTTTCCCAATGGGACAATGAAGAAACCAACAACAAAATACATAGTTACAATGCTGTATTAAAAATCGTTGCTGTAGCATACACGAGTAAGAGTAGAATGCGAGAGAGTCGCAGACACTTCAAAAGAGCTGTGCATCATTATTGTTGTTGGTGCTCTTAATTTCTCTTCCAACAAAATAAATTTGCCACAGCGTCAGCATCAAAAAAACTGTTAAACTGCTGCTTGCTTCATATAACTTATGCAAAGGCATTTATAATTGTTTATTTTGTTCAATACATCTGTTAAGGCTATGAGTTGGTGCGTTAGCAAAAAAAAAAAAAACAAAAGAAAAGCCGATTTTGATATGGCCGAGTTTCGTATTTATAAAGGTATATCTTGCTTAACCCTTTCAGGACAATGGCTGCTTACAAGCAACTTCTGATTTTTTAGCTATTTCTCGTTTTTGGCTCACTGATATTAAGGGCCTCCGGGCGTTTTTCGAAAGAACACCGTTTTAAAAATTTTATGTTTTAGCTGTATTGCATATTAGACAAACTTTTTTTTACATTATTACAGTATTACTATTGAAGACTTACCCCAAAAATTTTGGTTTAAAAATATTCGTCAATAGGGAAGAAAAGAGCAATGCCGCATAAGAGATTAAAAATTTGCGGTGAGCTAGATACCTGCAGACTGGTTCATTTGAAAAAATTTTTTTTTCGGCGTAGTAAAGATCTTTTGGGCGTTTAATCGTTCGAGTTTTTTTTTGTTTGATGCATACTTTTTGATTTATAACGTCAAACGACCTCAATTTTGTGCACAAAAAATGGAAATTTTCATTTTATGCCCGCCATTTTGTCAAAAATTAATATTTTTAAGAAAATCAATGATCAAACGCCCCAGAACTCTTTAACAAACCGAAAAAATGTTTTCTTTTTTTTTTAGGTCAACCAGTCTCCAGATATCTTGCTCACCGCAAATTGAAGGTCTTTCGCGGCATTGCACTTTGCTACCTTATCGGCGAATATTTTTGGACCAAAATCTCGGGGATAAGTCTTTAATAGTTATTCTTTAATAATGTATAAAAAAATTTCGTCCAAAATTCAACAGAGCTTCAAAAAACTGTTTTAAAATGTTGTCTTTTTTTCGACGAAAAACGCCCGGAGGCCCTTAATATCTCTCCCTGAATTTGATCAGGCAAATCAAATCATTTATATTTTTACTTTGAAAAAAAAAAATCTTACATATATAGAGCTAAAGTTTTGTATTTTTTTATTTAATTTCAAAACAATTTATCAATAACGCAATATGGCTTTCAAACTGTTTAAGTCTAAAAATGATCATCAGCCAAATTTGGAGTTTTTGGCACCTCCCAGCTACGAACTATCCTAAAAGGGTTAAATGATAATTTTTATTTTAAAAAAACATGTATTTAAATAAGCCCACCTTATAAGCTTTGCAAATGTAATAAAACGTTTTGATGCTTTTTACTGTGAGTGTATTTAAAGCTGTAAAATTCATAAAATTTTTGCATGTTAGCTTAAGGCTGTGGATGCCAAACAGATTTTATTGAAGTGCACAAAGTTGGCTTTTAATAATTTAAAATTTAATGAGAAGCACAAGAAACAATTTTTGGAGTACAAAACCTAAATTATCTCAAATTATGTTGACGTTATTGGTCACTGGTATAAAAGTCCGCCCTAAGACGGGTTGGGAGCATTAACGCTTAAACTGTAATTATTTATTGCCATTATTACAGTGCTTTTACAACAAACTGTATTGAAAACGTTCAGCCTGAAAGTATACACATACACAAAAGTCAAGCCAGTCACTGATAAATATCAAATCAATTTTCTGTGCATACTTTAAGGCTGAACATTTTTCAAGACAGTGCATGTTAGGAGGAAACTGTAGTAAGCGCAAAAAAATTATTACGGTTTGAGCGATATTGGGTGCAGAGCATTGTGCTTGCTTTTTTTATATTAAGATTATTTTTTTCAAAAATATGCGTGATGTACCTAAAAAAAAATCTTTATTTTAATGCAAAAAACTTTATATCAGAGATTGAAAATAACTACAAAGTTATAATTTTATATTAAATATATATAATAATTATAAATATATAATATATATATAATAATTTTTTGAGGTCGAAATAGTTTTTCCCAAAAATTTAGTCAAAAAGAAATGGTAGCTATAAAAATGCTCTACGATTTGTTATATGCACAAAATGACATCATAATTTTACCATCGAAATGCAGGTAGCAGGTAAAGTCGCGCAGTGGGTAGAATGTGTGGCCCATACGCCAGAGAACCCTCGTTCAAATCCCAACTGACACAGAAAGTGTTTCCAATTAAATTCATTTTTCTGTTCGGCCGTCACCTCTCTGCAGACGATGGCAAACCTCAGAGAGTAAAAACTGCCATGAAAAGCTTCTTGAGAACATAAGCCGTTCGGAGTCGGCATACAACTTGTAGGTCCAGTTCTCGATCATTTGTGTTCAAACATTTCACAAGAACGCACAAAAAAACTGATCATAAGAAGCTCGGTCAAAGTCCTTTCAAGGGCTGAAATGGCCATTTCGTTTTTTTTTTTTTTTTTTAAATCGGGACTTACAAAAAACGGATCATGACAAATAATAGTTTTTTTTAAATAATTTTTATTTATTACAATGTCATAATAGATTAATTCGCCTCAGCGCTTTGAAGGCTCTATAGAGTCTAGCTGGCAATAAGTAATTACAATATTATTATATAGGTGCACGGTGAAAAATCTTCGACTAAATTTTAGTAATTCATGTACTGTATATATGACGACACCGAAATTGTATTAAAATTTAAACCACGGCAAATACTAAAACTAAGTTTTTTCCCCGTATGAGCTTAAATTGGAATACCCGATGTGGATTAAGAACCTTATTACAGCTTGTATTCGAATTAATAAGAAACCATAGCGACTGTGTGGCTCATACGTCAGAGAACCCAGGTTCGAGTCCCCCATCTGACACAGAAAGTTTTTTCAATTGAATTAATTTTTCTGGTTGGCCGTCACCTCTATGCAGACAATGGCAAACCTCAGAGAGTAAAAAACTGCCATGAAAAGCTTCTTGAGAACATAAGCCGTTCGGAGTCGGCATAAAGCTGGTAGGTCCAGTTCTCGATCATTTGTGTTCAAATATTTCACAACACACACAACACACTTGATCATTAGAAGCTCAAAGTCCTTTCAAGAGCTGAAATGGCCATTTCGTTTTTTTTTTTTTTTAAATGAAAACAGCCTCTTCCGTTCCTGAACCTTTTTTGAAACCAAACTGATGACTAACAACAAATCTTCATTTGATATAAGTTACAAATTGATCATAAATTATTTTTTGTATAAATTTATTTACGGCAACTGGTCTGGTTATTTTCAGTATCGGTACAAACTTGTGTATTTTAAGAACGTAAGGATATTTTTGACTTTTAATAATCTTGTTAAAAATAAATGTTAGCAAAGGTGCAATTATTTTTTAACATTCAATTAAAATCTTTGGCGAAATTTTGTCATGACCACAACTTTTTGTTCTTATGTAAATTGGAAACATTTAAGAGCATGTCAGTTTTACGTATTTTTTTCAAAGGCAACCTGCTATTATGTTGTTACAACCTGTTTGAAAACCTGCAATTATGTCTTACAATGAAAGGTTACAGAAGGCTACAGATGCTTAAGTATAAAAATTGGTTCTTAAAGGGTATTCACTGAATTAAGGAATTTATTTTTATGTAGAGTTTTTGTACTTCTTCTCTCTCTGCTATTAGTTTGCCCATCACTCAATACTTCATGATACACATTAGAACCCGATATTTTTTTCTGAATACTCGATACCTTCTTAATGCTTGATGCTATTTCAACATTGTTCACTAAAACATAACTTTTTGTTGTTTCGTAAAAAGCACATTTTCCCAAATAAGCCCTAGGATGCAGCTTTATTTAAATATCCGCATATAATAAATCACTTAAAAATAAGGTCTTCTTTATAAAATAATATATGGCACATTAATATATTTATTAAATATAAATCCATGTTTAACAAAAGCACAGAAGAGTTTCATTGAATTTATTTGTTTTAAAAACATTTTAAAAATTCAAAACCGATGCTAAAATTTGGAACGTTAAAATTAGGAACTTAAGAAATTTATATGAATTCCGCGTTCTAAAAAATAAATAACATTACAGTAAGAGTAAGCAAAATAAGAAAAAAGTTTAAAAAACGTTTTAAAATGAGATTATAGCATAAAGTACAAGCATGAAGCATGGCATAAAGTAAAGTAATGTAAATAAGAAAAAACAAATATATCTGTCACAAGTATCATAGTTTCTTTCCCGGATTGAACCGGAAAAAAACTTCTGGGAAAAATTTTCGTCCTGGAAACTTTGTCCGGGACTCCGGGGAAATCTGAGAAAAAACAATGTATAAAGTTTTAATTTTGTTCTAGCAATTAACTGCAAGGGTCTCACCACTAGCAATAGTTTTCTAAAAACAAGATCAAATCGAACAGAACTTTTTAAAATGCGTTGTCAACAATTATACCAACATCAATAGAAAGCGAAAGGGTTTTTTCTGTTGCGGGCAATTTTGTTTTAAAAACTCAAAATGGTTCTGACCAAACTATAAATGCGTTGGTATGTATCATTAAAATATTATTTTTTAAAAAAATAAAAATAAAACTATTCTCTATTGAACACATTAAGCCAAATTATGAAAGATTTTCTGTCGGGAGTTGTAAAAGGGAGTTTTCGGTTTTTTAGACAGAGCTTAAAAACTTTTTGGAAATTTTTAATTTTTAATATTAACTATTTAAAAAATTATTTAATCAAAATTCATGAGTTTAAAAAAATAAAATTAAATGTCTTTATCTACTATCTTAAAAACGGAAACTCCTTTTTACAACTCCCGAAAAAAATTGTTTCATAATTGGGCTGATTATCTCATTTAAAAGACAATGCTTGAGGACTTGTGCTTGATGTGCTAAGGTTCTGTTGAGCAGATAGGTTTTCGGGAACAGTCCACATTGATTGAAAAATTTATTGAAGCATTTTTTATTTGTCAAAATTAGTTTTTTTTTTTATTGTTGTCGAAAGTGTTGAAAAGATTTCATAAACCAAACATAAAGATGTCAAATTTTTAACCCTACGGTCCATAACCACCTGGACGAACGGGAGTCCATAACCAGGGTACCCAGGTACCCCAGTGAAGTTTTCTCGATTATATTCAAATAAAATAATATATATATGCACAGATTATTAGAAACGCTTAGTTTTTACATCTCAACTGTACAAATTTCATGTTTGTAAGATAAAATTGGTTTCTATGGGCATTTTCTACCTAAAAGGCACACAAAAGTAAACAGAAACTGGTTTTATGTTTCTGTTTGTGTTTTTAGGTAGCAAATGTTGTGTTTGTATTTTTTGTGTTTTTTTGTTTGTGTTTTTAGGTAGCAAATGTTCAGCTACGGTAGAAAAAGAATACATTTCAATGATTTCGTCAGTATAAGTTGAACAGTTGAACAGTGAAGTTGAAGAAAAATGAACCGCAAAATAGAATTTTTAACTGAAAGACAATATAAGCGTTTGAGTGAAGAAGACAGAACCAGATATTAATACTTGATAATATGACTGTGGATGACGACGCTTTAGAGCCAATTGAGGAAGAAGGAGAGGTATTTACGGGAGATGTGCAAGACTCAGAAAGTGAAGACAATGACAACAAAAACAACGAAATTCTAGCCGCTATTGACACGCCAATGCAAATTGAGCAAGATGTATTTGAAGATGAAAGTGACAGCGAAACTGATATGGTTGAAGAAAATGCACCAACATCAAGCACAACAGAAAGTATGATTGCACGTGATGGTACTCAATGGCAACCAACACCACCTGTTTGTCAACAAATAAGGAGTCACAACATCGTAAGAACTCGCAGTGGTCCATTACGAATGAGCGAAAGAATGACTGGTATGCAATGCTTCAAGAGCTGTTTTACAATAGAAATGGTCGATATAATCGTGCGTCATACCAACAAAAAAGCCAATTCAACTTATGATGCCTACAATGCAGCAAACCCAACAAAGCGTCAATTGAAGTGGAAGGATACGACAGTGGCAGAAATATACGCATTCATTGGAATGCTGATAATGGCAGGCGCAAATCATTCCAATGATGAAAATGCAAGGGACTTATGGACGCAATTGTCTCATCCTCTATTCCGTGCAACAATGGGATTAAACCACTTCTGGGATCTTATTCGTTTTATACGTTTTGATGACGCGAGAACAAGAAACGAGAGGCAGCGCACAGACAAAGCTGCTCCAATACGAGATATTTGGATAATGTTGAACGCCAATCTCGCAAAATATTATGTGCCTACAGAAAATTTAACAATCGACGAACAATTGTATCCGTACCGCGGCAGAACAAAATTTACCCAGTATATTCCATCGAAGCCTGCGAAATACGGGATCAAGGTATGGTGGATATGCGATCCTAAAAATTCATATCCTCTTCATGGCCAAATATATACTGGCAAACAAGACAGTGGTCGCGTAATCGGTGTAGGCGAAAGAGTAGTCAGAGATTTGGTTGGGCCATACCACAATAGCGGACGTAATATCACCATGGATAATTTTTTTACGACGCTGCCACTGGCAAAGCAGCTGATATCCGTCAAACTTAGCATTGTTTGAACACTGCGGCGAAACAAAGCCTATATACCAACAGAAATGAAAACGATAAGAGTTGAACCGTTGGGACAAGCAAATTTGGTTTCCACGAGAAGGTGACTTTGGTTTCATACAAACAGAGGAAAACAAATTCCGTAATATTGTTGTGGACTGTGCATGATGATGCAACTGTAGAAGAAAACGGCAAACCAGAAATCATCAATTTTTATAACAAAACGAAATGTGGCGTGGATGTTATGGACCAGACGCTTCGGGAGTATACCACACAGAGACACGCAAAAAGGTGGCTTTTGTGGTTTTTCTACAATATGCTCGATGTTAGTGCTTTCGCGGCATACACTATATTTTATGATAATAACAGAACTGTTCCATATCAAACAACACGGAGAAAACGCTTTTTGCGTTAACTTGCTGGAGATTTGTGTGCGCCAATAATAGAAGAAGGAGTAGCCAATCGCCAAGTAACGCGCCACTTTTCCACCAAAACAGCAATTGAGAGCTTTTTAGGAAGACCAGTGGAGACAGTAACCTATACCGAGCAACCATCTACTTCTACGGCCTCTCCTACTGATGGCAGGAAGCCAATAACAGGATGCTGCTATTTGTGCGCTTCTTTGCCAGACAACAGGAGAAGAAAGACGAGAAAAGTCTGCAACGTTTGCAAGAAACCAGTTTGCGATCAACATACTCAAACAATATCAAAATGTTTTCCATGTTTCAACAATGACTCAACATAAGACATCAAATATTAGAAATAAGTAAAAATTAATAAAATATTAATAATTTAACTAATAAAAAACAATTACAGTTCATTTTTTACACATCAATAAAGATTTTGAAACAAAATAAAAATAAAACAAACGTTTTTTCTTTGAAATATAAAGTAATTTGCACTAAGGTACCCCGGTACCCTGGTCATGGACCCCTGTATGCAAAAACATTAAACTCATTTTTTAGTTAATATATTTAACCAAATTTGATAAACTTTTTTCTAGTCTCTAAGTTTAGCCGAAATCTCTGATGATCCGGAGTTTCATGTTGATATCTTCAATAATAAAGGAACAGCAGCACTTTAAAGTTCAAAAAAGTACCCGGGTACCCGGTTATGGACCGTAGGGTTAAATGTACACAACTGTGTGCAGATTTTTAGCGTGCGTGAATTTTGTTTTTGGAAAGTGCCTTAGTCCTCAACTACACTGGCAAGTGCACTGAATCCTGAATACCCCTGTTATATTCTCATTCTTTAATAAAAAAGTTTTCGAAAAAATTCATTTTTTGTATATCTTTTGTTCAATATTAAAGTTAGCTAAGCTTTTCATGGCAATACAGGATGCAGAATTTTGGAATTGAAATTCTCCGGGAATTAAGAAACTCTAGTCACAAGGCATAATGACTAAACTCAAAATATCATAAAAAAGCAATTTGGCATTTTCTCTAAAACACCAAGAAATAATATTTTGCAGGTAATTTAAGGCGATTAATGTGCTAAAAAATTATCAAGTATTACGTACTTGATTGTTTCAGTAAATTTGAAGAAGAAGACGTAGTTTGGACAACAAAAATATCGTTTCTTACGATACTTTGAGTTTAGTCGTTATTCTATGGTCTTCAGACCATAGATATATCGTTTTAAAAGTTCGAAATCAAAACTTCTTCTGCATTTTCGAGATGATATTTGTATGTCATTTAACACTAATTAAATCTATTATATTAATTGTAAAATTATAGAAAAAATTTCGTGGAAAAACCTATTATCGATAATCTGTCTATTTGAACCAAGGTTGCACCTTTAAAAATTAGTCAAAATTATTTAAAAAAATTTTATTTATTTCTTCCGCATTGAATTCGGTATCGAGTACTGTTCGAGTATCGAGTATGAAACATTCAATGCCGAACATTTTCCCATCACTATCCACCATAAATGAGACAGTGAGAAGAACTTGATGAACACTCTTTGACATGCTTACAATAATTTATAATTTTTTTGCGTTAAGCTGCCTAATAACGAAGCATTGCGTTTGGCAATATTGAACTGTGACACATTTTCTTACCGATAGCAAGAAGAATCTTTCTTGTTTGATCTTGTTTAATTAAAATTAACAATACTATGGAAGAATATACATATATGAAAAATTCTTCAGCACTGCTGTTTTAAAGAACGCCCTCTTTAATTTTTAAAAGTTCTGAAGGGACCGACACTTGCATGAAAAATTCCGATTGTATCCTGAACAAACATTTTTTGCTAGTTACTATGATTATTCTCAAACTATACCAATTCTAGCTATACTTGCTCGTGAGCCATACCGATTTGAAAAAAATTTGGGATATAATAGGGCTATTCACAATCTTGAGTATTTGACATTGCAAATTTATGCAATAGTAAATATTTGCCATCAATTGTGAGCGGTCTTTTTCGGTTTACTTTGCAATACTTGTTGCAAAGAATAAAATTAACGGCTGATAGCTCACTGACTATTTAATGAATTTTTTATTGGGTTTCTCCCGTTGCCATATCTACATATTTTCCATATCTTTGTTTTTTATTTTTTTGACTATTGTCCTTAGAGCTTAGATTTCAGTATTGCATATGTATAGTAAATATAAACTATGGGTTTTAAGTGTTGCATATTCACACAGGCGTAGTAAATGCATCTCTGTATATTTTGTTAGTGTGGAGTAAAAATATACTCTACCATTTTGCAAATGCTATGATGCAAGACCATTTGCACCTGATTGTGAACAGCCCTAATGTATTTCAAAAATATTTTCTGTTGTACATATTACATTTGTTAAAAGAAAAAAAAAAAAAAATGCTACACTTCGTGAAAGTATCATATTCTGCATAGAATATTGGACAATCATTTTTCGAAACATTAAATTCTCAAATTTTTTTTAATGATTACTTATTTCGACCAGTTCTGATCTGTTCTTCATCTGCTCTAAACTATTACTATATTGCTATACAACATACGAGACGAAAAGTATTTCGTTATTGCTAAAATGAAGTAAATTTTTGAGGTGATATATAAAAATCTTTCTTATGATGACATTAGGCAACTAGAGATACCTATTTTACGTTTTAAACTAAGTCAAACGATTTCTTGAAATTTTGTGAATTAGTAAATTTCTGATGCAAAAAATATAAAGATAATATTTTAAAAACCAAAGCCAAAATTAAAGCGTTGAAAATACGAGGGAAATGTTTTCCGGCTAGGATATATAAAATATAAGCCAAAATCAGGATATCTGCCAACTGGCGAGGGAATTATATAAGAGGAAGTTTTAAATTTGTTTCTGATTAAATAAACTTACTTCACAAAAAATTTATTTACCCATGATAAAATAATTTTAATAGTTTGACTTACTAAGACAATCTGACGTTGAATTTATTTTCATTTCCTTTTTCTCAATATTTTTGAAACAACTTTTATGAAAAAATGCCTAAAAACGTCCTAAGATCTAGCTTTCCGAGAAATGAGTGGAAAAGAAAAAAAAAAAATAAATGCATTACAATTTTGATAAGAATAATTGTCGAACAAGGGTTCAATAAACTCCCTGCGGCTCATATAATCAGCAACATAATTAATGCAACTTGTTACATCATGTAATAATTTCCTAACTGTAATGATAGTAGCAACAACAACTACTCGTATGCAATGTCACCAATAGCTAATCACTGGAAATTTTGTACTTATAATTAATTGATAGTTAAATTAAAAAAATTATTGTTAACTAATAGCTGCTAAAGCGTTGCAATCGCGCATAATGTTGGAGTCGATCAAGCGGTAGTGTACAAGAGGGTGGAAATTGAAAACAAAACAGCCATGGTAACGCCTATTTTTTGTATAACTTAATTTTTTTCCAAACCATGCGCTTGAATGACCACAACAACCACAACAAAGACAATTGGTTTTAATTGCTAATAAACGGATGCGACCAATAACAGCCGCAACAATAACTAAAACAACATATTTATAAGCACATATTGCCAATAACGGTTCAATTACCAACAGTCTGTTTTAACCTTAAATTTTTTTGTTTTTAGTTGTTTGTTGGTTGTGGTTTTTTTCTTGACAATAATCCAATCCATATGTTTTTATGGAGTTTTTGCAATTGTTGCACACTTGTTTAGACTTGAGCCTATATTAATATTTGTGCGCCGACCAACAACAAACTATTGCGGCGACAATAATTAATACAACAACAATTAGTCTTACCTGCTTTATTCAAAAAAAAAAAAAAAAAAAGAAACAAAGCGATACAAAACAAATTGAGTTCAGCGTAAAATTGCATCATTATTAATGATACAGTAGCAAAAACAAAACAAAAACAACAACAGCAAAAATAAATAGTTAAAATTACAATTTTTTTTTTTTAAATATTTTTACATGTGAATGAACGTGTGTGTATTTCCAGAAATAATTATTATTCATTTAATACTTATAAGCATATAAAACTATTTAACATATTTAGACTTAAACTTTACTAAATTGACTTGATTGACATAAAATCAACTTATTTTAAATTTTAAATTAGTTATCGTAACTCGTTAAGTCATTTATTAAAGACAAATATTTGTTGGTAATTATAGTATATTGGTGGATATTGGAAGCAACGTATTAAACCTGATCGAAATATAGATTCCGTTGTTCTGGGTCTCAAGTTTTGCATACATTTTTTTTTAGCGAAGCTGACTCCTACGACTCCATTTGTTATTTTGCTTGCAGGAAAATCGCATAAAATTGACCGACAACAGAATTGTAATTGTAAAAGTATTTGAAATCGCAACGCAATTCAAACCCGCTACCTGTAGAAATTAAGACCTGTAGAAATTAAGACTTTTTTGTTCTACACTCTGAGCTACGTAAATATATCAAACGGAATTGTTGATTAACTAGTAAGAAGAGACATTTGTTTAGACGTTCGAAAATGAGTGATTTTTTATGAATTTTTTAAAAAGTTGATAAGATAAGAAGATAAGAAGACAAAAAGAGAAAAGTCATCATTATTCTCTTGATTTGAGAAAATAGACTCGATTACTGACATATACTGTGAAGGGATAAACCTATAAAATAAGAAACACGTAAAAAATTAAAAATGAAGTAAATTGTTTAATGGAGGTTTTAGGCAAAAGCGGTTAATATTAAGGCAAAGTTAAGAAGATATTTTCTAAAAAAGTTTACTATGTATACAAAAAATTTAATTTGTATGTTTATTTTGCACCATCAGTATAAGTAAAAAAATGTTTGTTTTTTTATAATATACTTTTCACGTATAAAGATGGCGCTGAAGTTGGTGTCCTTCAAAACAATTGAAAATCTGGCCATATCATAGCGCGGCTCCGGATCGTCTGAAAAAAATGGACATTTTTTACCATTTTTTACCAACTTGAAATGAAAACATCGAAACTTTAGAAAATTAAGAAGCGTAGAAAAAAGTCGAAAAATGTACGTTATCTTTGACCATATTGTTGCGTATAAAAACTAGACAAATTTTTCAAAGATGCTTATTTTGGTAAAAAATGTATAGAATTACGTTACAAACAGATAAAAAAAATAAAATCAAAATCGGTCGATTAGTTCGTTTGCACTAATGTGGCTCGTTTTGAAAAAGTATGTTTTGAGGAAAATGTATTTAAAGCTTCAAATTTTAAAAGTATCGAAGCGGTCAAACTGCAATACAAAACTGTAACAATTAAATATTTTTTCCTCTACAAGGTATAGTTTATTAAGTAAATATACATAGAAACGTTCCATACACATATAGCGAACATCATGCGATTTAACAGATTCTTCGGTTTGATCGATTGGTAATCTGTATTATAAGTGGGATTGATTTGAAAGTTTTTTTTTTACAAGTTCTTGAATTGTTGTACAGTAAAAAGAAAAACGATTTTTAAGAAATTACCTGCCCTTATTTAAATTAACCTCCCTTAATCAAATGCTGAAAATTTCGAATATTATTTTGATAATTTTTATTCCAAGAAAGTCATTTATTTCATTGATATCTTTAAAATTCAAGGTTCATCTTTGTGATAGTAACAAAGACAGACCCTCGCAAAATTTTTGCCAGATCGATCAATAACTTTTAGATACACAGCACCCAAGCTAGTTGCGTTTAAAGTTCTAATACGGTAAAACTATTAGTTTTTTGATTGTTAAGATTTGGAATTTCTTCAATTATCTTCAACTTAATATAAATGTTTCTTACACTAAAATTACCTAAAGAATGATCTATTATGTTGTTTGGAAATAGTAAGCGAACAAAAGTGATATAATTTATGATGAATGAAAAACGGAAAAAAGTTCAAGAAGTTTTTGTAAATGAGCGGAAACCGAAAAAAAAATGTGGTTATAAAATATGTTTATATGATAACTAGTAGGCCACAGTGGTCCGCGGCTTCGCTACGGACGTTTTTTCTTTATCAAGAAATAGCGCTTACACGTTTTTGATTCTCTTTGCATGTGTGTGAGGAGAGAAATAGAGTGCAAAAGCTTTATACAAAAAGTCCTAAGCACGCTGAATATTTATGCCGAAGACTATTGTTGAAGCTGAAAAATGCTTCATGTATAATCATATAGAAAAATTTAAAAGTGTTCATAGTGCACGTTTATTCTGAACTTATGGCTACTTATTATTGCTTCTTAGCTCTATCGTGCTCGCTCTCATTTGCTCGCATTCTCGCATTTTTTAAGATGATTTGCGTTGCTTCTTTTCTTCAATTTCGTTTGCTTACATAATTTTCGTTGTTTTTGTTTTATTTCTTTGATATTTTTTGTGCAGAGTTTTCAACAATTGTTGTTTTTGTTTCATTTTGTTGTGCTTTTCAAGATAGATACAAGGTTGATTTATAAGGTTGTCGCAGGGCTGATCGCACTATCTTCTCAGTACCCATAATTGTCAAAACCAGCCAATTTTGCGAATGACTACGAAAGATAAACGGATGATAAAAAAGAGCACTTGCAGATCTTCTATGAGCTGTCAACTTCGATTTGACAATTATGGGTACTCGCTCTCTCCCTTGCCACAACCTTGAATAGATATTGACACTTATGCTTCAGTTTCGCGTGTTTACATAGTTTTCGTGGTTCTTGCTGTTTTGCCTGGATATTTTTTTATAAATTTTATTTGCTGAACTTTCAACCATATTTCTGCTTTATGTTTTCAAGTTCCTTTCAACGCATTTGTGATTTTTCGATCATTTGCAATTGTTGTGAGCATTGGTTATTAATCATCATTTTGTGCGTGGAGTTAACGTCAAAATAAAAGTATATTGCTATTTGCTTCTTCTTTTTTTCCTTCTCTTGAAAATTTTTATTAAATTCGCAAAAATACGACACCAATCCTCAATAAGATACTTTAATATGCAAGCAATTGGCACGCACTATAAACATCAATAAGCTCAATAAGCTATGTACTTAAGCCTGTAAGCGCAAATAAGCTTAGGTATAAGCGCTCACTATAAACCCACCCTAAGGCTGTGACCAAAGTGAAAGCCTGTTCAGACAGGCAATCAGAACAGATCAGAAAATACTTCAGAGCAAAAGAGATGCATGACTTGGTTTCTGCCTGTCTGTCTGAAGACAATACATGTCAAACGAAATAAAAAACATTCTTCCTTAGTTTTGTTTGACCCATTATGGATTGACCCATGTTCCCGTTGAGCAAATCAAAAAATTAAAAAAAAAAAATATGTAAAAATCGAGATGCCATCTCGAGATTTTTAATTTCCAAATTGAACGATATACTACAAGCAAAGTCGAACATTTTGCGACAATATTGATCACAAGAATTTCCACAAAACAACAAAAAATATTTTTGTATATTTTTCGTTAAAGACCAGTGTTGTGTCAATTCACGTCAAATTTCATAAAAATTCACAAAAGTTAAATATAAAGCCTAAGAAAGACGATCGTATACGAATAATATTTTACTTTAGTTTTTAGATTTCTTAGAGGTTTTTAAATTGAGGATAAGAAAAATGGAAAAATCCCAAATTCCCCAAGTTTGAAAATGTAAGTAAACGCAATTGTTCAGCCTTGAGCGAAAACAGGTCGATTAGATAAATTCTTAAAATTTTATATTCTTTTTAGAGATCATGAAAATCTATAACGGTATGACCTCCAGGTTCAGAAAAGTAAACCGTTGCATAAACGCAACGCTGGACAAAAATGGGTTAATTTTGTTTTGCAGCGCAACACTTGTCCATGCACAATATGTATCTCATTTTTAACTTCGCTCGAGGCTTGTCTGTCTTTTTATGTTGTGCTGTGCTAGCTGAGCATAAAAAGTGAAGAGAAGCAGCAAAATTGAGTTTATCGAAACTCTCGCAATACAAATGCGTGAAAATAAAACAATGAAGCAACGCGTAGCATCGGGGATGATTTCATAAAAAACTTCACACTTTAATTAAACAGACTTATTGTTAAAATTTCGAAAGGTAATAACACAAATATGACATTTTAAAACTTATTTCATAAAAATCGGCCCAATACTTTTGAAGTATACCTGGAAACTAAAATTTGCACTTCAATTTTATATAATAGTATATATTTTATATAATAGTTGATATAGTATAGATAAGCACAAAAGAAAAATTTATAAAAATATAATAATTTTGAAATATTTATGGTTTTTTTTTTTCATTTAGATTTCTGAATAATCTATTTTAATTAGTTGAGTATATGAAAAAAGACAAAATACATATTTTATTAATAAAATTTTAATGAGCTTTTTTTAAACATATCGCACACTATATACAAAACAGTCACATCTCAAAATTTCACATTTCTAGGAGAAGCAGAAAACTATTTAATTTTTGAAGGAAGTCCATACAAGACAATGAGACAGAACTTTTTTTTTAAATTTTAGAGAAAGAAGATGTGTACAAAATTTTGAGAGTCAAAGGAATTATCTCCTTTTTAAATCTACGAATAGTTTTACATAAAAAAGTAAAAATTTGTAAATTTTGAGTTGTGACTATTTTGTATTTAGTGCGCGATATGTCTTTGCTGTAGTTATAACTGCGTGAAAGATTAAAGCCGATTACAAAAACACTAATTGGACCTTATCAGTGTGGCTTTAGACCACACCTTTTTGCTTTCGACCGAATTAAATTGACACACACCACCTCTTCGTCGGTTTTCAAGCTGCGTTCGATAGCCCGAGAAGGAATTGCCTATACGCAACAATGTCTGAGTTCGGTATACCTGCAAAGTTGATTAGACTTTGCAGAATGACGTTGAGCAACACACGCAGCTGCGTCAAGGTAGGAAATGACCTCTCCGAAACCTTCAATACCGAAAGAGGTTTCAGGCAAGGCGATCCACTGTCTTGCGATCTCTTCAACATCATCATGGAGGGGATCGTACGAAAGGCCGTAATGGCACCATTTTCTATAAAGGTTGATGATATATCGAACGCTGATGATATTAATATTGTTGGCACAACCAAGAGAGATGTTACCGCTGCTTTACCCGCTATCGAAAAGGAATCAGCCAAAGTGGGTTTGACGATAAATGAGGGTAAAACAAAGTATATGCTGTCTACAAACAAGCGAGCGCGGCGTTTAGACTCCCACGTTTCATCCGGCAGCTATAACTTTGAAGTAGTATAGGAGTTCGTTTACCTTGGCACCGCCATTAATACCAACAACGAAATCAGCCTGAAGATAAAGCGAAGAACAATTATTGCTAATAGGTGCTACTACGGGCTCAGTAAACAACTAAGTTCCAGAGCCCTCTCCCGATCGACAAAACTAACACTCTACAAGACTCTCGTTTTACCTGTGCTGCTTTATGGCGCTGAGGCATGGGTAGTTTCGCAAACTGACGCAGCCGCTCTGGGGGTGTTCGAGAGAAAAGTTCTTCGCAAAATCTTCGGTCCTGTTCGAGTCGGCGATGACTATCGCATCCGAATGAACCACGAGCTGTATGAGCTCTACGAAGACATTAACGTAGTTCGGCGTATAACTGTGCAGCGACTACGCTGGCTGGGTCATGTCCATCGTATGGACGACGAAGCTCCAGCGAAAAAGGTGCTCGAGGCGAGGGTCGCTGGTCAACGACGACGAAGGAGACCATGCCTCCGATGGATGAACCAGGCTGAGAAAGCCCTAACCGCACTTGGTGTATCCGATTGGAGAAGGCGCGTGCAAAGCAGAGGCGCCTGGCGAGAGCTGATGAGCTGATGTTACGGTTACGTAAGTAAGTAAGTAAGTAGTTATAACACGCAATTAATTTAGGGAATAAAAAAAAACAACAAAATAAAAACACTTTTATAGTTCGTGCAAAAGAGATATTGAGAAAAAACTTCACTTTTTATAAATATCTTAAATTATGATGATTCTTATATGTCTGTGATATGATAGAAAGAACAGAATAAATTATAGTTTTCTTAGCAGTTGCCATCAAAGCAAAAACTAAGTTAGCTGTTTGCCCTTCATCTATTTTTGCAATTTTATTTTTAAAATGTTTCATTGCACTTAAAACATTCCATAACTTTAACACGTAAGCATTAAAGTTTAAATCGATCGATATTTCGTGATCATTTTGCACATTTTGCTGACCTTTTGCTTAAGCAACACGTAACACGTTTTCTCCAACTGTTAGTTGTATATTTTTTATTTTTCTTCATATCGTCAATGTTGTTATTTGCATTTTGTGACCAGCACAAACAACTACATGCATACAATTTATTTCCCTGAAATACGATCAAGAAAGTGAAAAAAGTTCGCTTCGAAAGGAAAATCACAGCCTATAAAGATGTGCATGTCTATTCGAAGGTATTCACGTGATGTTGTATTCAATGCACTGTTTATATTTGTTTTGTTTTGTTATTGTTGCATTTGTTATTGCATTTAAATTTTTTTTTTAATTCAATGCAATATTCGTTGCGGTCGCCTACTTTCTTGGCATTTATTTGTTTTTTTCAAAATGTTTTCTTTAATTTTTAACTGCAACGCAAGCAACAAAGTGGCAGGCAAGGCAAAGATGAATTTTATGCCCAAAACAAATAAGCAAAGCAACTTAGAGTTTAAACAAAAAATCCACGAAAAATACAACAAAAAACAATAAGAAAATATTTAAAAAAAAAATAAATCTAAGTTAAATGCTGCTGCCAAAGGAGAAAGTTTTGGATGGCGTGCAAACATTTGTTGTTGTTGTTACTATTTTCTGTTGCTGCTGTTGTAAGCTGTGCTTCAAGTTGGCTGAAATGGTTGGTATTAAAGTGCAAACCACTCGCAAGAAAGAAAGCGCTTTATAGTTAAGAGCGGGAAGCCAAAAGCCAAAAAAATGCAACACTGAAATATTGATGAAAGTTTTCGTGTGCACGCAAATGTGTAAAATTTTACGTTTAATACGAATTGCCATCAAAAAACACAGTAAACACTTTTGAGTTGAGAACGTTCACGAGTAAGTAATATTTAAGCGTAGCTACGCTTAAATGGAGCGTTAAATATAACAACAAGTGATCCAAAACAAAAGCAAAAACAAAATTGGGCAATTGCGACCCAACCCAGCCGGATAACCTTTGTACAGAGTTATCATTAAGCTTAACTGATTTTTGTGTTCTATAGCTTTTGTTTGAATAATATGTAGAACAGAGCAATAACACAGGTTTCGCTGATAAACAATTATAAAATAGCATTTCAGCACTAAAGAAAGGTTTACTCTAAAAATGATGGGAAATAAAAGCGATTCAAAGCAAATTGAACTGAAAATTGTTGATACACAGATTATTCGGAACTTTTTGTTATTCCTGATTGTTTTTATTACAGCTTTTTTTTATAAACAGTTACAATTATACATAAGGCCAGGTCCATAGCCAGGGGTATTGACTGGGATCAAATTCTCCCAAAGGATTCAAAAAGTAAAAAAAAGATGCATAAGAGACTGTTTAAAACAAGGGTTCTTCTTTTGTCATCAAAAATTTAATCAAAAAACGAAAAAATTATTAAGAAAAAGCTTTTTAAAATAAACTTTTACATTCTAAAAGAAACGTGTCTAATTGTAAACTTTAAGAATTATAAGCTATATTTAACCATTTCTAATTTAAAATTGGAAAAACCGTTTGATCATAAGCAGTTTTTAGCGTTTATCTCAAAATTAGCAAAGATGGAAAAGCACAACCTAACTTTTAAAAAGTCACAATTGCTTTATTATATTTAAACACATAACACTCAAAATAGCTCTGGTAAAATCTACTTCAAATCTTTTTATCTGAAGTGCAGACGTCAGCTGCAAAAAATAAATTGTTCATATAAAAAAGGGATGGGCTAAAACTCTAAATTAGACAAATATGAAGATAGATTTACTTAAAATTATTCCACTTTAAATCTGAAAATTTATACATTTTATATTCAACTGGCTTACTTCGTTCTTTGATAAAAGCACACATTGGAAAAGGGTCTTCATGATTTCTGAATACTTCATAATGAAAAAATTTAGTGTCAAAAACTTCTTGTCATTGAATTTTCTTTTTATTCTCCTGTAGTATTTTTTATGACGATTTTTTTTTTTTTTGTAAAATTTTCGTTAAAAATAAATTTTTTATAGTTTTTTATCACAAACTCTGTGAACAATGAAATTTTATAATATTTAAAAAAACTACTAGAAGTTTTTGTTTGAAATAACTATTTATTTAGTGGAAAACAAGAGTATATAGGTTAATTCACATAATTTTAAAATTAGCATAGTATTTCCAAACAAAACACTATTAATTTGATATTAAAATAGAATCAAATTCATCGCAAAGATAATCTCAAATATAAAAACTTAAAAATAACGCTGATCGGACTCTCACTACAGAAGTTACTTACTTACTTATTTAGGTGGCCATAACAAGCCGTGTTCGGGTTTCGGCCGAACTCATCAGCTCTCGCCAGGCGCCTCTTCTTTGCGCGCACATTCTCCAATCGGATACACCAAGTGCGGTTTGGGCTTCCACGACCTGGTCCATCCATCGGAAGCATGGTCTCCCTCGTCGTCTTTGACGTATTTCTTACACCGTTCTAAAAAACCAAGGCACTTGGCTGCTGTCTTTGACACATCAAAAATCTGATCATTCCACCGAAGTTCCGATTGTATTGATATGCCCAGAACGTCAAGAACATCTGCCTCCAAAAAATCTACACCGTTCATATTGAGGGGAGCTAAGGGGCAATTCATTTGCTTGTGGTCTAACAGACAACACTGGATCTTGCTAGCATTAATTTCTATTCTATTAGCAAGATCCCTCTCGGAGATTTTTTTCAAGTCATTATTGAGTGTGTCATTAATATATTGCCTCTTTCTCTCAATCTCCAAAGAGCTCTGGCGTTTTTTGAACGAATATGAATGACAAATGCCGCTGTCATCCGCAAACGAATGGATTGGGTTATGAGTTAACGACAGAAGGTCATTGATAAAAACCAGAAACAAAGTTGGCGATAGGACTGAGCCCTGCGGTACTCCTGCATTGATGGCGTGCTCTCTGGACGTTATGCCGTCGAGTACAACACAGATCGTTCTGTTGTTAAGGAAGCACGTGATCCACCGAGCAAAGTTACCACCGACACCATATGCAATTAGTTTTGACACGAGCGATTTATGCCACACTCGATCAAACGCCCTTGAAATATCCAGAGCAACAACCCTACTCTCACCGAATAAGTGAACGCATTGGTTCCATTTTTCGGTAAGGTACGCCATAAGGTCGCCAGTAAAGCGGGCCTACGTAAACCATACTGACGGTCACTAAGCAGGTCATTGTGCTCCAGATAGTTCATAAGGTTGAAGTTAATTACACTCTCCATAACTTTGGCGGCGAAGTCGATCAGTCTTAGACCGTTGTTCGTTGAGGTCTCATGAAGACTGAACTGACCGAGAGTGGGGCCAAAGATGCTTTCTCTTCCGACTTTCGCATTAATATCGCCGAGGTATACACATATAAAAATTGTGATTCGTTAATCATTCGTTAAATGTTAAGATTGCTTAAAATTAAACTGTACATAATTGTTGTTAAATAATAATCAACCATGCAACTTTAAATTCGTACGATAAATATTTCAAGAAAAACCTGTATATTATTTTCACAATTCTGTTCTAAATAAAACAGTTTATGTATACATAATGCTTACGAAAAACTGTTTTAAATTTGTACCATTTGTCAAGGAAATATGAAAAAAAAATGATAAAGCTTTTTCAAAACTTTATTTAAACCTTTATTTTAATCAATTTTCAAAAAATTTCTTGCTCGATATTGATTTTGAAAACTGATATTGCTTAATATACGAGTACTAAAAAATTGTGCTACAGCGAAGAAGTTTTTGTTTTGTCCATTGTACCTCATTTTAGAATATAATATCGGCGGCTTACAAGTGAAAGCCACTAAGTCAATTTTTGGCTGTTTGTAGGTAAGTCAACCAAGCTCTGTTACTCATGGTTTTCTACATGCTGGTGTGATCCACTAAATCTTAAGTTATTTTTTCTTCTATTAATTAAATAAATAAGAATTTTACAGAAGAATAAAAGTTTATAATTGCAGTTTTTCACGTTTTGTAGATTTTGACTTAAGTGATTTTCGAATTTTCGCAGTGGTTTTAATTTGCAACATGCACTAAAAATGCCAAAATTCTTATTTTACTATTCAATCGGTAAGACGTGAGATTTAGTGATATACTTCATGAATAGTTTTGGTTCTTAATTTCAGATAAAGCAGTCGTGAGTTATTTTGACAGCATTACTGGCTCGTCTTTAAAAATTGTTTCATTTTTTGATTTAAGAAATTATTTTCGAAATATTTTTCTTAACATACCAAAGTAATAAATAAACAAGTCATTTCATACGCGCAAAAAAAAAAAAAAAAACAAAAAATATTAATAGAAATCATCAAAAAACAAAATATTAAAAAAAAGTTTAAGTTTGACCACCCATTAATGATATTTCGCAGTGCATTTACAAATATCTACAATTTTACTTGCCATTAGATTCCATTAAATGCCATTAGATTATGGAATAGCCTACCTAACACTATTAAATCTTTGGAGGGAAAAGGTGACTTTAAGCAGGCCATATTTAACCACTTCACTTAATAACTGCGTGCTAAAATTAAAATTGATAGAAACCATTAATCTTTTCTGTCTCTATGTTCTCTGTCTCTATGCTCTTTTTCCTTACTTTTCCATCTGTTTATCCTCATATTAATTATTTAACCTTATTACTTATAATTTATTATTTTTTTTTTAATATTTGTTATTTTTACATTTATATAGTTAATAAATCCACTGCTTAATTTAAAATTACAATGTTATAATAATTAATAATTGTTAAATCTACATATGAATATATTTATTAAGCTACCACCTTTGTATCTCAAAAGAACATGTTCTTATAATACTAATATTAAACATTAAAAAAAAAAAAAATTAAAAAAAAAAAAAAAAAAAAAAAAAAAAAAAAAAAAAAAAAAAAATCTAAACAATAATAAAGAAAACTACTAGTAAATTTTATATTTGTACAGCTTCGAATAGTTTTTATTTTTTTAAAATATTTCTATTAAAGAAGCGTGACATTTAACTTAGAGAATATCAATTTCAAATTTCTTATTCATTACACAATCAAAACATCTAAAAAAACTGTTAGAATAATTCATAAACAGCTATACCAATGATGAAGTTAAACATCTTCACAATTATTTAGCATTGAACCTTGAACATACATTTGTTGTACAACAGCAAATAAAGAAGATAGCATTTTGAGAGTGTTTCATGGTGACCACTGTTATGGATCTTGCTTCTTCTTTTGTCTATAACAGCGGTTCCTAACCAGTGGGTCGGTTTTGCCATGCAATGCAGTAACATGTTACTTACTTTTGAAGAGATAATACTGTAATGTTTTTGCTTGATGCCAAAAAAAGGCTTGTTGTTGTTTTTGTGTATATAGCAATAGTGCGAATTGCTAACAATGAAATAAAGTTTGATTTACTGTTATAACATTTTATTGGTTGCACTTATTATTTCTGCAGTGAAGACAAGTTACATTTTCTTTTTTTTTTGTGTGCTTACTTACTTTTGACGCTGACAGTACGAGGGCAGTTTGATAATTCAGTGAAAAATGAAACAAGTAATGATTTTTATGCCAAAAAAACAGTTTTATTCTCAATAAAGTCTGCTTTTAGCTCGATACACTTCGTCCAACATTTCTCCAATTTTTTGATCCCATCCGAAAATTACGATTTCGGAAGGACCTCAGGCTCCTCCCTGGTGGTAAATCTGTTTCCACTGAGTCATTTCTTTAGGCTTGGAAACAGAAAATAGCCGAAAAAAACGAAATGGCCATTTCAGCCCTTGAAAGGACTTTGATCAAGCTTCTTATGATCAATTGTGTTGTGTGTGCTGTGAAATATTTGAACATAAATGATCGAGAACTGGACCTACATGTTTTATGCCGACTACGAACGACTTATGTGTTCAAGAAGCTTTTTATGGCAGTTTTTAATCTCTGAGGCTTGCCATTGTCTGCAGAGTGGTGAGGGCCTAACAGAAAAATTAATTCAATTGAAAAAAAAAATATCTGTCGCTGGAGGAAAAGAAAATAGTCACTGGGGACCAAATCTGGTGAATGTAATTAGTAATTAGAAAGCAATTAGTACTTAAATTCACTTAAGTTCATGAATGCGAGCATTGTCTTATTAGAAAAGCACTTTTTTTCACCAAATAGGGACGTTTCTCTTTCAAAACGTCATTGAAATGGTCCAATTCGGCTGCATATTATTTCCCATTGATCGTTCTTTTCGATGGAAGGTAATCGATGTAGATTATACCGCGTTCATCCCAAAATACTGTGGCCATTAACTTTCCGGCGGATAGCACTGTCTTCACCTTCTTCGGAGCACGTTTGGTCGCTGAATTCCAATGTTTTGATTATTCCTTTGTCTCTGGTGTTTAGTAATCGACGGAAAAAAGAATCTTTGTTCAACATCGCCAAACACGCCTTTGAATCAGTCAAACGATCCCGTTTATGGCCGAGAGTGAGCAAAAGTGGCACCCATCTTGCGGATAATTTTTTCATATCCAAACGATTTCGCAAAATGTTCCATACCCATTCGTCTGAGATGCCTGCGGTCTCAACAATCTTGCGCACTTTAATTCTGCGATCGGCCAACACGTTATCGCGAATTTTAGTGACCTCATTTGGGCGTCCAGAACGCTCGGCGTCATTTGTGCTTGTACGACCGCATCGGAATTCAGTAAACCACTTGTGAATCATTCCAATCGATGGTGCAGAGTCCCCATAGTACTTATCAAGCCTTTCCTTGATTTGGCTGATGGGTTTTTTTGCGCAAAAAATAATGCTTTTTGAGCACACGAAATTCACTTTTTTCTATTTTCGCCCAAGCTCACAATATCGTCTGCTGTCAATGGCTGCCAAACACAAACTGAGCTGAAATTTTTGACAGTAGTCTATTAACAAATGGTAATTGACAGGACCAGTGTTGCATTTAAAGTTACTACGCGGGAAATTTAATTTTTCACTGAACAATCAAACGGCCCTCTTATAAACATAAACAAGTCTATCTCTTAAAGTAATGTTACTCTGAAATTTTTTGTACGTTATTTAAATACTTCAACATGTATTTTAAAATTACAATGAATCAAAAATACCGGCTAAATTTAAAAATTTGAAGTCTTTACTTCCGGTCTTCTCGGAAAAAAAAAAAATTCAAACTAAAATCGCATTTTATAATAAAAAAGTACCGTCAAATTTCGATATACCATAATATGCTTAATTTTTTTTTAAGTTTTTTATTCGAAATTTGCTTTTTTTTTGTTGAAATCCATAAATTGGCAACTAAGCCTCATAAAAATAAAATTTTACATGATTACAGTCATGCCTTCCAGAAGTGCACATAGCCCAATTTTGAACGAATTTCAGAATATAAAATTTTTTACGTTGTCCACTTCACATGAAATGAACCATATGTAAATGTATACTCTTTTTCAAAAGCTTTTAGATTAACTAATTTCAAAAATTTACCGTAAGCTTATAACAAAAAAGCATTAACATAGTTTTAAAACTATATAAATTCTTAGCACAATGAATTTTTGAACTTATCAATGTAACCCAAAGCAAGAAAAATCATCACAAATTCAGTTTTGCCTTTCGTGTGGACTAAAGTTACTATGATGTTTTTAAATATATATAATTAAATTATTTTTTTTTGTCTAAAACGTCAATAAGAGTTCTTTATAAAGGTAATGATAGCAGTACCTTTAGGTATATATAGTATAAAATAGTATAAAATATACTCTTGATTTGTTTGAAAGATGCATACAACATTCCTTCAAAATTTTGTGAAAAGTTTTTTTTAAATCGAAAAATGAATTTAAAGAGTTTTTATATGAACTCCCGAGTATCATCGGGTATTCGGCTAGTAAATAATAAAATTTAAGTGTCTCTCAATAAATTTTGTTTTGAATCAAATTCAAATTTTTGAATCTTATTTGCAAGAAAGGTCAATAAAATTTAACAAAATATTCTCGAAATATTACTATTTAACATACCAAATAAACAAGTTCATTTCATACCCACAGACAAAAAAAAAAAAAAAATATCAAAAGAAAATATAAAAAAAAAGTGTTTTTAGATCCCTCTGATCACCCATTAATGATGTTTTAAAAATTATATAAATTTTAAATTGGCTTTTTTACTTTCTTTCATATAAAATTAAAAGTTTTATAAAGTTGAAAGTTTTATAAAAAAAAAAATGTTTTGCAAATGTTTCTGTACTATCTATATTAATAAAATTAATTTTCTATTTAAAATTATCTATTTCGAGCCTTTGTCTATCCTCGCCTACCCCCTCCTACCCCTCCAAGTGCGCAAATCTTTGTGTCTATACGTTTTTTCAACTATTTTTTGATTTAAACAAGTTTTTATTTATTCTTAAGAAACACTTACGATATTTGGTTTTTTTTTTTGTTATATTTTCATTTCTTTAAGAAAGTTTCCTTGAATTATAAATATTGTGAAATCTTAGAAACAATACACAAAGCTTACGCCAACAATAATAACATACGTAGGGTGCCTTTTATATTTCGGGATTTGGCAACCATGGTGTTGCAATCTGTCAACTGAAAGCTCTATCGCAAAGTTTGACATTTGTTGGCTTATACGTACTCAGAACGTTTTGACATACGAGCGCTATTTGTGTTGTTTATAGTAACTTAAAAGATTCATCTCGGTCTAAAAATGGAATTAAATCGTGAACATTTTCGTGCGATTATTTTTTACAACTTTCGACGTGAATTAACACATCAACAGTGCATGGATGAACTTAATTCAATTTTTGGCGATGAAGCTCCATCAAGGACCAGTGTTTATCGATGGTATGGTGAATTCAATCGTGGTCGTAGTTCACTCCAAGACGAATTCCGTGAAGGTCGTCCGAAATCAGCTGTTGTTCCGAAAACCATTGATGCTGTGCGCGAACTGATATTGCAAGATCGTCATGTTACCTATCGTGAGATTGAGGCAACCTAAGGCATAAGTGGGACCAGCATACATTCAATATTGCATAAACATTTGACTGTCAAAAAAATTTGTTCGCGTTGGATCCCACACAATTTGTCAATCGCTCAAAAATTGTTTGAAAGATGCATACAACATTCCTTCAAAATTTTGTGAAAAGTTTTTTTTAAATCGATAAATGAATTCAAAGAGTTTTTATATGAACTCCCGAGTATCATCGGGTATTCTGCTAGTAAATAATAAAATTTAACTGTCTCTCAATTAATTTTGTTTTGAAGGCAATTAATCACACTTAATTTTAGAGCTTCTTTAACTTCTTTTGACATTTTTCATGCTTCTTCAATATAAAAATACCGCCAAAATGCTCCGAAGTTCCTTATTCCTTCTTACAAACTCTACAAAGATCTCATTTAAATGAATCCATCTTTCTGCTTTGATTTCTGAATGAACGAACTCGTTAATGATTAAAATTTTATGTCGATGGTGTATTCTATCTTTACTACCTGTCTGCCTCCCCAAAATTACTTAATATTATCTAAATTGGAAGGCTTGACTCACACTAATAGTTTCAATTTTATTTCTATAAATGCTTTTGCCAAAATTAAATTCGCTTTTGAATTTTGCAGTTTTTCGAGTAACTTGACAAACATTTCACTTAAATTTTATTTCAAGTCAAATATTTTTCCATTATAATATTTAAATGAACAAACTTTAATAGAGTCAAGAAATGTGAACCCAAACTGGAATATTCAATATGAGTTCATTAACAGAAAAATATATTTTCTAATCTATTGACAGGTAAAACAATGAAACAAAGCATTCAAAGCATTCTGACACACTATTTTTGGTTTTATATAAAAATAATTTTCAATGACAAATAAAAACGTTTTTAGCACACAGTTGACTTAAAAGCAGATAATGGAATAATATTTAAAAGTTCTTAAAAATTATGCAGAATTTATGTGAATAAAAACTTAAAAGAACAAATAAATTTTACATAATAAGTTCTAGCCATAAATAGCTGGACGCCTTTCTTTGTACACAAACAAAAACGTCTACAGTTAATTATGCAAATATTTTTCTTATCCTCTTTTTTGCTTACTGTTATGAGTGTCGCAATAATCGTGTTTAAAATACTTAATTTTATTAAATAAAAAATTTTAAATCGCATTTATTGCCGTTTTTATTGTTGTTAGTTGATGCATTGAAAGATATGATTTATTAACTTGATTATAGATTAGGTAACCACGTTACAATAAATTAACAAAATGAGAATATATTGGAAAAAAAAACAAATATTTAAAAAAATTATACAACTGACGATATGGTCTGATTAAAATTGCAAGGGTAATTTACTTGATTCACCTGAGAGTTGGAGATTTTCAACAAAAAGACATAGGTGGGAGCAAAAATAAAAAACTTTTGACTTTTCCGATAAAATATTTTGACTTTTTTGTCAGTTAGTTTAACTTTATGTTTTAAGGAAATAAAAGGTCATATAAAATATAATAAAAGGTTGAAGGAACACTTGAAATAGAGTTAGTAGAGTTAACCTTCATATTGAGTAAATAGTAAATTTATTTAACCTCAAATGGGGAATAAAAAAGAGAAACTTAACATTTTTAAGGCTTAAAATGAAATTGATTAAATTTAATTTATTGAGTAATAGTTTCTTAATCGACCGTTATAGCCGCTTATAGTGATTTGGAAATTATCATTTTTTTTTTTTATTAAACATAGGGCCTCCGGGAGTTTCTCGAAGAGAAAGAGACACTTCTTTTTTTTTCGAAGCTGTACTTTATTTTAGATCAAATGTTGGATTTTGCATTATTAAAGTATTTTTTTTTACTATTCAAGATTCATTCCAGACATTAGAATGGTAGAAGAGTAGAAAAGTGAAATTCCGCGAAAAACCTAAAGTTTGCCGTGAGCAAGATATCTGGAGCCTGGTTCATCTGGGAACATTTCTTTTCGGCTTAGTAAAGAGTTCTCAGGCGTTAAATTGTTGATTTTTAAAAAATATTAATTTTTGACAGAATAGCCGGCGTAGAAGAACATTTTAATTTTTTGTGCTCGAAATTGAGGTCGTTTTAAGTTATAAATAAAAAAAATATGTATAAAAAAATCGAGCTATTAAACGCCAGAGAACTCTTATTAAACCGAAAAATTTTTTTTTAATGAACCAATCTCCTGATATCTTGCTCACCGCAAATTAAAAGTCTATCGCCGCATTCCAAGGTTGAAAAACCTTATCGACGAATATTTTTGCACCAAAATGTCAGGGATAAGCCTTGAACAGTACTTTACAAATGTAAAAAAAATATTGGTATAAAATAAAATACAGCTTAAAAAAAAATTTTAAAAAGTGTCTTTTTATTTTTTTTTGAAAAATTCCCGGAGGCCCTTAACCATTGCTTAGGGAATGCTTCTATAAATGTGAAAGTATTGAGTTAATTCAGATGGAGTTATGTCGGTGGAGATTTGATTTAAATTTACACAGCTCGAAAATCTAAACGAAGAATCTATTGGCCGAAGATGTTTAAGGGATAGACAGAGCTTGGATTTGCCATGCATTTTCTTTGAATATTTCGATGCCCATGAGTGTTGAGAGAAGATGAAATATTTTCATCCCATATGAATTGGTCCAAAAGCTCAAAATATAATCTTAAAGCACCTGCCCAAATGTGCGAATTGTACTCCATTTTCGGTCTAATATATGATTATTTTTATATAGTGGCGCCAGTGGTGTAGTGGGTAGAGTGTGTGGCTCATACGCCAGAGAACCCAGGTTCGAATCCTCCATCTGACACAGAAAGTTTTTTCGATTGAATTAATTTTTCTGTTTCACAACACAAACATTTCACAACACACACAACACAATTGATCATAAGAATCTCTGTCAAAGTCCTTTCAAGGGCTGGAAATGGCCATTCGTTTGTCGTCTTTTTATATGATTATTTTTTTTTTTTTATATTATTATTTTCATATTCAAATTCACTTATAGTATACAATTTTTCACAAATTTAAGTAAATACATATAAAGCGTGAGAATAGCAGGGACTTTTTTTACAAATTTAGTGTTTAAAGTTTTAATGCAACAATATAAATTCAAAAGGTAAAAAATAATACGCCCCCTATCGCGGCAAATTATCGTAAGCGCCAACATGGAAATTTTACAGGTAACGGTTTTCTCTGTTTTTTTTTTAATGTGTGTTGTGAACATGTTTATATTTTATGCACGATTTTATTATTACTTTTATTAGTTTTACTATTTCAACTATATAGGTATGTGGAAAGCTGTATCTGGTGCTATTTTAATAAATTAAACAAAAAAAAATTTTCAAAAAATTGGCGCAAACGATAATTGCGTGCATAGGGGACGATATATGCAAAAAAAGTTAAATTTATATGAGAAAAAAAGTATAAAGTATAGGAAGTATAAGTCCATGAATAGGAAAAAGTAATATTAGTAGTAACACTGCAGTTAAAAACTCAGTTTAAACTTTACATTACACTTTGCAACAATGACTCAATTTCATCAAAGTTTAATCTTAGAATCCATGACCTAGTACTGATGAGGAAAACCCGAAATACTCTTGTTGATTTAATAGATACCGGTAGTTTATTGAATAATCTGCATGATTGCGTTGAGAAGCAGTTCCAAAAGTATGTGGATCGGAAAGAAGAAACATAAACAACTATGCTTTGATTCGTTCTAAGATTGTAGTTCTCCAAACTCCTGCTGCAAAGATATCCACTTCTAAGAAAGAACATTTTTAGAACTTTAAAGTAGTATAAATGCGTCAGTGGTACAATATTCAGGTATCGAAAAGACCCAAAGACGAAAATGGTGCAAACGGTTTCTTTGACAAATCATTCTTATAGCACCTTTTTTGTAGAAATAGTCTTATATATATCCATATTGAATTTTTGAGTAAAAAATTCCGTAAAAGAACTTCTTCAGAGTCTCCCTTGAACAGAAATTTCGTATAGAGTAAAAATTCCGTACAACCGATCGCGATTATATATATATAAATATTTTAAGTTTTGAATTTGGTTAGACTCACTCATGTTGTGGCCAATTATTATTATTATACCCAAGTATCTAAAATGTTGTACTGATTCAATTAAGAAACAGTTATCGTCGCAAGTCACATTGCTATTATAGAATTTCCCATTTGACACTGTTGTGCATAAATTTATAAAATTGAATCTTTTACAATTTGTGGCATAAGCAATTAACTCAATATCTGGATGTACTTTAGAAGACAGACTTGGATAAAGTATTTTAGTTTTGTTACTTACAACCATATTGTGAACCGCAAACCATTTTTTGTTCAAACATGGAGTCAAAGTAAATTAAAAAGAGGATCAGACCTAGAACAGATCCTTGAGGAATTCCAATATTGATGCTTTTGGAGTTACTAAAATGCTCAGCCACTTTCAGTTTTTGCTTGCGATCTTTCAGATAACTCTGAAACCAACGATACATAATCCCCCAAAATACAGCATTTTATAGGTGACCCTATCGAATGCCTTAGTAATGTCAACAACTAAGCTAGCACAAATTTTTTTATTATCAAGCCCTTTATAAATTGTCTTATAAAAACCAAATAAGGCATCCTCGGTGGACAACTCCTGTCTTAAACCAAATTGCATTAAGCTTAAGAAATGAGTTTTATTTAAAAACTTAAAATACGTCTTTTAACTGTTTTTTCAAATAGTTTAGATATTCCCGATAGGAGCGATACAGGGCGATAATTACTTTTGTCTTTTGAGCGGACTTTTTTGAACAATTGCATGACAATTGCACATTCAAGGCCCTTAGTGAAAGTTGCACTTTTGATGCTTTGATTGAAAACATGCGCTAGAATATCAACTACATTATAAGAAATGCTCTTTAGCAACTGGTTGGAGATACCATTGCATAAGAGCATCTACAAGAAACATAATGTTTTGAGGCATGGTATTTGAAACAATCGTAGCAAAATAGTCGTAAAAATATTTGCAATTGTTGAACAGTCGCAAGTAATGGTTGAGCCACAACTTAACACCAGAGATTTATCATCTTTGGCATTGTGATTTAGAATATTGTTTAATAATTTCTATTCTTTTTTAATAAAGGGTGATTTTTTTGAGGTTATGATTTTCATGCATTAGTATTTGACAGATCACGTGGGATTTCAGACATGGTGTCAAAGAGAAAGATGCTCAGTATGCTTTGACATTTCATCATGAATAGACTTACTAACGAGCAACGCTTGCAAATCATTGAATTTTATTACCAAAATCAGTGTTCGGTTCGAAATGTGTTTCGCGCTTTACGTCCGATTTATGGTCTACATAATCGACCAAGTGAGCAAACAATTAATGCGATTGTGACCAAGTTTCGCACTCAGTTTACTTTATTGGACATTAAACCAACCACACGAATGCGTACAGTGCGTACAGAAGAGAATATTGCGTCTGTTTCTGAGAGTGTTGCTGAAGACCGTGAAATGTCGATTCGTCGCCGTTCGCAGCAATTGGGTTTGTGTTATTCGACCACATGGAAGGTTTTACGCAAAGATCTTGGTGTAAAACCGTATAAAATACAGCTCGTGCAAGAACTGAAGCCGAACGATCTGCCACAACGTCGAATTTTCAGTGAATGGGCCCTAGAAAAGTTGGCAGAAAATCCGCTTTTTTATCGACAAATTTTGTTCAGCGATGAGGCTCATTTCTGGTTGAATGGCTACGTAAATAAGCAAAATTGCGCATTTGGAGTGAAGAGCAACCAGAAGCCGTTCAAGAACTGGCCATGCATCCCGAAAAATGCACTGTTTGGTGTGGTTTGTACGCTGGTGGAATCATTGGACCGTATTTTTTCAAAGATGCTGTTGGACGCAACGTTACGGTGAATGGCGATCGCTATCGTTCGATGCTAACAAACTTTTTGTTGCCAAAAATGGAAGAACTGAACTTGGTTGACATGTGGTTTCAACAAGATGGCGCTACATGCCACACAGCTCGCGATTCTATGGCCATTTTGAGGGAAAACTTCGGAGAACAATTAATCTCAAGAAATGGACCGGTAAGTTGGCCACCAAGATCATGTGATTTGACGCCTTTAGACTATTTTTTGTGGGGCTACGTCAAGTCTAAAGTCTACAGAAATAAGCCAGCAACTATTCCAGCTTTGGAAGACAACATTTCCGAAGAAATTCGGGCTATTCCGGCCGAAATGCTCGAAAAAGTTGCCCAAAATTGGACTTTCCGAATGGACCACCTAAGACGCAGCCGCGGTCAACATTTAAATGAAATTATCTTCAAAAAGTAAATGTCATGGACCAATCTAACGTTTCAAATAAAGAACCGATGAGATTTTGCAAATTTTATGCGTTTTTTTTAAAAAAAAAGTTATCAAGCTCTTAAAAAATCACCCTTTACTATCACTACATTTATCAAATTCCATTCCATTTCCTATCCTTATCTTACAGATGTAAGGGTAGTGCAAATATCAGATCGAGTGCAGTATTTTTAGTAGCGTTTTAACAAATCAAGGCACTTGGTCGCTTCTTTCGACACATCGAATTGTTGGACTCTATAATTAGAAGCATTCGTTTTATTCTCAAAATTTTATTCAATCAGTCTTAAGGTCGAATTTGGAGTATTTTTAGTAAGTTCTGGTCTATTATTTTGCTTGCAACACTTTTTAGACAGAACCGTGTTGCAAGCTGAGTTCACAAAAATTGCCTTGAAGTAATTTTTTGGCTTACTTGTCTATAGCTACTGTTACTTAAAATTAACAAAATTCTTTAAATTCAAACTTTTGACCCTCTAAGCATTGCAACAAGCTGCCAAACAATGAGCAGCCTAAAACATGGTAACTACACACAAAAAAATCACAATGAATTCATTTAAGCAAACAGTGCTAACGACGTACTACAAAAAGCCATTAAATTTTCACAACTACTGCTGTGTTTTTTTTTTCCTTTTTCATATTACAGCCAAAAACAATTGTCGACAATAAAAAAAAAAACCAAATATTTAGTTCGTTGGCTCATAGTTTAGGCCAAGGTTACAATGACGCTACGCTACAGGCTGACATGGCCGGCTGACAGCAGCGTAGAATACGCCAAGAAATAGAAACAGTACGATACGAAAATCTTTTCAGTATGACTGATAGCTTAAGCCTCGATGAACGACAAGCGGGGGCTTACAAAAAAAACTTTATTTAAATTGAAAATTAGCTGAGAATGAATGCGGTGTATTGCGTTAATGTACAAGACTGGGGTCAAATGACAGCGTCTGCTTAGGATACCCAGGCATTATTTTTGGTCTTAAAATCACTTTGAACAGCAACGAAAAACTGAACACAGCTCTAAAGTCTTCCATGGCTACGACACAGAAATCATCAAAATAATAATAAAAATAAAAAAAAAGAAAACAATTCATGAGCGACACCAACGCCGCCAACTACAGCTCCAACATTGAGTTATCTTGTCACGTTGTCGTTTTCAATGAAACCTCCTCGTTCATGGATTAAATACAGCACAGAACAACAGCGGGTGCGGTGCTTAAGTTGTCTGAAATGTTTCGGTTTTATTGTCGTCGAATAAGTCGGAATGCAGCTAACGTTTTTTCCTCCACTTTTAACTTACTTTATGTTTTTCGACTTTAAACTTAAAAAAGCTTATAAATATATTAATGTCACAATTGAACAAACCAGTGTTGGAAAGCACTGAACATTTTTTCGTATTTAAGTGTTTTTATTTTCTTAATTTTCAATTTAATTCAAATTAGCGCTGCTTGTTATCGGTTTATTCTTGAGTGGGCTGGGAATTCAAGACAGTTCCCACTCATTTTCCGCAGAATCTCTTCATATTAACGATTTAGATTTAACTTTTGCTACGGGCTCTTTTATCGGCTTTAAGCAATGAAATCGATTCGATGCAAATTTGATCGTCACCGTCTTAATTTTAATTTTAATGTTATTTGTCACATATCTAAAATTGTTAAGAAATATCATTTCTGTTACTCATATTTCAAATTAATTTGCTTGGTGTAATGTTTTAATGCTTTCATAAACAAGAAAAAAATGTTTAACCTCCCATAGCAAATAATAATATAACGTGCGCTTCAATAATCCTTCACTGTGGGTCAATGCTAATTTTATTGATGCAACTTAGAGCTGACATATTTAAAGTCACCTTATTGTGTTCATCAAAGGTCACACATTTTATAAAGCTCATAAAAGTTTTTTTACACCTTAGTTGCTGGAGATAATTTAAGATTTTAAGCACTCCATTTCGACACGAATGAACATATTTAAATGAAAACTATTGAAAGTGATAAAACACAAAACATAAACTGAAATATTAAATACTCCATATTTGCACCATATAAATTCCAAAATTAGTTAACCGATTGATTTCCGTTCAAAATAAAAAAACAAAAAAACATCAAATTTTCAGAGTTAAAATGTGCAAAAAAAATTGCGGCGAAAACATCTTGAAAAGAAAACTTTCAAAATGTGAACGCTTATATTTATCTGGGCTCGAGCTAAAAAAAAAAAATTTTCACAAACTGAAAAAAAAATAATTCTAATTTAAAGATATTCATAGTAGATACCTTCAGCAAACTTGTTTAGCGTTATAAAATCAACAGTTTTTGCTCTGAGAACTTTCTTTTTGCTATGAATATTCTACAAACAATTTTCTTTTAAGAGAAGACCCGTTTTTAAAGAAATATTGCCTTGTTACAAACTTTTGTAGAGATAAAAAAATTAAAAATTGCTTATCTAAATCGGAACTATTAAGAAAAATAGAAATTAAAATTTATTTACATTCTTAAGTCCAGAAATATGTATTTTTCATAAAATTTGACTATATTGCTATTATAAGGAAAATTCTGAAATCTGAAAAAAAATCCCCACAATTAAAAGCCAATATTTCATGGAAAAAGAGTAGGATAGGTGAGGTAAAGGCGGCAGCCTGTGTATATGAAATAGCATACACCAGCTCACTTAGACCAGATAGGTCCATTGTGATACCGTTGCACACAGGGTTTTCATTCAAAAATGGAACCAACTTGAGCTCTTGATGAACTCTATTAGACGCCTGACATCAGTCGATGACAGATCGTCAAGCTCATGAAAGAAGAAGGAGCCTAAATATTTGTGCCTTCTTCTGGCTAACACAGGACAGGAGCACAGAAGATGGAAGATGGGAGATGGGAGATGGTTTCTTCCTCTTCCTCGTCCCTGCAGCTTCTACAGAAGTCTTTTGAGATAACTTCTAACCTGTGGGCTTGTCTGCCTATCAAGCAGTGCCCTGTGATGACAGCCATTATTGTGGCTAGTTCTGGTCTTGCCAATGAGAGAAGGGCTCTAGATCGCCCGGGATCTAGTGTCGGCCAGATAAGCCTTGATGCTCTGCATGTCGAGAGTTCAGGCCACCTAGTGTTGGCTTTCCATATGATATTGTTACTGATTAGCAGCTTAAGAGTCGCTAACGGGATACCGGGTGGGTTCACCATTGTTGATATCGCTCGTGTCCCATTTCTAGCAAGCTCATCTGCCTTTTCATTACCTTTTATGCCTTTATGTCCAGGTACCCATATTAGGTTGATGCTGAAGTAGTTCGACATTTCACCTAATGAAGCACGACATTCTTTGTCTACTTTAGAGTTTGTGGCTACTTGTTCCAACGATTTTATCGCAGCCTAACTATCTGAGAAGATATAAATTTCCCGTTTGGAGACAACGTTTTTTGAAAGCCATGTTGCAACCTCCCCTATTACCATCATTTTGACCTGAAACACACTACAGTGGTCAGGAAGCCTACGAGCCAGAGATACCCCAAGCTCTTTTGAGTAGACCCCGTACCCGACCTTTTCGTTTAATTTTGATCCATCTGTATAGAAATATAGACACCCTCGTTTCAATGGTGCACCATTGACCCAGTATGTTCTAGGCGGAATAAGCGTACCATACCTTCCTTCGAAGTTAAGCGAGGGCTTGCAGTAATCACTCCTTGATGGAATGAAGTTGAAGCTGTTAAGTATGGATGAATGACCTGTTGTCAGACTTTTGCATACTCCCATATAGATGCCATTCTCTGCTCTTTTTGGAGTTGTTTCATATATGTGACCTTGTCTAAGGACAGCCACCATATTATTACTCCATACAGAAGAATAGGTGTTATGACCCCAGCATACAGCCAGTGAACGATACGAGGCGAAAACCCCCATCTTGTCCCTATGGCTTTTTTGCAAGTATAAAGTGCCACTGTGGCTTTTTTAGTGCGCTCTGCTGTGTTTAACTTCCAGCTGAGCTTTCTATCGAGTATTAGTCCCAGGTACTTTGTGTTATTCGCAAGGGACAGAACAGACCCATTTTGTATGAATTTTATATTTCCTGGTGAATAGGACCAGCTCTGTTTTAGCCAGATTAACTCTAAGACCACAGGGCTTGGCCCATTGTTCAAGTCTGCAAAGGGCCCTTTGCATAATGTCGCATAGAGTAGTAGGAAACTTGCCTCTGACTGCGATTGCTAGGTCATCGGCGTAGGTTGCCACTACACATCCATCTCTCTCAAGAGATAGCATTATATCGTTAACTATCAACTTCCAGAGGAGTGGAGAGAGAACACCTCCTTGAGGCGTTCCTCTGGAGACAGATCTTATGGCGCTGTATGCGCCCAGGTCCGATAGAACTATTCTTCTGTTAAGTAGCTTCTCTATAAGCTCTGTAATGATCTTGTTCACGCCTAGTCCGACTCGTGCTCGTCGTATTGATTGCGATGTTACGTTATTAAAAGCTCCTTCTATATCTAAGAAGGAAACCAAAATAAACTCATTGTTTAAGAAGGGGTTTTCTATGGTCCCGACCAGCGTATGTAGGGCCGTTTCCACGGATCTGCCTTTGTTGTAGGCATGCTGTAAAGCTGATAGTAGTGCAGAATCAATGTTACTGTGGAGGTACAGATCTAAAAGGCGTTCCAACGTCTTTGATAGAAAAGGCGTTAGGCTAATGGGCCTGAAGTCTTTTTTGGTGGTAAGTGATGTCTTCCCTGCCTTGGGTATAAAGACCACCCTTGCCTTTTTCCAAGCTGTGGGAATATGCGTTAGACTTATGCAGCCATTAAAAATTGTACAAAGTCAGGGTATTATGATAAGCATGGCCTCTTGTATTTCTATAGGGTAAATGCCGTCAGGTCCCGGTGACTTGTAGGGTTTGAAGCTGTTTGCCGCCCATTTTAACTTCCTGTCAGAGACGATGCCTTCGACCTCATGCTGGGAAGAGCTGAGGTGGGGCAGGGGCGCACAAAAAGGGTAGGATAATTATAAAAATTTAGTTCGTCAGAATAGTAACGCCGATATAAATTTAAAATAATTTATCAAGAATGCAAAAGCTGTGGCATATAAAACAATGAAGTAGCCTCTTTTTGCTTGTTTGTTCTCCGAATTCTGGCAACTGAAGACATTGAAAAAATGTGTATCTACATAATTTTACGTATCTATAAAGAAAATAGTTTACTTATTTTTATTCAAAATATCATAAAAATCACATTAATGATGTATAGTATAATATTTATATATATTAGTATAATAGCGGAGGTGTAATATTTATGCAAAAAAAAAAAAAAAAAATTAATTACTGAAAAAAAAAAACTGATACCTAAATTATATGTAGATTATATGTAGGTTATATTATATGTAGGCAAGTCAGGTTTATAAAAATTTGCGATATTTATATTCTTATAAAGCGGTTCAGTTATTAATATGAAAAGTACAATAAAATAAATTTTTATTTAAATGCTATATACCGCACTTTTCCTTATAATGGCAGTATATATCTGTGTACACAACAACTATATCAAAGCCATGTCAATTGATAGGTTTCTTACTCTTGATGTTAGTAAATTGCATAAATAATTAAGTCTGCCAAAATTCCACAAAAACTTATGAAATATCTTGAAATTTTGCACATAACCTTAAATATAAATCCTAATTATGAAATCGGATAAAAACCACACCTATCTCCGATACAATATGACTTTATTTAAACCGTTTATCTCTGCATAATTCACAAATAAAGAAATGTCTTGAAACTTTCCACAAAAACTTAAATATTTTAAATAAACACTCAATATTTACTTTATCAAAACTAACCCCATCTTCTATAAAAAAGTGGCGTCATCCAACTAGGAAAACCTTCGTAAATATCAATATATGCATTGACTTGATACTTCCCAATATGAAAACCTGAATGTCATCGTGTTTGTATGTATCCAAATTCCCCACACATCGTTTGTCCGACCTCTACCAAATTTTGCACTTCTCTAGAAAAGTGGGCGAGAATTAGAAAATTGGGCATGGCATATTATTTTCCATCGAGCACTTTTTACACCGAATGTCTGACTTCAACCAAATTTTCCACATACATTCCTTGCTAATTTGAGCAGTTTGAAGTGTATAAAGTTGTGCGGGAATAGACATGGGGAAATTTTTTTTGATCTAAGTCTCTGTACACATTTTGTCAGATTTGAACCAAATTTTGCACATATATTCTTTGGTGTAATGAGCACATTAATTTTTATTTATATTTTTCAACACCGTTTGTCCGACTTCAACCAGATTTTGCACAAATATTCTTTAGTGTAAATTGTAGATTTTAGTCTAGAAAAGTTGGCGTGATTGGGAAGAGGGCGTGGTACATAAACTTTAATCGAACTTACTTCTACACATTTTTTCGACATCAATCGAATTTTGCAAATATATTCTTTGGTATAATGAGTAGATCATAGTCTAGACAATTAGGCGGAATAAAACAGGGGGCGTGGCACTTCAATTTTAATTGAACTTTTGCTACTTCGTTTGTCTAACTTCAAACAAATTTTGAACACATATTTTTTGGAATAATGTATAGTCATTATTCCAGAAAAGTGGGAGCTGGACTAGACAAGGAGTGTGACACTTTAATTTTAATCTAATTCCCTTTTCAACACATTTGCAACTTCAACAATATTTGGTAATTATATTTTTTGGTATAATGAGCAGTCTTATGTCTAGAAAAGTGGGCGGGACTAGACAAGGAAATGTATCACTTTAATTTTAATTGATCTCCTTCTACACTGTTTGTTCAACTTCCACAAGATTTTGTACATGTATTCATTGAAATAATGAGTAGTCCGTAGAAGTGTTCAACTTAAATATCGGCACCATAATATAAATATTTGACATAGGGGTGGGTAGGAGGGGGTGTATTTTATGATAATGTTCCTGTCAATCTGATTAACTGACTTTATTAGAGAAGTGGCAAAATACAAGGTAAGAAATTTGTTTCATCCGGTATTAAGCTGATATTTTGGCACATATTTTATTTTTAGGATGATTATGAAAGGCTGTAGGTATAAGACATCTGCATGAATACATTTGTTTTGCCTGCATCAAAGTGCACACTTTCGTACTGTACCACATTTTATAGTATCTTTCAAACTTGCTTACAGTACTTTCAAATCAAACACAGGCTGAATCGAGTAGTGTACAACATCCGATTGGATCTTAACAGAGTGTGTACACAACTTTGGGTTAGTTTCATAGCTATTTTTCTTCAGACTATTTTTTGTATTTTCAAAACATAGCAACTACACCAAGTAGATTTTGCTGTACAGCTCGGAATAGATATGAAGATCATGTTAAAAAATCATGTCTAAAAAAGTCTACTATATTTTCAGTATATTTTATTCACTTCTTTTAAAAGTATTGAAGTTTAAATAATTGTATTTTATTCTTTTAAAGCTTGTATGAATTATTTTCACACTCTTTTATTTAATCTAACTTATATACATGTACTTGGTATACGAGCACAAGTACGCGAGGAAATTTCATATCGAAAACATTTCGGTTTTGAGTATAGTACTTGAATGTTTTACTTTTGTTTTGTAGTGTACTCACTCGTTGTAGGTTGTTGACAATGATAGAGTGTAAGTATACGTGTTTCAAGCAAATGTTTTGAGAAGACGTTCGGTTGTATTCGTGCAGATGTCTAGTAGGTTATCCTTAAAAGTGAAAAAGACGATACATGTGCTGAAAAACGTTGCGCTGTAAAACGTAATTCTACGCCAAAACTAGGAATTCCATCCTGCCAAGGTTTAATTTGAAGTTTAAAAGATCGAATTTGAAGTGTAAAAAGTTGATTTTGGTTTTTAAAAAGTTGAATTCAATATGTCAAGTTTGAATTTGAAGTGTAATAAGGTGTAATAAGAATTTGATTTGATAAGGTTAAATCTTAAATGCAAATGTTTAATGCTCGATTAAATGTTTGTATTGTCTTGTCACACTGATAAATTAAATTACCATCTAAGGAGTAGTCGAATATCATGCAACACAGATTGACATCACTAGCAAAATCAGCTCTTCAATCATAAGGTAATTTTAAAACAAAAATGTTTTTTATGTTTTTAACAAATTTTCTTTTAAGAAAATTAAATCAAGGTTAAATTAAAGCTTTTTGGTGGGACGTAGAAAAATGTATATTTTTATACCTATCAATATAAAAAAAAAAAAATTCACCACCTGACTGATATCCTAGCTACGCTCATGTATCTCTGGTCTGCGCTGCAGTTTATATAATTTTTATTAAGTTTTTGATTTAAAATTTAAAAATAAATGATTTAGTCTGATTTTTAAAAACATGCTGTATCTTCTTTGTGGAAACATATGACATTTGATCTTTCTCTGTGATAGACCAAATTCCAAATTTAACAATTTAACCTTTTAAGTCATTTTAAGATACAAAAATTATCTCAGATAAGCCCGACGTCCTACCAGAAGGTTTTCAAGCATTGACGCGATATTTTAATTTTTGAAAACGATCTAATTAGAACTAGTGCACGGACTTGGAAAAAAATGTTGGTGGTACAATAGATTGAACTCAAAAAGTGTGGAAGATTGAAATAAAATGTGGCAGATTTGATATTTCATATAAGAACTCTATATTAAAATATAAAAAAATAAGCATAACACAATTCACAATAACAAAAATAGGTTATATTCAATATAAAAAAACAAAAATAGATTAAAATTCAACAAATTTTAGCTAGCTTAGAGGCAGGAGCCTAATTTTATTTTATATATATGTTTTTACTTTTTCACAGTCCAGTTAAAGTTACCTTCCCGGTAAACTCACAACTCGTTGGAAATTGATGTATAGTTTTTGTAACTCACAAGTTGTTAGCTTACCGAGGCGGTAACTTTTACTGGACTATTAAGAAATTGAGCCTGAGAAGAGTCCAAAAAAAATGTCGCTTGCTTATGTGTTTTGAGATAAAATTCGCCAAAGTTTGAAAAAGGTAAAAGCACGCATTCAGAAACTAATAAAAAAATTGGGCTCCTGCCCTTAAACTAGATTTATGCCAAAAATATATAAATATATATCTAAAGAAAAACCAAAACTATAAAGCAATTAACTTTCCATCCACAAACTTAAAAAATGAATGAAATCGTATTAATTTCGCTGAAGGCTCGAATAGGTTTTTTTCATCACAAAATTCTTTAATACAAATTTCATAAAAGTTTAATTTTGCAGATTTAATATTAACAGCTGACAATCAACGTCAAAATATAAAGTTCATATATAAAAAAAAACATATGCCAAAATCTAATGATATTCACAATTAAGCTTTCTAGTGATGTGTTTAATAAAATTATTCAATAGAGAACAAATTCATCAAAAAGTTTTATGGTGGTGGAAATAGTGGTAGATTTTATGCCTTCGGTGGTAAAAGTGGTAGATATTAAAACTGAAAAAATGTAGTAGATCTACCACAATAGTGGTAGTCCGTGCACTGATTAGAACACGTAGCCGAAGGATAATTTTTAAGTGCCGTTGGGAATGAATTTCATTTTGGCAATATTAGCTTTTTATGTTTATACTCGGTTAAACTCGGGCAAATAGAAAACGCGATGAAGCATTTAATATGTATTTTGGTTAGACAGTGAAAAATAACATTAATATTCTTTGCCTGAATTTGTGGATCCTATAGTAAACAGGTGAGTTTTATTTATTAAGAAACAAAAATGGATAAAATTAACTTAGCTATGAAAATTCTTGAAGAAAATGTTTTCATTACTTTTCAATGAAATTTCACATGAAATATGTTTCATTGTAGTGGAAAGCATCCAACGTTCACAGAAAATGATTGCGCGTTGCTAAAAATAAGTGGGCATGGCATTTCAAAAATATATTTAGTGGGTTACTTATAATATATTAAACACGTTTTGAGCCAAAAGTACCAAAAAATTAAAAAACAAAAAATTCGTACTTATCTGAGTTAACTTCTATTCTAACAGATAAATTTATCACTACAGAAAGTAGCCTTCATAATTTCAAACAAGTGGTAAAATGTAAATTTAACAAAAAAGCATCCTGAGAATTTTTCAAAGAATGCTATTGTTTTTTGACCTTAATCTTTATTTTAAATAAAAAATTTCTGTTGAAGAGTTTTCTTCAGCATAACTTGATTGCAAGCCGAAAATGTTCCTATATAAATGAAATAAATTATGAGAATTAACACAATACAACGTTTTTCAAGAAACTCAACACTACTTTTTTCTACTGTACTTAAGTTATGTGGAAAAATGGCTGCGAAATGTATACTGACAAACGTTAGATAAAGGAAAGGAAATGAAATGAAATCTAATTAATTTTAAAGTTTTAATATTGTAACTTAAAGCAGAAATTAAAAAAAAAAAATATTTTCTGTACCTTGCCTAAAATATACAGAATTGATTATTATGAGCACTTGACCTTGAGCCTAATTGTTGAGAAGAAATACGTTTGTTGTGCTATATTATGTTGATGTTTTGATTGCAAATAGAAAACGCGATGAAGCATTTAATATTTATTCCTATAATTTGAACTTCCGTGTAAAACATTTGTATTATAAGAATATATAAAATCGTAGCTTACTTTTAGGCAATAATGGCGGGGCGAAAATATTAATAATGGTAATGTTTTAATTCCCCATATTATATCATATGGCAGAACATAAGAAACTGCAATTATATCAATGTAAATAAAGGGAGATTAATAACAAGTTTCTACAATATTCTCCATATAAATTAAATAACAAATAAATTGCCTCATTGAATTAACATTGTTTGGAATGCTTTAAAATGTAAAGACGAAAAAAAAAAAATAAACGTGCCACCAACTGTTGACCAAAAACAAATTGCGCAAAACTACCAAACCATAAAAATTGAACTTCATTTTTTTATTCAGCTCTTAAACAACAAAACAGCATTTGGTATTGACTGATTTATTATTGTTGTTGTTGTTACTAAGACTTTGGGTATTTTTATTATTTTTATGGTCATGAAATGTTAAGACGACATGATGAATAACCAAATAACGTTAAACTTTTGGCTTTAACCAAGAGTGAAGCAAATTTCTTTAAGTTTTTGGCTTAAAATTCGAACTTACACAGCTTCAAGTTTGCGATAAGGAATTTAAGAATTTGTTATTGTTTCGAGCCAAAATTGTTAGCGTTGCCAAAATGATATAACAAATTCTAATGTTGTTGTTTTATAAGATGTTATACAACACTCTACTTTGACATAGCACTTAAAATATGCGAAGAACTGATTTTTTTTTTCTCAGTTTTAAATCTTCTAACCAATTTAGGTTGACTTTGATAAACGTTTGGTTGTAATACCTAAATTGGGTTTGATTGTTTTTTTTTTTTTTCAATTTCAATTTCTTTGTTTAAAGCATGTCAAGCACACGTTCAAGCACGTTCGTTTAAACATAGCATATAGTGCAAGAACATTTTATTAATATTTACACAATACAAGATAAATAGTTATTAAAAATAAATTCAATAATAAACTCAGTGAACTCAGTTGACGCATAAAATAAAATTAAAGATATACAGTGGCTCACAGCCAAAGTGATGCAGTTAAAATATAAACTCAAATATTTAGAATAACCAAAAACAAGACATTGCTTTGAAAAAATGAAAAAGTTGATAAAGGAACATTTTTGTTTCAGACAAAAACAATAAAATTATAGAGATATTATAATTCTCGATAATTTATCGATAATATGAACAATAAAGTTATCGCTAAATTATCGCTCTCGATAGTAAAAAAGATAAAATTATCCAGAAATTATAGTTATCGATTATTAAAACGATGCATATTTTACCCCTCTGCCTTCTTGATAATGTTTGTGCTTATTTTTATGCTAAGGTTGTATAAGGTTCGTATTGGCGTTCATGTAATTTTTAGTTCATGTCCTTATAAGTTGCAATTAAAAAAAAAAACAAACAGATCAAGCACAATCGCGTACAAAAATAAGATTCCAGATAACTCTCAAGCTCATACTTAAAAATCTTACCTTACTTATAGAATCTCAAGTAGTCGTGCCATTAGTTCTGTTACAACCTAAATATGATGTAAAAATTTAAGAAACGAGTTTCTAAATTATTTTGCAATTTTTATTTTTTAATTTAAAGATAATCTTTCTAAGAACACAAGCAAATTATTCAAAATTATTGCAATTAGCTTTGATGCAGGCTCCTAAACGGTCTGGCCATTGGGCTATAGCGGCACATATGGTTTCCATTGGTATTGATGACGCTGCTGCAATAAGCACTTGCTTAAGACTTTCCAAATTTCGGCGGCGAACTTTACAAGCTATACCCTCTAACTCCGACTATAATTTGTAATTAAGAGGATTTAAGTCTGGGCTTCCTGAGGGCCACTCTTCAGCAGAGATAAAAGCTGGAATATTCTGGCGCAACCACTCTTGCGTAGTTTAAGCTTTATGAGCTGGTACAGAGTCTTGTTGAAGACCCAGTGTTCTTTATTGAAGAGTTTAGTTGTTAAATTTTTCGCAACGCCTTCCAAGACATCTTGTTGGTACACTTTTGCTCCAGTTTTTACACCTTTTTCACAAAAATGCAGGTATGTGACGCCTTTGCACGATACTCCCCATCAAACCATAACGTATGAAGGATGATGGCCTCTCTGAACCCTGTAAAAACTGTATTTTTTGCTTCCTGGGATGTTCTAGCATAGACTTTGCCATTTTGTTTATTAAAAACTTCCTCCATCGTAAAAATTTTTTCATCAGTAAAAAGGATATTTTCATGGCCATTGCTTGCGTGCCACTGCAACAACTTCTTGCTTCTCTCCAATCTTACTTGCTTTAACTGTGGAGTTAAAGTATGACCAGTGCTCCTTCGAAAAGCTTTCATATGGAGATCATCACGGATTAGTCGGGACATGTTCATCTCTCAAGCCATAATTTTCTGCTTCCTTAAGGGATTTCGGCGAATTCGCTCAGGTACTGCTTTTATGGCTCCAGTCGTACGAATAACTCGCGGACGTCCACTTCTGGCCCTGTCCTCTACTTAAGATGATTCTAAAAACCGCTTTATGGTACGATACACAAACATTCTGGATATGTCGAGTTTTTCCAACAAATATCTGACTCGCTCTATTTCCACACTTGTACAGCGCAATCAAAGAGATACGATTTTCTTTTTCGCCCCACACTGACATAAATTTAACTTGCAATGAAATAATTCAATAACAAAAACTATAGAGGGATTTTTTTTAACTTGAAATTTCAATGCCTACGGCTTTGAAAGTCTTGTATCAGAACTCATGGCAGTACTCGGTATTTATGTAAATTGGGAGCGGGTGTGAATATTAACTCAGAGGTTGCGAGACTTAACAGCGTGTTGCGGAATGCATGTAAATATTTGTGAACAAAATAATCGACAAGCATGAGAATAAAATTGAATAACGCACCTCCATACTCCTTTTACCTTTTCGTTTTTCTAGGAAACAGCAAAGTAATATTCTGCAAATAGAATTTAAGTATTAAAACAACACAAAAGGGTCTATAAAATCCGAAATAAACGGAACTTTACAAAAATTCACGAATGCTATTTTTTCTATTCTCTTATTAAAATGAACGCCTTTGATACCAGAGATTATATAATAATGTTAAAGTATTATAGTATTATAATAAGTATTATTTTATTATATTAAAATTTTTGTATAAACTTGTAACATGCAAGCTTCGCAACAGATAACAGTTGGGTTGTTAGTCTCTTTGTTTAAGACTATAAAAAGGAGGTTTTGCTTTGAAAAACTATAGAATGAAATCTCCCTGAGAATTGAAAAGGGGAATTTTCGTATTTTAAACAATGTTCACAGAATTATTGAAAGAATAAAATGGGAATATTTGCATTCATAGTTAATTTTTAAGATTACAAGAAAAAAAATTCCCGAGGAGATTTCATTTAGAATTGGACTGTGTATGTTAATATTGATATTTAATCTTAAAGCAAGCAATGACGTATAGATGTGAATGAACAACATAGATAGGTGTAACTTGAAGCTAAAATTAAGAAATTTTAATAAAATTTATGTCTTAATAAGCAATCTAAAACAATATCGTTTCTTCTATTATTTATAGATATTGCCAGTTTGAGCATTACACCTACCACCTATCGTCCAGCGCGACCATCTATAGCACCGCAAACTTCTGCACAGGAGCGAGAACGCAGGCTGATGAACGTGTTAGCAGCACGTCGCACTGCACTGTCACGTGGCGGTTATCGAACACGAGTTGGCACAACGGGACGCACTGCAATCGCAACACCGAGCATTGAAACCACGCCCAAAACACCCACCGATCCACGTTCGATATGCATTCGAAACTGTACGAAAAACTTCACGCGACGTACGACGGCAAGCTGCATGCGACAATGTACCAATTTTCAGCGCAACAGCATCAACAACAATGGCACCACAATTGTGGTGAAGGCCAGTTCCAAAACCGGGTTGGGCACACAGAGCGAACGTGACACTAACGAGATACTCTTTACCGATGAGTCGTCGCATGGCTTGTTCGTTGTGGCCAAAGATCAAAACGGCACACTGAACCATATACAGGAAGCTGGCATAAAGGGAGCTGGTGGCAGTAGTAGTAGTTATAAGTTTCGAGGGCGTGGTAAGTCAGGAGTAGTGAATGGGGCCGTCACGATCGCCACAACTTCTATTGAGGATGATGACATTGCTCCTTATTTATATTTTGGTCAAAAATTACCACCCATTCGACCGGCCATGCTAGCCATAACATCGGTGAGTGATGAGCATCCGAAATTGTTAGAGGTTTCCGTGGTTTCGACCACGCCCCCAAGCGCTAAGGTAACATCAACACTTTCTCCGGTAGAACGCAGTCGCTCGCGCTACAAATACAATATGCGTGATCGTGGTAATCTTCCCTTCAATCGTAGGTTTAGTGGAACTCTGGGCCCGAGACAGGCTCTATTGAACTCCACTGAAAATGTTACGAATATAAAAATAGAAAGAGATGTTTTAATGTCTAATTCGACAGCGACTTTGACAACTACAGAGAAGCCGAAGCTGCTTGTGGCAGAAAGGCTGATACTAGAGGAGCCACAAGTGGAAAAACTGCAGCCGGAAGTAGCAGCTGTTAGCTCGTCGACTCCCACTTCTACACCTCTAATCATCACAGTGCTCAGTGATGAAGACGAGGTTACAGAAATGCCAAAAGAAAGTAACAGGAAGGATGAGGAGGAACATAGGAACATAACAACAACAACAACTGCTTCAACTTCTTCGACAACATCAACAACAACCACAACTACAGCAACAGCATCACCTTTTAGCACCACAACCACCAAAGTAACTCCTACAACAACAACAACAACAACAAGTACAACCACCGAACCACAACCAGCTCAAAGCAGCACCAAGAGAAGTACAACATCTACAACAACACAAACACCTCCATCTTCATCACAATCTACTATACTACCATCAACTTCCACTACACCTTCAACTACAACATCTACTACAACCACAACAACTTCGACGACCACCTTGCCACGCACGAAATCCATCATTGAAGAGGACACTGAACGCCTACGTGCCTTAGGACCAAGCCTGACACAGCAAATCAACACCGATGAAAGAACCAATTTGATCATATTCGTTAACCGAAGTGAACTCGTACATATACCAAACCAAAACAACCAGCCAACATCACAGCCTGAGCTACATCCTGCAACAATTCGGTCCATTGTGCCACCTCTAGAACCCATCTTGGATCCAGCCTCCACTATTCTTCACACCAGTGTCTTAACCTCTGTACGTTCGACTGTACATCCACGTACGAGCACCGATCTCCCATCGGACTATGTTGCTACTGCTTTAACTGACATTGCTGGCAGTGTACAACGCAGCACTTCAGCAACAACAACAGCTCTTGCCAGCGATATCAGCTCCACCATTGTTGCCGATGAACGTGAAGTGACCATTGAAATGCGTCGTATTAATATGGCCACCTATGTGCTGGCTGGCATAGGCATCTTTCCATTGATTGCGGTGATCGCTTATGTCATGCGTAACATAATTATGCGTCGCAACATCAAGGCTGATGAAGCATTTGATGTATGCATAACGGATCAGCAACCGATAAGCCCGGTTAAAAAACTTGATTCTAAGTATCCGCATGACGGACATAACGATGATGAAGTCGATCATCATCAGCAGCATCAACATCACCATCATCACCTAAATCATCACACTCCTCTGCACAAACAGCACTCCTCGCCGCATCAGCAGCAACAACGTGACGCCAATTTTAACGTCAAAACTGGCAGCAACAATATCAGCAGCAACAATATGATTACCAGTGGTCGCTATGATGAACACTGTTCGGTGACCAGTGATCAGGAACTTGATCGCAATAATATTCGTTTGAAAAGCTTGTTGGGTGAGGGTAACTTTGGTCAGGTTTGGAAGGCAGAAGCAGATGACCTCAGTGGACATTTTGGTGCTACACGCATTGTTGCTGTGAAAACTGTACGCGCTTGTAGCGCTCAGGTGGGCTTGAAAGATGAGGCGAACATCATGCGTAAACTGGGGTCTCATCAGAATGTGGTGACATTGCTGGGCGCCTGTGTTGAAAGTGGTATGTAGAAAAATAATAGCACAAGTGAACAAAAAACTTTGAATTATTTAAACTAGGAGAGCCTTTCATTAACTACCATATTATACCTTCAAAAAGTTTGTATGAATTTGATTTTTTGTATGATTTGAATTTTTATACAAATTGGTACTAGAATCCCGTATTTCTAGAATCTAAAAATATTTCTAGAATCCCGTATTTCTAGAATCTAAAAATATTTCTAGAATCCCGTATTTCTAGAATCCCGTGCATTGAAAAGAGTTCGAGACCAAAAATATTAGAAGAAGCGTTGGCAGCTGGTAACTAAGATCCGCTCTGTTCTTTGAGTTCTTGACTGTTTTCGCCCACCTCGACTTGTCCCTGAATTTAAGATACAGAAGAGGCACAATTGCTGAGAGTTTGTAAACATTTTTAATTTGATCGGTAGTAAGAGTTAATGAAGAAACTTTTAGAATTATGAGTATCTGATCGAGAGTAATCAGTATGAAAAAAGAGCTCTATTTCAGAATAAAACAAGGCCCAAAAATTGCCTACCTTGCCCTAACTCAATTTTCTTTTAAAATTTATTGCATCTAACTTGGACCTTACTCTACTAAAATTTACATAACGAGGAAAACAAGGTTAATATTCACATTTTAGCCATTTTCCTTGCATAGGGTTGGTCTGGAAAGAGTTTGTGCTTTTCGAACTCAAATAATGTTTGAGCATAATTTTTACCTATAATTTCTGAAATATATTACAATCCTGTGTAGAACTATTTTATTAAAGTCATTAGTTTCATATTTAAATGTATGTGTACTGCCTGTTGTAATTCCACCTTTAGCGGACCAATTTCTCAAAGCTATGACAATTTCAAAAACTCGTATAATTGTTTGAAACGGTCTTCTTGTAACCGATAATATATCGTTGCTTTTGAGGGGTAGCGTTAACTGTCATACTCAGCTGCGTAGCCTGCAAGATTGACATGTTTGCATAATGCCTAAAAAATGGGGAAAAGTCGTATGCAACGATGAAAAATTCTTTGTATAAAATCATTGCACCAAAAAAAAAAAACCATCAAAACTTATTTATACACCAATAATTATAGGCAGGTAAATTACACTACTCTACAAATTCTGGAAAATTTTTATATTCAGAGATCTGAAATACTTTTTTTAAAGAACTTTTTACGCTAATTATACTTCTATACTCAGTTTTGGTTAAAAATTTTGAACTTTGACCGTCTTTTCCATTATGTTTTAAACTATTTTTCAGATATGTTTTCATTTGATGAAAACCCAATAACAATATGATAGAGTTGAGAAAAAAATTAAAAAAATCAAAACAAATTTCAAATTGTCAAGGCTATCTGTGTAATTATATCATGATTGTACTATTTTTAGAAAAATGAAATGACCGGAATACTAGCGCCATCTATGTGGGATTCTAGAAACTTACTGAGCAACCTTTATAATTTGCTTAAAAATATCACCTAAATATTTTTTTTATTAACTCTTTTAGAACCTCACATGCTTATCATGGAGTACGCAATGCGAGGACGTCTACTTTCGTTACTGCGAGCAGCACGCAGTGCCACAAACATTCTACCCGCCTCAGTACCGGGAGGACGCAGTCTAGCGCCGCTCTCACCACGAACATTGGCGGGTTTTGCTTTAGATATTGCCTGTGGCATGGAATACATAGCAGAGCGCAGGGTAAGCAATTTGATTATCATCTATTAACCATTGCTTACAGAAATTTGTACCACATCCTTAGATTGTGCACCGTGATTTGGCCGCACGTAATGTTCTGCTAGATCATAATGGGGTCTGCAAGATTTGCGACTTCGGCATGTCCATCGATCTGGATGCCGAACAGGAAGTAAAAACTCTACAAAACAAGCACAAGAAAGAGGAAGAGGCCAAAAATTGCGCCAACGAAATCATGCGCAGTAATTCGCATAAATTTAAATTTGATTTTGGTGGACGCTTTATTATGAATCACTGGAGCAATAGTTTTGGCAACCATAACACTACGCAGCATAAAGATTCCAATGAGAAGAAGCCGCATGGACATTCGCCGGATACCATCAGCCGCAGACCAGCATTGCCCATACGTTGGATGGCTCCAGAGGCCTTACAATATCATGTTTTTACCACCGAGACCGATATTTGGGCATTTGGCATCGTGCTCTGGGAGATCGCAACGCTGGGTAGCTAACACTTAAATAGATTCTCTCACTCTATCCTATGCACCCTTCTTTTGTAATATTTGAAGCTAATTTACTCTGTTTGTAGGTTCCACGCCTTATTCTCACCTTACTGGTCGTGAAGTTATACGCAATGTGCCGAATGGCTTGCGTCCGGATCTACCCAAAGAAGGTCGTCATGAATTTTATAAACTGATGGCACGCTGCTGGCACAAGGAGCCGCATATGCGTCCGAGCTTCACACACTCCCGCATGGAGATCTCACGCTCACTCGGCAAGTGGGTGGAGGATGATTCGGCCGCTTCCGATTATATGGACGTGAGTGGCTTCAGCGAGGATCTGGAGCATGGCATGGTGTATTTTAATCACCGAATATCTGAATTTGAGTGCGAAATATGACGATGACTGCAATGCACCCCTCCAATTAGCCTGTCCTACACATACCTTTCCTTCCTTCAATCCAATGTGCATCCATCCATCTCATAAACAAGTCCATTTATAGTGCTCGAACCAGTATTATCTACATAAATATAACAAGAATTTGTAAATCCAAAAATATTTTCTACAAATGTAAAACTATTACGAAAAAAAATTGCAGGTTTCAACTTTAACAAATTTTCATGCGTATTGAACAACTTTTAAGAATTTGCTTTATATAGTTTTTCATTTTCATGCAATTGTATATAAAACTTAGTTAATTTTATTGTTAGTCTTAAGCATATTATTAAATAATCCGCACAAGTTTATGTACAATATTTCTTTCACATCTGCAAAATTAAGTTAGTTTCGTCTAGTCTATGTTTGAAATCCTTATTTTAACATCATGTAACTTATTGTCTCATGTTTTGTTTATTTTTTTTTTTTGTTCAAAGGATTCTCTTATAGACTTTGCTATAATATTATTTTTAGTATATAGCTATAATATAAATATATTTATGCATTCATTTGCAATTAGAATTATGTATTAATGTAGTTCTATGCAAAAATGTACGCTATTTTGTAAATTATTATTAATTATAACGCATTGTAAAATACTAAATTTTTTGATTTATTGTAAATTTTGGTTCTAAATAATAAAAATCTAAGTTTATTTCACTAAAAAGATATTATGGCTTATTTTATAAAACTCAGATCAGTGGCATAGATAGTAGGCAGGGTTTGATTCAGGGGATTGATTACACTTTGAATATTTTTTACTCGAAGAAATTTGTTTATAATCAAGATGAAACTTCAAATAAAAGAAGATTTTAAAGACTTAATCTTACAAGAGAAGTGACAAATTATGAAGCTGTAAGTGAAAATGAGGAATTAAGAAAAACGGAACCTGATAATAAAGGGGGATGATAAGGAAGGGGCAGAATTTTTATATATGTAAGGTGTAAAGAAATCCATTATTTTACTTAAAATTTAAGTCTTAATTAAGCGAAGTTATAATGATCCGATTTAGTACTAATATGCACCATTTTGTTCAATAACTTGTTACCCATTTAAGTGGTAATTTCTTAGTATGTTTCTTTCAACCAAGCTCCCAGAGCTTCTGGGGAGTCAAGATCGATGTGTGTGGCCTGTCGTTGACCAGATGGAATACAATTCCTCTTCTATTGGACAAAGCTGGCATCTTCTGGGCGTTTGTTTCTTTCAGACAGTCCAATTGTTGACAATACATGTCCAAATTAAGAGTTTGATCGTAATGGAGTAGCTCATAATATATGATTCCGTGGCAATCTCACCAATCATGCAGCAGAACCTTCTTGACCTTCCATCCTGACTTGGCCACCGTTTGCGCTTGTAATTGTCGTAAGTGACCCAGTTTTCAACACCTGTAACCATCCGCTTAAGAAATGGGTCAATTTTGTTGAGATTCAGCAGCGATTCGCAGATGGAAAATCAGTCCATTAGGTCTTTTTTTTTTGCGTTAACTCGTGTGCCACCCATACATCCAGCTTTTTTTGTATCCGGCTTTATTCAAGTCGTTCCAAATGGTTTTTTGTACAATGTTGAGCTTCTGGGCAATCGAAACAGAGCAAAATTTCCATGATTTTCTCTACATTTTCTGCAATTAGCCTTACAGAGTGTGGTGCATTTTCAGTGGCGTAGATAGTTTTTTGCAATGGGAGGGAATGAAATTTATTTTCGAGACAAGTATACATAAAAAAATGTTGTGAAAATCATAATAAAAAATTCAATTAATTAATAGATAATGCATAAACGTTTTATTCAATATACGCACCAATTTTTGACTTGTATAATTGTAAGAACATGCAAACAAGCGCACATCAACATTTTGTCAACAGCGCATAACCATCTGCTTATACATGATGTGTTTCTGTTCTATCCTGTGTACTTGGTATACGAGCACAAGTATTCGAGTGAATTTCATATTAAAAACACATTTGTTTTGAGTAGTGTATTCAATCGTAGTTGGTTGTTGACTATGATAGAATGTAAGTATACGTGTTTCAAGCAAATGTTTTGTAGAGGCGTGCGGATGTATTCGTGCAGATGTCTATCAGGTACCGCAGCCTAAACTTTTTAAGGCACTTTTTCGGCATTTTTGGTCATTCTGTTTTTTTAGGTAATTTTTCAGGTTTTATGATACGGTGAGTGTTTTGGACTAATCTTTTTTGTACTATCTTGAACACCAGAGGAGTCTGAAGTACAAATCTCTTAAGAAATTTTGAAAAACTCCAAAACCGCTCATTCGATTTGGATGAAAATTTGTATAAAATGATTTTCGTCTACGGCAAGGGTTCTGGCGCTTTCTCTTTTGCTCTGTCTCGAAAACTAGAGAGCGCTGTTGTACAATTTGTACATGTGTATATTATTAAACTAACCATAAACGGCTGCACCGATTTTGTTGAAATTTTGTGTGTAGGTTTGAGTGAGTCCCGGGATGGCTTAGATTTACAATTGGACCCCGTAGTGGGCGCTGCGATCGGGTTTCAGAATTTTTTTTTAAATTTTGCCAGCGAAATGGGTTTTCGGATACGATATTTTAAATTGTTTTTGTGCTTTCTTGAAACCCAGAGGGCGCTGTAGTACAAATCTCTAAAGAAATGGCGAAACACTCCAAAACCTCTCATCTGATTTGGATGAACATTTGTGTATAGGGACTTTCGAGTATTTGGCAATATTTTTTGTTCTATCTCGAAAACCATAGGGCGCTGTTGCACAAATACCGCAAAAAAGCTCCGAACCACTTATCTGATAAGTATGATTTTTTATAAGATGTTTTCGGGTACGGTGAGTCTTTTGCGCTATGTATTTGGCTATATCTTGGCTTGGCTATCACCAGAGATCTTTTCTTCTTTCTGTGTATTATATTAAACTTTCTTTTTTTCGCTTATCAGAACAGCTTATGCAGAATTCTGTGGTAACTGAGTACGCGTCAATACATGCGCAAGTCAGTTGCGTCGTAGGTTTCTTCTTTTCAATTTTTATTTTCAATGCTTAAAAAATACTTACAAAGTAATGCCTTCTTCGCAAAAAATTGAGAAGAAAAATGGTCGAAAACGGGGTAAAAATTGAAGATGAATAAAAATAACATATCAACGAATTTTTGACCATTAAAATATCTGCAAATATGACCTAAGCTAATATTGGCAATCTCTAACGAACAGCCTACAACATGCATTTTTCTAATTAATATATGTAAATATGTGCTCATTTTTAAAAATTTCTTAAAGTTTATTGATTTAAAAATATATCGTTAATCACTCAATGCATACATTTTAAAACAATAGAAATTCTTAGAACAATGATTTAATGAACATATCGATGTTACCTGATGCAAGAAGAAATGATCAGAAATTCAAAGTTTTGACTTTCGATGCAATTTACTCTGATGTTTTTAAATACATTTAATTTAATTCTTTTTCGTCTGAAATGTCAATAAAAGTACTTTATAAAAATAGTAATAGCAGAAAGCTTAGCATATATTTTTTAATTTTTTTTCAAGAAAGGTCTGTAAATTTAATGTTTTTTTTTTCTATCTACATTAATAAAACTCATTTTCTATTTAAAATTTTTTATTTCGCGTGTCCATAACATCTACCAACTATTTTTTTGATTTAAGCAAGTTTTGATTTATTCTTAAGAAATACTTAGAACGTTTCGTTTATTTTTTATATGGTAGCAACAACTTAAACCAACACACATAGTTTACGCCAACAAACACATGAACTGTCCACAAGTTTAGTAGCTTGCACACATTAGGTGCTACAGTAACATTCCCTGTAGGAAAATCAACTAATTTAAAAGTAGTTGATTAAGTAGTTTTTTGTCAACCACAACTAGTTGAAATTCTGACTTTTTTCCATAGAACGAACTAACTTATTTTGTATGGTGATGTTCGCTAAATAAGTCAATTGACTGTCGTCTGCATATATTTTCAACTACTTGTTAAATTAGTTACATTTAAATTATTTTTTTAATTGCTTTAAAATAACCAATAGAAAACTATTAGGGTAAAACACCCAGTTCTGAGCCCCCTTAAGAGAATTTTTAACTTAAAACAATGACAAATTTGATATTTTAAACATGTTTGCAATTACTTAAGTGTTTAAATAAGCGTTAATTTAAGAAGAATAAATTGCTTTTATTCGGTTTGAATGGAATTTAAACTAATACCTTAAAAATAATGTTTTTTTCAAAAATGAACTGAATGCCAGTTATGAGCCGCGAGTTTACCTATTCTGAGCCACATTTTTTCCTATTATGAGCCATCTTGTTTTAACTTTAAAAACTTTATTTTTTCATTTTTTTATTTGCATAGTAAAATTTCAGTTTATTTTAGTTTTGATTAAAAAATATAATTATTATAAAGTGAAGATAAATTTAAACCAAAAGCTCATTTTATTTTGTATTTATTGATTATTTTGTAGATGTTTGTAGATGATTATGAATTTCCCCATAATATGGTAAAGTAATAAACAATATAACACAAAAAATAATTTTTTTTTGCGTATCGTCAACTTTTTTAAATATCAACTTACAAATGTAAGCAATCGAAACAGCGGTCTTCTGGATCAAAATCCAGTGATGTATTATTTTTAACTGTCTTAAGATACTCATAATTAGCAATAAATTTCGCAAATGATGTGTACAATTTTGGATTTCATAAGGAATTTTTTTTTTTAATATCGCGCATTATTTTGGAATTTTTGTTTATTTTTATTTTGATTATTTTTTTCAGTCTTAATATTTTGTATTTCTATTTTTTCTTTTCCCTTAATTCCTTAATCTCTAGTCTTTCATTTTTTTTATCTATTTTAAGCTGCTCAGTCACTATTTTTGATTCCATTCTGAGTTTCGTCGCTTTTTGGAACGGAGTTGAAGATATGACAAAACTATCCCGTTCCGTATTTCTTCCTCTTTTTCTGGCTGGTGTTTTAACTACTTTTAAGAAATTAACGATTGGAGTGCCTTCAATATTTCCATGATCCAAATACATGATTGGAATATCAGAAATATTAAATGTTTTTGTTTGTATATCAGTCACCTTAAACAAAAGTTCGATATATTTAATATAACTGAATTAAAGATAATGATAAAGTTATCCTACATTGCTTTCAAATTTCTCCACTTCATCTAGTGCTTCAATAACAACATCTTGTAAAACTTCGAAATCACAAAATTGTTCGTGTTCATGACAAAGTCCAGATAAATCAACCCTGTCAGCATTGTAGTTTTCTTGAATATTCTCCATATCACCCTAAACATAATATAAAAATTGTAACGTCTAGTTAGATACACATGTATAGTAAACTTACGCTGGTAGTTTCTCCAAAGCTTCAATAAATTTTACATAATAAAAGAAAGTCTTCTGAGTACGTGGTATTACTGTTGTCCATTTTTTTTATGGAAATCATTTTGTCATTACCAACAATTTTAATAAAATTAGACAAGGTCATGGTACGTGCGACTTCATTTATTGTAGTGTCTATGTGGTCAACTTCAGTTCGATCCAAACACGACTTTCCGAGGCATTTACTGTAATTAATTGCATTGGGATTGAAATGATACCGCAGACCGCAGGTTCGAAAACCATTAGTAATAGTCTCATTTTATATATAAGTACCTGGAACTCTTTTTAATATTTTTGCAAAATCACGCTTTGTAAACTCTTGGTCCATGTTATGCATTCTCCAACATTGCATTTCCTTTACCCAACCCATTTAAAGTGGCCTGAAAATGTCAACATCAGCAGGCTGCAAAATTCTTGTTGCATTTGGGTATAAGCAGATAAGAATAATTTGAAATTCTTCACAGAGCTTGGACAGACTGTAATGTTGGATAAAATACATCTTTTATGTAGTATATAAATGCATCCGAGGTCATTCAGCTCGAATCAGTTTTTTTTATTATTATTATTATTATTATTATTGATTCCAATACATCTTTGGGTATTCTTTTGAAAGCAAATACAATGATTGGTGGAATTATCAAGCCGTCAGCAAAAAATGATTCATCTCCATTGAAAATTTTTGATGGATTCTTCAGCCGGATCCTCTTCTTGAATTTTTGTTCCAAAAAATTAACGATATAGGCGACGAGCTACTTATTACACGTTCCATCCTTTCCGAAATAGGAGAAATTGTTGTATCAAATTCTAAAAAAATCGACAATATCCCGGAACGTTTCAACAAAACTTCAGACTCTCCCCATCGTCACTCATCTTCTGTCCTGGAGGAAATTCTGGAAGCAACGCTTTTAACTTCACCAGCCCGGTCTTCTCCTTCACCGCTAACATCACCCTGTAAAACAGCTTCTAACCAAACTAATCCAAGCCCAGTTGCTGCACCTCGTAAATTGGTTCACCACTTTGGAACAACTTGGACACTAGCTGAATGGGAAAAAAGAATAAAAAAGCTAGCTAGTGGGAACGATACCGAAAAAACTGCACTATTTGTTAAGGGTCTGCCGTTAAGAACAAGTGCTTCCTGGGTCTGTAAGCTATTCCTGAAGAACTACGGCATCGCGATTCCAAATGTTGACTGCGAGAAAACTTCCACAAGCCGCAGGAAAAAATGCAGAAATTTCAAAATATACATCCCTTCAAAATACACCTGGTTATTTTCTCACACACACAGTTTAGATAATGGAAAAGCTGAAGTTTCAAAATGGATTGATAAACCTAGAAGGATGCCTCAAAGTATCAACGCTAAGTCTCACTCCTACAATAACTCTAGTTCTATTTCTTATAATTCTAGTTCTAACTCTAAACCTAATTCTCATAATAATTTACATACTGCTAAAAATAAGGTTACTTTTAGTAACAGTTCTTCCAATAATTCTAGCTCTTTATCTAATAACTCTAATTCTAGCTCTCATTTTAAAACTCTACATAGAGAAAATTCTACTTCACATGACTTAAACTACGCACCCTCCGACAAAATATTACCCAATTCACACTCTAGCTCTGATCCGAATTGGAAACTTAAGACTGATATTTTTCCAATTTTCACTCCGCAGTTCATTCGCAACATAAAAACAACATCTTCTAATCCGAATCAAGCTAATCCCGCACTTCAGCCATCTCTCCCAAAACGAGTCTCTTTCAATCTTAATCCTAATTCGGACACATTAGCAAATCAAAATGAAAGTAATATACTCCAGACACTCTATCCTAACTTCGTGCATTCACATACTTTAAACCCATCTCCTTCTGTTTCAATCAGAAGTGGTGCCCCCTGCCAACCTGGCAGTCCCACTTCTTTCATCGACCCTCTTCAACCACCAAAGGTCAAATTAACTTCGAACTCTTGTGTTGACACGGAGAGTAGATATGCCCTATCTCGCCTTAGAGAGAACAGTGTCTACAATAATGTGCGTCTCTATCTAGCATACATGTATAAAGCACCTGTCTCTACTTGTATAGAAGGCAAAACCAAGACAAACCTCAAGGTCTTGATTCAGCAGGAAGGCTTACCTACCGATGACAATGAATTACGCAATTTGTTCACCAGCTTCCATGAGCAGCTTGGCTTGACAAGCCAACAAGTCAATGAAGACCTTGACACCTATGGAGCTCATGTAAGGTCAAAACACATCTCTTACCTTCAAAAAACCCGTAAAGAGCAGCAACAATATTATTCCTAACCAGCCTCTTGCCCATACTCAAACCCCTTTTCTCAGCCCAATATTTGTCTCTCTTTACTACCAAAATGTAAGAGGACTACGCACTAAAATCTCTACAGTGTTCCTTAACTCTCTTAAGCTTCCCTACGATATTTTTGCCCTTACTGAGACTAATCTTACCCAGGATTTCAAGGATACTGAAGTATTTGCGTCTGATTTTGTGGTGTTCAGAGATGATGGACTCGACAAAGATGATCTCTCCTCAGGTCGTGGTGTCCTTCTAGCAATTCACAATCGCTACAATCCAGTCTTTGTAAAAAATTCCCACACAGCTAACTTTGAATTTATTTGTGCCAAAGTTTGTGTCGCTCAACGGAGTATATTCGTTATCTGCTGTTATATTCGACCTTCTCAACCCGTGTATGGTTACCAGCTTGCAGTGGACGCAATCGATTCACTTCTAGATCTAACTGATCCATCTGATACCATTATATTTCTGGGGGACTTTAATCTTCCTAACCTTCAATGGGTCCTGTCAGATGACGAGTGCCACTATTTTCCTTCAAATGCAACATCTGAAAAAGAAATTCTCTTTACTAGCTGTCTTTCTGACTCCGGCCTTTACCAGTTAAGTGGAGTAACTAACAATATAGGTAGACAACTAGACCTTATCTTTTCTTCCGACTTAGATTGCCTAGTCTCAGCGAGTGACCATTTACTCTCAACACTTGATCAGTACCATCCACCTATATCTCTTACCCTATCTTACAACCATAACATCATAAATACACACTTCGAGCACGCGTACAGTTTCAACTATCGGAAAACTGATTTTGTAAAACTAGAAACGTTACTCAGCGGAATCGATTTCCAACATCTCTTCGATTATGCTCACGAAAGTGTTGACAATGCTGTTGCTCTCTTCTATGACAAAATTTTCTTCTGCTTCACACAATCTGTCCCCTTTACTAAGCAGAACAATTTTTCGTCATCTCCTCCCTGGTACAATAGAGATCTACGCTCACTCCGTAATAAGAGGAACAAACTTTGGCGCACTTATTTAATCTCTCGCTCTTCTATTGACCTCGCTAATTATCTACACGCCTACAACCTTTTTTCTGCACTCTGTGAAAACCTATATGAGTCTTATCTTGCTCATATTCAAACTAAATTGCTGTCGGACCCTAAAAGCTTCTACAAGTTCATCAATATAAAAAGAAAATCTGATAACTACCCATCTACCCTTACTTTTTCAAACACCTCCTCAGAGAACCCGGAAGTAATTGCAAACCTATTTGCAAATTTCTTCAGTCAGTCATTCATGAGTCACAACGATGAACTTGATTATGAATACTTTTCTTCGTTAAGGAACTGTGGTCAAACCTCGCTGACATATGTTGATATTTCACTAGGTGATGTCTTAGAAAAGATCAGTAATCTAAAAGATGATTATTCTCCTGGTCCCGATGGCTTACCTGCTATTGTCATAAAAAAATTCGCGAACTTACTGGCTCATCCCCTTTTGACTCTCTTTCAACTTTCTATTTCTCAGTTTGTTTTCCCTAAGTTATGGAAGAATTCGTACATAATACCACTGCACAAAAAAGGACCTAAAAATGAAATTTCTAATTACAGACCTATTGCAAAACTGTCATGTGCTCCTAAAATTTTTGAAAGCATTATCTATGACATTCTCTTCTTCCATTGCAAATCTATATTTCCTGATAATCAACACGGCTTCCTCAAGGGTAGATCAACTACCACTAACCTCACAGAATTTGTTTCAAACACTCTATGCTCGTTGGAAAGCGGTTTCGAAGTTGATGCTGTTTCTACCGATTTCAGTAAAGCGTTTGACAAAATCTCACACACTATCATCCTTCTTAAGCTTAAAGCCTTTGGTTTTCCATCCCTGTTTATATCCTGGATCAAATCGTATCTCGAAGAACGCCATTATAATGTCATCTTTAGATTTTCCAACTCAGAATCTTTTACAGCTACCTCTGGTGTCCCACAAGGCAGTCACCTTGGTCCTTTGCTTTTCGTCTTAACAATTTCTGATGTTGACGGCATCATCAAAGAATCCAATCTTTCTGTGTACGCTGACGATATGAAAATATATCGGCGCATACAAACCAGCACCGATTCACGAAATCTTCAAAACGATCTTGACAGCTTTTCCACTTGGTGTCAAAAAAATTTGCTGGAACTCAACGTCAGTAAATGCCAAGCTATTACATATTCTCGTAAGCGACTCCAACTCCCCCCGAGAACCTATTACATACTCGGTAAGCCAGTTCCCTCTGTAAGCTCTTTATGTGACTTAGGTGTTATTTGTGACAAGGAACTTAACTTTAGATCTCACATGGATAAAATTATTAGTAGAGCTAACTCTGCACTTGGTTTTGTGAAACACTGGTCCAGAGAGTTCTCCAATCCCTACGTCACAAAATCTCTCTATCTTACCTTTGTTAGACCCATTCTCGAATATGCCAGCCCAGTTTGGTCTCCCATTTACAACACCCATTCAATGAGAATCGAAGCCGTTCAACGTAGATTTATTCGTTTCGCTCTACGTGGTCTTCCCGGTTCTGACAGTTTCAACTTACCTCCTTATGCCGACCGTCTGAAGTTGATTAATATGCATACTCTTGAAAAACGAAGGGAGGTTGCCGATGTACTTTTCATTCATCAACTAGTATGCGGAACCATCAACTGCCCTGCACTGCTACACTTAATATCTCTTAATACAAACCCACGCAACCTTAGGTCTATACCTCTCTTCCACCTTAACTTTCATCGCACCGATTATGGATGCAGTGAACCAATAACCAGGATGCTTCGCATAACCAATAATTTGATTAGCGAATTCGATTTTCATCTTAGTAGACCTCGACTCCGAAATATCCTTCTTAACTCCAACGCCACGTCTTCCCCCTCTTTAATGTCTTCTTACAACTAAGATAATGTATCACTGTTTAAATTTAAGTTTTTAGTTTAAGTATTTAAATTGCTTGTATTAAGCTTAATTAAATAAATAAATCATTGGTAGAAGACTTTTCATCGAAGCATGTTTGAATTTGATGGAACCAGCCCCTTAAATATTTTTCGGAAAGAGCTGCACTGGCGTTCGTTGTGACTGGATGGAGACATGGTGACATGGAGTTGTGAGCCTCCATGGCTCATAACTGGAATCATTTAATTTTGTTTATCCAGATATGAGTCCCAAATATTTTTCTTTAGCGGAGAAAATTTTTAATCAAGTATTTAACAAATAAATAGTTAATAATATTGAACTTTTGTTAAACCAAGCCTTATAATAAAAATTGTAACAAAATATCCATACCTGTTGCTTTAAAGTATATGCCTCCTTAACGATATTGTTAAAAATTTCTCTTCACTGAGTCAGCGCACGAGGCTACGTCTTGTCACTATAAATAATCACTTTTAACTGATTATGTAAAACTAAGCATGATAGCACAAGAATTGAACAAATATTGACGAAGTTTTTGTACAATTACCGTTTTAACTGACAAATAGGCAATTCTTAGCTAGAAACAGTTTAATGACAGGGGGGCTCAGAACAGGGAAAGGGCTCAGAATAGGGTGTTTTACCCTACTGATGGCTAAAAGTTAATAATATTTGATGAAATAACATGGTTAAATATATATAAGCTTGTAATCTAATAAAAATTTTCAATTAAAACATGCAAACATCAGAGTAGTTGCCGCCTTATTATAATTCAAAGTAGTTTATCAATCACTGGTTTTTAAGTAGTATTTCAATTACTTCATATATTGAAGTGGATGCCGCCTTAATATAATTCAAAGTAGTTCATATACTGGTTTATTTTAAACTAGTTTTTTAATTAGTTGGTTTTAAAAACAAGTTAGTTTGTTCCTATAGGGTTACGATACGAGGTCAAAAGAGAGCATTTATGTATGAGAAAATTTACATAAATGATTGCCCAAAACTCGTTTTTGCTCTGATGTTTTCAAAATTTTCCAATCTATCGAATAAATCTATCTCTCTTCTTTTCTTTTTCTAATAAATCTGATTCTTATCTTTTCTAAACTCTCCTATAAATTTGATACTTATATTATTAACTTAAATATAAGTAAAACTTTATTCTGTTAAATATATTTATCTTATAACTTCAAGTGTCATTTTACTTCATCTTATTTAACTAAATATGTTTCTTGAAGTATTTAAGTGAAAATCAAAATATAAATTCTGGGTATAAGGGCTAAATATAAAGTTTAAAAAAATGTTGGGGATAGCAAATAAAAATAAATTTGGATATAAATGACGTCTCATATTTTAAATTTGCGCCTCTCGTCATTGTTGAAGTGGAGAGAAGCTGTTCGATAAGTAAGACTGTTTGATAATTTTGATAAATTAAAAATTTAAAAATGTACGTGATGCAGTTGCAAACATTTTGATTTATTTATTGCTTATCAATTAATTGTTTTTTTGACATAAAACTTTCTTTATAAAGATCAGGGCATTCTGCGCATCATAAATAAATATTGTTTTAACAGCATTAGAAAGAGTGTCGTCAAATTTCCATTTTTTTTTCAAGCCATGAAATTAGATTATGCACACTCAGTGTACTTGATTTGATTGCCATGCCTATAAGTATGCCACACTAAATTACACATTGTTTGCTTTGTGCCAGTGCTGCCTTAATATATTAATAGTTTCGTTAGTGTTCCATTAATTTTAAGATGTATCTTTTTACATCATTATATTTGTTAAATATTTATTTTGTATCCAGATAGCTCGTCCAAAAATGCACATAAGATTAACTATTTCATTTTGTATAAAAAAAAGGCACACTTACAGAAATACAAAAATATATTGCTTCCTGTGTCTTGCTCATCGTTGGTGTGCTTTTCGTCATACAAAATTTATTTATTTTGCCCCTTATCCCTTCATACGAGTAAGGTAAGAGTATTTAATATTATCAATTCAATTTAAAGATAATTCTTACTCGAGTTAAGTTTGTAAATAAATTTATGTAAAGCATGAGTGACTTTTTCTTTAAATTGGTGCTTAGTTGGTTCATCAAAACTGCGCAACTAGATTATTATTTTTAAGCAATGTTAAATAACTTGGTCGTTATGAATTTTTTTGCTAGAAATGTGCCGTTTTGAATATTTTGAATTTAAGTATTTTTAAAAAAAAAAAAAAAAAAATCCCAAAAATCAAAAATGCAACATTTGGTAAACATAATCTTGAGCTATTTATTTTCTGCAAGAAATTGAAAAAAGTTGTACTTGAAACTTGACAAAAATGCAATTTTTTTAAAATACTTAAAGTGCCCTTTTTTAGAACTTCAATCACAAAAAAAAAAAATTTATATAAAATCGAAAAACATATATTTCTCACTCGGAGTAACTTTAATAATTCTAAAAATATTTGATTTTCTTTCAAAAAATTTTTGAATTCCAGGGCCGCCAACATTCTGTTTTTGTCCATTCCGTTTTTTATTGGGTTGGATTTAGGTATTTTATCGAAGAAGTTCCCAAAAGTCGAAAAATTATCTCAATTTTTAACACCTATTTCTCAATTTCATTAATTTATCCCTAATATATACGAAAATGAAATTTCTGACCATTTTGGAACTTGGCTTTTACGTAACTTGTACTGTTGTCGTGCTCCAAATGAGCAGAAATTTAGTTGTTGTATATTTTAAGGTATAATTTGTAAAATCAGTGCATAAGTGTTAAAAAATAAGTTAATTTTTTGACTATTGGAGACTGTTTCCTTGAAATACCTAAATACAACCTAAAAAAAACCGAATGGAAAAAATCGTATATTGGCAACCCTGGAATTCAAAAATTTTTCGAATGAAAATCAGAAATATTTTTCTAGAATTAGTAGAGTTAAAGGCCACTTTAAGAATTTTAAAAAAAAAAAGTCAAGTTTCGACAGGTATAATTTTTTTCCGAATTTCAGCTTTTCAATTTCTTGAAGAAAATAGCTTAAGACTGTGTTTAAATCATCCATGCTGTTTTTTCCAAATTTTCCATTTTATTGGATTTTTGGGAAGTTGTGTTTGTAAAAACACTCAAACTCGAAATTTTCAAAATGGTACACTTCTAGCAAAAAAAATTCTTAACGACCAGGTTATTCAACATAATTACGCAATTTTTTGTATCTCCATTTGGTAAAGCTTAAGAAAATATTTCCACAAGATTTCATGGAAATTTTTGAACAGCCAGAACAAAAAGGATTTTTTTTCGAAAAGTAAAAAATCACAACTCTGGATTTTTTTTTTCTAATTTTCATGTTTGATAGCTTATTTTAAAGAAAAATTAAATAGCAAACGAGCTGCGAACCAGCTTTTTCAAAATTTATTCTTCTACAAATGTTATTTTTTTATACTTTTACAAATGTTATTAAAAAATTACCACTTTTTCCCGTGGTCCTAGGTACACCAAATTTTTTGAAGCGAAGCTTTTTACGCCCCGTTCTGTGATTTGCTTAGAGTGAAATTTTAAAAATTTTCGACAGATTTTTTCTTAGAATTTTATATGGTTTCTTTGTTTTTGTGTTTTTTACAACAAGACAATTTAATATAACAAACAGAAAACTGCACAAGCTTACTTGAAATTCAAGCTTTTTCAAATACTTGAATTCAAGTATGTATCCAAACTTGAAAAAGCAAGCTTTGGCCCGCTTATAAAAAGACCAAACAATTACAAGTCATATCCGAGCTTTTTCGTTGGCATGCTTGTTGAGGCTTACTATGGCGGGTAAGAAAGTTGAAAAGCTTGAAACGTTTGGCAAAAGCTTGAAAGCTCGCAAGTATCCAATTAATTGAATTTAAAGCAAGTATCCGAAGAATTCAATTAGCTTGTTTTGAAAAATCTAAAGCGTATTAAGACTTTAAAGGGTTCTGTGGACTCCGTGGTTGGCAATTTTAGGGGGTAGCTGATTTTGAAATTGATGTAAAAATTTAAAATTCAAGATGGCGAATAGAGTTACATTGATTTTTTTTTTGTATTTTTGCGAGTTCTTGTTATTTTGAATTTCTGACAACGGATTTAATTTCGAATCTAATGTCACATTTTTAAAATTTAAGATGGAGGATAGGCTTGCCACCTAAATTTTCACCATAGTGTTGCCACCCAGTAAAATGAATTTTTAAGAGTTTTAAACACCATTTAACAGTGTTAAGGAGTCGCTGACTTCAAATCTGGTGTCAGAATTTTAAAATTCAAGATGGTTATTAGTGTTGCCACCTAAAATTTTTTTATTTTCACGAATTCGGTGCTGGAGCAAACACTAGGTTAAAATGGCTCGCTGAGTCCGAATACGTTGCCAGAATTTCAAAATTTATATATTATACGGGAACTCGAACCCGGAAAACTTTGGTTGGGAATTCTATACTCAATCCATTAAGCCAATCACCTTCTTTATGCAGAAGCATTGATCCAGTATTAAATGCAACTGAAGCTATGTTGCAGCACATCCAATAATCTATTAATATATTTGTGTGGCTTGGGTAGCTGCTTAGCCACTTGCTACAAGAGTTGATTAATAGATTTTTATGGTTTGGGTAGCTGCTAAACAGCTTCCTACAAGAACCATCAGTGTTGTCACTTTTCCACAAATGTGGTAAATCTAGCACTTTTTTGGTTTCTACCACTTTTATGGTTTCTTTTTTGGTTTCTACCACATCTATCACGTTTCAATATATTAATATAAAAATTATTGCATTGTAATTAAAATTTATTTTATTTATAAAGAAATTTTATTGCATATATTATATTTATTATTGCATTTAATATATTAGTACTGTTCTAAGAACATTATATGAGAATTATTTGCAATAAAACTAATTCAGCGTGAAAAAAACTTACTTTAAGGTATACTTTTTATGATTTGTTTTGCTGTAAGACTTCAGTCGAATTTTTGCTTAGGAACAAAACTAAATTCCAAAGTTTTTTAAAGTCACCACTCATTTTAGACTCAACCTACCACTATTTAAAATTTGCAAGTGAAAACACTGGACATCATCCTCAGTTTGTTAGTGCCATCTGTTAGCAACTGTTAACATAGCTGCAGTTATATATTTAATATTAAATCAACATCTAAATTCAACAGAGTTGATTGGATTGGTGGAAAAGTGTAGGTTTATTAGTCAGTGGGTCATGGGATCGATCCTTACGGTGGGCAAAGTGGTATTTTTTTTTTGATATGAATGCGTTTTTGCTGTTGTTGGTACATGCTTTTGTCTTGTTTTTGCATAGTGCGAAGGAAAAATTAACAATTGGCTACAAGTGCGTTGAAAAAGCAATGACAGTAACATGTAATAAAATAAATAATATAAGAATGAAATAACGTGCGTTTTTTTAATATATTTAATGTTTTAAATTTTATTTAATTGAATTTAAGTTATTTTAAAAAAACCATTAAATTATCATATCTATGAAACTGTGAAAAAGCTTCGCTTCTTTCGTGTGTCCAACGACGCACTTGTGTTTTTTATATATATTTCAACATCATTCAAAAAAATTGTGGGGGTACTACATAAAAAAAAACTACTTCGACTTTTTTGGGACATCCTAATATACACTTTAATAAATATATATCTGAAATATTAATTAATGCTATGTCTACACAGAGAGATTAGTTTGAGTTTTCAGTACAAAGTAGAGTTTTGGCGTTGAACTCAAAATAAACTTTTGAGTTTCCAGTACAAATATGCGGGATGAAACTCAGTTTGCTTTCTGAGTTCATCTAAACTCAATATGAGATATACCTAAAAGTATGCTAGTATTCTGATGAAAAAGTACGTTCAGATGTAAGTTTTTAAATCCCAAGGTATGTCCAGAGTATTGAGCGATTTTATTCTGAGAAATGTCAAACTCAACTAAGTTCAATTCTGCTGGCGCATCTCTGTGTGAACAGCTTCGAATAAACTCAAACTAAATTCAAACTAAACTCTAAAATTCTAGAACTCTAAGTTGAGTTTTGACGCTGAACTCAAAATAAACTCTTAAATAAACCAGTACAATTTTGCTTGATGAAACTCAACTAAACTCAGTTGCTTTCTGAATTTATCAAAACTCAAAAAGCTACGTTCAGATGCAAATTTTAAGACTGTAATGTACATTCATAGAATTGAACGATTTTGTTCTGCGAAATATCAAACTCAACTAAACTCAATTCTGCTGACAAATCTCTGTGTGAACAGCTTAAATTGAACTCAAACTAAACTCTCTGTGTAGAAAGTAGGCAATGATTTGTGCATAAGCATAATAATACTTCCAGAAAAATCCCGGCTATGCCATCTGTATCTAGAGTTTACCCATAAAACGCTACTTCACTCCGAGCATCAACTAATGCTTAGAGTCGTGCGCCAGGAATTTTACATTCCAAAGCTAAAAAATAAAATTAAACACTGTATAATTCAATGCAAAATCTGTACAATTCACAAACATAAGGTACACACCCAAATTATGGCCGTTTTACCTCCGGAGCGAGTTAACTTTACGTTGCCTTTTACCATAATTGGAATCGATTTTGCCGGCCCATTTCAAATAAAGTCATCGACCCTTCGAAAAGCTCCGCTGCTTAAAGGGTACGTCTGCGTGTTTGTATGTTTTTGTACAAAAGCCATACATCTTGAGGCAGTATCGGATCTCTCCGCAGATGCATTTTGTGCAGCCTTTGCCCGATTTGTAGGACGGCGCGGCCTGCCAAAAAAGGTATTCTCTGACAATGGTCGTAATTTCGTCGGAGCTCATCGATCTCTTCGCACAGAATACGAAGATTTCATACGAAAGTCTGCAAACGATATATCACAAAAATATATTTCTCAAGGTTTTGAATGGTCTTTTATACCACCCAGCGCTCCTCACATGGGTGGAATCTGGGAAGCCGCAGTGAAGAGCTTCAAAACACTTTTTATAAAGGTGGCTCAGGCTCATAAATTCAACTTTGAGGAATTTTCGACTCTTCTAGCCCGAATAGAAGCCGTACTGAATTCCAGGCCACTTTCCCCAATGAATAATGATCCAACACAACTATTACCTCTAACTCCAGGTCATTTTCTGCGTGGGGCCCCGTTAATATCGATGCCAGAACTCAATAAAGAAGATTTATCTGTCATCAATCGGTGGGAAAAACTGAAAGCCCTTCATCATCAATTCAGCCAGCGTTGGAAAAAAGAGTACTTGTCCGAGCTCCATAAACGCTATAAATGGAAGTACCCTGAACGCGATATTTGCGAAGGTGATTTGGTGGTTATAAAAGATGAATTGCTCCCCCCTACGGAATGGCGGCTGGGCCGCATAGTAAAACTCTATCACGGGGCTGACAACCGTGTGCGCGTGGCCGACATTCGAACCCAAAACGGTGTTGTCACTCGACCAATCGTTAAACTCTGCATATTGCCATCCTCTTAAACTCTCTCCATTCGATAAGATCATTTACACTTATTTACTCTCATATATTACGATCAATTACACTTATTTCCCCTCATGCCTTCGATCATTGCCATTATTTACTCTCATACATTACTGGAACAAAAAAGCTTCATATCTCATTAGCTCCACTGGTTAAATGTTATATTTATAACGTCTTTTTTTCTCTTCTCTCTGTTTTTTTTTAGCTCTGTATACCAGTGCCGTCTGTGCAAGAAGTTTCATTCAATACGATTCTGCAAACATTTTTTAACCATGGACGTCCTTCGCCGACGTCAGACAATTCGAAAGCATGGCTACTGCTCAAACTGCCTTGCCCGATCACATACGATTGGAAAATGTGCATCTAAAGCCGTATGCAAAGTGTGCGGCGATCTTCATCATTCTTTACTGCACGAATACAAGCATCCACGGATCATCTTTAACACAGAGGAAACAGGTTTTAAAAGGGCCTCTTATCACCCTCAGCGAGGCTCGTCAGAACACAACGGGATTAAGAAAAGACTAGTACGACATAGGAGTCCTACCGTCGTCAAGCCATCTACTGCTAAGCAAACGCGTTTGCGTCCTCGAGAACGCAACCCCGGAACCTCTCCAAGACAACGCAGCAGCAGCGTAAATCCGCGTGAGCAACTGATTAAAGTTATCCGATCGCTTAAAATGTTAGAGAACCTTCTTTAAATTTGCACAAGTGCAAGGCGGGCGCCATGTTTACGCCAGTAAGCGTAAAAGCATTTTTTATCATTCATTTCTTACTTTATTTCCATATGTAATTCAAGTATTTTATTTATTACAATAATCTTTATTCATTTTTTTCAATGACATATATTTTATATCCAATGAACTAAGTTAAATATAAATCTACCCTCTGTATTTTACGACCCAATTGTAAAGTATTGTTTCGTACTGTATCATTAAACTTAACGATGCCTACTGAACCCAGCCTTATGCTGATTCAGAGGCCTTGCTTTCACTTTAAAAAACTATGTAAGCTTTTTCTTGTGGCAACCAGCAAAGGGTAAACTACCATCTAAAATAATACCTTAGATATAAGCAGTATTTACTCGAATAAAATATCTTATATTATATTCTCATAACGCTAATCGTCTCATTTTTTATTTCTCCACCGGTTTGCTCTAATAAATCCTTGCGGAGTTATTTCTCTAAGAACTCCCTCTTGCTCTTAGAGAAATCCCTGCAACCATTTATTGGAACTCAAAGCAAACAAATTCTCTATTTAGGATCCCGAAATCCTCCCTAGCAAAACGCGTTCCCAGCGTTCTACACATACAATTTGAGTTTTTGGATCTTTGGAAAACGAGGTAAATGTTATGTTTATTATTTTTTTAATAACACAACAGCATATTTTTCATAAGCACAAAACTTTGACTTTTGAGCTTACGTCAAAACTGATATAATTTTTGAAATCAGCAACCGCAAATTAACTGAACTGCCGAGTTTCATACCCATCAGACAACTCATTATATTTTTGCCGACTTTTTATATGGACTGTACTGTACTGTGCGGCGTACCGTTTTAGAAATATAATCAATAAACTTAGTAAAATAATTACAAACTGTATTAATATTTCTTTTTTTATATATTTCACACTCTTGCCTTTTCAAACTGATATCGCGAAAAGAAAAAATAAAATAGTGCTAAATTAATAAAAATGCTATCAATAACGATCAATATGTATTTTAAGAGTTCCCGAACTTTTAAAAAATTAAGCCAAATGATATTTACTATAACTATAATAATAACTATAATATACTACTATAATAATTGACGTTTGTTTATTTTTATATTGGAAAACATTTGGCAAAGTTAAAAAACATAAACTTGAGAAATACTTTTGGGTAATTCAATAAATGAAATTAAAATTAATTGTTATTGAAGTGAGTCCAGATTTAGTTTGATATATTTCATAAAGATTATTTTGAAGAAAGCAATTGGCATGTATGCATTGTGAACTGTTATTTATGTTTAGGCTTCATAGTCTTCTGGAATGGTAACAATAAATTTTCCAGAATTACAGTTTACTACGCATTTTATTCCAATACAATTTGAATTTTAATTGCATTGAAATAAAATTCTATAAAAAATTTATGTTAAAAATATGTTTTTCAATAAAAATTTGACATAACTTTTACTTTCCTAATGAATTCGCCACCAGTTCTCACGCTCAGAAGAGAGCACAATATGAGAGGTAAGCTGAAAATAGAAAAAGAGCCTATTTTGGTGCCAAGTGGCTAGCTTCCTTTCTCTTCGCTTTATGCGGATCTTCAACGTTTAGGATGAATTCACTGGCCAACTCCGGAAAGTTTTTTGACTAGCGATTTATTGCTCTCAAAAGCAGAATGGCATGATTTTGATTCACTAACATGTTAAACGGTCACCAAGATCGCTATTTCAGAAATATTGCCCGACGTAATTTTTCCTCATTAAGAAACTACCTAAAATTCCAAAAACTTAAGGAACGCAATTCTGGCAACTCCGCTTAAATGACATTCCTCAAAAAAGTTAAAATTAATTTAATCAAGTCACAGCGTTCAAACCACATAAAAAAAATTAGGTTTGGCCAACAAATAAACACAGAAAATATCGTTCGCCTCCATTTATATTCTTAATTTTTTTTTCCTTTCTTCGCTCATGTGTGAACGTAACCGAACTCATACTGCAGTATAAAGGAAAAAATCTTACAAAAACATGCTGAACGTTTTTCTAAGTTTCGGGATCGTCACGTTTCGCCACCAGTTACGAAGTACAGTGGACTCAGGGTAACGTGAACTAATTTTTGCACTGGCTGTTCACAAAACACAAATTTTTTATGCAATCAAGAATCACATTTTTTCGTATAAAACAAATTTTTATTAAAAACTTATATTCATTTAACTCTTTTTAGTTTTGTACAGAAAAAATGTCTTGAACCTTGGTCGCTTTTGACGATTTTGCACCAATTTTTTCATGTTGTTAGCAAATTTTCTTGGTCAGTCAACTTGTGCGGAAGAAAACGTGCATACGTCTTTCGTAGTCTCAAATGCTATGTTAGAATGTAACACATCGATGGTGCGGCTATATTGAATACCATTTTCATGTATTGCACCGAAGATTTTGGCTCATTTTTTAATTCATCACTTCTTTGACATTTCTTTCATTGACGGCTCCTCAGGGAGAACCCGCACGTTCGTTGTCACTCAAGGCTTCCCGACCTTTCTTGGATAGGATAGGATTTAAATAAAATAAATTGTTGTACGAGATGGACAATCACCAACATAAACATGTTGCATCATTTGATAAGTTTCGATAAGCTTTTACCAAGCTTTAAACAAAAGTTAATATTCGCTCTATGTTCGGTACTCATCTTCCGACCGACAACAAAAACACGACCAACAGCAAACAAGGGTTAATATTTCAGCTTATATCTAAATGTAATGAAATTTTGATAGAATGTTAATGAAAGATGTTACTTTATTACGCAAAAAAGATCTAACAGAGAGCTCCACTAATTTTTGTAATTTTTACAAAGTTCGGATTTTTAAAACCTCCTTGTAGATAATATAAAAGTGGACTCATTTGGAATTGCAGAACTTAGCAAAAAAAAAAAAACACAGGTGCGTCGTTGGACACACGAGAGAAGCGAAGCTTTTTCGCAGTTACATAGATTTGATAGCATAATAAGTTTTTTCTTTTTTAATAAATTAACTTTCAAATTCAAAAATTTAAAATAACATTAAATTAATTACATATATACAGAAAACATATTTACTGCTTATTTTTTATTGTTGAATGTCAAATTTCCACGCCAATTACATATACGGGCATATAATGCCAGCGACTCTCTGTCTCTGAAAAATCTGTCGAAAACTTTTCAGATTTCACTCCAAGCAAATCACAGAACGAGGAGTAAAAACCTTCGCTTCAGAAATATATATTAAAGAACGCACACGAAACAAAATTTAACAAACATTTTGGATACCTTGCCGATTTCATGCATGAGTTTGTTAATTCCATATTTATTGATATCATCTATTTTTTTGACACTTAAAACATAGAGTGTAAATTATTATCTAGAGATTGCATCAACTCTGCTAACAGTGTTAACAGAGTTATTTCACTTAAAAACATGAAGAAAAAAAACTCTGTTATCCTCTGTTAACACATGCCAGAGAGTAAGCAGATTTGAGGCAATCTCTAGATTATAATTTATACTCTATGCCAACAACACCACAAACGCATTCACAATACAAACACATCGATGCTGGAGACACCGTGTGGCAAATAAAAGCAAATTTTTGTAGCATAGCAAATACACAATCCTCTATCTATTTGTAGATGGTGACGATCTACTGCAGCATAGCTTCTGTTATAACAAATATTAAATTAACAACTGTTTCCCACAAGTGTTTGTGGCCTAGTGGGTAGTGTGCTGGGCTATCATTTAAGAGGACACGGGTTCGATCCCCACGGGAACCAAAACATATTTTTATTATTTAATGTTAAAGTATTAAATTTTCTTGTAATAAGCTCTAGCAACAAAGAACCCATCAAAATTCCAAGAAAAAATCTGTCGAAAATTTTTCAGATTTCACTCTAAGCAAATCACAGAACGAGGAGTAAAAAGCTTCGCTTCAAAAAAATATATATAACAAAATAATACACAGACATTCATATTCTGCCAATAATCTTTGTCAGTGAAATTTGAAACTGGAATAGTATAAATATAATCTGGATTAAAATTTTAGCAGAAGTTTCTACTGATAACAGTTAGCAAAAGCATAGAAAGTTTAACGGAAATCAAAACCAAAAATTTGAGAGCATAGCGTCTATAATACAAATCAGTGATTATATAATACCTTTTCATGCTTAAATTAAAAATGAGTCAACATCTCTAAAAACTTCCTTATCATCGATTATGTTAAACAAGAAAAAACTGAAGCCAAAGGCAAATAAAGTTCAAGTGCACAAAATACTTGGATAAAAGACAGCAAAGAAGACATAAAAATTTGAGCACATTGTCTGTCATCATGAAGTGGAAAATGGTGCTTTTAATTGCATCTTTATGACTTCGATGAAGTAAGAGTATTTTTTTTTTTTTTGCTGTGAGCTTTTATAACTATTAAGATGGTGTTAAAGAAAATTAAAATTGGAATCCATTATTTTTCATGACTTAATGCATCATTCAAGCTCATGTCGAAAGCAATATTGAAAAACTGATAAATTTAACAATAAGCAGCTTGAACACTAATTGTTTTACATGAAAGCATAGATGGGCAGAAAATTTAAGTTTTCTAAGCATTAGGTGTGAAAAAAAGGCGGCAACTTTAAAGGAATAAAAAATAAAATTGGTTAATAATAAATAGAAAATAATTTTAAATGGATGCACTTGGCATTGTATGAAAATTGAACGATACACCGCAAGCTGAAATTATTTAACATAGCCGTTTAATTTAATTGCCAAGAAATTCACTATAAAGTTGCAAATATTGTTGCCAACCACACAGACTGCAATAAGTAATAATAACAGCAGCAGCCTGTAAGCCCAGCTAATCCAAATTGCATTAACGGTTAAATTCATCGAAGCGTTACCAATGCTTTTGACGTGATTTCAAACGCTCAATAAGGCGTGCATCCACACAGCTTAGGTAGTGTTTGCAACCTTTTGTTAAGGCTCGAAACTGCATTTTACTGGCAGTGCTAAAGGCAGTTTTTTTTTAACTTAAGTTAATTGACTTTGCATATTTTTTTCCATAGCCACAGGCCGGAAGCAAAATCAAAAGCACTAAAATGCTATCAGTTAAAAGAAGTTGATTGGAAGTTTCTAAAGTGTTGAATTTTTTTTACTTTTTAAGCCTGTGGCACACACGCCAATTTGAAATGTGTAATATCACGTGCTGGAGTTTAATTAAAAAAATTACACTATTTTTGACTCGCACTAAATGAACATTTTATTGTAAGATACGGGAAAATCTGCAGTAAGAAAGTTTAAAATTTATTGATAACAAAAAGCAAAGGCAAAAATGATTTGAAAGAAAAAACAGTTGGCAACAATTTTATGAAAATTCAAATAATTTCAGTGCTTTACGCAAATTCATGCACGGTAGGTTTGTGTCTTAAGTCTATTGTTTTTTCTCCATGTGCATATGACGCACAGTGTTCGAAAATGCTAATTAACGAGCTGCCACAGGAGTTCGCACAGTCTTTTTCAATCATCTTGAAAACTGATGCGATTTTTCATATGAAAAATGACCCAAAAATAATTGGTAATTTTTTGCATTATTTGTTTTTTTTTTTGTGTAATTTGGTTTTTTGCTTTAAGGTGATTTTTCAAATGAAAAACACCCAAATTTTTGGCGCTATGAAAAATCGCAAAAAAAAAAAGGAAAAGTAACCCAACTGAAAATTGGCCCAAAATTTAATGAAAAATGGCTCAATGAAGAGTTTTCAAGGCTAATTTTTTTTTTTTTTTTTAAAATCTATAAAAAACATTTCGTACAAGGAAAATATTAATTTTCAAAACAAGACGTTTGTTAAGTTCAGAATTTTTTGCGTTCCCAGGAGATAAGTTAGAACAATTAACTTTTAGCTAAACTGGCCTTTTTTATTTGTCTTTTTTTCATTTTTTTTTTATTTGTATTTTTGGAGCTACAAAAGGAAATGGTGAAATAATTTCACGCCACTTTTATATATATATAACTTGTATATATTTTAAATTTTTCTATAAATGTAAGCGTTCTCTCTAATAACTTATGATTTATTTTTTAGTTTTCCTATAGAAGTAAGCGTTGTGGATATCAAAAGAAAGGATATCATAACCTATTCAACGAGCCAATAACCATAAAAATCCATGCATTACTTTTGAAAATATACCACCTTGTTCAAAAAGAAGGGTTCATTCACACTGTGAACCGGACTTAACTGTCCGGTTCTAAATTTTTTTTTTTGTTGGCTGCCACATGTGTCTATGACTAGGCTGCCAAATATCAGCGTCTCTTGTTGGCATTTGGTAAAGTGACAGTGTTTTGTTTACAACAACTTTTTCGTGTCTTCGATTTTTACGATGAAAGAAAAAATCGAGCAAGGAGCAACAATCAAATTTTGAAAAATGGTTTCAACTGCGCCGATACGCGTAAAATGTTGGTAAAATGTTACGTTGAGTCTGCTCTATCGTGTCAGAAGGCAAACAAGTGGTTTAACGGATTTGTGAGTGGGCCAAGACGAAGAAGACGACCCTCGTACCGGGCGGCCATTGTGTTCGACTACCGAAGAAAACGTTGAAAAAACTACAGAAATGTTGGTCAAAAATCACAAATTTACGATTAGAGAGATAGCAGAGGACGTCGGCATTTCAATTGGATCCATCTGCCAAGATGGTAAGTCTTATTCGTGACTTTTTGGCCAAAAACAACACGATAATCATCCAACAGCCGGCAAATTCACCTGACCTGGCTCCGAGTGATTTTTTCCTGTTCGATCGAGTCAAAAAACGGCTTCGAGGAACGCATTTTACAAGCAAAGAAGAGGTCATGAAAAAATCGGTGAACGCTCTGAAGGCCATACCAAAAACCGTGTTCCAGAAAGGTTTCCGTGACTGGATCAAGCGCTGGAATAAGTGCGTTGCAGCCGACGGGGACTACTTTGAAGGCGACAATATTGATTTGGATGAATAAACTTGTACTTTAATTTTTTTCAATAAATGAACCTTTCTTTTTGAACAAGGTGGTGAACATCAAATTTGCATAATATGTATGATGCTATATCTTGAAAAGTAATGCATACATTTTTATTATTATTACTTGTTGAATAGGTATGAGCATAGCCTTGCTTTTTATGCCCAATTTGTTTTGTTTGCAGTTTTGTATACAAATAAAAAAAAATAGCAAGTTCTTTGAGCCCATTTTTTCAACTTTGAACTCGTATTACTTCTAAGCCAGGTGAGAGCTGTTACTAATTTGTACAGATTTTAAATTAAAAGCCCTTAATTCATATCTTTCACGAAAAAAAGTTAAATATTTCATTTTAGCTAAAAGTAAATTCTTCCGATAAGTTTGCCTTGTACAAAATGAGCACAATTCTCATGATCGATTTTTTCATTTTTTTTTGATTTTATTCGATGAATTAAAATCAATAAAAATAATTACAAAAATATTTTGACCAATAAAAAAGGAAATACTAATCAATACTAGTCAAAGGAAATACTAATTATTTTCAAAACAAGCAGTATATAAGTTTAGTAAGCAAATAATTCCAAAAAGAAATAATGATGCTGGAGAGGTGGGGGGTGTCGCCAAATATTTCCTTTGACAAAAAAAAAAAAAACAAAAACATCAAAAAAAGAAAGAAATTCTGCTTTATTATAAATAAAAAGTTTTTTTATAAATTAAGTATAATTCTTCAAAGATATGGTTTAAGGAATTATACAATTTGAAATTGCCTATTAAAGCAAATCACCCAAAAACAAAAAAACGCGATTTTACCTAACAAAAACACAAAATCGCCCAATTCTTTTTGGATGATTTCTCAAACGGAAAGCCACCCAAAATTGAATGGTGACTTTTAATTTTTTTTTTCTGTGATTTTTCTTTTGCGATATTTCCTAGCACCGAAAATTTGAATGTCAATCACTGTGTGACGTGGGTAAATACAATGGCTTAAGAGTATTTTTTTTATAAAAAATATTGAAAAAAATAAACAAATAGAAAATTATTTCAAAGATTTATTAAAACAGTATTAGAAGGGATATTAAAAATATATCAAAAACTTGTTTAAAAATATTTAAAAAGAAATAATTAAGGAATGTTTAAAATATAATTAAATAGGGTTAAAATTAATACATTTTTTTTTGTTAAAAATATTGACAAAAACTTGCAAATACAAAATAATTTTATAGATATATTAACCCGAATCTGTCCCTTGTGTCAATTTGACACAATTTACAAATAAATTTTAAAACAGCGTTATCAATATAAGTATCATAAGTATCGTTATCAACATAACGAAATATAAGTTCATCAGCCTATATTTCTTGAAATGCTTTAATTTTTAGTAAATAGTATTAACAATACAAGCCAATATTTGTTTATAAAATTCATTTTTCAGCTTGTGGTGGTGATTAAAAATTTATTGAGTCAAATTGACACAAAGGGGACTCTTTTGTGTATGGAACTTGAGGGACGGATGAGGGTTAAGAAAGTATAAAAAAAAACAGTAAAAATACATAAAAAATATTTAGATATATTAAAAATAGACTAAATAAAGGAATGTTTATTCTTGCAATAATAATAGAGTTCAGCTACTACAGCTTTTTCGCACTTCCTCAGCATTAAACCGTTTAAAGCCAGGACCCAGAAATCATTGAAAAATATCAGTGTTATGGATACTAGTGACCCCAAACAACCTAATATGGGAACAATATACCCACCAGTGAATGGGTTGGGCTTAGGGACAACACAAGACATAGCAGCTAACCATGCATATATAAATTAAATTACACAATTGTTTTTAATCTACTTTTGAGTTGACCTTTTGAAAAGTTAACATAAAAAACGCTGTAATTGTTAAGAAAGGTACTCATGCAGTTTAAAGAAGCAGTAGCTATATAATTTGTTCTACTAAATGGTAAATAAATTAAATTGTTGGCGTTTCTACTGCTTCAACGGTTAGTGTTGAAATTTGTATGAGAAATATGTTCTGGAAAATGGTGTAAATATACGATATCTGCAGACTTCCTTCGCTCACTTAAGCACTGCATTTTTAACAGTTTTAAACAATCCTCATAAGGAGGAAGGTCTAATATGTCAGTTCCACTTAAGCCTCTTAGAGCAAACCAAACAAAACGTTTTTGGATTCTTTCTATTCGATCAACATGCACATTGTAATTTGGGGATCAAACTTGACTTGCATACTCTAAGTGAGGACGCACAATTGCATAACACAAGGTTTTAGTTGTAATAATGCTATTAAATTCTTTGGCCCAGCGTTTTATGAAACTAAGCATTGAAGATGCTTTTTTACAAATATAATCAATGTTTATGCTAAACGATAGCTTAGAATCCATGCATACACCAAGGTCTTTTACGTTACCTACACGACTTAAAGCAGTATCTTTTATGTTATAATCAAAAATTAAATTATGCCTTATACGCGAAAAGGTCATAGTTTGGCATTTATCTGGATTTATAAACATATTATTTTTAGAACACCAAACTTCAAAAGATTTCAGATCAGACTGGAGTAGATCTGAATTGTCCTTAGAATTTACCATTCTGTATATTTTCATATTATCGGCATAGATAAGCAGATGAGAGTATTCCATGATGTGAGTTACATCATTGATTGCTAAAATAAACATTAGTGGTCCAAGGTGGCTACCCTGAGAAACACCTGATTCAGCAATAAATTCAGAAGACAATACGCCTCGGAAACGTATTTGATAAGATCGCTCCACCAAATACGATTTAATACAGTTCACAAAATATTGCGGAAGTCCCATTAACTTGAGTTTAAATAAAATTAGGTTGTGTGGTAACTTATCAAAAGCTTTACTAAAGTCAGTATTAACGCAGTCGACCTGGTAACCAGCGTCAATCGAATTAAAGCAGAATGCTGTAAAATCGAGAAGATAAATTAGTAAAAAATATAATTTAATAATTGTATAATTTTAAAAAACATACTTGTAAAATATTACAGAATTAAAAAAATATCTATTCAAATATATTTGTAAGAATTTTAAGAATTTTACCAAGCTTATTTTTGAAGCCAAGCTTTTTACGCCTCGTTCCTTGATTTGCTTGAGTGAAATCTTAAAAACGACACTTTTTCCCGACATCGTTTTTCTTAGAAACTGAATTAAAGTTTCTTCAAATAAATGGTTTCCCCATTAATATAAAATATTAATGGTAAGGGTTTTTCAATATAAAATATTAAAAAACTTTCTTCGCTCGACGTCGGGATCGAACTCGTATCCCACTGATTAAGAGTTCTATACATTATCGACCAATCCACTTAGATTTGTTACACAGAAATGTTGATTCAATGTTAAGTATAAAAGAAGCTATCTGCAGCAGATCGTCATAATCTATTTATTGATAGAGGATTATATATTGGTTATCCTACAAAAACCAACGAAAATTTTGCTCCTATCAGCATCGGTGCGTTTTTGTTTTTTGGTGTGAATGCGCGAAGGAAAACACCGATGCTAGTGGCATCTTGTAGTAAGTAGAAGCAAAATTCTTGTTAGTTGTATATTAATTCTTGTTTTGTAGGATAGCTAATACACAATCCTCTATCTATTAATAGATGATGGTGATATGCAGCAACATAGCTTCTATTTTACTTAATATCAACAACAGCATCAACAGAATCAACAACACTGCGTAACAAAAGTTATTAGGATTGGTGTATACTGTACTGGACTCTTAATCCGTAGGTATAAGTTTGGTCCCACGGCGGGTAAAAAAATGTTTTTTAATAATTTGATTTTAAATTTTCATGTTGTGATGGAAGCAAGTAAAAAAGAAACATCAATTCTAAGAAAACAGTGTCGAAATAACAAAATATAATAAAATTTACCCTTGTGAATATGTGTGTGTTTTTTTATTTGCTTTATATTATTATTTCCCGATAAAAAGGAAAAATTATTAAACAATCAAATCTATGTAGCTGCGAAAAAGTTTCGCTTCTCTCGTATTTCCAACGACGCACTTCTGGTTTTTTTACAATTTTGTGTAGCTTTTTAATAAAGTAAATAAATTACGTTTGTTTTTTATTTAGTATGAATAAGTTATTATTAAGCTAATATTAAATTTAGTTGAGTTAATAAATTGTATCCATTAAAGTTTTTTTAACGCGTTTTATAAAATTTTTTTAATAAAACCAGAGTCTTGTCTTGCATCAAATTCATACGAAATGATATTTTATTGCTCAGCTTAACATTAACAACATCTCAGCTTAACATTAAAAAAAACGTATACAAAACACAAAACAAAAACAATAGCTTCAGTTCTTAAGGAACTCCCATAGAGAGTAATATAAAAAACAATACTGCAACCTAAACAAAGACGACCTTAAGTCTTTTTACCAAAACAAAACCTTTAAAAACTAGGTTATTATATAAAAGATTTCATTTTCATTATTTGTATTTATTAGCTTTATTGAGCTTAAATCAAAATAAAAAATTATTGTCTGCTTTAAGAATCTTGTGGTAGTCCGTAAAAATAATGGCAAAATGCAAATTAAAAGTGAAAGCTTACTACAATCCCAAAAAAAGTTTCATCTTTTGGTTTTTCAAACAAAAGAAAAAAAAATAAGAAGCTTTATTAATTTGCATAAGAATCAAATAAGCACACATTTTAACTTCCGTCTATCAAAGCCCCTTATTAGCAAGCCCCAATATTTGTTTCTTTCAAATTTCTTCTTAATGTGCTGTTTTCTTTAATATAAACGATTTTATGTTAACAGTTTTTCCGATATTTTGAAAGATAACCAGATTGATTAAAGTGAAAACATTTGTTAGTTTGAAAAGTTCTTTGCCATGAAGTCAATGAACTCCAGCTACGTTAGAATAAAAATCGACGCTTAAAGAAGAGAAATAAAAATGCAATACAATTGCCGTAAAACTAAATTGAATAAAAACTCGTTGCGTTGAGCTTGAAGAATGTAGAATTGCATTCAAGAAAACAGCATTAATAGCAGCGGAATAAATGAATTAAGTGAGTAAAGCATTGAAGAACTGCTTTAACTGCAGCTACTAGCAACATAGTTCCGACAACATTGATAGCAGCAGCTGCTGTTAAATGTGGTGAAAAATAATCATCTAGAAATAAGTTTAGCATATGAGCAACCTCAGTGTTGCTGCTTATCTGCTCTTCAACTCTAACTCGTAGCGCAGTGGTTCCCAATTTGTGTTAATTCTTGCAATTCTGTAAACATATATTGATGAAAAAATGTTTGCTGTTTTTTCCAGTAATTAAGAGTAACTCTATATTAGCAATCATCATTTAAGGAATTTAATTTTACTTAATTTTTTAATATATTTATTGGATAAAGCTTACTAAATATTACATAAAATAGCAGGAAAAAATAAACATAGGAGACCTTATGTCTCCTTATAACCTTATCATGAAGATATAACCTTATACACATTTCCTTGAAGGGAAGTTTTTCGAACAAGAATATTTTGCCGTTCTGTATTCAAATTTTCACATATTCCCCTACCTTCATTCCTGGGAGATTCAAAATGGGTGAACTTTGTTCATGAAATAATCAGAATTTGCGTTAAGGCGGTCTTCTCATTCAAAACCCGTTTTTTTGACCCTTTTTAAAAATTTCTTATTTGAAAACGCAAAGAATAATTGAAAACTTTTTTTATTTATTGTATTACAAAAGGTTCAAAGTAAATAAAATAATTTTTGTGCCTCGATACGTGGGCTGTTCAAAAAGTAATGAGACTTCAAAGTTGGTGGTGAAAAAAAAGGTATCGTCACGGCGGCCACGATTCCGGGTCTCCGAAGCGTCTGAAATGAAAAAAAAGGGGTAATAATCAGTATAGATGTAATTCTCGGGTGAACCTCAAGCTTAATTTTGTGATTTTTTTTGACAAAATGGCGGCCATTCAAAAAAAAAATTTCAATTTCGGGTTTTTTTTTTGTAGTTTAGTGTAAAAAAAAAATAGTAAAAAATTTTTTAAAATTATGGTCGAGGTTCACCCGAGAATGGTGACAATTCTGCGTCGATTCCATTTTGTTTCATGAAAATCGGTTCAGTTGAACTGGAGATATCATGGCCGTCAGTTCGAAAAACGTGGGTTCGAGATAAACGCGTTTAAAGTTTGAAGTAATTTTTTTGGGGAAAAAAAAAAAAAATCAAAAATGTTTGAATGCAGTTTTAAAGAGCTGACAATTTTTACTTACAAATATTAGTCGGCGATGCCAGCTCCATACAGGCCACCTTCCTCTTTTTGGTAGAAACTGCTTTCTGCTGCCCTCTCTGCTCTGCGAGCCGTTCTGCCAGCTTTTGATGATGCCGCAGCTCGAGTCTCTGATCGGTTCAATCTGTCTTCATTGCGAGATAGTGCGTATTCGTATGCGTTTTTGCCAATCGCAATACCCATCAAACCCATAATTTTAAGTATGGGTATAAAACCGTCGTTGAAGAGGCACGTTGCAATGAAATTGGCCACTTCGATGGTGCGTGCGCCTGAGTTGATGTGTTTGGGCGAAAGTGACCAAAGAACAGAATTGTAGGACTCATTGGAATTCTGAGTTTCAGATCCAAGGCATCTTTCAAGCAAATTATCTGCCGACAGCGCTTCGTAAGCTGGTTTTATTACCTCCATCACCTTCTTGTCCATCAGACCTTGCTTCACAAAAAAGGCTGTATCTTCTAAAGTATTTCGAATTTCTAAAAATCCTTTTAGGGGCATATTCACAACTACCCAAGCTATAAATAAATGCAAAAAAGTTGAAAAAAAAGTTGCTCAATGAGAATACCCCTTAATTGAAATTTATAGTAATTTTTAATTTGTAATTTGTAATTTTGCATTTATTATATAATTAGTACATAAGGAAGAGTTATTCTTTTGCGTACAATAAAATAGTATACTATATATCTCGAACAAGCATAAAATCATAATGAGAAAGAAACAAAGATATTACATTTATATTTAAAAATTACTTAAGTTTAATTCTAAAATCAATTTAAATTAATTAAAATAATGAAATCAACACGAACTTATATATATACTGAAGTGAAGTATTAAAGAAAAAATGTGAAACGTAGAAAAGAAAAAAAAGCGAGAAAGTAAAAGAGAAACGAGAATTTAAGAAAAATGTGCAGATATTAATTGCTTGAAGTATTGTGCATTTGAAATAGATTTAAGATACCTCGGCAATGAGTTCCACAGTCTAATGGTGCTTGCGAAAAAAAGTCTTGAGGAGTTCAGATATTTAAAGCGAGGAACTACAAGATTTAAGCTTCTAGATGATAAACCAAACTGAAGTTTAGAATATAGATAGTTTGGAGTTCTTGAGTGTATCAGCTTATGCATAAATATACAATTTCTTGCTTTTAAATAATTTTCTATATTGCATCCTAGTATACGGTTGCTTAGACCAGTAACATGGCTAAATCTTCTGAGTCCATACACATAACGGGCCGCATCGTTTAACGCTACTTGCAGTTTATGTAACGAATGCGAATCTAGATTACTCAAAACCACTTCAAAATAATTTATAAAAGGCATAATCAACTTTAAGATTAGGCCCACTATGCCTGATGAATTGCAAGTAAAAAGTGTGAATAATAAGATCAAGCTAATATTTTCATTTCGATAAAAAACTTTTTTGGCAAATTTTTCGTATAGGCTAGAAGGAGATATTATCACTATAAACACGACAAAAATATTATTATACAAGACGTTACACATTCTTATTCACAATCTCATTTAAGAGGCTGCGTAACTTTATGCCTGCTCTATAAAACACATCGTTACTCATAAAAGTTTTTCCGGTTTGTTTAAGAACTGCGTAACTTAAAAGCCGAAATTTTGCGTTTAAAAGCTGCGTAAATTTAACATAAAATTTTTTGTCGTCCTTTCGATTAAGGATGATGCTTATGATAATTTATCATAGACATGCTCCATATCATCCGGCATTTGCATTTGTACAAGAATTCTTCATTTTTGTAAAAGATTTTCGATTGTGTAGACACAAATCTTAAAAAATCAAGTATTCATTTGCTGATTCTGAAAAATTTTTATGAATAACAATTTAAGCAAGTTTGCATAAAGGATGCGTAAAACATTAAACAGTGCGTAACTAAATGTTTTGAATAAGGCTATAAGCTTTTAATAATTATGCATAGTTATAATAATAATAGTTTTAAAATTATAATCAGCATTTTAAAATATTTTTGATCAGCATCACCACCTTAGTCGATTTCCGTGTGTCCGTCTGTCTATCCGTCTGCCCGTCTGTAGACACGATTACAGCTGTGGGCACGAGATACAAATGATTAAGTTCAAAAATGAGCCGATCGAAATAAGAAATCGGATGAAAACCACGCCTACGTCCAATACAGAGTGATTTAATTTTACAGTAAAATATCTTAAAAATCCACAAAAAATAAAAAAATGCCTTCAAATTTTGCACGTAAGCTTTGATCTTCAATATAAATCCTGACTATACCTTCTATACCTGACTATGCCTTCCATACAAAGTGGCCTTATATTAATCGTAAAATCTCTTAAAAATCTGCTGAAACAAGAGAAAGGTCTTGAAATTTTCCACATAGGCTTTGATATTTAATGTATACCATCACTATGATATTTGACCAAATTGGATGAAAACCATGCCTACCTCCCATAAAATTGGCTTTTATTTAGACGTAAAATCTCTTTTCATTCACATACAATGTGGCTATTTCTTGAACTAAAATCTTTTAAAAATCCACAAAAACTAAAGAAATGTCTTGAAATTTTGCACATGAGCTTTGATATATAATATGAACCATCTCTATGATATTTAGCAAAATTGGATAAAAACCACGCCTGCCCTCCATATACAAAGTGACGTCATCAAAATAGGGAAAAATATATATAAAACTGCATGTCTTCGTGTCTGTCATGGCTGGGGGGGGGGGGAGTGGGGGAACGGGGGAGTTTGGGAGGGTGTTGTATTTAAGCTTCGGTACACTACCGAAGCGCCATTCTATACTAATATAAAATGAAAATACAATAATGTATGATATGACAAGGTGCTTGATTCAAGCACCGCTTCTTTGTGATAACGTAGAGTACTATTCTATAACAGCTGTCAACGATAAGCATGGAGGTTTAGTCACAAATAAATTTGGGGTCGAACAAAGCGTCGAAAATTGTGGAAATCCACTACAAAAATAGGGAAAGTTTTTCCAACACTGTTCGCAAAAATCGCGGTCATCATATCGCACCGTCTCGTAACACTCGTAACATTTTATCAATAAATTTGAGTCCACTGATTCTGACGTGGACGCAAAAATTAGAGTTGCCCCCGTTCCGCCCATTCAAACGAAAACAGCCATCTAAGCGGTTCACGATTCACGGTCCACGATTTTATAGACCAATTCATCGACTCAATGAACAAATTCAGTGACTCAAGTAACAAACTCTTTAAGTTTCATAAGTTTTTAATGAATTGCTTATTGTTAGCTTCAAGTGCTAAATAACACATTCATTGACTTAAGAATGCATTTTCTTTAAATATAACAACTTACATAAAAAGTACCGGGAAATAAGGAGCTGTACATAAATTACGTAACATGTTTTTTGCCAATTTTTGACATGTTTTTTTGCGAGAACTGAAGTCGATTTTGGATAGTGCTTTGAAAAATCTTATAATGAATAGATTATTTGTTGCCATAAGTGTATTATTACGGAAAGGCCCTACTTTGAAGGCGATACAGTAAATTTGAATGAATAATAATTATTTTGTGTTTTATAGACCAATTCGCGATCCTTTTTTTACAGAACTTATTTATACTTCCACAGACCTCATTCTTGGCATTAAAGCGCAACATTTCAGTGTACAACAAATTGCTTTCAAGGACAAGACATGGATTTCAATGAAGAATACGAATCGATTAAAAACTTGTTCTTACATTTAAAGAACGCATTCTTTCAATGAAAGAAAAAAATTCATTGATTTCAAAAACACCATGGTTCCGTAAGTAGCTTCTAAAGTTAGTAGAACTCAGAAGTCACAGAAGACTGTCGATGAGTTGTTGTAGCGGCTAATAAATTCTTAAACATTTTTTAAAGAATATCTATTTTCTTTATACAGAAAAAGTATAAAAATTTTCTTTCAAAAAACAGATAGATTCCATAGATGTAATTTCAATGCATTAGTTCTCAAAATAGGAGACGTTTATTTTTAATTCAATATATCAGTTTGTAATGCATGGTTGTGGGGAGATTTTGCCAGGTTCTATTCAAAAAAATAGAAAAAAAAATCCCGCATAGTTTTCTGGAGAAAAATTACGAATTTGGGTCCCATCAATACGGCTACAAAACGGTCTATGGGGGGTTCGTTGTCATTTCGTATTCCAGGCAACACCACAACAACAATTATAAGGAGTCCCTTTTTAAGAGAAACAAAAACAAAACAATTTCGAAATATGAACGAAAGAACCAGAAACTATAAATATACCCGCGAATGATATTATAAATAACACCAGATGCATCGCTTGGATCGAAGTAACGATACATTTTCTTTACCCACCCAACCTATGATCTATTTATTTTGAAACTAAAGTTTTCAAGTATTAAATGTGTTAAAATATACAGAATAATTAATTTCATTAATTTCAAATTGATAAAAACAAAGATAATTCAATTTGCAATTTAACGTTTCTAGTTAAGCATAGAAAGGTCAATGAACTTTATAAAATTTCTTTATATAAAAAAAGTTAAAGCTTTCGTTGCTTTGAAGTCTACAACTATTGTGGTAGGTCAGTAAAAGTATAGCTGAATGATTAAAATAAAATATATAATGAGAGAGGCGCTCAGAGCAAAGCTTGCGCTGTTAGCCGAGCTTCAAACCTTGCTTATTTACTTCAGCGGATCTCCACTTAGTTATGCACAATTTTTATTGAATAAGTTTTTATTTTGTTTGTTTTAATTTTAGATTTTTTTTTGTTTTTCTCTTAGTTGAATAGATTAAAAAGAAATGTGGTTTATTTTCTTTGCTTCTGTTTTTTTCTATTTTTTTATTTAATATATAGGTGTAACAGGTTACTTACTGTCGCCAGCAGCTGCTCGTAGAAAGGCCTTTCGTTGAGTAGATGTATGAATGACGATTTTGTGTTTTTTTTTTTTTTTTTTTGTAGAATAGCTTTTGTGTTTTTTTTTTCTTTTATGTAGAATTAATTATATTTTAAACAGAGCAACAATGCACTAAAAAATTTGTTTTTGTAATCAAATGCAAATTTTTAGATTTAAACTATTTTTTTAAACACTTAATTAATGCACAAAGATTTTTTGTTTTTTTTTCTTCTTATTTTCCGTTTTATATTATTTTTATAGTTAATTTAAGTTAAATTAAGATAGTTTACGGACGTATTAGTCTATTTTACTATGCGCGTATACTTGGTTAGCTATGTCGTGCCAAAACCATGTGCTGTTGGTGACGGCCAGGGCAGAGCCAGTTACTATAATGGAGAACCTGATTTTCGGGTTCTCTGTATTCCAAAGAGTGACGAACAATTGGCTTAGGAGATTTCTTTTGGTACAACAACAAAAGATAGTCTTTAGTTTTCAAATACTTCAAGTATTTTGACTTCAAGACAATTTCAAAATTTGTGGATATGTAGGTCAGAAAATCAATATCTTGTAGAATAATCAATGTTATTTTAATAAATATCTGTTCAATCGACTAATTACTTTTGACGATTACTTCTATTTTTTATGATTTTATTAACACATCACTTTTTCTTGCAGCTTTGTGTCTATGCACTTAGAAAGATGTCGACGGGAAAAAAAAGACTTCAGTAGTTTCTCTATAGCATAAATGCGGTTTTAGGCATTTTAGTACAAAAACATTTTAAACAGTTGGTATCAATATATATGGAATTCTGTCTGTCGAATGTTCAGATTTAGGGGTACACTACAGCAGTGTTAATAATTACAATTTTGAGTTCTTAATTTTGAATTTTGTGGTATAGTTCATTACAAGTTCTTTGGAACAATGAACTTAATTCATTATTTCCTTGATTTATAAAAACGATACATGAAGTGTAAAGAAAAAGTTCATATAAATGGATGAATGTTTTTCATTGATTCAATGGAAAGTTCCTTTGTATTAATAAATTGTTCAATTGCTCAATTCATTGAACCAATGAAGGCGTACAATGAAACAATTTGAATGAATTATTCATTGAAACAAGTCACTTTTTCTTTTATTTTGTGTACGTTTTTGATTCCGAATAAGATTATATTTCTCTCTGCTCATTATGTCTTCAAACAGATTTATTAAAACGCAAAATTCTCTAAATCGTAAATCCAAGAATATTCAATGCCAAAATTAAGTTTCAGAACCGCTGTCTTTAAGCTTTTGTTTTCACCTCTACAACATATCAGACCAAATACAACAAAAATCATGTTACACTCTTTCCGTTTAACGGCTGCTGCTGTTGGTGCCAAAATTGTTGAGTTGATGCCAACATTGAATGCGGAACAACTCAACAGTTTGCGGCGTGTATTGAGCGTGGCATGACGTGTTTTCAAAATAAAGCTCAAAGCAAAAGTCTTTAAACCTCTATTTTACATTATGTGGCAGTAGTGAGTGACATATTTTGGTGCTTGAAACAATGTGTATAATTTAAATGGAATGATTGATAAAAATCGTAAAAACTCATAAATTTGCTTTACAAAAGCTTAACAATACAAATAAAAGAAAGTAAAGCGAAACAAAACAAAGTAGTGAAATTTTTTATTATTAAAAAAAAACCACAACAAAAGCATTTGTCTGCATTACAACTGCAGCAAAACCATAATAAAAGGATTAGCAGCTGCATTCTTAGGAACAGGTAAACTAATTTGTTTCTTTTATCTTTTTATGAAAAAAATGTTGATACATATATAAAAAACAAAACGAAAAAATTATAGTGAAAACACAAAAGCGTTCCATCCATCTTTGCTTTGTAGAAATTCTTGTTGTAAAAAATTGTGTCAAATTTTCGCTTTTGCTGTGCTGCGTGATGAAGCGCAGAGTTTGTTGCTTAAGTCTTTCGTTTTGTTCTTTGCTTTTTGAACAAGAAGCTCATGCATATTAAGCAGTTGATTGATCGAAACGTTTTTAATCACTCTTTTTCTTATCACCTTATTTTCAATATAAACGAAAGCTTTCAAGCTGCTTAGTCGAAAGCAAGCGTTCAACTAGCAATTTAGTGCAGTTAAAAGAAATTTTAACAAATTCACACATAAAAATTAACTAAAGCCACCAACGCCATCAAACAAGAGCTTAAATTGCAGCAGAAAATTAAAAAAAGTCAAACAAGCTTGTACTCAGCATGTTTGCCAGCACTTTGTTTTTTGTTTTTGTTTTGCTTATTGGGTTAGTCGGTTATTTGTGCGGAGTATGTCTGCAGCTTATATTTTAGTCTCCAATTTGGACTGAAAAAAAAAGTGAATACTTGTGGAAATAAATGCATAGCTTGTAGAAGAAAAGAAGTAACAGTAATGAGAGCTGAAGCAGCTGCTAAGTAGAGGCGGTGCAACACATGGCAATCCAGACTGACCAGGTCTAGATTAATAGCGTGAAGATCGTCGCTCGTTAGTGTTTTTTAAATGTTTAGTAGGCATTCATTTTTGTTTTTGTTTTGCTACGATAATGCATTCTTGTTGTTTTTGTAGTGAAAATGATTTGCATTCTGAATTAGTTTTTCTTGTTTTATTTGTCATAATTTTGAATAGCTTTTCATTTCAACTTGAACTTGGCCATAAACGTGATGCATTCCGGATGTAGAACTTGTTATTTATTAGTTTTTCTTTCGTTATAAATGATTTTTGTGTAACGCATTTAAATTGGTTTGATGAAAAAAAAAAGAATCATATGGTATGGTATAGAAATAAATGAACTCGTAATGGATGGCTTCGTTTGAATCTTGATTAAAAAATGACACGCAACTCTTTAAAATGAGATAAATATCTTCAGTCAGTTGAACGCCATCCACTTGTAGCAAATTTTAAAATTTCTTTAATGTACTTTAATGTGAGAGTTAGCTTAAATGACTTTTTTTGAAAAAAACTAAATCTTGAAAAGATTGTTCTTCACATTGAAAGCCTTTGAGCCTACAGCTTCTAACATATTGGATGTATCTTCTTATTACTAATGCATTTCTAGAATTTACTAGGAACTTCAGGAGATAAGTATGCAGGTCATAGCCTTAGCATAGGCAGTAATGACGATTGATCTTTACCAAACCAAATCAGTGTCAAATTTTTTGCTTGGTGCTGAATGTTGCCTTGCCGACAGATCAAGATAAGCTGAAGAAATCTATTAACGCTTGTATAAACAGAAACTTCAGACACGCACATCTAATTTTTTTCTTAAACTTAAATGATTCAGTTTCACATCGAGTTATAGCCAAAGCCACCAATTGAATTTTCACAGGTTTTTCAATTATATGAAATTTTGCTGTTTGTGCATTACTATTAATATAGCCAGGATACAATCCAGACCGTCAGATAAGAAAGACAAGAAGAATCCATACTTAATAGTTAATCAGCAGCTCCACTTGACATCAGTACGTTGCTCAGAGCATAGAAAATCCGTATGAAGATTGAGAATTAGTAGGTTCGAATTGCACTGCAAACAAATACTTTAAAAATAACGATTTTTTTTATTCCCCCATCTTATTCGCTGTGGTGTTGTATACGTGGCTAAAGAAGTTTCACTTCAAAAAAACAAATTTTTGCAATATTGAATAGTGTTGAATATAATCCAATGGTTAAAGATATTAGAGATCAAATAACAGATTTGAATACACTGAGTGTCACTAAAAATCGAACGATCGATATTAAGTGACACTCACTGTATTCAAATCATATATCGTATATTAAGAAATAATAATTACTTACTGCATAGAATTGTGTTTGGAAAAAAAGAAATACAATGGTTTACTTAACAAAAAAATATATTTCATGCTTACAACTGAAAAAGTTATCTTTCACTTAAAATCATACATGACATTTTAATCGAAAAAATAGAAAAATAAATATATAAAAAATTAGTTCAATATTTGGTGGGTCCTTTTTTGGCGTTCAAAAGAATTTATCTATTTCGACATCGAATCTACTAACATTTTGCATGTTTCGACACTAATTTTGGTCCACTCTTCTTCAAGAGCTTTCTTAGATCATTCTTGTTGCAAATTTTATGTTTTCGAATTTTTGTTTGCTTTTGACTGAGCAGAAGTTTTCCGTACTTTTGCAGTTTTGACTGCCCACATCCGGGCATTGAGCGAGCTGTGTTAGGGATCATTGTCCGCATAAAGCTTAAAAGTGTTTTGTATTCCAATTTTTTCAGCACTTGGTATAAAGTTTTCTTTTAGAATGTCTATATAGCCATACTGATTCACAATATCGTCAATAAAAACCAAATTACCGACCCCGTGGGCTGATATACAACTCCACACCATTACAGATCCACCTCCATAGTGGACGGTCGGGCGTAAATTGGCTATATCAATCTCCTTATTTGGTTTTCTGCACACATTTTTCTGCTTACCATCTGAAGCAAATATGTTAAATTCGACTCATCTTTAAAAATAACATCATACCAGAACTCTTTCGGTTCCGATTCACATTCGCGGGCAAACTGCAGTTGTTTGTGTCTTTTGCGCTCATTGATGAATGTCTTGTTGTGAGCAATTCTGCCATGAAAATTATTTTTATGAAGCACTATTCTTACCCATGAATCACTGACGCCCTTTTGCAAGAAAAATTTAAGCTCGTTGTTGATTTTTGGGACCGATATCATTGGGTTTCCTTTACTGTACGTGTTATCCACCGTCCGTCGCCAGCCTTCAGCTTCATATTTGAACGAGTTTTGCATTTTTTTTAAAATTCTATTGTTTTCCCAATGCCTTTTTATAATGTACTGAATGGTGCTGCGTGGCCTAATTAGTATATTCGCGATTTCTGCATAGCTGTTTTCTCAATGGAAGATGTTTGCTTAATTTTTTTAAATTTTAATACCACAACCTTTAAATATTCTAAATAAAGCACCGCAGACAACTCAAGCGACAATATCCGTAACGATCAAATTGAAACTTATTGCGTTTCCCTGGAAACTAATTGAAATGATCAGTTGTACGTTTTTAAGTGGTGCCATACTTGCATTCATTCCAGTGTGCTGCCATATTTTAAGAAAACATACAAGTATTTTACATCTTTGTTTTATATATTTTGAAATATCATTGTTTTCAACCATAATATGTGTAGACAAATTTTTCCGTTTGGGTATAAATAAACAAATTGTTTGTCCACAGTTGCTGTACGATTTTAATGGCACTCACTGTAGTGCTACTTTGTTGTGCTGCCATAAATAAGAAAAGCAAAGTGAAATGAAAAGCAATAATATTTTTTTTTTGCTTTCGTAGCACAACACAGCGAAATAAAATGTTGTAAGTTCTGCTGCTTTTGCTTTGCCTAGGCGAAAATACAAACCGAAGCAAAAAACTGTGTATTAGATATATAATGTATCTTTCTTATATCTTCAGTTACGATATGTGCCTAATCAGAGCTGTGAAGGATTGCAATCATTTGGAGTTGCGTTCTTTGAAGTCGCAATCAATGAGTAAAATTTTTTATTGCACTATTTATTCAATATCGTGAATAAGACTTAAGAAAAATTAAGTATTATATATTTTGATTGATTTTTATTTATTAATAATTTTATGCAATCATGACTGGATTTCATTGTCACCATTCCCAATCAATGATGATTTGACTTTGAATGCATTCAAGTAACACAAATTTAAAAGTTTTTAAGCAATTTTTAAGCGAAATTTTATGCTGTTTCTTAATTAAAAACAAAGATTTGAGTCAAAGCATTTGAAGTCACAGTGGACTTCAAGTGACTTGAATGCAATTAAATGCCACATAAATGAATATGAGACTGTAATCAAATGATGACAAATGATTGCTAATTTCAAATGTTGAAGTCGGAAGTACCGAAAAATAACGATGTTTTGCAATCAATTTGAACAAAGACTTGAAAAGTGAAATGATTGCAATCTTTCACAGCTCTGCCACAAAACATAGTACCAGCGATACATCAACAAAATTGAATTGCTGCTTTTTTCTACTATGTTTTGTGGCAGAGCTGTAAAAGCTGTGGGAGTTTTTCCCAGAAAAAAGCAGGGAGTTTTTCTCTTTTATTTTGGTTGAGTATTGCGTACAAACGCACGTAGCGAAATTTTTAAACATCTACACCGTTGAATTGTTTTTGTGTCTCTGCCTCACTTTTCACTAGAACAATTTATTTTTTTTTGGTTCCTACTTTCCTTGTCTCTCAAAAACAGCAATGTATACGGTTCTATTAGTGTGCTTACCCAACGGAATGATAATGTTAGCATTTTTGTGCTATCTTAGTGTATTTTTATGTTTGCGCTCATAAGTACATAAACTTTAACGATACACAATAATCCATATCAGCCGCGGACAAGACTAACTTAAAGGAGTTGCCGAATGATCATGAAATTTCGGTAATCTGGTATATTTCCCTAAAAATTATGCCAAATCAATAAAATTTTATACTCATAATTATTTTATAGCAACAAATTGTTGGTGTCATCGATGATTTTAACCATGCCATGTAAATGCGCATAGTTTAAATTCATCAAAACACACCTTCCTTAACCCTGGATGTGCTTCGCTATTTAAACCCTGTGTGTGGGCTTTGTTAGTCGAAACGACTAACATCAACTTTGAATCAAACTTACCATAAAAATAGGAATAATATGTTCAAGCTACCTAATGATTTCAAGATATAATATATATTTTGGCAAATTAGCGAAAGAAAAATCAAACAATTATTTTTCATATTAAATATATTAAGCAAATATATTAATGACTTCATTTTGACCTCTGTTCTCGAGATCATAATATAAAACCACCTTGTGCACTACTATAACTAAAGACATAGTTGAAAACATGAGAAAAATAAATCCAATTCACAAAAAAAAAATATTTAGAAAAATGTTTGCTTGCACAAACTGCACATATTTTAAATGTATGCTCTCCACAAACATTTTGCTGACACTTTTTGCAGAACAAATGAGTCATTTGAAGTTTTTTGTAATCGAAAAGATCGCAAATCTTTCTGTTCGCAATTCTGAAATCTTTATACATAAATTTCATAACTTGATATTAAGATATTTTCATATCTTTTCGAAGCTTGAGCAGGAAATATAGTCCCTAATAAGCCTTTTTGAACTTCGGACACCACATACGTAAGTAATGAGAAAAATACCGTTTTGGCTATTTTGTCGGTGGTCCAAAATTTGTATGGTGCAAAAACTTCTCAAGGTAAGCTATTAAGTAGGGAGTAGACTCTGTAAACTATTTTTGTATGGAGACCTACTCACTCTTATGTATAATATATGATCCATGTGGACCCCTGGGCTTAGCCCCCTTGATTTATACTCCCACGTAATAAATTCAATGGAGTATGTCGATACGACTAACATGTTTGCTTAAAACACTAACTTCCATTCTGCTAAGAGGTTCGCACGTCCGACGAAATCAGAGATCTTTCCGGTGACTCTTAATATACGAAAACACAGTGAAATCTGGACAACGAGAAAAAAGAAAATACAAAAAATATTTTCGTTGTTAGCCGAATCGGCTAACGATGCACATCCAGGGTTAATTACATTCTCACCGGCTGTGGTATTGATATGGTTTGCGTAACCGAAAATTAGTTTAGAAAAGAAATTGATAGTGACATTTATGCTCTCGAGGTCTATGAGATTATCAAACGTGATATCTTCTTTTATGAACAAACAAAGAAACTCGATTTCATTTAAATGAGGCGAAAAACTATTAAATTCAATTTTTTATTTTTTTATGATATATGTTAAGAATCAAGCAAGTTCCAAAGTATTATTATTTTTTTTTTTTATCAAAATGAATATTATTATATCATTTTTTTTATATACGAGTGTAATAAATATATAACCTTTTTTGTTAAAAAAAAATGTTAAAAACTTTTACTTAAGCATTTCTAGTGGGATTTTAAGGTTCCTCTGGCGGGATAAAACGGGATTTTTGCTTACACATTCGGGATTTTTCACACGGTCTGAATCACATCACTGGTTTAGATCAGTGAAGGGCATTTTCGAATTTCTTATGCACATGTGCATAGGTTGCTTTTCGCTGCCAACGCAATGCTTTCACATCTATGCTAAAAGCAACTTCGTGAAACGTACTTAAATGAGCGAACAATGGCATTCTGCCGCACAGTGAGATCAATTCTCTCAGCACAAAGTATAACACTTGACGTTAAGCAATTATAGCAGAAAATAGTTGGTGAAAGAATAAATCAAATTGACGGAACCCAATCGGCCATCTGGTATATTTCACCAAAAATTTATCTCTGACCAATTAAATTTGTTGTTCATAATTACTTTACAGGAACAAACAGTTGGTAAAGAAATAAATCAAATCGGCTGACTAACACACCTACCTCCCATGTAACCGAAGTCGGTAATCTGGTATATTGTATAATATATCTTGTATAATATATTGGTATAATCCGATAAAAATACATTAGCATCAGTTTGACGGATTTGACAAAAAACCTTATTTTTCACTATGAATTTGTTTTGCATTTTAGCCAAAACATGCTCCAGACAAGTGGTGATAAAATCCTTAAATTAAATTTTCTCAAGCACAACTTTTAGGAATATTTTGAGAAGGAGTTCTTATAAGACATACTTAAAAATAAAAAAAAAAGAAAATATTTTAATTGTTATAATTTTAAATTGTTATTTTAATTGTATATAAAAGTTTTCGTATTTTTGGATTCCTAGGACCTTTATTTTAGTATATGAAAATTCTTATTCATGTATTTTTCTATTTTATTTTTGGCTGCAACTTGTGGAATATATCTTAGTTAATACTTTGCGTAAAATTTATACTAAAATGCTGGCGTTTTAGGAAAATATTCTGAACAAAAGTACACAAACAGAAATTTCGTTAAATTTTCAATACATCATATAGAGAGCATAACTTTACGGTCCACATAAATAAAACTCTTCACTATAAATTGGCATACTTACTCTTTTAAATTTACGTCTCTTTTTTTCCATACCTAATTTTATCCACTCGCGTTATACTGTGCTCTACTATCTTTAAATTGATTCATGGAGATTTGATAAGGGCAAAGAAAGAAAGAAAGAAAGAAAGGCAAAACTAACGCTTAATAGTTAATCAACAACCACACCCAACTATCTTGCGTAGCCTAGAGGCTAGAGCATTCGTCTCTAGATTTTTAGGATGCAGTTTTAATTCGCGCTGCGGCTTGAACATTTTTGTAACTACAATTTTGTTGCTGAAATAGACGCAAGCAACAAGCAATTTAAATGTAAGAAAACGTTGTTGTGTTAGCAAATCAACAAAACGAGACCTTAATTTGAAATAAATTTTAAATTTGGGAGTTCGTTCCTTCTTACAAACTTCACTCACTTCTTCTGTCTGATTTCCTGTAAATATATCACCCTCAACCCGCTAAAAGAAGTATTTTTATTTATTTATTTAAATGATTTTGTAATCACATTGCTACAAAGATGATTACTATGAACTTTACCATTAAAAGCTTTGGCCACAACAAGTAGCTTACAATTTTAGTATACAATTAAATAATAGCGGATTCAGTGACAGCCCTTTTTTTTGAGCCCAGATATTGACCTCCTGTAAGTTGTGATTTATGCTAGAAATCGTTATGTCAATAATAAGTGCTGCTCTTTGAGGTACACACCGCTTTAGTTCTACTAATTAAGAGGCGTCGTTCTCGCAGCAGAAATAGGACGTAATTAAATTTGCATCACTTGTAACGAATCCATACAACGATACGAGCTTTGTGACAAGTATATCGTGATTCCCTGTATCAAACGCCTTAGAGTGATCAAGAAGAGTCAATACAGTAACTTTTTTTTCATCTATAGCGACCCGAATTTCTTTAATTACATAATAAGTTCTATAACCAGATTGGTTCTCAGATAATAGTTTATTGTTCAATAAATATTTGTTTCTTTGCTTATATATAAGTAACTCTTCATCTTTTGAGACATAATGCAAGATCGCAATGGCACGATACTCATTATCAGACTTTGGAGCAGGCAGAATCTTAGCTATTTTCCAAATTGTGGCAAATTTACTAGTTGTAAAGCAGGTGTTTAAGATATGTGTTATGACACTTAAGAGTAAGAGAGCGAAAGGTGTTATACAGATCAGGCGTCTTAAATCGTTTCTTCTTTTTGAATGCATAGTTGCGACACAGTATCAGTGATTTAATATGATTATCGAACCAGGGCTGTTCAGGATTTCGTATCGCTTTACTTCTAAGGGGTACATGTTTCTCAAATAAGTAAATAGCGTTTGCTTTCAGGAATGAAACTTGATGATTAATAGATTTGATTCCACCCTACCGCTTCAACGTCAGTACCAAGGTGAATGCAGTCAATGTGTTTGAAGTCGCGGTACGTGAATCGCTGTGGAATATTATTTACCTCTGTGTCATGAATATAAGTCATGAATATAAGATCAGGTTTTGAAAGAACAGGTAATTTGATTATAAAACAAGATTTTAAATGTATTGCTTACAAAAAATAAATCCAAAAATGCATTACTCGAATTTGTAAAGTGGGTTGGTGTAGACACATTAACAGGAGATAGCCCAAGACCACACATATTAGTGACTAGGTGTCCTCCGCTAAAATGTTTCTATTAAAATCCCCAACAATTTTAATATTGGTGTACGATACTAAAAGGTGTTCAACAACTGTTTAAAAATACGTCAAATCGACATTTCTAGTAGGCCGGTATACGGTTCCAAGAAGAACTGTATGATTTTTACAGATTAATTCAATTAAGAGATATTCAGTAACGCAATCGGCAGGTGATCTTTGCCCAGCCTTGCATTGCAGACCGTTGTTTAACATAAACATTACAATTTCAAAAAAAAGCTTATATAATAATTCCTAACAGTAAATCGCACACAATCACCTCACTTGAATGTTTATGTCTGGCAAAAAATTTCATTAGAAAACTTCATTAAGAGAAAGAGAGTTAGTTTTACTTACTTACTTACTTAGTTGGTCGTAACAACCCGTGTCCGGGTTTCAACCGACCTCATCAGCTCTCGCCAGGCGCCTCTGCTTTGCACGCGCCTTCTCCAATCGGATACACCAAGTGCGGTTAGGGCTTCCTCAGCCTGGTCCATCCATCGGAGGCATGTTCTCCCTCGCCGTCGTTGACCAGCGACCCTCGTCTCGAGCACCTTTTTCGCTGGAGCTTCGTCGTTCATACGATGGACATGACCCAGCCAGCGTAGTCGCTGCACAGTTATACGCCGAACTACGTCAATGTCATCGTAGAGCTCATACAGCCGACTCGAACAGGACCGAAGATTTTGCGAAGAACTTTTCTCTCGAACACCCCCAGAGCGGCTGCGTCAGTTTGCGAAACTACCCATGCCTCAGCGCCATAAAGCAGCACAGGTAGAACGAGCGTCTTGTAGAGTGTTAGTTTTGTCGATCGAGAGAGGGCTCTGGAACTTAGTTGCTTACTGAGCCCGTAGTAGCACCTATTAGCAATTTTTGTTCTTCGCTTTATCTCCAGGCTGATTTCGTTTTTGGTATTAATGGCGGTGCCAAGGTAAACGAACTCCTTGACTACTTCAAAGTTATAGCTGCCGGATGAAACGTGGGAGTCTAAACGCCGAGCTCCCTTGTTTGTAGACAGCATATATTTTGTTTTGCCCTCATTTATCGTCAAACCCACTTTGGCTGATTCCTTTTCGATAGCGGCGAAAGCAGCGGTAATATCTCTCTTGGTTCTGCCGACAATATCAATATCATCAGATTACGCAAGGAGCTGGACGCCTTCGTAGAAAATGGTGCCATTACGATGCACATCGGCCTTTCGTACGATCCCCTCCATGTTGATGTTAAAGAGATCGCAAGACAGTGGATCGCCTTGCCTGAAACCTCTTTCGGTATTGAAGGTTTCGGAGAGGTCATTTCCTACCTTGACGGAGCTACGTGTGTTGCTCAACGTCATTCTGCAAAGTCTGATCAACTTTGCAGGTATACCGAACTCAGACATTGTTGCGTATAGGCAATCCCTTCTCTGGCTATCGAACGCAGTTTTAAAATCGACAAAGAGATGGTGTGTGTCAATTTGATTTTCATGGGTTTTCTCCAGGATTTGTCGTAGCGTGAAAATCTGGTCTATGGTGGACTTACCAGGTCGAAAGCCACACTGATAAGGTCCAATCAGTGTTTTTGTAATCGGCTTTAATCTTTCACACTGTACGCTTGAGAGAACCTTATATGCGATGGAAATAAGACTGATACCTCTAGGGCACAGTACGCTGAGGTTCCAATCGTCGGGCATGCTTTCTTCTAGCCATATTTTGCTGATGAGCTGATGCATGCGCCTTATCAATTCATCGCCGCCGGTTTTAAACAATTCAGCTGATAGGCCGTCAGCACCCGCTGCTTTGTTGTTTTTGAGTCGTTGGATAGCAACTCGAATCTCTTCATGGCTAGGTGGTGGTACTTCCACTCCGTCATTGTTGATTGGTAGCTCTGAACTGCGCTCTCCATGGGCGGCATTGGTGGAATCGTCGCCAGTAAGTAATTTGGAGAAGTGCCGTCTCCACAATCTCAGCACACACACTGCGTATCCGTATTCAGATCTCCATTTTCGTCTCTACAAGTGGATGCTCCGGGCTGGAAACCTTGGGTTAGACGCTTAACCTGTTGATAGAATTTTCGTGCATCCTTCTTGCCCTTGTATACCTCTAGTTCCTCACGCTCACGCTTTTCCTGCTCTCTTTTCTTGCGTCTGAAAAGGCGCCTCTCTTCCTTCCTCTTTTCGCGGTAGTTTTCTCGCACGGCTCGCGTTGCAGCTGACTGCAGCGTTTTTCTATATGCGGCGTTTTTTACTGCAGTCGCAATGCGACACTCCTGATCATACCATTGGTTCCGAGGTTGCGGGCGCCGGAAACCAATGACTTCTTCAGCGGCAGCGCGCATGAAGTGGGATATATGCGCCCAAAGTCCGCCGGCGTCGTCGGGTCTAGAGGTTGGTTGGTTGAGCTTAACCGAGAGTTGAGCGGAGTAGGCTTCGGCAGTCCGTTGTAATTGCAGCTTAGCGACATCTAGCTTTCTTTGTATTCCTGTGCGTATGTTCTTCGCATTGCATAATCGCATGCGGATCTTGGCTGCAACAAGATAATGGTCGGAGTCAATGTTGACCCCCCGAAATGTACGCACATCTAGAACACTAGAGGCATGCCTTCCGTCGATTACAACATGATCAATTTGGATCAGGTGGCCTTGTGAATGTCGACGTGCTTAAATCTGGTGCTACTAACTTCCATGTTTCGTGCCGCGGCGAAGTCGATCAGTCTTAGACCGTTGTTCGTGGAGGTCTCGTGAAGACTGAACTGACCGACAGTCGGGCCACAGATGCCTTCCCTTCCGACTTTCGCATTAAAATCGCCGAGGACTATTTTCACGTCATGGACCGGAAGGTGGTCGTATACGTCCTCAAGACTAGCGTAGAAAGCGTCTTTGACGGCTTCGTCCTTTTCCTCCGTCGGGGCGTGCGCGCAAATAAGGCTGATGGAGAAAAATTTTGCCTTGATGTGGATCGTGGCCAATCTTTCGTTCACAGGTGTGAACCGGGAAACAAGGTGGCGTAGTTTCCGGCTAACAACGAATCCACATCCAAATTCGCGCCTCTCCGCATGGCAGCTGTAGTAGATATCGCAGTGTGCTTGTGTGCCTTGCCCTTTCCATCGCATTTCCTGGATGGCGGTGATGTCAGATTTTATTGTTTTGAGGGCTTCCGCCAGTTGGATAATGGCACCTTCCCTATAAAGGGTCCAGACATTCCAGGTGCATATCCGTAAATCATTGTCCGTTTTTCGTTTGCGGTGGTCGTCAACGTAATTGGGGTTCTTATCCGAGGCTGGTTTAGTTTTCATTGGGCAGTAGTAATGTGGCGGGACCCAAACCCTGCTCACATTCCATGTTTAAGGTCTATGGATCGACCTGCCGCTCAAATTAGCCGTCAAACTGACGGATGCCAGTTTGCCGTTGCCCAGGGAACACCACTTGGAGGTTTGATTCGACTTGAGACGATTTCGACATGGATAATGCTGGCCTCGCCAGGTTGAGGCGGTCCGACACGTTGCCATGTGAAGGTTCGCCCCCTGTTCCCCTGAGAGTTTGTTTTACTTCACATAAAAATTGAGTTGTCAGAAAAAAAACCCATTTGAAGTTGTTGCATGTGTTTTCAAAAATAAAGTCATAAATTAGGATTTTTAAGGTGCATCATTTTATTGAAATGAACATAAGAAATTTAAAAAACTAAATTCAACAGATAATTTTAATTTTATTAACTCTACACTAAGCTTCTCAAATACATTAATTGGCACGACCTACAGAAAATTCTGCGGACGCTCATCAATTGTAATGTTCTCTCAAGATGTTCACTGAATGTGAGTAAATACGTTCTAGTTTGAACCAGAATAAACTTTAACGACTCCAAAAATTTTAATTCCAAGCCGTTCATGTTATCATTTCTCAATCGGCTGCTCTTTAATTTCGAATACAATGAGATAATTTATAACGTGCTTCCTCTACGAACAAACAATTCATATGTTTCGACATTTTATTTAAAAACAAACACTGTTACAAGCTAAGAGACAGGACAAAGAAGTCATGGAATGCAAAGTTTCAAAACTTTTGATTTTCAATGATTTTCCATGGCTTGAATAATAGCTACTTCAATTCAAGAGCAAAAATACCATTTGCTACATATTGATTGGTTAGGGAACCATTACAAATTTTGTAGCGAATATGCAAACATTATAAAAAATAATATTTAACATTTTGTATTTATATAAACAGTTTTCCGTTTAGTGGCTATTAGTGAAAGTGGATTTTATTTTAAAAATGGAAAGGATGGTGCATTTGAAGTTACTTAAGGCTTGATTTTTAATTATGTTTTTATTTTATTTTTATTGTTTATCAACATTAATCAATACAGTGCTTTCGTTAAGCAACTTCAAATAAAATTAACAACCAATTTAACAACAATTTTACTAGTTTTATTTATTTATATAAAAGCTTTTTTATTTAAGCAGAAGCAGGAAGTTTTATTTTCGTGTTTTATCTTACCTTATAATCACTTTTGAATGTGGATTATTTTTAGTTAGTGTTTATTAATAAGAAATAAACTTTCACAAAATCTAGATAAAGTATGTTCAACTGCTCCAGTCGTCACAGCAGGCAGTTGTGATGTGGGTATGACCATCATTACTTTTAATAACCTTTATTTAAATAAATAAACACAAAAGTGCTGTATTTTCATCAGCGGCGTAGCTACCGCCGTATCAGCTGTATCAAAGGTATGGGGCCCCATGCTACAGGGGCTCCGAAGGTGTATAAGTAAAAATTCCTAAAATGTCATCCACAATCTCCCTAAAACTCTTAGACCGTACACTAAACTTCCTAGGAAAAAAATCATGTCTTATCATACAAGGTCATTATATAGATTCATTCACATATATATCAATGTTAAAATTGTTTGTAAATTTACTAAATCTTTACTAAGCAATAGTATAGCAAAATTACAGACTGAGTGTTTTTATGCAATTTTAATACACTTCTTTAGTAATATTACTTCTCAGCATAGTAAAAGTTTTAAAGAAATTGAAGTTTTACTATACTTTTGTATTTATTAGATAGGTAAGTTTACTAAACATGTGTTTAATTATATTTTCTACAGCTGTTAACGCATTACAAAAATATTTTTTATTTGAATTACATTAAATGTTAGAAAATTTGTGTATGATTATCCTTTTTACACAACTTCAGTTTTTTGTAATATTGTTGATGTACACAATTTATATTTATTGTGTACGCTTATAAATGAGAATAATAACTGCTCATATCAGTTCTTGTGCTTAATGTTAAATCGATATTAAAAATTGTATAATAAATAAATAAATAAAATAGCAAATTTTTTAAAAATATTAACGATTTTATTTATTTCAAATTGTTATTCTATTATATTGTGACTCAGAGAACTGCAACGAGTCTATGATTCGAACGAATGACTATAAATCATCCATCAAAAACCGAATGCGAGTGCGTGCGGTTGCGTACAACAACAACCACTTCCACTCGAAGCATCCTCATAACAGCGATGAGCGACGAGTGCCGCCGCTTTCACTCATTGCTCATAACAATGCCGTTCAATGATTCCAATGATTCTAGAGTCATTCTTTATGCCTCTAGAGTCATTAAGGGAAATCGGGTGCAGTGTTACCGCTGACATATTTTATTATACACATAATATATAAATTTATTATTATATACATATAATACTAGCGGACTCGGCAAATGTCTAAAAATAAATCATAAAATAGCATTAAAAAATATTTAAATAAAATAAATAAAAATAAATTTGAATAAAAAAAATATTAAAACACTATTGATAAAAATTAGTAAAAAATTGTGAAAATATTATTGAAAAATATATATTAAAAATTTTGGTAAACTTTTTTAAGAATTATTCAAATTATTATAATTAAGGAATTAAGAATTATTATAATTAAAATATTAAATAAAATCATTTTATAATATATACATTAGGAGCGGCAATCATGTTTATTTTGTATTGCCGCTTTCCTTATGGCATCCCTAAACATAAAGGTTCTCAGAAAATTCATCATTGCAAGTGTGAAAGTGATTTAAGAAAATTGATTATAACAATTACAAAACAACAAGGAAGAAATAATAGACAACATTTACTATAAAGTAAGCTAGTGATAGAAGCTGGCTATTTATCTTAATCAACACGTAAAACACAGCAAGGAAAACGCACGACAATACTGAAGTGCATGCAAATTATTCAATGACTCTAGAGGCATTGAGGGTGCTTAGAATCATATGCTTAGAATTCAGCAGTCTTTCTAATGAGCGATGAGTGAAAGCAGCGGCACTCGTCGCTCATCGCTGTTATGAGAATGCTACGCGTGGAAGTGGTTGTTGTTGTGCGCAACCGCACGCACTCGCACTTGGTTTTGACGAGTGATTTAGAAGCATAAAAAAACGATTCGCTGCAGGTCTCTGTTGTGATTATTATTATCATGCATAAACCGGTGATTCCATATCAAAACGCCCACGTTTCTGAAATCAATATTTGTGAAAATTTTAAAACTCTCTGTGTTGAAAGTTCTCCTGAAACGTATTAATCTGCATACCTCTTTTTTTATTTTTATATCTTTTTAAAAGATATACACTGCGAAAAATTTTAAAATATCTCCAAAAACACAATTAGTGCATGTATTCAAACAGCTGTGACTTCCAAACCGTTAGTCGTACAGAAAAAACTTTGCATATATTTTAAAGGCCTTGAATGGGTCTTTCTTGTGGTGTCCTTTTTGTTGGACTATTTTTATGAAATTCTCTTAAATTTTTTTAGACTGAAGTTATTTGTCACGTTTTTTTGTTATGTTCGGAGTAAATTTTTCACCTTTGGAACATATTATCGTTATAATACATTGATTCTTTCACAAAATTTTAGCTTGGGAAAAGATTTCTTACTATTATACCGAAAATTCCATATCTTTATATATAAAATTCTTCTTTACATTGTTTTTTGACTGAACTCCTCCAGAATGGCTAGACCGATTTTAATCAAATTTAGTGTGTGTGTGCGGCTGGGTCTGTAGATCTTTTAGGTCTAAGGTTTGACCCGGTAGGTGGCGTTGTTGTTGCTGTGGCAGTATTTATAGAGGTATTTGAAAGTATAACTCACAAACGAATTGCAAAATTGTCATGATTCTCTTCCAACGCCATTACTTTTTATGTAAACAAAATTACAAAAATACGAAATGAATAGAAATAAACAGAAAAAACAAAAATTAAATTTTTATGATATTTAGGCTTGATTTTTCGATTTATAAAACGTTTTGAAATTTTTACGATAGAAACTTTAAACAAACCCTACATTTAGGCATACCATATGAAAAATATTAAAAAAGTCATTTGGTTTCGATTATTTTTCCAACAACAACTATTTTTACCAAACTTTTTTGCAAAATAAAGAAATTCGTTAAGGTTTTTTTTTTGGAAAATTATAAAAATTAGAAGGGAAATAATAATAGAATAGATTGAAAAAAGATTGAACGGACAATTAATCAAAATTTAAACAAATAAAAGAATTAATGCAATCCTCTGTAACGTGACCGAGTTATTCACTTTCAAAGCCAGCACTTTAATTTTTGATTGATTTTTTTTTTCTATTTCACCAAAAAATAAAATTCACACACCAAATTTATCAGCCGCACACACACACACATCAAATTTGAGCAAAATCGGTCCAGCCATTCAGGAGGAGTTCAGTGACAAAGCCATGTACAGAAGAATTTTATATATAAAGTAATGGAATTTTCGGTATAAAAGTAAGAAATCTTGGTAGGCATTCTTTGAAAATTCGTTAAAAATAGTAATCGTTGGTATCACAAGCTGAAATTTTGTGTGAGCCTTAAGAATCAATGTATTATAACGATACTATGTTCAAAAAGTTAAAAATTTACTGCGAACGTTACAAAAAAGCTGACAAATAACTTCAGTCTAAAAAAATTTAAAAGAATTTCATAAAAGCAGCCCAAAAAAAGAACACCACAAGAAAGACCCATTCAAGGTCTCTAAATAATATGCAAGTTTTTTCTGTACGACCAACGGTTTCAAAGTTATAGCTGTTCCAATTTTTTACAGTGTATAACTTAAAAAGAAACTGTTTTCGCAAAAAGAAAAAACACAGGTTAAGTTATTTTCACGAGCACTACTAACCTACAAAGTTTAAAAAAAACGGAATCGCAAGGGTCAGATTTTGCTCAAAAATAGTCGAATTAATATGGAATCATCGATACGCGTCAAAATATGATGTTTTTACAAATAATAATGTTTTTACGATGTTTCAATTATATGAAAAGTAATAAGTACTTTAATTTATATTAAATTTAATAATATTTGCAAGCGAAAAATGATGAGCAAATCAATTAATTACAGTTAATTTATTTATTTGAATATTAAATAAGAAACATGTAGCGAAAACGAATCGGAACAAACGATTAATGAGTTAAAGCTGTTAATAGTTATTGTGGTATACACAGAAAATTATTAATAGATAAACAAAAAATTCAAGAAACTCAAGAACCTTTGAAAATAGTAAACGTATTATGTATATAATAGTTAAATACAATAAAACGTTAAATATAATAAAATGTTGGTTACACAGGACGTCTCAGGAATACGCGACACGCGTCAGCACAGCAGACATCAATCACTACGGTATTATAAAACTCACTGAATTATTACTGATCAAATTCAATGACCTTCCATAAAATTCAGATAATAACAGCATGATTTCCATTTTTAACACTTCCGATTACAACTGTAATAGATGAAAAAAGTTTTTCGAAATTAAAACCGGTAAAAAATTATCTTAGGATTTCTATGGAAAAAGAACGGCTTTCAGACTTGTCACTACTGTCTATAGAGGCAGAAAATCTAGAAAAACGGCAGTTGTCTTCCGCTATGAATGATCTAATAAATAAGTTTGCCGAAAAAACTGTAAATTTTATTTGAATTGTTTGGCTTTGCTTCTAGGGTCATTTATTATAATTAATAACTTGTGTAATCAATAAATATTTATGTTACTCAATTCGAGCATTTTTGTTTAATTTGTGAAAAATCTTTACCCTCCATTTGGGCTTTGCCGCAGTCAGGTAAATTGGCCCCGACTAATTTTGATACAGGGCCCCTCTAGAGCAAGCTACGCCACTGATTTTCATACTTTCATTTAAACTTTTGTGTCAGCTAATAATGACTTTTCATTAAAAAAAAGAAAAAAGAAGAAATTTTTCACCCTTATTACATACTGTTAAATATTAACGTAATGTTTAAGTTGGTATTGTTGAAAGTGAACAAAAATAAGACAATAGATGTGAATTTTTTTTCCATAAATTACAATAATGATGTGCAGGTTTATTTAGGCATAAAAAGCAATATTCAATTTAACAATTGAAGCTTTGAGTAAGATACATACGGGCCATTTTATTTCGAAATTTTTCACTCGTACAAAAGTTCATGTGATGGAAACTGATATATTTTTGAAATATTTATTTTCTTCACATCATGTGAAATATTGTGAGTGTTAATGTAAGATTGCATTAATATTAATTAAGGAGCTCATCCCTTTACAAAAAAATATTTGTGAAGTTTTAATAGTTTAATTGTTATTATTTATTTGTCATTGCAACCTTGATTGATCATGTCAAGGGAAAATTGCTCATGGTTATATAAAAATACTCCATCATTAATTAAAATAAAGCAATGAAGTAGCTGCTTTTTCGATAATGAACCGTTGCAAATAACATCAGCGAGTGATATCTTCTCTCCAGCAAAGCTTATTGAACAATTGCCTTCATATCTGGTAACTACAGCAACAAAAAAAAAACACCTTCAAAACGTTACAAATCAAGTGATGACGATCTATAGTAAAAGCATTATTCATCACTCACGATCTATAGTAAAAGCATCATTCACAGGTGTTCCTTCAAAATTCATTCAGGTGGTAGGCGCTGAAATTGACATAAACATATTTATTACAGCACCTTGTTGAGCACGCATAGCTAAAGATCACAATTTATGCCAACAGCTGCAAACAAACAAACTTATGCACATACACATAATAATTTAAAAGGTTAAACAAACACATTACTTGTACTTTTGCCATGCAAGAGCTAAGCTTTGGCTAATATTATAGTTTAACAACAATGAAGAAAATCGTGAAGATGTACTTTTCACCAACAGTGCCGATGAGTTGGAGTTTTCCCCCATGGTGCTAAGTTGGCGTTGGTTATCGTTAATATGGCTGGTGTTGTTTTTAACTTTATACGTGGATCCCACCATCCTCTTCTAGCTGATCATCATTGAAGAATGTGCATCGGTAAAAAGTTGCAGTGGCAATATATTTTTTTTTTTGTTTGAGTTATATTTAAGGAGTTTTTTATTTTTCCTTGAGGATGATTTCACTTTTCAAAGGTCACGGTTTAACCAGCCGTGCTTTGTTGTAGCAGATACTAGATACTTTTAGTTTAAGTCAGCAAATATAAATTAACGATTGCAGCTGCCTTATTTAAAGTGCCGGCGACATTTTTTGAATATGTTTTTTGTAGAAAGCCATTTTTCGTCTGATTAGCATTGGAGTGGTTGTGAAATTTAAGGATGTACACTAAAAAGTTTTTGGTTTTTTTTTTATTTTTTTTTTTTATTTTTTTTTTTTTTTTTAATGATTTATTTACAACAAGTTGATGCAAACGCTTAAAGAAATACGATTGTACAGACTCATTGCTTTGAAGTTATACGCATTAAATGCAAGGACCGCAAAATAACGATTATCGTTATCAATCAATAATTTTATTGCAATTATTTTTCGATCGACAGTTTTTCGATCGTTATTTTTTCGATTAGAACGTTACTTTTTCAATAAGAAATAAAAGTACTTTTTTTATAGTTACTTTTCCAATCAGATATAAAAATCATTTTGTAATCGTTATTTTTATTTATAGTCATAAATAAAAATTGTTTTTGATCGATATTTTTTCATTTAGAAATAAAAGATTTTATTTCGTTATTTTTCCGATCAAAAATTTAAGTTATTTTTGATCATTGTTTTTTCGATCAGAAATAAAAATCAATCGTTGATCTATAATTTTCCGAACGGATATAAAAATTTTTTTGAGCATTATTTCGCGATCGGAGTTTTTTGTTTTAAGAAATATAAGCTTTTTTCTCAATATTTTTTGATAATAATAAAAATCACGCATTGAAAAAAAATTATTGAATTATATTTTTTCGATTTGATTAAAAAAATTAATTTTTGATCGAACTTATATGATTAATATTTTGATATGATATGAAATTATTTTGATATGAAATTATCTGCTACTTTGTCTATAGCTATTAATACTGCTATATATACTTTTTTACAATTACAATTTTTCATTGCAACTTTCCACTACGATTTTCTACTATCGCTACTAACTATCACTATTTTCTACTCTATTTTCTGCTACTATTTCTACTTCTATATCTGCTACTATTTGACATTATTATCGTTGTCTACTACTTCTTACTAGTATTTTCTTTTCTGTTATACTACTTTTTCTACTACTGTTTTTACTACTATTTTCTACCACTATTTTGTACTACAATTTTCAGTCACTATTTTCTACAATTTTATTCTGTATAATCTGTAAAAAATAATGTGCTATTATTTTCTGTTACTATGTCTTCTTCATATTTACTACTATTTGACAGTACTTTTTTCAACTACTACTTTCTACTATCATTTCCTTTTCTGTTTTACTAATTTTCCTGCTACTATTTTGACTATATTTTCTACCACTATTTTCTAGTACTATTTTCCAAAATTATTTTGTAGTATTATTTCTTACTACTACGAACCTACAAAAAATTTGCTCTTAATAGAGACAAATTTAATAACAGCCAGGTTCTTAAATGTAATGGCACTATTTTTGGTGTCTTTATTAGCTACTAGTATAAAAGCCCGTCCTAATGTTACGTCAAAATGTAATTATTTTTTGCTATTATTATAGTGCTTTTACAACATACTGTTCTAAAAAATGTTCAGATTGAAAGTATGTTCATACCTAAGAGGCAAGCATATCACTGATAACTGTCAACATAATTTCTGTGCATTCTTTCTGGCTGAACATATCTTAGGACAGTACATGTTGGGAAGAAACTGCAATAATCGCAAAAAATAGCTACAGTTTGAGCGATATTAGGTGCAGAGCAATGTGCTTGCCTTTTATATATAAAGGCAGTTTAAAAAATATTTCCACCATATTTCTGTGCAAATCTTGTTTCTTTCTGGGGGAATGATACCAACATTTAAAAAAAAAACCGTCAGAGTAATTTTTTTAAATTTTATTTTCATGACTTTAAGGATAAAAATAAGTTTTAAATTATTTCACTGACGAACAAAATGACACTTTGCAAAAGATGCAGGACACAATTGTCGGTTACTTTTTTAAAATTATAATTTAATTATTTTTCATATTAATAATTGTGCAACAAATTACAGAATAACACAGCGCAACAAAATTTAAAGTTTTTCCATAGTCTTTAAATTTGTCAACGGTCTTGAATGAGAAGTGGCTGAATTTGGATCTGCTTATCACGATTCCGATTTTAGGTTTTCCCCATGACATGTCAAGTCAATAACTTATTCTTTTAAACTAAATTAATTTCCACTTCACACTCCACTAAATAATTTCTTATTTAACAGAGTTTTTCTAAAAATATACATACTCAATTTTCCCCCCGTAAGCATGTGATCAGAAGTATTTAAATTTTTCATATATTTTTAAGATTTTTCTGTGTAAATAAGTTCCAATAAAGTGAACCAATAATCATCCATCGTTAATTTAGTATTCATATCCTAGCGCCTTAATTTATCATGCGCGTCACTCTCGACGAAAAGATTTAGTGCAAAAAAAAATCAGTCGTGAATACATTATTTTTTATATATTTAGTATAAAACTAATCTAACTAGTTTATGGTATTTATTGATTGTCTTTTGAAAAAATATTATAAGCAAAGTTATTACAAATCAAAAAGTGATCCAAAATATATTTTATTACGTATATTTGCAGTTAAGTTATAAATAAAGATAAAATACAGTAAATCTTTCTAATGATGGGCACAATATTTAACACACAAAACGTTACGGTTGAGATTTTCATTGGCCCGCTCTAGTAGTTAATTTTTTAGTACGTTTTGCTTGCAGCGATTTTTAAATCTAAGCAAATTTTTTTTTATATTAATGGGAATATAATAAATAATAAGTACAATAGACTTAAACGCTCGCAATACTTCAAACAAGTTCGCCTGTAAACTGTAAACTGTGAGAGGTTAAAAATTAAGTACTTAAATGAAGTAATTTTATTGTTTGTTATCTGTATTAATTGTCAATACCTAACGACAACTTTTTTGTGTAAAATTCAAAATAAATAAAACCTACTGATGATTTGCATTAACCCAATCTTTTCATTCTTTTGTATTTTAGTTCTTTTTATTCATGTCAAACAAAATGTCAAAATTCATGTCAGATCAAACAAAAATCAATAAAAAAAATAGGTAAATATAAGGGGTTGTTCATAAAATACGTCGCATTGGCCAATTTTGGCCAATTTTGACACCCTCCCCCCCCCCCCCCCCCCCCCATGTCACACTTCGTCACAAAGTCTTTAACCCCCACCCCTGTCTCCGATGCCACGTCACACTATCACTTTTTTATATTTTTTGAGTTTTTTTTTTTTATAATTTAGCAGTTTGTTATGAAAAAACTAGAACACGTTTTATTTATTATAACTTTTTATATTATGGAAATAACAAGGAAATTTCACATTGTCCTATTGTGTTTGAACAAAAATTTTATAAAAAATGTAACCATGTGAACAGAGCTAAGCACAAATTAAAGCTTTTCTGACGTTTAAAACAAGAACACCAACGTAATACATTATAACTTGGATATGCGAAAATTGTGTGAATTGTTATGTTTGTTTTAGTTTTTTTATTACTCTTTGATGTTCACTATGAACGTGAAGTTATAACAGCTTTTTTCGATGACTGCTTTAGAGTAAGAATTCTCACTTCAGTTCAGCAAAAAACTGATTTTTGAAGTTAATTAAAAGAATCTTTTATACTATTTTTAAGAATAGTTTATAAGTTTAGTTTTAAGTTTATTTTTAAGTATAGTTTTTAAGTCAACTTCAATGCAGAAAATATCTTCTTTGCAATTAAATGTGTCGGGAGCAACCGCAGTATAATTTAATATTAAAACAAATATTCTTTGTGTTTCAATCCAAGCTAGTTGCGTTAAAATTTAGAACAAAAATTAGAATAATACACATAGTTCTAAGCTTGCACAATATTTTGAAAAGGATGCGTTGTTACTTATATGTAAGAGTTAAAAAAAAAATCTCAATAAATTGAAATTGAAATTGAAGTTGGTACACTTGTTAAAGGTGTTTCAAATGCCATTTATATCTTTGTTCGATTTAAACATAGTTTTAGCTGTCTTTTTTGGTTTGTGATCCGTTAGTTTTATTAGGTGCATTTTTTTATTGATAAAAAATGAAATCAGTATTAATTTCATTATAGTTAAACAATAAAATTTAATTTAAAAAAAATTTAAAATTTTGAAAACTGAATTCAAAATTTTTTGTGACGTAACGCATGACCTACGCCCGTAAATTTTTGTTTCCTTTTGCATGTGTATTTTCCAGCAACAAAATTGTAATTATAAAAATATTTTACAAAATTCGAGTGTGAATTCAACCTATTCTCTGCAGGTCGACAGACGAATGCTCTTACCCCTAGGCTACGTAAGTGCACTGACTGGGCTGTGTTGTTGATTAACTATTAAATAGTAGTTTTCCTTTGCATCCTTTGCGTATAGCAAATCTCAATGAATCAGTTCAAAGATGGCAGTGTGTGCTCGGATTGTGTCTTGGCTATAAAGGGCTCTGAAACATTAAAATTCCCTAAACGTTGATCAATTGATAGCAGGTTTGTGTTCTGTATAATGTCAAAAAAGCTTTGTTACAAACAAAAAAAAGATTATCATTTAACACGAGTGTTAACAATAGGTCTGTTGAAATACTTTTTGGAATTAAAAATGGTAAAACTGTCAAAAGCGGGAGAGTAAGAAAAATATTGTTCAAAAATAGAGAAAAATACAATAAAAAAAAAGGAGGAGCTTTTAGGACTGAAATTGTGTAAATTGTCAAATAAAGTCGTTTCTGCCTTGATGTAAAGCATCGGCAGAGCAAACGACATGCGAGAGACTTTTAACAATATTGATATTAATTAATTATATCAAACTAAAACATATATTTAGTTTTTTTACAATTTACCATTCATCATCCAAAATGTTTCAATTTTGATATTTTGTAATTTCTGAGCTGATTTTAAGCAGTTTGACACTTTTACCATTTTTGCCCTAAGAAGTTTCTCGGACTAAAACTTGCAACTTTTGATAGGGAGGGTCCTTTTTTTAATCTCTCGATTGCAGTCTGTTTTACCATTTTTTTCGAGTACGGGAAAGCTGCTCGGACTAAAACCTGTAAATTTGGTAAATTGGACTAAAACTTTAGAGTACGGGAACCGACATAATACCTGAATTAGTTTCACATTGATGGCAGCTGCAGGGTTATTTATTTGCAGAATATTTGCAGCCTATCATTGCACTTTCCAAAAAAGACACAGTTGAAACGAATAAATTAGCTCATAAGTTTTTTGTTTTCCAGAAACAAAAATAAGTCTGGCAATGAAAAATATTAACCTTTGGGTGCAAGAATGCAGAAATTAATTTTTTTACGCGTAGTGGCGGCGTAGTGGTGGCCGTGGAGCAGTGGGTAGAGTGTTTGGCCCATACGCCAGAGAACCCATCTACAGCAATACATCTACATTTAGATATGTGTGATTAACTTAATAGAATCAATTGGCAATAACTGTAGATATTTGGTAATGTTTTAAGGGCCTACTAAAGTTTTTTAAGCGAAAAAAAACCTGTATTAAAAATTTTATTTTTAAGCTACGGTTTTCTTTTTAGCTAAATTTTGTTTGTACATTATAATTATACCTATATTGAAGAAAAGTTTTTGAATTTTTGGATAATAAATAATAAACCATATAGCAGGAATTTGTGGTTAAGTAAGATATCTTAAATATGCGGTGAAAACGATTTTTCAGAGCTTGCTCATATAAAAATGAAAAAACAAATTATTACGGTTCTGCTAAAGTTTTTTGAGCTTTTGATCGAAGATTTTAGAAAAATTATGATTTTTACCAATTTTTGACTAAAAAATTTTCTCATTCCTCATTTTTCTTAGGTTATAAGAAAAAAGTATTTCTCTAAAATAAAAATCGAACGATCAAAAGAACCGATCATATTTGCTTAACAAGTCAAATCAATTTGGTACCGATCCTTGGCTTAGCTCTCGAGTAATGCTGACCACCGGTTTCAAACAGCCTTTTCAAGAAAAACGCGTTTAAAGTTCTTAGAAGTAGTTTATTTAGGTATAGATGAATTTTTTTTTCAGCTCGTGTTTGAATTTAAAAGTTTCGGCGGCAAAGAAATGAGGTTTGAGGTGCCTGGTATATTTTTTGGTAATTTTTTTTTTTAATTTCGTTGGCACCAAATGTGTCTTATCTTAAAAACATACAATTGAGTGTATGAGTACATTGAGGCAAGTACATTGTCTTCTCTTCGGATGATTGTGCTTATACCAGGCCCGTAGCCAGAATTTACCTTAGGGAGGGGTCTTGATAAAAAATCTATGAGTAGATATCAGTAAAAAAAAAGGGATGTGGAAATTTGTAAGCAAATCCGTTTTAAGACTATTTGTGAATATGCCTGTTTTTAAATAACCATAAGAGAGATGTGGAGAGTTTATTCAAGTTTTTTTCTACAAAACAATTTTGACTGCTAAGTTTTTTGATTTTTGCCTATGGTTTGTTGAAAAATGGTTCAAAGTGAGAACTTTTAATTTTCTTTTAAAAAGTATTATTCCGAAAATTTGCACAAAAAGTAAAAATTTCTGTGACAAAATTTTACTAATTCAACATTATTAGTGTGAACGGTAAAAATAGGTTAGATTTCTTGCAGTTTGTTAAAATCAAAATTAAAATCAGCTATGAAAAATTAAAACAATTTTTAATAATGGACATTTCACATAAAAGGGAGAAAACAAAAATTTTAGTCTTTAGATTTGGTTTCTTTTTGGCAATCTTACGCTTTCATTGATCCCCAGCTTGTGTACAACTATGTGAACCTGTGTGATCGTTAAGGGCTAAAATATTACTGTTCTCGAAAACGATTTGACAGTTTAAATAATACTAAAAAGAACATATTTCTTTAAGATCTTTAAAAATTTTACAGTTTCATTTTCTCATGATTCAATTCCAATAACAATTACTATGCTAATATTTTTTTTTTAATAAAATTTTTTGAGCAGAGGAATCTGCTCCGATAAAAGTCATATTTAAATTTCGGACTATTTTTCAAAAACCGTGATTCGAAAACTGGTTTTTGCACAGCCCAGTATCTTATACCCAATTTATTATTTAAGATATCTCATTAAAATAAATTCATGTTAATGTTAAAATAATTACTCAGCTGGTTAAATTTTTATAAAAAGAATGAAAAAGTATTTTTTTTTTTTGGATATTTAAGATATAATCGGTAGTAGTTATATTTAAATTACTTGTAAATTAAAATAACTGAAAACAAAATTTTTTGAACTTACAAATTGTTTTTTAATTTTTAAATATAATAAAAATAATTTTAAAAATGCCGAAGTTTAAAAAATTGTAATTGTTATTTTTTTCATGAAAATTTGGTAACATGATTAAAAAATCATCAAATCACTTAGAATTGGACTGTATAAAATGTTTTACAAACATTTTTTACATGTTTTACAAACAATTTTTCTATTGAGAATTTTTTTTTTTTTTTGTAAAAAAACATATTTAGATTTAAGGTGATTTTCCGAAAGCTGTTATTTGGTAAGTAAGTATATACCAAGAAAACAACAAAATAAAATGGTCAAACTTTTCAGTCATTTGCTTTACGTGGAATATATGTGTTAAATTTCGTGGTTCATGTATTTTTTGCACTAAACAGCTTTTAAAAACTAAAAAAAAATTCCATTCAAATAATGCTTTTTCAAAAGTTTTGGGTCCAGTAAGCTTAGATATTGCATACAAATTTCAAGCTAATTTTCCTCAATTTATAAAATTATATTCGTTATAGGTATAATTTCATATATATTTACTTTTTGAGCATTGAAACTGATTTTTAATATACAAACTCCTTGGAGATTAATTACAATATAATGATTATGACTTTTATAAGCTTGGCCAAAATAATTGTTTCATTATTTAAGTGGAGTTTTCAAGAAAATAGACATCATTATCAAAGTTCGTCTTAAAAAAAAAATCACATTTTGAATTTAACAGTCTCATTTGTGTTATTTCTTTATACTTTTTGGACCCTAAGGGAGGGGCTTGAACACCTAAACCCCTCCCTTGTCTACGGGCCTGGCTTATACTACAACAATTTTTATTTAATTGACTCAAAACTTTCTGAGAATATTTTAAAGGTGTTATATATTCGAAAAATATAGAAAAAAAAATTTGAATTTTGGTCGCCGAAAAACTTTGGTAGGCCTTAATGGCTCTTGAGAGGGGGGAGGGTGGGTTTCTAGACCTGTGGAAGATCCTTATATCTACGCCATTACCTTGAACATATTAATGCTATTTTTGTGGTAAGTTAAGAAAAAAGAAGCGGAAAAAGTTAAAGCCAGCCAAATGTATTCAATTCGTGGTCCTTTTAGTCTTTATAAAAGAAAAGTGAAAAGCATATCTAATGGAAAACAATAGTGATAAAGATTGTTCCTGTGATTCTTCTACTCACATCTTTTCCACAGATAGATACATTTAAAGTTAGTTAAATAAGTTTGCATAGCTCCTCTTCAACTTTATGTAATAATATGGTTCTCTTAACTTCTTCAAAATACGCATGGGTTGAACATGATAAAAAATCAAAATGATATTTAATTTTTGTGCCCTTCGATTCAAAATATATAATTTAATAAAAACTCACGATCTCTTGTGGGTTAAAAAATAAAACTTAAGAAATAAATTTTATTCCCAAGCAAAAAACTCGAAGAATATCTGTTAAAAACAATATTTTTTAATAAAACTCAGAGAACGATAAAACTCAACAGTAACGTTCCCTCCCAGTTACAAAAAAATATATAAACAAATTCAGTACTATCACCTCCATTTAGTATTCAAACTACGGCTTTGACAACTTATTAGCAACTTGCGCTTATACGTCGTCGCGTATGGGCATAGTTTCTATCCCTCTCCTCTGTCTCTGTGGTAAAAGTTTATTTACCTCTTTATTTATGGCTATGACGACTGTAGACAGGTCTTTAAGATCATTATAGCTAGCTACTTTGCTGCTCTTTTTCACAAATTTTCCTACCTAGCTTAAATTGGAGTTGGCTGTTTTTTTGTTTTCTTTACATTGAAAATGCAATTAAGAGAGGTACTCTTGACATTTATCGTGTTTTTATGTCATACCCAACTTAGTGGAGCTATTGTTATTACTGTTTTTGTTGTACTTTTTTTACTGTTACACTTAAGGTACTTGATGTGTGCGTGTGTGACTTTGATATTGTTTATTCATATTTAAATCTCTGTAAATCATAAGTTTATGAATGATCTAAAAAAAAAAAAAAATGTTAATAACTTTTACTTTTAACAAGTAAAGTTGAAAGAAAAACTCATTACTATTAAAGTTTTACCTCTGCTTATGAAGGCATATGTAAATTTCACTAGTTTTATATTCACATTTAAACTCGAATTCTCATTCATTTTCACTTTCAGTTAAATTTTCAGAGACATGAAAGCGTGCCGCTCATTTGGCTGCTTTTTCGGTGCATTGCTCTGTTGTGCACTATACTGGGTCAATGCAGCCGCTGAAGATGATCTGTTGGATTTTGATTTTTCCGATTTGAAGGAAATCGATTGGGACTATAATGGAGGCAGCAGCAGCAGTAGCAGCAGCATCAGCAGCAAGAGTAGCAACAAAATAACAGCAGCAGCTGTTGATAAGAAGTTGCAGAATAACTTGGTAACCTTTGAGGATAATTTCGATGAGGAGAATCAAGTGCATCCATTTGATTGGCGTGAACGCATATTGCGCACGGCACTCTCAAAGGCCTTGACGAACAGCGGACTGCGTCAGAAGTTTGTCGAAGTAATGCCTATATTGCGTGTGTTGTCGTCTCAACAGCGTTTGGCGCTGTCGGCGCTTATCTCGGCGCAGGTTAATGCGCGCCAAGGGCAGGAATTGAAATTGGAGCAGGTGAGTGAAACAGTTTTTTTTCCATTTTCTTACTTTTCAAGGTCTTTCGAGCAACAGGTTGATGATTTTGCCATAAATGAAATAATCTTAAAGCTGATTACAAGAATTTGTTCATGTTTATGCCGCATCTTGTTGGCTTCAATTGCATGTGGATAATAAATGCTTGCTGAAGCAAGTTTGTGTCTTAAGTCTTTCGTTTAATGCATACTCAATTTGAAGACCTAAACAAGTTCTGCGCTTAATTTTTTTGTTTGTGTTTCATTTTTTTCTCATAGGTTCGCATGATGTTTGGTGATGACAAAAAATTACTCATTCCCATTGTTTATGATATTGCGAATTTAGTACGTAACTCAGCACGAAAATTTCTGCAATTCGATTACGATATCGTGCCATCGTCTGAGTTGAAAGAGTTGGAAACGCCAATGTTGAGGCGCACATTTGAGCTGTCAGCTGCTGAGGAGGCAGCTGAAAAAAATTACGGTACTAAACCCAACCCAAATGTTGCATTAGAGGATGTATCACTAGAGGATTTCTTTGCTGAAATGCCCAAAGATGTGTTGGATCCCAAGAGCATCAATGAGGAGTTGCAGTCAATTAAGCGTTCAACAAAAGGAACAGCAAAGAAAAAGCCTTCCGCAGCAACAACACCATCAACAACATCAAAAACTAAAAAGTCTGAAAAACTTCTGGCAACACGACGTCGTCGTCGTAGCGCCTCTGCTCAATCCACTGAATTTGTGCATAAATTAATCCGTTCAATTCCACTGTCTGTAAATGAAGACGATTTGTTGAAGGGCGCTGCAGGACGTACAATGAAATTGAATACAACAGCTTTTTATGGGGCCCATGAAGTAGAGAAGCAAACTACAAAAAGAGCAACAACAACAAATGCAGCAGCTGTAACAGTTGTGACACCAACACCCACCACATCCACACCAAATGCACAGCAACAGCCGGAGCAACATCAGCAAACTTATCAAGATGTGGAGGATCTCGCCTTCGCCAGCCTAAATAGCAGCGAAATAACTCTTAGTGCCAGTACAACACCCACTACTGAGGGCGAGGAACCCTTACCCAGTCCGGAAGAGTTAATAGCTGGACCACGTTATCGCTTTGGTTTAAATAGATTGCGTGCAACGCAACTGAAGGCGTCAACAAAACGTAAGCGCGTGCAGGTGCGTGCACGTCCCAAGTCACCGTTGCCGCAGTCCTCGGCTCATACACCCGTGGTGCTGCCCAAGAAATGCGAACGCTTTACTGCATCGATGTGTCTGCGTGCCGATGATTATCCGCTGTAAGACTTTTAAATTCATTTTTTATTTTGGTATAATTTTAGCATTACAAGTGCTTATTTATTCATTATTTCAGTAAAAGTTTTCATTATAAAGGTTTCATGATAAGTTTTTATTTATATAATAAAGCTTAATTTGTATTGTAAATTTTTAATTTCTTGCACTTTCCTTTATTTTTATTTGCTTTTGGTGGCACTTAAGAAATGGTTTTTATTGAAACTTGTGATTATTTGGCTAATTTTTATACGCTTTGAACAAAATCGCAATATTAATAAGAGTTTTTTTTTTTTGAGTGGATATTAAGCTATAGTTAAATTTTTATGGAAATGTTGAGATTTATCAAACAGATTATAAGGCTGCAGAGTGTTTTGACGGTAATTAATAGCTTAAATAGCAAGTAATTTGAAAATATATTTTATAACATTAAAATGGATTGGATTTGAAAAAATATTAATATTTTTATTTAATATAAATATTTTATATTAAACATTGGAGTTACAAGTATTTTGCATTTAACCTTCTAAAAACTATCCCTTATTTGATTTGGTGCAACTAAAAATGAAGAGCTTGATACTTAAAATTTTAGAACTTTTAGGCAGACTTATAAACCGAAACATTTATTCTTTTGAACCAATTAAGTTTTGAAAAGACTTGTAAATACTTGTCAATACTTATTAATTAATACATAAAAATGTATTTTTTCTTTAGTACAAGTTTTGATGATAACTTGCCAAAAATAGAGAATGATAAAACTAAAACAAAAAAAAAAAAAAAAAATGGCAAATTTTGTTGACGTGCTTGTTATCTCTTGCTTTCTTAAGCAAAATAACTGATTTTAATATTTCTGGTACTGAAAAAGAAAGTTTAATCAGCCGTGATGCTACCACCATCTTCTTTTATTGTAACAAGCTTTTATTGTGCCATTTATGTTACTTTGTTTACTTTACATATGTATGTAAAAGCAAAAAATATTTAAACAGTTACTGAGAAATATTCGTACAACGATTTACTTCAAAAAATGGCACTATTCTTGATTTTGACGTAAATCATACCAGCAACCTTAACAAAAGCAGCTACTGATTTTATGCATGATTTTTCTCATACGAAATAATGTATTTTTTTATTAAAAAAAAAAAAAAACAAAAAAAAAACGAAATGGCCATTTCAGCCCTTGAAAGGACTTTGACCGAGCTTCTTATGATCAATTGTGTTGTGTGTGATGTGAAAATGTTTGCGCACAAATGATCGAGAACTGAACCTACATGTTTTACGCCAACTCCGAACTGCGTATGTTCTCAAGAAGCTTTTCATAGCAGTTTTTACTCTCTGAGGCTTGCCATTGTCTGCAGAAAAAGCTTTCTGTGTCGGATGGAGGATTCGAACCTGGGTTCTCTGGCGTAAGAGTCACACACTCTACCCACTACGCCACGACCGCCACAATGCATTTTTCTATTAGATTTTGTTATTTTGTGACTTTATTATAGAAGTGACAAAATCTAAAAACAAAATGTTCGTTTCATTCGCCATGCAACTGAATTTAAGCATCTAATTTATCTTTGTATGATGAATATTAACCCTTTCAAGACCACAAGGTTTCCAGAAATAAAACAAAGTTTTTGAGATCATCAAATGGTTTACTTAGCTTCAGTTTAGCATTTTTAAAAACAATTATTAAAAGAAATTTATCATTTCTTTTGTAATACCTTGGGACATGGGAGTTCCTATGGTCCTTAAAAGAAATTTTTTACCGTAACATATTGTTAGAACTTTTAAAGTAAGCATGAATGGATAATGAAAAAATATAAGAAAATATATATGTTTTGCGTTTTGTTATGATATGCAGCAAAGAAGTTTCTGTTTTCTGTAAAGCAAACTTTCTTTTTCAATTCTATGATTGAGAGAGGAGATGTTAGGTTTAATTTGTGTTTTCGAAGCAACAACTGTAGATGGGGCTTATCTCTTACGGGATGTAAAATTAGCAATCAAATCTCTGACAATTCAAGGGCTCTGGTGAAACTCAAGCGCTGTTAAAAGTGATCTTTTTTATATACTATATAAGACTTATAAGTGAAATATACAAAATGTAAAAAAAAAAGATTCACAAGTAATACTTTGTTTTCACTTTTCTATCTACTTCGTAGTAGATTTTTTTTTGGTTCATAAGTTCCACTCCGTCCATATGTTTGTTGTACTTCATTACTATTTCAGGGCATGCAATTTCAAGTTTATCGGTGGATTTTGCAACTCTGCGCTTAACTTTGCTTGTGAGTTCCGTTGATATAAAAGTTGTCAACAAATGAGCACCTCTGTTGTCTATCAACTTCATAAATACCAAGCCTTGAGAGTAGACTGACAAAATGTCGCCCCTTTTCACATTTTTGTGTAACGGTATGCTGTTTGGGATATTCTTTCTATTTACTTGATTAGTAAATTGATAGGTTCAAGTTGCAGTGAAGGAGAATTAAAGAAATTATTAAAATATATTTCACATCCCAAGGATGCAATTGATTCTGTGAACTCTAAAACAGCTGATTCACCTAAGCCGATATTAGTAGATTTAGTTTTCTTACCGGTGTATATATCAAATTGAAATAAATATTCTGACTCTGAATCAGCTCTACACTACATTTTGAAACCCCATCTTATTGGCTTTTTTTATATATTATGGCCTTTAAATTTTATCATGTGTTCATTGATTGCTTGGTATTTTGCATTATTCATTGCTGCTTGAAAACATTGATTGTATTGGGTTATTATGGATTTAACTTTATATCATTTCATTATTTCATCAGGATCATTGACATGTTCTGACATTTTTTCAGTAGCACAGTTTGTTTCTTCAATTTGCTCAATTTCTTTTCCATCATCAATATCACCATCGATAAAAATTTTATCTTCCTCATCGAGAGCTAGTTCAGCCATAAGTAGTTCCAAACTCTCATCATCTCTTAAATGGGACTCTCTGGTACCGTAATGCGTCAATCCTAAAATAAGTTTAGTAAAGCAACACTTTTCTTAGCACGAAATTTAATTTTATGGCCTTAGAGTTCGCAATTAGAAAATTTAATTAAATGCTACACTTGAAGGCCATAGAAACACCTGTGTCCTATATGGTTTTTGCTTAAAAATCTAAACTTTCTTTAATATTTTTGTAATAAAAGCAGTTTAAACACAAAATAAACTTACCAATTGAATATAAAAAATTGACATTTATAACAATAATCAAGCAATACACACGAGTTATAATGCCACAATGTTCAACTCACAAAAACTCGCGCTACGTGATTTTAGGCACGCTCAAATTTAAACAGCTGATTCCTAACAGGGTTGCCAAGTTGCAAAGGCTTAATTCATTTTTTTGAGAATCCCATATTGAAATATAGAAAAATTTTAGACTTAAGGATAAGCTATGTCGAACGAAAATATTTTTGGGACACCGGTGTCCCTTGGTACTCAAAGGGTTAAAGGCTGTAGGTATACCCCAAAGAGTGAAAAAAGACTTGGAAAAATTTACAAAAAAAGAACCTCACACAAACAGTGCTATAAGACGTATTCTACGTCAAAATGGTATTCATCAGCTGCTTAGTGTCATTTTATCATTGCATTTAGTCATTCCTTACTTCCGTCTCTTTCGCCTTATTTCCCCATGATCAGAAAAGGAGTGAGAAAAATGGTCTCAATATCAGAATGTCTGAAATTAGAAAGGAACTTCTTTCATTGACATTCTTTTAAAATTTCATTTTGGTTAGTGTGCCTTTTATTTGCCGGTCGGAAGATGAGTATTGAACAATTAGCAAATATTAAGTTTTGTTTTAAAAAGTGAAACAAGTTTATGGTGATGGTTGTCTATTCCGCACAACAATTTTCGACTTATTCGGTCGGAATGCCTTGGATGTCTTGGATGACTATGAACATGCGAGTTGTCCCAGAGAAGCTGTAAGCGATTTTATCAAAAATGAGCTAAACTCTTCGATGCGATAATAGAAATGTTATTAAAAATATATCCGCATCATCGACTTATCACATTCTACCAGAACATTTGAAGCTACGAAAGGTGTATGCACGTTTTGTTCCGCACATATTAAAAAAGCGTAAAAGGATAAAAACTTCTTGTGTGCCATCGTAACTGGTGACGAGAAGTTGTGTTTTTAGTATGATTCAGAAACTAAGCGTCAAAGTGCTAAAAAGAAAAACTTAATATTTGCTCTTTGTTCGATGCCTATTTTCGGCAACAAAAACACACTAACAAAAAGGTGCAATGTCTAACTTTAAATTAACCAAATGTCATTAAATTTTGGCAAAATGTCAATGAAAATATCCGTTTCTAACGCAGAAAAGATATATTAGATAGAGCCACTGGTTTTCGCTATTTTTGTACGAACACTTCTTGCAGAATATATGAAAAAGTTCCACATAAAAATTTTTAACAGATGCTTCTAAATCTTACAAACTAATATTGAAAAAAAGTATAAAATCGAATCGTGAATGAGAGTTTGTAATCATGCATTTATTTTTTTTCGATTCTATTTTCATGTCTTTGAACTTGAAGTGATAGGAAATATTTCGAAATCAATAAATTTCAACTACTTCAGGCAATGTTAACAGTCGTGTTAAATGAAAAGCTTTTCTTTGCTTGTAGCAAAGCTTTTCGGACATTAGCAGAGATACAAACTAGCAATTGATCAATGTTTTATTTCAGTTTGAAGAATTTTAATGCTGCAGTGCCTTTTAAGCTTTGTGTTTTATGCATTAACTCTTACTATAGGCAAGACACAAACCGAGGTGACACTGCCATCTCTGAACTGATTCTTTGAGATTTAATTAAGGCAAAGGAAGAAAGGAACAACTAATACATACTAGTCGATCAACAACCCCCTTCAATGCTCCTACATGGCCCTATACTAATTTTGCTCATTTCGCATGTTTTTTTTTTGCAAATTTCATTCTCTGTAAAAATTTCACTCCCAATACGTCAAAAGGAACATAACTAAAAAAATTTTTCTTACGGGCTTGATTCACTTTCAAGTAATTTAAAAAAAAAATTCTTTTTGATTACATTTCAGTTTTTTTCTTTATGAAAATTATGCTTTACCTGATAACTCAAAAGAAGACTTTAGGAAGAATTTCGTTTTTATTCAAGCCACATTCTGTAATCTACAGCTTTCCCAAAATTAGTCTGTATTTGAAAATGTATGCCAAAAAAAAAAAAAAACGTAATGCGCTTAAACACTTTATTTCTAGTATAAGTTCTATTTTAGCTTTTATTTTCCCCAAGAAATACTAAATAGAAATTATAGCTGTAAAGTTTGAAAGTAAATATATTTCGTATATTGTTTTTTTTAGTAGTATATAGTACAGTCATTTGATAGTTTTACCTGGAAAGTTTTTCGGGAGTTTTAAAAATTAGTACTTTTATAGACTTCGATGTGCTCTTTCCGAATTTCAACTTTGCCACCTCGTATCGGTGCCGCTTGCTCCGCTATAATGGCAAAACTGTTTTTTTGCTAGTATCTCCTAAAGAAATTGGATTTCATTTGAAATAAAAATAACTTGAAAGTTTTGAGTTTTTGGCACATTTTTATGATTTGTCGTTTGGTTTGAGCTAACAAATATGATTTAAACTTTACCTTATGGTATTAAGGAATTAACTTAAAATTTGTGCTTTGTGCGGGAACATATTGAAATTTCAAAATAAAATGAGCTTTATTGAAAATATCACGTTTTTTACATATCACATTCGTGGGCTTAACCAATGATATATATTCTGATATTTGATATATGATACTTAAAGGTTTGTGCTTTTTACTGTTCAACCTATCCACCTTACCTAATCAAACTAATGCAAATCGTTCTTAGGGTCTTAAATTAAGTTTTTATATATTGAAACTTTTAACATCCAGATATATAAATTATTTTGAAATTCATATTTATCATATTAAATTTTTAAATTGGCTTAACACGTTATATTAAAAAAATTTAAAGTAAAGAAGTTTGCAACATTTAAATTACTACTATCAAACCTGGCTTCCATCCCAATAATTGCATTAAAATGTTCTCTAAATAATGAAATTTTAAATTTTCAATAAAAACCAAACCAAGAGAGCTGATTATGGATAGTATACGTCGCCATAAGAATGCAATGACAGCACTGTTAGCGGAGTACCATGACAAGACCAATGATTTTGATTTCAAAGACGAGTTTGATGATTATTCTTACAACAAAAAACGGTATGTTCTCAGTTCTTCTTCTTACCTCTATGTTCAAAAATGTATGTATTAAAATTCCATTCCAATAGACGAGAGGATGACGAAGTCGATGGCAAGGGCGGTATGTGTCAGAGCATCGTGCGCTTTGCTCGTCCTCAAAAAGCACGCTCAGCATCTGGCGAGTGGAAGTATATCGTGAATACAGGCCAGCACACACAGACACTGCGTTTGGAGAAATGCAGGTATTTCTATAATTTCTGTGTTGAAATAACTTTTGTGATAGTTTTCGTTGTCCTTATAGCAATCCACAGGAAAGCTGCTCATACCTGGCACATAGCTATCGCTCACATTGCGCACAGGTCTACAACTATCATAGACTGTTGAGTTGGGACAAGACACGTGGTCTACACGTGGACATCTTCAAAGTGCCCACCTGTTGTTCCTGTCAGATCGATGGCTATCGCCAACAGTATCCACCACTGAGCAGTGTCAAAGGCAAGAACTATTCGCCCGCAGACCATTACTCGACCATCGGTGAAGAGCTTGACTATGAAGATGAGGAGGATGACGATACGCTAGGCTACTCACGTAACTATGGACAAGCCCATAATAAGCACCAAAAAAACACACTATCGACGCCATACGATCCAAGTGAGCTGCTGTTGGGTAGTAAAAAAGTGCGCACCAAGGTTTTTGCACCAAGTCCTACAGTGGGCAGCTATTTGAGTCCACCCAACAACGAAGACTACGGTATTGATTTTTCATATAAGCGACAACGTGCTGCTTCATCTGACTCCCACTCCTCCTCTGCTTCCTCACCATTGTATGGCTCAACATCCAACAATCTGCTACATCAGTATAAACGCCGACGTCCATACAAAAGTCTACTGAATGAAGATCGTGTGGACTTGGAAATCGCACCCAGCGAACAGCATACGGACAAAGAGGTAAACATTTTTGGCCGCACAAGCGACACGACTCGAGTGCAACCAAAACGGAAACGTATTTATTCTGTGCCCCATATAGCTACCAACACCAGCGCCGTTGGCACCAGCATCAGCAGAAGTAAATCGGGATCAACTTCATCAGCACCTGCAGCAGCGATTCCCGCATATTACGTTCCCAGCCCAGTCGACACTAGTGCGCCACGACTCCCTGCGGCGACCGCATCTTCGTCCGCTCCCACATATGTCACCCCTGCAACCACAGCAACGTCAACACCGCCGTCAGCAGCATCTCCCTATTACACATCATCAGCGATACCGCCCAGCTATCATATAAATTCCATCTATAGCAATAAGTATGGCATCGGAGAGGCTAGTGGTGGCGGTGGCTCAAGTGTCACTGGAGGAGGCACACCAAAACGCATTAACTACAGCTATCATCCGATCATTGATTTCTTTGAGAACAATAAACGTGCTGCTGCTGCCGTGGCTGCTGCTGCTGCATCATCCACTCCGTCCGAACTAACTTATCATCATACAATTCCGAATTCAACACCACAAGATATAAGTGTGCCGGTGGGCACACACTATCAGAGTAGAAATAGAATTGGTTTTGGTGCCGGTGCTGGTGATGAAACTAATTCGTGGCATCCGGTGGTAATGCAACCTTAGATGCCTTGGCATGACAAAATTTTTCGCTCTAATCTTTATAATCATTAACATTTCCTAACATTTATCATTAAATGTACTCTGCATGATGTTTTTTTTTATGAGCCTCATATTTATTTATTGCCGTAGACTTAAAAATATTTATAACAATTTTGTGGATTTATTTTGAGCTTCAAAATTGTTCAATTAATTTACTTATTTATCGCTTGTAAGTTTGTTTTAGTTTGATTAAGGCTTGCTCTTAGTTTATTCGGTATATTTGTAGATGCTGTTTAGTTCCCGTTTAACGGGCTTAGTTTTCCGTTAAAAGAAAATAAAATTTAAATACTTTATTTTCAAAATTTTAGATTTATATATAAATAAAAAATTTATATATAGATAAAATTATAGTTTACACTAACGTAGCATGAGATAAATTGACAAAAAATAATTATTGTAAGTTAAGATAAATAAAATATTTTATTAAAACAATAAACAAATTTAGATTTTTTTCTTAAATTTCAGAAACCAAACAGTGTTGGTTATTAAAATAAAGAATTTTAACTCAATACGTTTGTTTTTATACTTCACAACTCATGAGTTTGAAGCAGATGTAAAAAGTACTTATATAAATTATACAAATTTTAATTTTTTCAATAAATAGTTTCAAATTTAACATCTTAAAATTTAACATCTTATTAAAAATTTACCAAAAAATAATATCCGATTATTTATTTTTAAAATATTTTTACTTTCGTGATATGAACTGTATAAAATGGTTTTCTACAAAACTTAAATTTTTGATATGTGACAGTCTTGCATGCTATAAGTGATATTATCGATTTTGTCACGAAACCTAGTGCTAAAACTAGAAATTTTGATGATAATGATGATGAGCCTAGTACAGCCTAGAAGCTGCCAGTGCTTTAAAATTTGTAGAACCCTCATTTAAGAGCATTTAATGGTGCTTTAATGGAAACTACTTCAAATATTTCACCGAAATATGTGCAAAACACACAAGTGTTTAAAGTACCTATATACAATTACTGTGAGCACAAGTATTCGTTTAACATCCAATCAAATGATTCAAGTTCAAATCGAATTTAATTTTAATAATCATTTAAGTTTTCATTGCAATTTAAAGGTTATATTTTCAACAAATAACCGTGCTCTTAACAGTTTAACAGAGATTTTTAAGAGTTTTAAATCAAATCAGGCACATAAATTAATTATTTACAAGAAGGCTCTGTCAAGATTGACCAAAAACTTTGCTCTCATAATTTGCACTTGCTTGTTTCGCAAAAATACCCTGTAGGAAAATCAACTAATTTAAAAGTAGTTGAAAAAGTAGTTTTTTGTCAACCACAACTAGTTGAAATTCTGACTTTTTTCCATAGAACGAACTAACATATTTTGTATGGTGATGTCCGCTAAATAAGTCAATTGACTTTCGTCTGCATATATTTTCAACTTCTTGTTAAGTTAGTTATATTTAAAATATTTTTTTAATTACTTTAAAATAACCAATTGATGCCACTTACTGACGATGAATCTAAAAGCATAAAAATTTTAAATTTCTATACATCAAAGAGATCATTTATTTGACTGTTTTGAAAAATACATAAATCATGCCAAAAAAATCATGCGTGGTCGACACAAATAAATTCTGAAATATAAAATCTGAAAGCAAAATGTAAACAAAGTTAAAAATGATCGGAGTTTTTTAATGGAAAATTGTGATTTCGTTCTTTGTGGTGTTTTAATTCATTTTAAAATAATTCAAAAGTGATTCATGCCAAGCTTCATTGCCAGTTAATTCAAAAAAGGACTAGTAATTACATTCAATGAGCGCAACAGAAGTACGCTGCGATGGTAGATATAATTTCATTATTCCCTTCTTCATTGGACTATTTCTGCTTCCAACAGGTGATAGTTCCAGAAACTGGAGGAACTCTGCGCTTAAATGTGAGCATGCGTGCCAAGGAAGCCGTTTACAAAAACGGGCACACCACCGCCTGGGTACATGAGCGAAGGTGCCGATCCAATTGATCGGAATTGTGTGGATACTGCGCCTGTTATTTAACACGAGCCAGCTTTTTGATGCTCATTTCATTTCAAAATATGAGCTAAACAAGCGTGTTAGCGGGATTTTCCACGCTTTGCAACCATCAATCATGGTCGATGGACACACCAATATTTTGCTTAGTGCTTCTTATAAGTGTCAATCGCAATGAAGTGATGTAGCAGACTCGACGCTACGCTACGTAGTGAAAGGCGTGCGTCTTTACTACTGAAGTGATAAGGTGTTTGCTGAATGGTTAAGAAATGCATCAATTTCCTTACAGAGTCAAAATTGTGCAATGTTTGCTAAACACTACCAGTTTGTAATTTGAATATCTTAAATAATAAAGAATTTTTTATCGTTTCACAGGGTTTTGAGGCAGTTTATCAGTTTTAAAGTGTGTTTACCACGTCTGTATTGCAGCTCAATGTAGTAAATAAAAAAAATATGTCTTTTTGAAACAAAATGTTAGTGAGGCCTAAAGTTAATAATATTTGATGAAATAACATGGTTAAATATATATAAACTTGTAATCTAATAAATATTTGCAATTAAAACATGTCAAAATCAGAGTAGTTGCCGCCTTAATATAATTCAAAGTAGTTTATCAACCACTTGTTTTTAAGTAGTATTTCAATTACTTCATATACAATGCAATTAAAACTATTTAGAATTGAAGTGGATGCCACCTTAATATAATTCAAAGTAGTTCATATACTAGTTTATTTAAAATTAGTTTTTTAATTAGCCGTTTTTAAAAACAAGTTAATTTGTTCCTATAGGGTACCTATAAAAATTTAAAACACAAAAAAAAATTCATTGCATATTCTTAGGATCACACAGATTAACAATATTCACCAAGCTTTTGGTGTATTGTGTTTAGTACTGCCAGATGCCGAAGAAAATAATTCCCCTTTTTTTGCATACAAAATACATGTTTTCCCTGTTTTTAAGTCTTAGTCCCACATTTTTTTCACCAAAATAAAAACAATTTTAGTAGTTTAATTTTACTAAATAAACAACAATACATAAAGAGCAAAAGCGTTCATACCTTTACGAACAATATTAATATAGAGTCAATTTTAGCCGATTTTATCAACTTTAAAACAAATTTTATTAATCTTCAAATTTTCTTTTTTCTACCTATGACTTTTTATGTTCTAAAAATTCGGTAAGAATCAATTGCTACAAGAAAATTTTCACCGATTACGGTAAATATTATTGAGAGAAAAATTTTGTTAGGGGTTACATTTTCCTCTCAATGTCATGTTGAATTTGTTTTTAAATTGACTTTTTCATAATAATTGTATAAAAATCTTAACGAAAATTGAATTGCAGAAACATGATAGGCCACATAATATCAAAAGCTAGTATTTTGTGTTATTTCTACTACATTGTACCAGAGTAGCACCTGCTCAATTCAAGATTTTATTGGCTAAAGCGATGACGGTATGATAAACAAAGATTTCTTTGTTTAACCACAAATGGAAAAAATATCAAAAAACAGCGAGCAATATTTATTTTAATATATGTGGCTTATCATCTTTTTACGCAAATAATTTTTGCGCAATTTTTAAATTCGTGATAAGCAGATTTTTCCATTTAAGAAAATGGTTTCTAAGCTTGTAACCATAAATAGCATAAAACTACTGATGAAATAGTTTAAGAATCCAATGAGACATATTACCTTTTTTATTTCTGTTTATCACGTTTTTACAGAAATATTTTTACTTTTTAAAAAGCTTATCATCGATTTGCACTTCTGTAGAACTCTTTGGTGGTATCTAAAATCAAAACCTTCGTGAATTATCCTAAATCAGATGATTATTTCGATGTTAAAATTTTGTTGCATATGAGGTTATGCAAGAAACACCGATGTTTGTGTCCTATTTAAATTAAATATTATTGTAAAACTTGATAAAAACCCTTAAGTATTTTTTATGAAAATTGTTTGGCCGTTAAAGGCAATTTTTACATTTAAATTTTTTCTATGAAAGCCGCATACCAACGTTAGCAAAAATATGAACTCAAAAATAATTACCACCAATGGTGACGACTGGTTTGAAGACAGTAATAATAATATATTAGACGAAGATTTCATAGTCCCGGCTTACACTTTTCAAGAATTGACGATCAAGTCTTGCATTTGTGGATGTGAGATGCGGGCATCAACGTGAGAGAGGGTAAATTTAAAAGGGAATAGCAAAGAATTGATGTCAATTCTTGATTAGTCTAAATTAGGTAATACCATCGGATGATGAAGGAGTTTCAGAAACCAGTGAGGTATATTTATTTTCATATAGTAGCTTATTACATTATTGCAAAAAAAGTCAAACTAAAATTTCTTCGCTTTATGCATTTGAATTATACGAACATGGCTTAGGAGAATGCAACAATGAATTGCATAACGAAGATCTGAGATGCTTCCAGGACTAGTAGCCAAACCAGGTTACAGGACCAGGACCATAAACAAACATAGAAAACGAGGAGGGAATCGCAGAAATTGTTGAATAAGTTATAAAAATTAGTATGTATTGTTCCGATTTTGTTAACAACAAATTTTGAAAATAAATTTTATGCTTAAAAACGATAAGCCACAGGTTTTTTTTATAATTATTGGTTTCCACTATATCTTCTTCGTTAATTTTTCACCATGCTTTAGAAGGCTTCTATAACCAATAACTGCAAGTACTAAAACTACGATTACATGGAATGTCTATTTTATAAATTTTTTTAAAGATTCAAATGCGATTGTTTCAAAATTTTTATTTTGTTGTTTATCATGTTTCTGCAATAAGCCCTTCAATTGATAACAACAATGATAACAAACATTTTTCTTTACTTTTTGTCACCTCCTTTGCTTTGAGTTGACAATTTTTTTCACCTTTGTAATCAAAGCAGTCTCTTGTTACTTTGGTGACTATTGTCACAATATAAGAATAAGACTGTTAGTGGTCTATCATTTATCATCCATCTTTTATAGCTAGAGCATTTCATTTGAATTGAAAATATCTTGTTAGAAAAATATGCTTAGCAGAAACAATTTTTTTTTACTCTAAAAAAATATAAACTTTAAAGATTTCCCTATCATCCCCTTCTAATCACTGTTTTCACCGCCATCCCGTTTTAGTCGAAAGATCCAGAAAAACGGGGAAAATCCCGCCGCCTGGCAGCTCTAATTGTGTTAATACACCACTTAAAACAGAAAATGAGCACAATAACACTTTAAAATGCACTGGACAAAATTCAAGCCTGCCGTAATACCTCTCTAACACAATTATCTCACAATAATTATGCGCTCTTGGGCAATAATATTTACTCTCAAATATGGTATTTGCATATAATCCAAAATCAAACAAACAGGTTGTTCAACTAGATTATAAAACTTTTGCTAGAAATTGTTGCATTTAATTAGCTGCGGATCAACTTGACTGGCCTTGCATTGCAGAGTATCAGGTTCAAGTTGAAGGTTTGGACTACTCGTAGCATACAAATCAAAACATTTTAATATTGAATAATTGACCGAATTAATGAGAAAAATACAGAAACTTGTTTGGTTCATTGAACGTTTTATGATAAAATCAATGCTTTTTGATTAAAAGCTTTTATTTCAATCAATGAATGTTGTTGTTTGAAGCTTATTATATTTTTTTTTTTTGTTACCAGGTTCGTATTTTGTTTATGAATAGCTTTGTCATCATTGGTACCAGATAACGAGGTACTATTGCAGAAAAGTGAAACAATCGCTTTTGAGTAAAGCACAATTGCACTCATTTTATTTTTAATACTTTAACTTCTTCTTATTGTTCATATCAATTAGGATTAAAAATAGTATTTGGCCTCAAAAATGAAAACTTTTTATATAGAATCAGATATACTAAGATTAATATTTTACATCAAATCTTAGCAAAATCTTTAAAAAAGAAGCAAATGAGACTTAACTCTTAAATGACACATTAGTGAGAGCTCGCACTGGTAAACAATTTAAAGTGATGGTATTCTTTTTCTATTCTATGAGGTTAGAATTGTGTTTCAAGCACATGCTGCCTCTGAACTACAAGCTCCCAAAAATCAGTTAGTGGAAAAAGTAGCCAAAATAGTTAACCAAAAATTATTAACCCATTTAAGTCCGCTTGTCGATTTTTCGACCACTAACTTTAAAATTAATTTCTGGAAAAATTTTCAAGATTTTTCAAACTCTTCCCGCATATACACGGTTTGGTTATATTGAAATTAAAAAAAATTTTCAAATTTCCTATTTCTATTTATTCAGGTAAGCGCTGTTTTTCAGCGTTTGGAAACATTGTTTGGAAAATTTTTAAAAAAACCGACAAAAAAATAAATGAAATGTACAATAAAACTGTTTACGTGAACGGGCAGCCAAAAGACTATAATATGAGTATCTGTCGGTTTTGGATATAAGAGGTAAATTTAACTATTTGTTACCTATGTAAAAAAATTGGTGTTCGATTATATTAAAAATATGAGCTTCTTTCTAAAAATGGAGATCATGTTTGGGAATGAGCCAAATCGGATGAAAACCACGCATAAATCCCATACAAAGTGACTTCATATTACCCGTAAAATCTCTTTAAAATCTGCTCAAATTATAAAACTGTCTTAGATTTTGCACATAGGCTTTGATTTATAATATAGACCATTCAAAAAGTAAAATCGTTTAAAAATCTGCAAAAATTAAAGAAATGTTTAGAAAGTTTGCACATAAGCTTTGCTATTTAACATAAACCATCTCTATAATATTTGGCAAAAACGAATGAAAACCACGTCTACCTCTCATACATAGTGACGTCATCAAAATAGAAAAACATTCATAAATATTGTAAAACTGGACATCATAGCTGTATGTACCCAAGTTCCACACACTTCGTTTATCCAACCTTTACATATATTCTTCAATATAATGTGGAGGTTTTAGACTAGAAAAGTGAGTGTGGCATTTTACTTTTAATCGAAATTTTGTTACACCGTCTAAATTCAACCAAATTTTGCACTCATAACCTTTGGTAATTTGAGCAGTCTTAAGTTTATAAAATTGGGCTGTTCTAGTCATCGGGCGTGACACTTTATTTTTAAAATAGCTGCATCTACACCGTTCGTCTGATTTCAACCAAATGTCGTATATATATTTTTTAAGATATATCTTAGGTGGGATTAGACAAGGGGCGTGTCAATTGAATTCTAATCGAACTCCCGCTACAACGTCTGTCCGACTTAAGCCAAATTTTGGACACATTATTTGGCATAAAGATCAGTCGTTAGTTCATAAAAGTGGGCGGAAATAGACAGGGGGCGTGGAGCTTTATTTTTAATCTGTTTCCATCTACACCGTTTTTCCGATTTCAACCAAATTTCGCACATATAATCGTTTGTATAATGAGAAGTTTTATGCCTCCAAAAGTGGGGTGGGGTTTGGCAAAGGGCGTGTCAATTTAATTTCAATCGAACTTCCTCTATACTATTTGTCCGATCTTAACAAAATTTTGCAATTATATTCTTTACCGCAAGGAATTAGGCAGGGGGCGTGATACTCTAATTTTAATCGAACTCCTTCTAAACCGTTTTTCTGACTTCAAACAAATTTTGCAAATATACCCTTTGGAAAAAATTGGGCGGAATTGGACAGGGGCGTGCCACTTTAATTTTAATCGAAGTCCTTCTATAGCCTTTGTCCGACTTCTTTCAAATTTTGCATTTTCAAAAAAAAAAAAGTTATTTGGCGGACCCTTTACATAAACATTTTTAGACGGCTACAGGCTTCGAATATGCTTCAATACGGCCGTGGAGGAGAGGGGGAATTTTAGCTTCGGACACCCCAATATTCTTATATAATAACTTATTTTATTAAAATATAGCAAATATACGTATTAATATGAATATGAATATGAATATGAATATGAATATGAATATGAATATGAATATGAATATGAATATGAATATGAATATGAATATGAATATGAATATGAATATGAATATGAATATGAATATGAATATGAATATGAATATGAATATGAATATGAATATGAATATGAATATGAATATGAATATGAATATGAATATGAATATGAATATGAATATGAATATGAATATGAATATGAATATGAATATGAATATGAATATGAATATGAATATGAATATGAATATGAATATGAATATGAATATGAATATGAATATGAATATGAATATGAATATGAATATGAATATGAATATGAATATGAATATGAATATGAATATGTATATGAATATGAATATGAATATGAATATGAATATGAATATGAATATGTATATGAATATGAATATGAATATGAATATGAATATGAATATGAATATGAATATGAATATGAATATGAACATGAATATGAATATGAATATGAACATGAATATGAATATGAATATGAATATGAATATGAATATGAATATGAATATGAATATGAATATGAATATGAATATGAATATGAATATGAATATGAATATGAATATGAATATGAATATGAATATGAATATGAATATGAATATGAATATGAATATGAATATGAATATGAATATGAATATGAATATGAATATGAATATGAATATGAATATGAATATGAATATGAACATGAATATGAATATGAATATGAACATGAATATGAATATGAATATGAATATGAATATGAATATGAATATGAATATGAATATGAATATGAATATGAATATGAATATGAATATGAATATGAATATGAATATGAATATGAATATGAATATGAATATGAATATGAATATGAATATGAATATGAATATGAATATGAATATGAATATATGAATATGAATATGAATATGAATATGAATATGAATATGAATATGAATATGAATATGAATATGAATGTGAATATGAATATGAATATGAATATGAACATGAATATGAATATGAATATGAATATGAATATAAATATGAATATGAATATGAACATGAATATGAATATGAATGTGAATATGAATATGCATATGAATATGAGTTTGAATATGAATATGAATATGAATATGAATATGAATATGAATATGAATATGAATATGAATATGAATATGAATATGAATATGAATATGAATATGAATATGAATATGAATATGAATATGAATATGAATATGAATATGAATATGAATATGAATATGAATATGAATATGAATATGAATATGAATATGAATATGAATATGAATATGAATATGAATATAAATATGAATATGAATATGAACATGAATATGAATATGAATGTGAATATGAATATGCATATGAATATGAGTTTGAATATAAATATGAAATTAAATATTAATATGTATATGATTCAGAACCGGGCATAAACGAGTACTTCTGTACTCTAATTCCACATGAATGCGAATATATTTCCTCGTAATCAAAAAATTAGGAGTGCAAGTATATGGAATCGGACTAAAAAATTTCATCTTTAAGTGCATTTCGCAATTCATAAGAAAAAAACTGACATTTACCCAAAAAAAAAAGGAAATGAGTTCATGTACCTGGACTTATTTTTGAGTACGAGTCAATCGAAAGGAATTGTATATACATTTTTGAGTACAACTACTTGTGCTCTTACTCAAAATGGACACTTACTCGTAAGTGATATATTAATATTGCATCTTATATCTTATAAAAAAATGTTTAAAAATTAAAATAAACATATATTTCGTGTTAATTTTGGAATTAAAACATTTAAAATTCCCCAATGCCGAACAACGGCGAAATTGTATTGGAATTTAGATGTTTTTGGAAAATTATGACAACATGTACTGAAAGTACAACTTTAAAAATTCCCTGATACCAATATTTATATAGGCACGAAATCTAGTTTCTCTCACGTTTTCCTGCAATTTGTTCCAATGTGCGCTGTGTAGTTTAAAGATGTCTTACAACTTCCCCTTTCAGTATTCAAAGAAATTATAACCATGAAATTTGTTGTAGCTGTTGTTGTTTAATACGCTTTATCACAGTTTTCGCTTTCATTGGCAAGATCAGAGCAACAAACAACAAAAAAAAAAAGAAGAGCAAAAGAAAACTGGTAAGACTTGGAAAACTCTTGAAAATGAATTGTTAAAAAAAATAAAATACTTATAAATACAAACTTAAAGAAAAATTTCAGTTAGTTGTTGGGTTGACTTTGTTGCAGTTGAAAGTGCGTGGAATATATTGAAAGTGAAAATAGTTTGAAAGTGTGAAATATATAAATTTGTAAAATTTTAGTTAAAATGGGCCCAATGCAGTGCGGCTGCATCAGTTTCTTCCTATTACAAATGCTACCCACGCTTGGTGGCATAAGAATTACGGATGCGCCACCCACAATAGCAGCAGATACTCACGCTGATGAGTCTGCTGCAATAAATTATCGTGTCTCAGCACCAAGGCCAAAGGAGTCCTCGAATCGTGTACCAATCCATCAGCAGGATATACGCACAGGGTATGTGGATGACGATGCAGATGACGTTATTCACATCATTGAGCCACCGCAATACTTTGAACTACTCAAGATGCTGGTGCAACAACGCATGTTGCCGGCTGAAAAAGCGAAACATAAGCTGACAGTAGATGTACCCAAAAAAATACCTATCAGGGACCAAACGCATCTATCGAGCGAAGTTTCTTCCATTAAATCGCCGCCAAAATATCTGAAAAAACCTTTATTTAGGCCACCAAGTGGTTTGCCTTTTGAGTTACTGGCATCGGTGCGTCAGCGAGAACGTCTGGTACACAATGCAGGAAGACCAGTAGCTATGCCTTTGGCCAGGGAACGCATCAAAACTCAGAAGCTGCAAACAGTGTTCATAGAGCAAGGGTACGCGCAAAAACAGTTCGAACGGAGCCAACAGATGCAACTTGGGGCTCTCAGAAGCGGTGCTGGTCAAGTGCGCAGGAAGCAGCGAGTACGTCGAAATGCAGAAAAATTGGTGAGCGATGGAAAAGAGGTAAAGAAAAGACATAAAGGGACGAGTTCAAAAACGGCCTCAGTTCTTAAATCAAGGAAAACAAAAAAGACAAGCAAATCTAGGACGGCAGTCAAGCCGGGCACAAAAAGATATAAGGCGAGGAGTCCAGGGACGGTCGCAAGAAGACGGCTTGAGGCTAAGAATAAAGCAGCTAAGTTGATTAAGAATCGTAAGGAAAATGTTGCAACTTTGATACGGCGACCTAAGCGTGAAGCGCAGCAAAATAAGAAGTCAAAGGAAGAACTGTACCAGAAAAATGTCCTACTCAAGGGTAACGAGTTGATGGATCACTTAACGGCATTGCTGAAGAAAGCTACGTACTATTTACCCGAAACACCAGAAGCGGAAAAAGCCACCGAATCCAAAGCAGAAACCACAACCAAGAGAGAAGTAATGAAAAACATGTTGGCGCAAAAGTGGCAGCACGAAACACAACCAGCGGAACTAATTGGCGAAATGGAACCAACCCAACGTACAACAGAAACGGAAGTAAGACCCAACGGACTGCTGCTGCTGAAGGAAGAGCAAGTCAACAAAATAGTTGCGAACTCTTGGAATGTGACGCACGCTATCATGGATAATTTAATAAAACATAAAAACTCCACCAGCAATGAAGATGAGCCTCAGCTCGATGCTTACGACAATTGCAGTCAAAGCAACGAAAGCGATGAGATAGAAAAGCTACAACAAAGAATTGATTGCATGCGTCAGCAGCTACTCAAGGAAGCGTCAAACAGCACAGCAATGCGGCTGCGCAAGCGTTTTGGCGAACGCATAAGTGAAAAGAAAATGAGTGCATCGCTTGCGGTCGCCACCAAGCCGACCAATAGAAAAATCAGAAAACAAAGAAAACAAAAATATCAACAACAGCAACAACAAGGAGCAAGCACTTTTAAGTTCAGCAGCAGAATAGCGTCGCCCAAACAAACTCAAACAATCGACAACTTGTCGCTACTATACGAAGATGTCATGACCAACATACGCAATTTGTTGCAGGCCAAAAATCTCGAGGAACTAGAAGATGAGCTTGAACAGCGCACTCTAAGCAGAAAGCAACAGCTAGCTGCTGAAGATGCGTCCACGTCACGTTTTGCAACTCCCAGGCAGCTAATTGAAGACGCTTCAGATTCTGAAGACTTTGGCGAATTTAATCATTTAAATAAGTATCTCAATGAATTACAACAAATTGTTAGCGACTTTGTGCATCCTGTTAGAAGCAACAGTGATGCCGGCACAACCGAGCTAAGCTTGAATACGCGGGAATACGCTGGCAGCAGCACAATAACGCAAACGTCAATGCAGCCTGACAGTGCCAATAACTGGTATCTCATCAACGATAATGGGCGTATTTACCAGACACATTTGGCTGCTGAATTGCGTCCAAGTATTGCGGTCTTTCATCGCTTTCCCGACATACCGAATGCCCCGTTTTATCTTCAGAATCGCACACAATTGGCAGAGCAATCCACCGGTGCCATTGAGATCTTGTAGGTGTGGCATGGTAGTGTTTTGTCAGATGGCATTCATTTGTTAGTCGATAATGTTTTAGTGGCTTAGAATGTAATTTTTCTATTTTGGTTTTTAAACTAAATATACTCGTACAATATTGTAAGATAATAATTATAGGTATTTTGTTTTTCTTAAATGTGCAGTGATAAATAGAATTGCATAATTTTACATTAACTTCAGTAAATTTCTGACTATCAAGGATTGTTTGAAATCCTTCTTCTTTCCGGCTCGATGTTGTGGTTATGCTGCTGATTAATAAGATGCAGATTCGTAGTTTATTTCTTGGTGGGGGAGGGCGTGCTAGGATTTTTTTTATCAAACATATTATTAGGCATTGATGTATATGTGAAACATTTAAATGGAACATTCTCCACTTCAAATCCAGTACTTTAATTTTTATTTTTTAATATGACCTTTCTTAAATATTATAAAAGAGGTTTTATAAAACAAAGACACGGCTCGATAGTATCGTAAGTGTGAACGTAGAATTTTTTGTTTGCTATATCTGTGGTCACAAGGCATAACAGCCTAACTCAAAATATCGTAAATACGGGATGTTTTATTTTCCTTGGCATTGTCTGTTTCCCGGAAGTAGATACATGAATGCCCCTCTATTTTGCACAAATACCAGATCGTCTCTTTACGATATTTTGAGTTAGGCTGTTATTGTGACAACAGATATTTAAAGATGAATTTGTTGTGATTTTTCGTTTCTATGTTGGTTAAAAACAAATGTTTTTCAACCTCATGTTTAATAAATGAAAATAAATGTTTCGGAAAAATATGAATTTATTCATATCTTTTCAGAAAATGGTCAACAGGTGAAAAATTAAAAGTTATTAAATACTTATAATTAAATATTGTCTTCGAGAAATATTTAAATTTTATTTATTTAAGCAATTTATAGATAAATTCATTTACTATGATGATCAAATCGTTCGCACTGTTTCACAAATGTAGTTTTTATTTTTAGAAAATGTTTAGTAAATGTTTCGTAAATGTTTTTTTTTTTTATTAAAAATAGAAGGTATAGGTTGAAGATGCTGATGAAATGGTTGAGGCAATAATAAAACAATATATCAAATTTGTTTTTTAATTACTTCATTACTTAGTTATTTAATTACTTAATTACCCAATTTAATCACAGTGGGAAAAGTGTAACATCCGTAACGTAACGTCCAAGCCTTGGAAGCCTTGGAATTGCCTTGGAGTCTCTTGCCTTGAGCCTTGGAATCTCATAATCCTCACTAGAGTTATTTTATTATCTTCAAAAATTCCTTTTTCTTTTGTGATCGATTTTTTTTTTAAACCTATAAAAAATTCACCGAAAATTATGGAAATGCACGCCGACCTCCAAACAAACATCCGTTTTAAGCTACGTCTGAACAGCACTTTCGGTACGAATAATTTTTTCCCCCAAAAACGAATAATTTAATGTCATTTGAAAGTACTCCCAAAGCACTGTTTTAAATGAAGGTTATATAGAAATACCTTATTCAGAAGTCAACAAAAGCGTACATATATGCATAAGAATGAAACGTCTGCAAAGCAAATATATATTTAGTATGAAATAAATGTAATAATAATATAATAAATATTTTGAATTTATTATGATAGCACAAAGATCGTGCTCAATCTCTGTATATGTAAACCTGCATAGTAACAGTACGTACAAAAAGCCCATATAATGACAAATAGATGGCGTTACTAGATTTTTTCCATATGATTTTTATTTAGTACCAACCTTCAAACGATACGTTTAAAAATTTGACAACAATCTGACAATTGATTCGTGAGTTATAGCATTTTGTGTGCAACTATTGTTATTGAAAAAAAAAAAATGGAAAAAAGTGAATTTCGAGTTTTGATAAAGCACTGCTTTTTGATGAAAAAAATACAGTGGAAACCAAACAATGGCTTGATTAACATTATCCGGACTCTGCTCCATCGAGACAAATCGTAGAAAAGTGGATTGCTGAATTTAAACGTGGTCGTACCAGCACAAATGATGCCGAGCACAGTGGACGCCCAAATCAGACTGTTATTCCACAAAACACCACAAAAATCCACAAATTAGTTATGAACGATCGCAAATTGAAGCTGCACGAGCTAGCTGGCATTGTAAAGATATCAGATGGTAGTATTTACCATTTTACACGAACATTTGGGTATGTGAAAGCTCTGTGCAAAGTGGGTGCCGCGTGAGCATACAGTCGACCAAACACAACAACGAATTGGTGCTTCAGAGGAGTGTTTGGCACTGTTAAACCACAGTAAAATCGAATTCTATCGTCGATATGTGACAATGGAGGAAACATGGCTCCACTATTACACACCAGAATCCAAAAGACAGTTAGCTAAATGGACAGCAGTCGACGAACCGAATCCATAGCGAGCAAAGACAACAGTCGGCTTGTAAGGTGATGGCGTCTGTATTTTGGGATGCTAACGGAATAAAATTCATCGACTATCTCCAAAAAGGAACCACCATTAACAGCGATTATTAATGTGCACTTTTGGATCGATTGAATATTTGCAAAAGAAAAAGTGTTGTTTCACCAAGACAATGCACCGTGTCACAAATCGATGAAAACGATGGCAAAATTGAATGAATTGGGCCTTGTCTTGCCTACCCACCCACCTTATTCTCCAGATTAAGCCAGATTTGTTCCTGTTTTCAGATCTCAAGAGAATGCTTGCTGGAAAGAAATTCAAGTCCAATGATGAGGTAATCGCTGAAACTGAGGCCTATTTTGATGAGGAAGAGAAATCGTAAAATAAAAGTGGTATCGAAAAGATGGAAAATTGCTATACTCGTTGTATCGCTCTCGAAAGCAACTATGTTGAATAATATAATCGAGTTTTATCATAATTTTGGTTTTTTCTTACTTATCCTACGGACTTATTGAATGACCTGTTAGAAATACAATATTTTCTAAATACACATACATTTTTAAATGTATTATGTATTGTATTAATTTTGTTAAAAGTTAACAAAAACAATAACAAACGAGAAAAACAAATGCAACTGATATCCATATATACCAGTGGAGCTCACAAAATTTTACAAAAGAGTAAATGATTTTTAAAAAACAATATCAAACACAAGATATTGCGCATCGTAACTTTTGGCAAAGAAAAAAAAAACAAAAACAAATCCTGCGTGCGTTAACACTCAAGCAACAGATAATTTGCATGCATTTGTGGTTGTTTACGCGTTCAAAATTAGATGATCGTCAACAGCGGCTTGTGGTGCTGTTATTTGCATTTTTTTTTTGTAGATTGTGTTGTTATTTTTTATACGTGGTTTTGCTTTTGCGTAAGCGCAAAGACAAATCTCGTGATAGAAAAAAATTTGTATGGCGGATAACGCGAGCAATATGAGCTGCTGGATGAGCATGTCTGATATATACAGTACTTTTCGCTTAAGGCGAAGTACAAGGAACTGGACAATTGGTTCATTTTAAACGAAGTTCCCTTTAAATGAAGACTTGAATAAAATAATTTGTGTATGTGCACTAAGACAAAAGCTTTAGATTTTATGAAGTAGATTGGAAGAACTTTTTCATTACTATGATTTCTGACCGTTTGGTTTTCTTTAAACTACCAAACCAAGCAATATTTTTATAAAAACTTGATTTTTAGTGGTTGTTTCGAGCCATTCCAGCTCTCGGATGGCTATCGCTAGAGTCGGTATATTTGGGAAATCATCATAATAAAAACCAAGGATTATTTTGAGAAACCAAACCGAATAACTTTTTCAAAATGTTTTCCAAAGCCCAAATTTTTCAAAATGTAACGATTTCAAAAAAATTAATCCGACGTCCGATTTCACATGTACTTCTTCATGTATATGAAAAGAAAAAATAGAATAAAAAAAAAAAATCAATGGCTGCATATCTTATATCATATCTTATGATGAATGACGATAACTTTTGCTGCCTTACAATTACTATGAAGAATTTTTAAATACGGATAAATTTATCATTAAAAAACGTAAGGAACTAAATAATTATTGTTGAAAAATTATGTAATGAGTTTTATTATTATTTTTGCTATTTTGTTTAGGCAACAGTTGAAATTCATGCTGGCCTGAAATTGTGCGGGCAAATCTACTGCTGTTTCCAAAAACAAAAACTTAATCATACACGGTGAAAAATAATAGGCCTTCCCAAACATAATTTGTAGGAAGTATAATATGTTTCTGCATGTTTCTTGGAAACAAATAATTATAATTGGTTCACATATATTATGATTATTTAATGCAATTTTTCCTTATATAGATACTTAACATTATTTAATTAAACTTGTTGACTCCTTAGCACTTGTTGTTTGGAAACAATTAACTTGTTGCTTAGATTTAAAAAGAATATGTTTTGTTTTCAGCAAAATGTGTTTGCATTTCAATATATTGTAATTATAAATAGACTTAGAACTTTTATAGTCTATTTCTATTTATTTGCTTGGAAGTATAATTTCATTAAGAATAATAGGGACAAATATATATTAATTGGAGAATACATAATTTGGTTGTAGCAAACAATAATTTTAAAAAATATTATAATTTCAATAATTTCAAAAACGTTTTCTAGGGACAACATCATATATTTATCGATGATTATACTATATACTATTTACTTGGAAACATATTTTAGCAAAAGACATGCCAAAACTTTTCACTTTTTATTACTTTTTACTTACTTGTAACCGAACACTATTTAACTAACACAAAGTTTTTAATATTATATCAAATGTTATAATATATTAATTTATTTGTATTTCATTTACACTCACTTTAAATTCACATTTAACAAACACTTTTGCCTGCTTGCAACTTGAAAATATGAAAACACAGCAATTTCTTCAACCACACCTAAGCTTGGCAACAGTTAAAAGCTAATAAAGCAAGCGCATAAGGCAAGAAAGTTTTCTCTATTTTTGTCCAAGTGCAAAAGATCCAGATATATGTATGTCGAGGCACAACACATAAAAGAACGGAGTTCTTTTGAACTCTTTTTGAGTTCAACTGTGTTGGAAATATATTTTTATTGGGCAGAAACAAACAATTCTATTTTCTCACGAGCATATTATTGTAGACTTCATTTTTTTAGCTAGGACAATTATATTATGTTGGACACAACTAATATCTTCTTATATCGAAAAAGAATTTGTATGTAGAAATGTTCTTAATCATTAAGTGGTTCCCTTTAAATATTTTGTTTTTGAAACCAAACATATATAAACATATTTTTTCTCTACGTGTAGTAGTGCGATTTGCAAAAAAGTACGACATTTCTGATTCTTTACTATGCTTGCTCAAAGTTCAAGCCGCGGATGCCAGGTTTTTATATGGCATTATTATTGAAGTTCTTAAAAGATGAAACATTGATTAAAAAAAAAAAGGAATCCAATTGGCTACTCAGCAGACAGAGCTTTTAGTTTGACAATATTAAAGAACTGCCCAAATTTAATTGACTTTAGTTTAATGAATGCCTTAAAATTCCATCATATGTTGAATCTTTAACCCCTGACATCTATAAATACATTTCCAATAGTACAAAAACAAAAAACCACAAGTCCTAAAAAACTATAAAGCTAGTAGAAATAAAACCCAAAATAATGTTTAATCCTGCGCAAAGCTGTTGCCTATCTTTGAAAAGCGTTGGACCTGTATGAAACATTAAAAATTTACCTTGTTTTTTTTTTTTTGTTTTAGACTTAACCAACACTCAGGGGATGTCCCCTATAAATGCGTAAGCATTGTGTTGATTTGGAAGACGGGTGATAATTTCTCAAACTATTTATAAGAATTTATGTAATCCAGCTATTAAGCAATTGATCATAAAAATCTACGTCAAAGTCCTTTCAAAGTCTGAAATGCCTATTTCGTTGTTTTCGTTTTAAACTATATTAAACTGAAATTACTATTTTTACATTTTATACTACCTGAAATCAATTTCAACTACATTTTTCAAAGTAATGATTTTCAATGAGTAACAATCACAAAAAAAAAAATGCACTTAAAGAATTGATTATTGAAACGAAATGCAATTTAATTTGAATATATAAACCATATGTTAATAAAATATTCGCCAAACACTCACATTATATTTTATTTTTATCGCTTAGTGTAAAATGCGATCGAAAAATTCTAGGTTGTTGTTGTTTTTAAGAGTTTCATAAATCCGAGGAGATTTCGATAAGCTGAGTACCAAAGTTACATACTTACTTACTTACTTAGGTGGTCGTAACAACCCGTGTCCGGGTTTCAACCGACCTAATCAGCTCTCGCCAGGCGCCTCTGCTTTGCGCGCGCCTTCTCCAATCGGATACACCAAGTGCGGTTAGGGCTTCCTCAGCCTGGTCCATCCATCGGAGGCATGGTCTCCCTCGTCGTCGTTGACCAGCGACCCTCGCCTCGAGCACCTTTTTCGCTGGAGCTTTGTCGTTCATACGATGGACATGACCCAGCCAGCGTAGTCGCTGCACAGTTATACGCCGAACTACGTCAATGTCATCGTAGAGCTCATACAGCTCGTGGTTCATTCGGATGCGATAGTCATCGCCGACTCGAACAGGACCGAAGATTTTGCGAAGAACTTTTCTCTCGAACACCCCCAGAGCGGCTGCGTCAGTTTGCGAAACTACCCATGCCTCAGCGCCATAAAGCAGCACAGGTAGAACGAGCGTCTTGTAGAGTGTTAGTTTTGTCGATCGAGAGAGGGCTCTGGAACTTAGTTGCTTACTGAGCCCGTAGTAGCACCTATTAGCAATTATTGTTCTTCGTTTTATCTCCAGGCTGATTTCGTTTTTGGTATTAATGGCGGTGCCAAGGTAAACGAACTCCTTGACTACTTCAAAGTTATAGCTGCCTGATGAAACGTGGGAGTCTAAACGCCGAGCTCCCTTGTTTGTAGACAGCATATATTTTGTTTTGCCCTCATTTATCGTCAAACCCACTTTGGCTGATTCCTTTTCGATAGCGGCGAAAGCAGCGGTAACATCTCTCTTGGTTCTGCCGACAATATCAATATCATCAGCGTACGCAAGGAGCTGGACGCCTTTGTAGAAAATGGTGCCATTACAATGCACACCGGCCTTTCGTACGATTCCCTCCATGATGATGTTAAAGAGATCGCAAGACAGTGGATCGCCTTGCCTGAAACCTCTTTCGGTATTGAAGGTTTCGGAGAGGTCATTTCCTACCTTGACGGAGCTGCGTGTGTTGCTCAACGTCATTCTGCAAAGTCTAATCAACTTTGCAGGTATACCGAACTCAGACATTGTTGCGTATAGGCAATCCCTTCTCGGGCTATCAAACGCAGCTTTAAAATCGACAAAGAGATGGTGTGTGTCAATTTGATTTTCGTGGGTTTTCTCCAGGATTTGTCGTAGCGTGAAAATCTGGTCTATCGTGGACTTACCAGGTCGAAAGCCACACTGATAAGGTCCAATCAGTGTTTTTGTAATCGGCTTTAATCTTTCACACAGTACGCTTGAGAGAACCTTATATGCGATGGAAATAAGACTGATACCTATATAACTTGCGCAGATTGTTGGGGTCTCCTTTCTTAAGTATAGGGCACAGTACGCTGAGGTTCCAATCGTCGGGCATGCTTTCTTCTAGCCATATTTTGCTGATGAGCTGATGCATGCGCCTTATCAATTCATCGCCGCCGGTTTTAAACAATTCAGCTGACAGGCCATCAGCACCCGCTGCTTTGTTGTTTTTGAGTCGTTGGATAGCAACTCGAACCTCTTCATGGCTAGTTGGTGGTACTTCCACTCCGTCATTGTTGATTGGTAGCTCTGAACTGCGCTCTCCATGGGCGGCATAGGTGGAATCGTCGCCAGTAAGTAAATTGGAGAAGTGCCGTCTCCACAATCTCAGCACACACTGCGTATCCAAAGTTACATATGAAAACTTTTTTCCATGGCAACACTGAGGCGAATTGTGAAAAGTTACAATATTATTTAATCAAAATCAATATTTGGTGGACATACCGCTTTCAAATCATTAGTTAATTACTCTTTCTTGCATCCCCTACAATTGCCTTATATTGTTCATGCAAGGCTATTGTCTTTTAATGAATAATTTTTTCCACAACACGTTTTTATGGCAGACCATGGGGCCATGCTGGTATTTTCTAAAAATAAAAAGTTTAGCCCATACATACTTCCAAACATAAAATTTTATCCAGTGTAAAATCTTGCATCTATTTGTCATGTATTCAAAGAACACTCAAGTGCAAATGTTATCTGCTTGACGTTCGCTTGAACACTGAAGCCTTGATCGTTCTGTACGTGATATGAATACATTTTTACTGCGCTGACACAATCTCAAGTGTGCAAGCCCAGCAGTCTCGGGCATTATAGATGAATTGATCTTTGGTGATTTCTTAAAGAAACTTGCTGCATAAGCCAGGCTTGAATAATATTCTTAAACGCATCTGTCTTGTATTCGTCAATAACAGACTTGCAGAATATTCTTAGACTCATCTGCATTGGATTCGAGAGTAAAAAAAGAATAAAAAAATAAAAAAAAATCAAAACAACAACGAAAACAGTAAACCACGCTATAAATCTTCTCTCTTTTAATTCTTGTCGAAAATTCCTTAACGCGTATGTCTTGTTTTCGTTCACTAAAAAATTTATTGAAAATTCGTCAACTTCCTGTCTTGGGTCGTTCAAGTGTTTGTTCCCTATAAAGCTTAATTTTTGCTTATATTTCGGGGCTATTTTTTCATCAAAAGTTGAAACATATATCATTTTGTAAACGTGATATACTAATGGCCTGAATGACTGATATACCAAAGATTACAGATTCATATAATGTGATAAAAAACATGTACAATAAAATAATTAAAATCATAGAATTAATACAAAAATAAAAAAAAGATAAGAGAAATAATATTTTTTCTTCACATTTCTGTCTTTTGTTTGTTAACGAAACTTCCCCAACTATTCGGTGTTGTATTCGTGCACTAAAAATCTCAATATTTCTGTTTCCGTTCTTGCATGAATTTGGAACATTTTTATGATTATATTCGTCCATGTATTGGAAAAATCACGCATGATTCTCTTACGATTTCTTTAAGAACGGAACTACTGAGAAGCTGCCTGACACGTAATTAAAGCAATAAGCATAATAACGTCCACAGCAACTGAAGCATCAATCCATGATTTTTTTCATAGAAATACAATGTGAATTTTTCTTCTTTTATTTTGATATTTTGTGACTTTATTAAAGAAGTGATAAGATTCAAAATTAGATATTCGTTTCATTGACAATACAACGGATATTTTGGAATATATTTTATCTTTATACGATGATTATTAAAGGCTATAGGTATACTCCAAAGTGTCCCCCAAAAACGTTTGCACATGCTAGAAAAAATTTCTGATAATGACACCCATGCAAACCACGCAGTAAGACGTTATTCTACGTCAAAATTACTCAGTCGACATTTTAAGGTACAACTGTGTAAAATATTATTTTAAATTTGGTTTATTGCAAAGTATATAATGATTTTTAATAAATGGATTTTATTTTTTTAATTATTCATTTTATATTTTAGACAACTAATCTCTCTTTGCCAAGAGTTAAGGAAATTTGTATAATAAAAAAATTGTAAAATATTTTCAAGTGTATTTGCACACAAAGAAGTAGTACATAAAGTGTTTAAAATACCACAAAACATAGTGTATTCCGGACATAGACAAAAAAATCCCAAGTGAGGTGATCGCTTTTGTTTTATAAAATACAGCTATTTAAAGGGTTAAGGGTTCTTTCTTCAAATGTATTTTCTTATAAAGTATGAAATGTATTAGTTTCTTAATTGAAGTAATCCGTCTTAAGAAATAGGAAATTTTTTGAAAATCAATAATAGGAATTTTTGATTTATTGTCAATCAACTTTAATCACACTCTGTAACATGTGGAGTACTTTCTCCAAAAACCGTTAATACTTGAGGGTGAAATTTTGTGAAATTATTTTGTCATAAGTCTTTAACCAAGGTCAGTTTTTATGAGGCTAACTTTAGTTAGAAAGTGGAATCTCCGAACCAGTGGAGTCGCCACAACAATTCTAGATGTGATCGCTTCTATAGAACAGGTGATAAATAGGTTTTGCTGACAGTAAGCTATTTTATGAATACCTACATGTTTGTATTTTTATAATGAATACTTTAATAAATTATTTTATATGCAAATTTTAATATAAATAAAATATTTTAAATAACTTGTGCTTCGTTAAAAACCCAACATCGAAAGGAGTATAACTAATTATTTTGTTAAGCTGATAAACATCAATCATAATGAGATTAAAATTATACAAAATTAATGTTATTTATACTCAAATTAAGTTATACATATGTAACATAATTTATTAAATTTAATTAATTATTTAAAAAAGCAAGTTTTATTGCGCATATTACTTAAGTGTTTTAGAATGTTTAGAATACAAACATAAAGTTAGTGAAATCCAATATTCTTAATAAAGCTGTCTATAAATTAAAACCGCTGACTTAAAAACGAAACGCATTAAACATATTAATGTGAATTTGAGAACATTTAAATTATTGGTTGAGCTTATAAAGCTTATGATTAAAATTTTAATAGCAGCGTAGGACTACTGCTTTTTATAGTCGAATTTGTGATATTTTATTCCTCTCAGAACAGCAAATATATGAAATCAGACAGTAATGGATACCAACCAAACTGATGATAGTGATATCCTTACTTAAATTTGTTTTAATCTCCCTTACGTGATATTGAGTGACAATTTAAGCTTAATTGGGATGACGCACATATTTTTCTATCGATACAAGGTTAAATTGTTATTTTTGCCTGTTCCTCCGAATATAAAATTGAAGAAAAGTATTTGCTTCATGACCAATTTTTGGTTTGTTATTTCGCTTGCTACAAAATTTCTCTGCCTCTTTAATTTACGAATATGACAGTATCTATCAAAGATATGATACTGACGGAAGACTTGTACAAACTATTTTGTAAAAACTTAAAAAAAAAAAAACAACCGACTACAAAATCACTACAAAGTACAAAATAATTTTAAAAATACTTTTCCTTTTAATTTCTTGGTCATATTTGAAAATTTATTTAACCATATTATTATACATAAAATCTTATTATATTAATTTTTTTCTAATTTGTCTTATTATCATAACTATATTAATTTCATGATGATTACAAAAACTTTTAAGGTCGGCGCTAATATAATCAGACTTTTAATCAGAAGCGCCAACTCAATGCATTTGTATTCATCAAGAATTTAATATATTTATGATAATAAAACAAATAAGAAAAAAATTAATATAATAAGATTTTATGTATAATAAATAATATGGTTAAATAAATTATCAAATATGACCAAGAAATTAAAAGGAAAAGTATTTTTAAAATTATTTTTTACTTTGTAGTCGGTTGTTTTTTTTTTTAAGTTTTTATTTCTTCCTTTTTAGAGAATATGATAAATTTTCGAAAAAAGTGTATACACAACGTAAATACAATTGTTCTGAAAAAATATGTTCTATTAAATTCTGAAAGTTTGTTGATTATTTCAAATATCTGTCTCTTAAATTTAAATTAGATGTCACGTGTTTTGAAATTATTATATCCATTCTTGTAACAAGTGTTATTACCCTAGTGTCAATATTATTCGAGATATAGTGTTTTTCTAATATTGCCACTTCCCTTTGTTAAATGAGCGCCCACTTTCTTGACCGTTATTCGATATAATTGTGCCTATCTCGTTATTCATTTCAGTACCCCAGCGTCAATATTAACTGAGATAGTGTCTACCTAGTATTGCCACGCCCATTCGTCGAATAACGCCTACTTTATTGACCGTAATTTTTAATAATTCTGCTTACCCCTGTACTACAATAAGTTTCAGTGCCCTAGTGTCACTATTATTCGAGATACACTGTTTTCTAATATTGCCACGCCCAGTAGTCGAATACCGTCCACTTTCTTAACCATAATTTTTACTAATAATGCCTACCTCTGTACCAAATTTCAGTACCACAGTATCAATATTATTCGAGAAACAGTAGTATCTAGTATTGCGAGATCTATTATTGCCATGCCCAGCTCTCGAATACCACCCACTTTTTTATGGGCACCTCCATGCTTATGATATCTATCTGTTCACCAAAAATTATGGCAATCAGGCATATGGTTTAGGAGTTATCGATGTACATAAAAAAAAAAACAGAGAAACCGATGAACTTGAGAACCTCCTCCTTTTTGAAGTCGGTTAAAAAGCTTAAAAATTGATAAAATAAGGCATTCAAATTCAAGTTTTATTTGATTTAATAATTATTTCCAATGAAAGATTTTATTTTTGCTTACAACATACAGCTTGCCACAACAAACTACATTCGTTAAAAGTGATTGATTACTGATGCACATATTCACACATTTACACATTCCACCACTTCTACTATAAAAATTACAAAAATAATTGCAGATTATAGTACATTACGAAAGCAAATCACAAGCAAAATCTTAGAACACTGATCAATTAGACAAAAACCAAATTTTCTGCCTACTCAAATTTTATTGCTAGCAAAATCTACACTGGTATACACATGATAAGCAAAGCAGATTGTTATGCACATAAAGCAGAGCTGTGTAAGATTGCAATCATTTGGAGCTGCATTCTTTGAAGTCGCAATCAGTGGGTAACATTTTTGATTGCAGTATTTATTCAATTTCGATTGAATAAGATTTCAAAAAAACTAAGTCACCAATCATTTTGAATGATTTTGACTAATTAATCATTTTGTGCAATCATGACTTGTTTTCATTGTCACCATTCCTAATCAATTATTATTTGACTTGTGAATGCATTCAAGTAACACAAGTTCAAAAGCTTTTACACCAGTAGCGCAGCCAAAGGGGGGCTTTCGCGGTTTAAACCCCTTCCCCCCAAATTATCGTAGCAAAAAAGAGAAATGGGACACTATCAAAGTGACTCACACGAAAAGTAATCACAAGTTTTAATTAAAAGAATAAAAACCCAAAATATAAAATTAAAATCTATTGTCGTTGAACCGTAATCTTTTAAACTATCCATGTTTTATTCGTTCAGAATACATGTGTTTAAATTTTTTTAGTTGTAATTCTGACCACTTGGGGTATTGTTGACAATTCTTCGATTTGAGCATGGTGTGAGAAACAAGGCGGTACCGTATTTTCTCATTCTATTTGGTAGCGTATCTCTCTCACCTAAAATGTCCCTAGATCTGTTAAAAACAGGTGATCGTTAATTTAAGGGGGTCTTCTCATTGAGCAACTTTTTTTTTCAACTTTTTTTTTTGCATTTATTTATAGCTTGGGTAGTTGTGAATATGCCCCTAAAAGGATTTTTAGAAATTCGAAATACTTTAGAAGATACAGCCTTTTTTGTGAAGCAAGGTCTGATGGACAAGAAGGTGATGGAGGTAATAAAACCAGCTTACGAAGCGCTGTCGGCAGATAATTTGCTTGAAAGATGCCTTGGATCTGAAACTCAGAATTCCAATGAGTCCTACAATTCTGTTCTTTGGTCACTTTCGCCCAAACACATCAAATCAGGCGCACGCACCATCGAAGTGGCCAATTTCATTGCAACGTGCCTCTTCAACGACGGTTTTATACCCATACTTAAAATTATGGGTTTGATGGGTATTGCGATTGGCAAAAACGCATACGAATACGCACTATCTCGCAATGAAGACAGATTGAACCGATCAGAGACTTGAGCTGCGGCATCATCAAAAGCTGGTAGAACGGCTCGCAGAGCAGAGAGGGCAGCAGAAAGCAGTTTCTACGAAAAAGAGGAAGGTGGCCTGTATGGAGCTGGCATCGCCGACTAATATTTGTAAGTAAAAATTGTCAGCTCTTTAAAACTGCATTTAAACATTTTTGATTTTTTTTTTCCCCCAAAAAAATTACTTCAAACTTTAAACGCGTTTATCTCGAACCCACGTTTTTCGAACTGGCGGCCATGATATCTTCAGTTCAACTGAACCGATTTTCATGAAACAAAATGGAATCGACTCAGAATTGTCACCATTCTCGGGTGAACCTCGACCATAATTTTAAAAAATTTTTTACTATTTTTTTTTACACTAAACTACAAAAAAAAAACCCGAAATTGAAATTTTTTTTTTAATGGCCGCCATTTTGTCAAAAAAAATCACAAAATTAAGCTTGAGGTTCACCCGAGAATTACATCTATACTGATTATAACCCCGTTTTTTTTTCATTTCAGACGCTCCGGAGACCCGGAATCGTGGCCGCCGTGACGACACCTTTTTTTTCACCACCAACTTTGAAGTCTCATTACTTTTTGAACAGCCCACGTATCGAGGCAAAAAAAATTTTTTTATTTACTTTGAACCTTTTGTAATACAATAAATAAAAAAAGTTTTCAATTATTCTTTGCGTTTTCAAATAAGAATTTTTTTAAAAAGGGTCCAAAAAACGGGTTTTGAATGAGAAGACCGCCTTAAGCAAAACCCATTAGCAAAACGAAGTTTGTGAAACATGTGTTTTTTGTTAACTTTTAACAATATACGAGTGAGTATTTCATTTAAAAGAGCATAACTAATAATAAAAAGTTATTTAAAAGTGCATAAATAAAAAAGTGCATAAATTTAATTTAAAAAAATGTAGAAAACAACACGGCAATGGCGCCACCCATTGAATGACCAACTAGTGTGAAATGGCGTTTAGTTTCCTAGATAGAGCTGTAGTTGAAATACCAATACTTTATTATTAAATTATTACACATTCAATTTGTTACTTCATAATATAAAATTGTATAGAATCTATTTCTACTATACATTTCCACACTATTTCCTGACGATACAAAACCGCTGAATATGGTGCCATAGAAGTTTTTGAAAAACTAATTGGTTTTTATTAAGATGATTTGGAAGGAAACTTAATGATTTAAAAATGAAACTGAATTATTGGTATAAAGTTAGTAATAAAACTAGCGCTGGAAAAAAGACAATGTTTGAAGCCTTAGAACTGTGCAATAAAGATATATTTTCTAACATATTTATTGATATGATCCCGAAGCACTGGATCAAATCAATTCTCAGTGGATCAGTTTTAGTTAAACTTTATTACAATTTGGCATCACTGGCGATGAAGTGTCAAAATACGAATGCAAGCAGTGAGACGAAAACTCATCGAGAAGTAATTCAGATTTGCCAACTATGTTGGTTTTGAAAAAAAAATTTAAGCTTGGCAGCATTTTAAGATCAGAGATAGAGAAAGGAAAAGTGCTGGTTCTAATTTTTGTTTTTGCATTGTGAATAAACTAGAACCGCGCTCTAGATCAACGACCGCGGTATGCAGCTAATGATTTTCTTTACTTTATTCTCATAAATGACAAGTCTACAAAGTACATTTCAAATTTTTCTGCCGAAGTCAGCAGTCATATCTTTATGAAATGTAAAGATCTAAGATGAGCGCATCTTTTTTATTATAGTTAAAAATAAATATATCTTCTACAAAAAAAAAAAAAAAATCAATGCAATTGCTTGTTTTATAAAACAAGTTCTTTTAACAACTTTCAGCAGATCCATTCTTAAATGATAAAACGATATATTTTATATTTTAAAATGGAAGAATTAAAGAAATAAAATACAAACGCAAAAAAGAATCTTTTTAGCAAAAGAAGTTGCATAAATGAGAGAGGTCCATTATTATTTACTGTTGCTAATATAATTCAAGTTATTACAGAAATATCTTTAGCAAAAAATTAAATTGCAATATACGAGGGTGGTCCGAAAAGATTCCGACCTTAACGTGAAGATGACAGCACTTGTCATTAAAAGCTGTGTATCTTTTGACAGGCACTCACCTAAATTTAAGCCATCTTGGATGCGCATGTTATTATTTAATATTTTTCTTGTACAAATGTTTAAGTGAGTGAGTGTTTTTCTGAAAATGGAAAAAATCAAGTATCGAACTGGCCTGGAACTGGAACTTGAACCAGGTTGGGAGACGATGAACGTTTGGATGTCCAAGAACTGCAACAACTGACGATAACAAGAGATAGCGGAGGCTATGAATATGTCTAAAGAACGTGTTTGTCACATATTGAATCAAGATTTAGGCATGAGAAAGTTGCCCGCGCGTTGGGTGCCGCATTTGCTCACGTTAGACCTAAGACGTGTTCGAATGAACGCTATGTTGGCGCAGTTTAGGATCAATAAATCCGAGTTTTGGCATCGAATAATTACTATAGATGAAACTTGGACACACCATATACGTCCGAAACACAAATACAATCAAAACAGTGGACTGAAAGGGGGAATCGGCTACAAAAAAGCAAATTGGTTTTTCGACTGGGAAAATATGGTGATTGTCAAAAAACAGCTACGCGTCCAAAATGACTCAAAATTTGGTGAGTACCTGCCAAGAGATGCACAACTACATTCTCTAGCTTTTATTGACGAGTGCTACCATCTTCACGGCGCTGTGGGTAGATAGCGTGTCCCATACTCTATAGAGCCCTGGTTCAATTCCCACCTGACACAGAAAGTTTTTCAATTGAATTAATTTTTCTGTTCGACCATCACTTCTCTGCAGACAATGGCAAACCTCAGAGAGTAAAAACTGCCTTGAAAAACTTCTTGAGAACATAAGCCGTTCGGAGTCGGCATAAAACTTGTAGCTCTAGTTGTCGATCATTTTTGTTCAAACATTTTACAACACGCACAACACAAGGGCTGAAATGGCCATTTCGTTTTTTTTTATCGTTCGCTACCATCTTCAAGTAAGGATCGATAACTTTTCAGACCACCCTCGTATAAAACAAAGAAGTGAAACCATTTCGGAATTAAAAATTTATTTGTTAAAACAAACAAAAAAAATTATATTGATGAATCATTAAGAACATAACATTCAAACGCAAATTGACTAATAGCTCTAAATACAAAGCTCAAAACAAAATATAAATCTTTTTTGAGAATACTGCCAGATATATAATAAAAGATCTTTTTATTTAACTAATTGTTAGCTACAAAAACCATTTTAATGGGTTCACCCTCACCGTAAGAATTCAAACTAGTTTACTGATTTTTTATTTCAAGTAAGATTTGGCAAAATAAACCGTTATCAGCAAATTAATGACAAGTTTACTAATTAATATTAATTCGCTTTTGCTTGGACGACAGTAAAAACAAAATAAATTTTGTTTGTCTAAGAAAACTGGTAGATCAACTATCACTACCATAATATAGACTATTAAGTTCATTGTTAAAATAAAAAAGAACTCTTCCAAACATCTGCTTCTGGAGTAGAACTCAAAAAAAGATCAACAAAAACTGAAAACGTCGCAAAAGCTAGAAAATTCTTAAAAACTCAAGGCTGGCGCCTTCGATGCCACTGAGTAGCAGGGGATAATTTATGATTTAATTTAATTTTTTGTAGTGTTAAATATTAAAATAATAAAAACTTAAGTGCTATTTTCATCTCAATATTGCGCAATAAAAGTTTAAATACTAATAACTCAAAAAAAAAATAATTTAAAGTAAGAACACTCATAAAAAAATAGAGTCTTAATCTGGATTGAAATTTTGGTTTCTACTTATTTATTGTTTTGTCATAATATTTGATGGCATCCGTGGCATACTGGTTGAGGTGCGTGGCTTGTATGCCATAGAACCCATATTCAGATCCCATCTGACACAGAAAGTTTTTCAATTGAATTAATTTTTCTGTTCGGTCGTCACCTCTCTGCAGACAATGCCAAAACTCAAAGAGTAAAACTGCCATGAAAATCTTCTTCAGAACATGAGCCATTCGGAGTCGGCATGTAGGTCCAGTTCTCGATCATTTGTGATCAAACACTTCACATCACGCACAACACAATTGATCATAAGAAGCTCGGTCAAAGTACTCTCAAGGGCTGAAATGGCCATTTCGTTTTTTTTTTATATTTTTTATTTGCAATATATCATTTTCAAAATCTAAGTCTAGGTAAATTTTTAGTTCTTATCAAGGGCCTCTGCAGGGGGAGTCAAATGAGGTGCAGCCTAAAAAAAGACAGCATTCTTTTATTTTTGTAAATTATAATAACATTTTATTTGAGCTATTATAAATATTTTTTATATGTATTATAATATCTTAATTGAATTTGCTTAATTTATATACATTTTTCAAAGATTCTTCGCACTAAATTATAAAAGCAGAAATGCTATTCCTTTTTGAAATTATTAACATTTTTGGTATATTTTCAATATATAAGAATATTGCTATAAATTGGATACTTTGTTCAAGAATTAAGGAAGAAAGAATCTATTTTGATGTAAAGAGAAATCAATTGACGAACTTTTCAATTACCTATATTCAAATAATGGAAGTGACGGATATTTTTGCTAGTGCTGATACAAAGCTCTATCTCATCCCTTATCTAACTGCTTCATTTTGTATATTGAAAACGCAAACCAACGACAGTAATACACGAAAAGCAATACTTCTTCATATACAAAATTCTATTGCTTTTCGTGTTTTGCTTGTCGTTGGATTGCTTTTTCGATTTACAAAATGAGGCGGTAAGTCTTTCCTTAAATAATTAGTAAAAAAATATTTTTAAAACATTTTCATTACAATCGGTCCCATAAAGGGTGTTGATGCTGACATTTTAAATCGAGCACTACTTTTGTAACAAGCGTAGCGTAATAAATCTATGACAGCTGTCTACAGCAAGCATGAAGGTTTCACAAATAAATTCACGTTCGAGTGTAAACATTGTGAAAATTCACTACAAAAATAGTGAGCGGTTCACAAAACCCTAACACATCCTAACACATCCTAACGCATTTAATAATATATCTTAAGTTTTGATTTTTCAGGCGATTCATATTGATGCAATTAATCAATATAAAAAATTTTTCATAAAATTTTTATTTATATTGGTAAATTATTTATTGGACAAATTTTGGCATATTGTACTTTAGAGCCCAAGCTGAAATATTTTTTCTTATTTTTATTAGATGTATATGGTCATAAGATCATAAGCCTAATGGTGCAATAGAATTTGCCCGCTCTCGTATGGCTTACCAGATAAAAATCGTGAAAGTTTGAAAATTCAGTGCAATTTTTTAAGTGTGTGGCAGCTGGAAACTGAAACACTCGCAGCGAAATGTTCAAAATTGTTTTTTTCTACGATAAGATGATTAGCCCTTGTACGGAATGTTCAAAACAACAAAACAGGGCAAACAATTTTATCACAAAAAAAAAAAAAAAACTATTTTGGCCATTTCGCTCGATTTTTCTGTTTCCATCTTCCAAACACTTAAAAAATTGCACTGAATTTTCAAATTTTACGATTTCTATCTCGTAAACCATACAAGAGCGGTCCAATTTTATTGCAGCGTTAGGATAAGTAGGCCCATATACATCTAATAAAAATAAAAAAAAATATTTGAGCTTGGGCTCTAAAGTACAATTATTCCTAAATTTTATATATATGGGTAAATTTCAAAATAAACGGCCTTCCTCTGTCTCTGCTTTATCCAGTCTTCTCTTTCAAAAGATATGTACAAAAATAAACTAAAAAAAACTGTTGTAAAATAAAAACAATATATAAGAAACAAAGCGTTTCTTCTTCACAACAGTGGCAATGTTAAAATTTAACTATATTAAAGTTGGAAAAAAAATTTCAGTTCAAAAATTTATTTTGTCATATTCTACTTACTTACTTACTTAGGTGGCCATAACAACCCGTGTTCGAGTCTCGGCCGACCTCATCAGCTCTCGCCAGGTGTCTCTGCTTTGCCCGCGCCTTCTCCAATCGGATACACCAAGTGCGATTAGGGCTTCCTCGGCCTGGGCCACCCATCCAATGATACTCGCCTCGAGCACTTTTTTCGCTGGAGCTTCATCGTCTATATGATGGACATGACCCAGCCAGCGTAGTCGCTGAACAGTTATACACCGAACTATGTCAATGCCTTCGTAGACCTCATACAGCTCGTTGTTCATTCGGATGCGATAGTCATCACTGACTCGAACAGAACCGAAGATTTTGCGCAGAACTTTTCTCTCGAACACCCCCAGAGCTGATGCGTCAGTTTGCGAAACTACCCATGCCTCAGCGCCATAAAGAAGCACAGGTACAAGGAGCGTCTTGTAGAGAGTTAGTTTTGCCGATCGAGAGAGGGCTCTGGAACTTAGCTGCTTACTGAGCCCGTAGTGGCACCTATTAGCAATTTTTGTTCTTCGCTTTATCTCCAGGCTGATTTCGTTGTTGGTATTGATGGCGGTGCCTAGGTATACGAACTGCTTGACTACTTCAAAGTTATAGCTGTCAGATAAAACGTGGGAGTCTAGACGTCGCACTCCCCTGTTTGTAGACAGCATATACTTTGTTTTATCCTCATTTATCGTCAAACTTTGGCTGATTCCTTTTCGATAGCGGGGAAATCAGCGGTAACAACTCTCTTGGTTCTGCCGACAATATCAATATCATCAGCGAACGCAAGGAGTTGGACACCTTTATAGAAAATAGTGTCATTACGATGCACAGCGGCCTTTCCTACGATCCCCTCCATGATGATGTTGAAAAGATCGCAAGACTGTGGATCGCCTTGTCTGGAACCTCTTTCGGTATTAAAGGTTTCGGAGAGGTCATTTCCTACCTTGACGGAGCTGCATGTGTTGCTCAACGTCATCCTGCAAAGTCTTACTAATTTTGCAGGTATACCGAACTCAGACATTGTTGCGTATAGGCAATCCCTTCTCGGGCTATTGAACGTAGCTTTGTGATCGACAAATAGATGATGTGTGTCAATTTGGTCTTCGTGGGTTTTTTTCGGGATTTGTCGTAGCGTGAAAATCTGGTCTATGGTGGATTTTCCAGGTCGAAAGCCACACTGATAAAGTTCAATCAGTGTTTTTGTAATCGGCATTAAGGCGGTCTTCTAATTCAAAACCCGTTTTTTGGACCCTTTTTAAAAAAATTCTTATTTGAAAACGCAAAGAATAATTGAAAACTTTTTTTATTTATTGTATTACAAAAGGTTCAAAGTAAATAAAAAAATTTTTTTGCCTCGATACGTGGGCTGTTCAAAAAGTAATGAGACTTCAAATTTGGTGGTGAAAAAAAAGGTGTCGTCACGGCGGCCACGATTCCGGGTCTCCGGAGCGTCTGAAATGAAAAAAAAGAACGGGGTTATAATCAGTATAGATGTAATTCTCGGGTGAACCTCAAGCTTAATTTTGTGATTTTTTTTTGACAAAATGGCGGCCATTCAAAAAAAAATTTCAATTTCGGGTTTTTTTTTGTAGTTTAGTGTAAAAAAAAATAGTAAAAAATTTTTTAAAATTATGGTCGAGGTTCACCCGAGAATGGTGACAATTCTGCGTCGATTCCACTTTGTTTCATGAAAATCGGTTCAGTTGAACTGGAGATATCATGGCCGCCAGTTCGAAAAACGTGGGTTCGAGATAAACGCGTTTAAAGTTTGAAGTAATTTTTTTATAGCTCATTTTGACGAAGACCTTGCTTCACAAAACAGGCTGTATCTTCTAAAGTATTTCGAATTTCTAAAAATCCTTTTAGGGGCATATTCACACCTACCCAAGCTAGAAATAAATGCAAAAAAAAAGTCAAAAAAAAAAAAGTTGCTCAATGAGAAGACCGCCTTAATCTTTCACACAGTACGCTTGAGAGAACCTTTTTATGCGATGTCATATTAATTTTTTTTAAAATTCACCCAAATTTACCCTTTGGGGAACGGAGAACCTCCTTTCCACTGTGGAAAATTCTGCGTACACCTATGATTCTTACCAAACTAAAATCCAAGTCATATCAAACAAAAAGTTAAGCTTATGTTCTTAAAAATTAATTGTAAACAATTCACTTAATTGAAGCAATAGACGTGTATTGTTTACTCTTGTTTAAATACCAAAGGTTAGAAAATAACTTAACTTCTATTAATTTTTTCGTATTGTTCTAATTCATGTTTTGGTTCTCATCGGATTCGTTTTATAATTATTTGCAACTTGCCGATGTTTAATCATTTGTTGCCATTATTATTTTAACGTTAAGATATATAATTAAATTAGCTAAAGTGACAATTGTTCGCTGATTTTTAGCATCAATTAAATATAAACCTGCTAACAAGTTTCACTACATTATTGTTTTAGCACACTGACCGAGAAAAGCATGCGCACACTTGTTAAACATTCAGTTATTGAGTTATGTGTGTTGTTATAGAAATTTGCTGTGGTTTTTGATGTTAGTAATAAAAATTAATAATTTATCGTCTAATGCTGGCTAGTTTTAGTTTTTATATTGAGCTTCAGATTGACGTCTGAGCATCTACATTATAAGCTTAGTTCAAAGTTTACCTTAAAAGAAACTCTTTAACAATAATTGTTTATTGTTTTATTTATTTAGATTATTTATTTATATTATCTTATTCGATAATTATTAACTTAATGGTGTCCCAAGAGACACATTTTTAATCGGGCAATACTTTTTTGTGACAAGGATAGAGTACCAAATTTATAACACGTGTTGAAAACAGGGATGGAGGCTTAGTCGTGGAAAAATTTACGGTCGAGCAACACGTTTTCCCATTTTGTACTACAAAAATAAAAAATTTTGCGGAGACGGTTCGCATACTTCTCGGTTATCATAACGCACGCATCGTCTCATAACACTGTGGTCAATTTAATCAGTAATTTTGAGTCCACTGGCTCTTTTGTGGACGCGAAAAGGAATGGTTGTCCCCGTTCCGGCCGTTTGGGCAAAAATAGAAATCCAAATGTCCATTGCAGAAATTGATCCAGAAATAAGCCAGAATGTCATTGAAAATTTAATGAAAAGGGCTCGAGTGTGCAAGAAAGGTGGATGCGGTTATTTTAGCACTTTTTTATTCTACTAATAACCTCCACATATTTTCTTAATAATTCAATAAAAAGTCACCGACATTTCAGCAAAATAGTGACTTTTGGGACATCCTTTACTAGTAAGCGTGTACGGCGTTAAAACGTTAATTATATGATATAAAATATATACCGGGTGTCCCGCAATTGAGTGCAACTATTTCCGGAGCTGAAACGTTATGTTGAGCTGAGCAAAAAATCGTATGGGAGGGTGGTCTATTTTCACATGCTTAGGAGCTAAAGGGTTAATTAATATTTCCCGACCTTGGTTTACGTTATTGTTTCTAGCAGAAAAACTAACTTACATAAAACTTATTATAAGAAGCGATGTTTTGATAGCATCGCCAGTTTCGTGAGTGTATGCTTTATAATCTTTCTTCGGCGAAACAGCTCGAATTTTTTAGATACTTATACTTTAGAAGCAATTTATACATGGATAGTGCGGTCGAAGTTGGAAAACGTTTCTCTCGCTTGGAGTCCTTTTTATGATACCCATATTTTACGTCTTCAAAACGAAATTCAAAGATATTCATTCACATTGCTCTTAGAACTCTTCATTTTGAGGATCCTATATCCTCTTATAGTGCATGTTGTTTACTGATTCACTTAAAATCTCTCGAAAGTAGACGAACAATTGCGTCACTTTTATTTATTTTTGATCTTATATCGGGGGCTATTGATTTTCCTTCAATCAATGAAAATTAAATATTTCTGACGGTTTTGGTCGTATAAGACTGAAATTTGGTAATTAAGCATGCTCACCGTCGGCAACTGAACTAAAAATGGGAGTGGTGGCACTATATTTACGCCCAGTTTTAAGAAATCATTAGCTCAAAAACTTCTGGCAGTAAATTGTTTTCGACCACGACATGGTTTACGGGATACGGGAGTAATGATTGCCACACCTTCTTTCACCGCCCACAAATAAAAAAGTATGGTTGCTGGAGCGTCCGTGGCGAAACCGCGGGTCCTGCTAGTAAATTATAAAAAAGGTGTTATAATATTTTGTGACAGTATGGCACGCGGAAAAACTTTAAGTTCGGAGGAAAAAGTTTAAATTGAGGTGTACAAAGAGCAAAACTTAAGTACTCGTGAAATCGCTAGCAGAGTCGGTAGAAGTCAAAATGTAGTATGTAATTTTTTTAAAAATAAGATCGGCTATGGAGAAAACATGAAAGGACGTACATATTCTGCAGTATCAGCTGCATATTAGGGAGCAATTATTCGGAAACCCTCCAACTCTTGCCTTTCAGCATCAAAAATTAGGCAAGAAGCTGGGGTAAGCGCCAGTCTTTCAACCATGCGACGCGTAATTAACATCGTTCAGCACCTAACAAGTAGTAAGATTAAGAAACAACCGCCACTATACCCTGAACGGAAAGAAAATTGGTTGAATTTTTGTAAGAATCACATGACTTGGAAGAGAGAATGGCAGCACGTAGTTTTCCTAGACGAAAAGAAATTCAATTTGGATGAACCGGATAAAGCCGGACTTAAAACTATTACTTTCATGATCTACGAAAAGAGGAACTTTTTTGAACTCGGCACCATAGCCCATAGCCGCGAGGGAGGTGTAATGGTTTGGGGGGCTACAACATATTTTAGAACCATTAAAATGGAGTTTCCAAGTTGCAGAATGACGGGAAATAGAGTATAGAGCGATGCGAGAGCAAGCTTTCCCAAAATTTCGGAATATTTTTGGACCCCTGGAATGGATTTACCCACAGGATAACGCTTCTATTCATACGACACGTATTGTTACAAGCAGGATTAGTGAAAAAAATGTTCAACTGTTGTCATGGCTTCCATACTCCCGGACCTAAACATTATTGAAAATGTATGGGGTTGATTTATTCGGAAAGTGTATGACTTCAGTCGACAATTTGAAGACAAAGAGTCACTCATTTCTGCCTTTGAAGTGGCTTGGAGTAAAATTTCTTTAAACTACTTGAAGCAACTTTATGATTCCATTCCAAATCGGATTTATGAAACTATTTTAAATAAAGGAGGTAGCACAATAACAATAAAATATAATATAAAAAACCTGGACATTATAAAAATGAATGAAGCAGCTATTGGACTGTAAAGTCAGTTATTTCAAAACAAAATTTTATTTTTCGACAGAAATATCTTCTATTTTTACAAGAAACATTTTCTTTTTTTGATGGTTTTCAGTTGTGGGTTTAATTCAAAGAAATAATATATAAGGAAATGGTGTTTCTCACATATACAGTGTACGTGAACTGTGGCATGCTTCGTTAATTGTGCGAGCGAGACAAAGAGTGCTTTTTGACATTTCTGAGTTCACTAACGTCTGATTGGAAGTCTCTTCAGCATAAAACATTCAAATAATTTAATTAAAAGTGAATTTTCTACCTCAAACGGAACCAAAAAAAAAAAAGCAACGATAATAACAACATGCGTTGTGCTGTTAAAAGCTGTGCAAGTTCCCGAAAATTAAGAAATAATCCGATTTCATTCCACAGGTAAGAATGTTGGATGTTTTGAACAAAAGTGCTTTATTTATATTCTAATTACACTTTAAAAGCTTATTTCTATTCAAAATTTATATATTTCTTATTAGAAGTGTGTTAAAAATGCTAATTAGAACCCGTTAATTTCGCGCCAATTTGGAGAACCCACATCTGACAAAACACAATCACAAAAATGCTTCAGGGGCGCATTCATTTTTGATAATTAAATAAATACATTTTTCGGGCGCTCTTGTTATTAGCAAATTAATCAGATTAAATAACTTTTAGTTAATTTTTTTCAGATTTCCGCATATACCGGATATGAAATTTAAATGGATTTCGACCTTAGGGTTAGAACCCAAACAAATTAATGCAGAATCGCGTGTTTGCTCTAAACATTTTTATGAAAATGATTTTATCGGCAATTCGTGTTCTACTCGCAGATTGTTTGCGTCAGCTGTGCCATGCATTGACCCTATCGGTGCTGAAATGTAAGTATTTATTTTTTATGTCATTTAAAATGGAATATATAAAATAAAAAATGTAATATATCAATTTAAAAATTCAATAAATTATACCTTTTTACATAGAGATATCGATTAGCGGCCTACCTGCAGTCGTGAGATTGTTACAGAAGTGGTGCATTATGACAAAGAAAACGTGCAAATATTAGAAAATATCCAAATTACACCACCTAACGCCACAACTTTAGCATTACCACAAGAAATTTTAAAATAGAAGACGTACAGCAAAAAACAAAAAAAAATGTCGATCGAGCAATGGAAATCGAAAGAGCAATGGAGCTAAGCGATGACTTGCGAAATACACCACGAAAAAAAAATAATGACAGATAAACTTAGAGTGCTAAGAAACGTGGTGTTACAAAAAAATCGAAAAATTAAAACTTTAAACCAAAAAGTTCGGCGCAAGGCAAAAAGAATTGCCTCTCTAAGAAGTATTGTGTGTAAAATACAGAAAAAACTTTAATTAATGAGGAAACTGCAGAGATCTTAAACAATCTTGGTGATATGAACACAGACCTGTTCCACAGAAAGCTGAGGAAAATAAAGGGCATGCCAAACGGACGGATGTACCAACCGGCTATAAGATCTTTGCGTTGAATTTAAACTTCTTGTCACCAAAAGCATACGATTTTGTACGACAAATAATTGCTTAACACACTCTCGTACGCTAGACAAATGGTACGAGGGCGTTGATTGCTGCCCTGGCTTCACTACTGAATCTTTCGAAGCAATCAGTGCAGCCGTAGCAGGAGCAAGGACAAAAGCTGAACGAATTGTGTTAAACTTAGTTTTCGATGAAATTGCAATTCGATGGTAAAAATCTTACAAATAATATTAATTCATTAAATACAATTTAATTAAGAAACATACAGCTTATTTTTAGTTTAATTAGACATAAAGCTTTAGTTTGTAAACAGTATACCAAAATAAATAAATAAACAGTCGATTTTACTCACTTTTTCAGCTATAGGTTCACAATTCAAAATAATACACTATAAAATTGATCACTTTTTACAAATGAAAGTGCAACAACTCAAAATAAAACTCTTTTTGTGTAATCTCAGTTGATCTAAGACACCTTGACACAACTAAAAATAAAACCCTTTAGTTGAAAGTGCAGAGACAATGCTAAATACTACATACAGAATACATCGAGAATACAAAACTAAATACAGAAGCAAATACTGTTATGTACTTTGTGTGCGGTATTATCATTTATTATAAACGATCCATTTCATTTTTAGACATATAGATTGGAGCAGCACTGTCTTGAAATTCTTGTAAAAAAAGGACATCTCTACAAAAATCCAATGCATCAACTACAGATTTGAAGAGCTTGCACGGCAAGCCTGACTTTCATTTTCTGCTCTCTAAAGTATGTATGAGCTCTTCTAATTTTTGTTCCTTAATGCAATTCTTCTCTTTATTGTCAAGCCTCTGAAGATAGTGCCACTTAATAGCTTTGTTGTCTGAATTTCTAAACACTTTGATATCTGCTAAAGAGTTCCCTTATAAGCTTAACCATATGACAGGGGTCTGGTAATAAACAAAAACTGTCGTTCAAAGAGTCTAGGTGAAAAACAGTGAAAAAATAATCTTGATGCAATAATGTTAGTTTTTTTATTGTGTTGATATTTTTCATGTTATAAGCTTTTGGTTACTATTGTTGTTGTGTTGTTGTTATTGTTAGGCAATAAGCTTTTGATTACATTTTCAAATAACAAATTTTTTCAGTTGTCAATAAATTTACAATTGTCTATCATCATAAGGGCTATTAGTTTGTTATATAAGTAGTTGCATGAATATCAAATTTCTTATATAAATGTAAAACAACGAATTATTTTTGTAATATATAGTTATTATGTAATACATTTATATATCATAAATCATTGACTTAATTTTTTACATACATATGCAATACTTAACATTTCATATGCAATTCCAATCAGAAAAATTTCGCCTAGCTGTACGCAACAACCGAATACGGCCCTGAGTGAATGTTTCTGTATTAGTGTGAACATACACTAGTAAGAAAAATGCCTCACTTTTATTCGAGAACATCACTTCCTTATTTCTTATTTCTTTGGTTTAATTGATGGTTTTATTTCAAGAACATGATGAGTCTATGACTTGTAAAATTTATTTCTTACATTTGTTCTATTATTTGATGCAATAAACTATAATGTGCCCGCAATAATAGTGTAAATTTGTGACAGTTTTTATTTTCTTATCTAAAAATTGAGCCCAGATTATGAGAGAACCATGTGAGATGGAAGGAAATGGGCTTCAAATTCGTAATCAGCTTTCCTAAATTATACTTTGAGCGGATCTTGACTTTGTCGTCAATTCAGACCCTTTCTATATGACTATTCGGTATAGCTTGAGTTGTGCGTAAGAGTTAATTGAAGATTTGGCAACACTGTATCTTAAATATTCAGTGAATAAAAAACAACAAAAATCAAAATAGTAATATCTCAATTATGCTGAGGAGTTCCTCAAGCAGTTGCCTACACGTGCATCATTTACAACTTTATTTATAAAGTCAAATGGTTGGCCCAACTCTATTGTTATTCAGTGACATTGGCCTCAGAATTTTAAGAAGCTGAAATTAAAATTTTATAAAAATTTAAAGAAGTATATGCAAAAAAAAAAACATGATAACAAATTAAACAAACAAAAAAACCAGAGAACAACAAATGGCAAAATATAATAATTAGCAGTCGGTCATGCAAAGCAAATGAAATAACAACAAAAACAATGCCCACATTTTTTAGTAATCACATTATAGGCAGCTGCGTTGCTCACGGTCCACCCACAGTGCTGTGGCCCTTCGCGCGCTGCTACAATCATCCTCAGTTCAATGAAAAAAAACAAGAAACACGCCGGTGGCAAATTCCATGAGAACCGTTTGTTAAGACTACGCAGGCCAGATTTTGAAACCAATGATGCATTTGTTTCCACGCAATCGGTGGCCAGCGTTATGCAAAGAAAAAAAAAAACAATGTAATTGATATAAAAAAAAATAAATAAATAATGAAAAAAAAAATCCAAATAAGCCTTGAAGCTAGTCAGCTAAACGGCTGCGTGTTGCCGTTCTTGTTGTAATTGTTGTTGTAATTGCCTATATATAATTTTCCCAATATTCACATTGTTTAAAGAAAATATTTTGCTGTTGTTGTTGTTGGCAAAAATGTCATTTTCAGTTCAAGCTGTTGTTGTTGTTTTTAAATTTAACTTTCAGCTATAGTCAATTAAGTAGTTGTATAAAAGCAATGTTCTTTGCTGGCCATATTGTCAGTTGCTGTCAAAGCTCTGTTGCAATATTTGCGTGTTTTCCTAAAGTTTTCCAAATTAAAATAGTTATAGCTTTTAAAACATTTGAAGGATTTTTTATATATATTTTGTTTTTTATTTATTTAAAATGTTCAAATTCAGCACCGTTTTGGGTCTAATGCTAGTCATTGGCTCGTTTGTGCAAGAAATCGCTACAGTGCCGATACCACAACCTCAACAACAACAACATTCAATCGCATCCTCCGATGACCTGCAGTTAAGCGTAGCGAGTGAAGCTGAAAAGGATGACCTACAAGCTTCATCGTCCTTTGGCTACGGCTACTATTCGGCTCCATATCTAGGCGGCTACTATGGTGGTTTTGGACATGGCTACTCACCCTACTATTCCGGCTATGGTTATGGACTAAGTAAGTGTGTTTTTGTGTATTATTATCATTTGAATTGTGAATCTTGCAAAAAATACATCCGAGATATAAAAGTTATGGACAAATTGTCAACAATTTTTTAAAAACATAAAAACATCGTTCATTTTTGCTATTTGTAACTTAATACAATGGCCGAATAGCCGCTTTTGTGAACGTTCAACTCATAACGTAAAATTGTGTTAATTGAATGCAATTCAATGAGGTGTTGAAGATTCCACGAAGAGTTGTACGTTCACGGAAGCGGCGATTCGGTTTCGATCAGGTTGTTTTTTAAACCAGTACTAATTTTGGAATGCTAATCGGGACACACATTTTTCGGCAATTTTCTCAAGCATTTGTGTGGGTATGTCTTTGATAACCCAAATAATGTTGGTTTCCAATGCATTGATTATTTTTGGTTTGTAAGCATATATTAGCTACTTTACGTATCCCAAAGATAATAATATAGATGCGTCAAATCACAAGATCTTAGAGGTCCATTACGCGACCTATCTATGTACTGGTCCATTATGCGAAATTATGCGTTCATCGAATGTAGCCTTCAACAAGTTGCTTATTTCGTTTGCTGTATGGCACGTGGCGCTATCCTGCTGGAACCACATCTCTTTCACATTCATGCCATTCAATCGGGGAACGAAGAAGTCATTAATCGTGATTTTATAGTAAATACCGCCGACCGTAACATGCTGATATGCTTTTTTTTAAAAATATATAGTCCGATAACTTCACCAATCCATAAACCACACCAAACTGTGCATTTTTCGGGATCTCATCTTGAGTCTCTTCGCTCCAAATGCAACATTTTTCCTCAATGGCATACCCAGAGCACAAATGAGCCTGACAACATTCTTTTGATAAAACAGCGGATCCAATGCCTTTTATTTTGGGTCAAATTACTGAGATTTTGACACAAACGATAGTCCATTGGCTTCAAATTTTGCACGAGCTGGATCTTGTAAGCTTTCAAGTCAAGATCTTTGCGTACAATTTTCCATAAAGTGGACGGGTAAAGACCAAGTTGGTGTGAACGACATCGAATCAATAAATTTTTATTTGCTTCGGCAATCTATTGAATGGATGCAATATTTTCTTCTGTACAGCGCGTTCTTATGCCTCTTGGTGGCACTGCATCCTGCAAAGAAAATGTGCAAAATTTATCAACAATATGACGAATAAAGGCCTTAGATGGTCGATTATATAGATTGTATCAAGTAGTTTCATACCAAATGTCAGATTTTATGGGGCTAAAAAAAACTCGTTGATAAATCAAAAAAAATCCATTTTGAAAAAACTCCTACATTTTTTTTGGTTGAAGTAGCGCTCTAGACTCCAGAAAAGAAATCTCCGGAATCTGTTGGTGACAGGTCTTTAAGGGTGAGCCAAAACTTTGTACTGCAACTCCTATAGCTTTTCCACGGTCAAACGGGATACATGCGGTCATGCGTTATCGTGTAACAGAATTGGTCCATGCCTTTTTAGCAAAAAGGGCTGTTTTAAATGCAATTTCGCTTGTATTTCGTCCAATTGTGCACAGTAGTGGGTACCACAGGATTTTACGATAACTTTTCAGTTGTAGACATGCCACCCCGCTAATGTGTCGCTGAAATGTTATGCAAATTAATTTTTCACAGCTTAGTGCTCTAGATTTCAAAAAAGATCATAAATTTCAGTATCCTGAATATGCAATATTCTTTATACATATATTTCACATGATAAAGCCTCAATTCTTTTTAAAAGTCGGAGGAAGAAAAAATATCTGTTATATAAAAAAAAAAAAAAACTATGTTACCTAAAAAATAAACACTAGTATAAGTTTCTTAGTGTATTCCTAGTATTTTCCTTTAAAAAAAGATGTTCTGAGCATATGTAGCGAAGCAAGTCAAGGTACATAGTTGCAAATGATTTTCTTAAAACAACGTTTGTTAAGTTGGTGTGCATGATTAAAAGAAAAGCATTTATCTGATCGTTCTGAAATTTTAGCAGGTTAATTTGCACATGTTAATGCTCAGAATGACATACGGATGCAAAAATCGGCACACACTTTTTTGAGTAACAACAGACTTTTTTGGGGGAAAAACGTAAATTTTCGAAAAAAGTCGTAATTTTCTTATTTTCCAGCCAACATTTTTTTTGTAGGATATTCCATGGCCGCTTTAATAATGATTGAAACCCCGTTTTCCTTTTTTTTTTATATCTTTTCTGAGGACACTTATTTTAAACGCCTTGATTTTTTGGTGTTTTGCTTTTCAAATTAAATGTTCATTTATCGACCTGTTTTCTTAAATTAAAATTTTTGCTTTGCGGGCTGTAGATCCAAACAATTTTTTTACATTAAAACTCCAAGTTTTAATTATAAAATTTATTCATCAATATTTCGACTAGGATCGGCAATCATCTTCAGGACAACTGAAAACATTTTACACTTATATTAACAATACATTAAATTAGATTATATTTCACTCACATATTACAAATAAAAACATTTTCAAATTAACAAAGATATTTTTCCATAAAACACAAACTTTACAAATTTTTCAAAAACTTTAAGAAAATTGAACACAAATTATACACATCTAATTATTTCCTCCTATATATGTGTGCGCAGTTGTCGGTGTCTGTTTTGAAATTTATTCTCTTCTCTTTTGGTAGGTTAATAATATGTAGCATTTCTGTGTATCGTTTTAAGTAGTTGTCCTCTTGTTGTAAAATTTTAACACTGTCAAAGTCAGGTGTTTGTCCATGTTCCGCACTTGTCCATGTTCCGCTGTTCTTTGTTCCAACGGTCTACGTATTTTATGATCCGATCTGTGTGAAGAAATTCTTGTTCCTAATTTATTTTTTGTAGTCCCAACATATGCCTGGTCACATACGTTGGACCCGTCACCGTTACATGCAATTTTATAAATTACATTCGATTTGTCGAGTTTGTCAATTTTTGTTTTAGTATTACTGTATAGTTGCTTTACTGTATTATTCGTTTTTACAGCTATCTGTATGTTTCTTTGTTATACGTATTTGAGTTGGCGAATCTCTCAAAAAGACCGGGAATGTACGTCATTGATTTATATATTTTGGTGCTTGTATTTTATTGTTCTTTTTCATTTTGTTTGTTATTGTATTTGTGAGTTAAGTCCTCTATTGTATTTTTGGTAAATTCGTTTTTGCGTAGTATTGTCCTTATTTTGTATTGTCCTTATTTTGTTTGTATTTTCTTGATGGAACTCTTCGTCACTGATGTCAAGAACCGTCCTAATAAAATTTGTTGCAGTATTTATAATTACTCGCTTAGGGTGTTTGAAGTAAAAGTTAATTAACCGTCCTGAGGCCATATGTTTCTGAAACCAGTCCGTTGTCAATTTGTTGTCTTTTCTTATTAGTGTGTCTAAATATGCTAATTTTCCATCATTTTCTACTTCTCTTGGAAATTTAATGTTTTTCTGAAAACTATTTAGAGCGTCTAAGGTCTCTTGAGTTTGATCCAGTTTTATAATCGCGAAGAGGTCGTCAACATACTTTGTTATCAGTGTAGGTCTAACATGCAATTTTTCTAGTGTTTTGTCTAAAAGTTCTCCCATTATAATGTCAGCAATCACTGGAGATGCTGGGGATCCCATAGTCATGCCCTTTAGTTGCTTATATACTTTGTCGTTGAGTTTAAAATAGTTGTAGTCAATAATACAAAACTTACCCATGTCTATAAATTCTTTGCTAATGTTCGTGTGCTTACAAATTTCCGTCCATTTTTGTTCTATTATTCTTATTCTTATTCTTAAAGCAAGATCTATGGGGATGCTGGGAACGGTGATATAGCGTCAAATGAAATAATGGTTTTATCGTCGTATATATATATGTATATATATATGTATATGCAATTTTTTTCCTAAATTCTATTGAGTTTCTTATATAATATTGTCAGTTTCGTATAATATTTTTTAAAATTGTTGTCAAGTATCTGCACAGTCCATATAAAGGCGATCCAATGGATGAACAGATTGGCGTAGAGGTGTGTCATTTTTGTGTATTTTAGGGAGTCCGTATAGATCCCTGGTGCTGTTGCTGTGTTTGTTCATATGTTCCTTTTTTCTGTTGCTGTTATATATTTGTTCTAGAAAAGAAATTCTCCGAAATCGTTGTTTTTTTGTTGTAGTGTTGTTAATGGGTCCCTTTTTATAATTTTATATATTCCAATGTCTCTTACTAGAATCCGCATTTTCCGGTCATATTCTTCCTTCTTACTTTCGTTTTAAATTGTAGCAGACGGTGCGGAAAATTAAAAAAAAATATTTTTGTCCACTACAAGAAAAAAAATATATGTTCAAAGTTTCATTTAATTATGTCTGCATTTACTTTTATTAATTATTATTCTTATTACTATTATTATTATTTATTTTTACCTGCTATGTCTCCTCAAAGTTGGTTTGAAAAAACTTAAAAATACGAAGTTCTGGACAATTTTCTAGAGCATGTTTTTGCCAAAATGCAAATATTTGTATGGAATAATTTCTAATAGTTTAAAACGCAAATAAAAAAAGCGTACTTTTTATATTTTTTTTTTTTGTTGTAATTTGATTGTAATGGAAGGTTTTTAGGCCCAGTTTAAATTTTTTGAGTAAAAAAGCGGGCTTTTTTAAATTACTGTATGTTTTTTTATTTTATTATATCGAAATAATTTTTTTTTTCATTTTTTCGAGAAAAACTCGTTTAAAGTTTTTTAACTTACTTTATGAGCGTTTACTACTCATAAAAACTTAAATATCTCCTAAACGGCTTCGAAATTTATTCTAAAATTTTCGAAAAAAAATTGTTACTGGGTCTTAAACATTTTCCCAAAAATTCTGACTGTGGCAGCTACAAATTTATGCTGTTGCTAATTCCTTGGAGCATGTTCTTGCCAAACTGGTAAAGTTTGTATGGGAAAATTATAATAATTTCAAAAAGTTTAAAACGCAATTAAAAAAACGTGTTTCAATATTCGTTTTACTTAATTTTAATATGATTTTAATGAAAGCTTTCTTAGCATTTTCCCGAAAAGATTGGCTGTGGCAAATACAAAATTTAGAAGTTGAAGGCAATTTTCTGGAGCGTGTTTTGGCTAAAATACAAAACAAATTCATAGTGAAAAATAATGGGGTTTTTTAAATCCGGCAAACTCGTGATCATGTATTTTTTGCTTATGAAACTTGTTCTTCCAGGGATAATTTTTTAGAAAAATATACCAGATTTCCGATATCGGTCATATAGGAGGAAGGAGTATTAGTCTGGCGATTCGATTTATTTTTACACCACCTTGTTCTTGATATAATATAATTATGGTTATAAAATTTAGTTGATTTGGAATCCTTTTTTGGGGAATAATACCAGATTACCGATTACAGATTACAGATTACTACACCAACTATTTCTTACCATAAAATAATTATTCAAACCAAATTTTATTGATCTGGCATAATTTTTGGAGGAATATACCAGATTACCGATTTCGGTTATATGGGAGGTGAGCCTGTTAGTCAACCAATTTAGTTGATTTGTGCACCAAATATTTGCTGTGACAAAGAAACTACATATGTCTGCAAATTTTTATTGTTCTGGTATAATTTTTTGTGAAAATATACCATATTACTGATTTCGGTTATAGGGGCGGTAGGTGTATTAGTCTACCGATTTGATTAATTTTTACACCAACTATTTGTTGTTATCAAAAAATTATGTTTAAAAAATTGTATTGATCTGCGATAATTTTTTGTGGAAATATACCAGATTACCGATTTTGGTCACACGGGAGGAAGGCGTATTAGACAGCCGATTTGATTAATTTTTACACCAACTATTTTTTGCTATAAAGTTATTTTGCGTACCAAATTTTTTTGATATGGGAAAGTTTTTTGGGGAAATATACCAAATTACCGATTTCGGTTATATGTCTAATGAGCGTGTTTGTCAACCGATTTGGTTCATTTTTACATCAACTATTTTCTGTGACAAAAAACCATGTATGCACATTTTTATTATTTTGGAAAATTTTTTTGGGGAGATATACTAGATAACCGATTTCGATTATGTGCGAGATGGGCTTTTCATTCATACCATTTCATCAATATTCTGTGTGAATAATTATCATGTCGTAAAACTTATTTTCACGAAATGTGATGATCCTTCGGCAACTTCTTCTGTTTTTGTCCGCGGCTTATATGTCGCATAAGCAATGAAGAGGCTACCTCAAGTTTCTTTCGGTTATCTCATGTGGAACCCATCAATTGAGTTTTTTTCATTTTGCCATTTGCTTTGAGACGGCGACTAATGGTTGGTTTTGATACATTGAAGGTCTCAGCAAAGCACTGTAAAGTTGTCGATGTATTCCGCTCAATTTCTGTTCGCAGTTCATCGTCATCAACACTGCTACCTTGTTGACCACGTGGTTCATTGTCCAAGCCAAAATTGTCTTCTCGGAAATTAGCAAAACATCGTGGACCTGTGCGTCCGTTGCAGGTATCCAAAACCTGATTAATTTCATTCGGGGCTGCATCTGCATTTGGCCCTTTTTTAAACATAAACAGGTAAAGCACACGAACATCTCTTGTTGCAAATATACATATATGCAAGAGCAAAAAAGACAAATACAGCTAATAAATTAGGCACTAAAAGTATTTACCCCTATTTACAAACACGAAACTTATATTGAATTTTACCAAACACGTCTGATTACCATGAAAGCACTTTTAAGACTGACAGAAAAGATGACATGGTATAAAACTACCTGTTAGTTAGTTTTGTCGATCGAGAGAGGGCTCTGGAACTTAGTTGCTTACTGAGCCCGTAGTAGCACCTATTAGCAATTATTGTTCTTCGCTTTATCTATAGGCTGACTCGTTGTTGTTATTAATGGCGGTGCCAAGGTATACAAACTCCTTGACTACTTGGAAGTTATAGCTGCCGGATGAAACGTGGGAGTCTAGTCGCCGCGCTCTCTTGTTTGTAGACGGCATATACTTTGTTTTACCTTCATTCATCGTCAAAACCACTTTGGCTGATTCCTTTTCGATAGCGGTGAATGCAGCGGTGAATCCCTCTTGGTTCTGCTAACAATATCAATATCATCAGCGTGCGCAAGGAGCTGGACACCTTTGTAGAAAATGGTGCCATTACGTTGCACAGCGGCCTTTCGTACGATTCCCTCCATGATGATGTTGAAGAGATCGCAAGACAGTGGATCGCCTTGTCTGAGACCTCTTTCGGTATTGAAGGTTTCGGAGAGGTCATTTCCTACCTTGGCGGAGATGCATGTGTTGCTCAACGTCATCCTGCAATGTCTTACTAACTTTGTAGGTGTACCGAACTCAGACATTATTTCGTATAGGCAATCCCTTCTCGGGCTATCGAACGCAGCTTTAAAATCGACAAAGAGATGGTGTGTGTCAATTTGATTTTCGTGGGTTCTCCAGGATTTGGCGAAGCGTGAAAATCTGGTCTATGGTGGACTTTCCAGGTCGAAAGCCACACTGATAAGGTGATGATTTTGTAACCGAATTTCTAAAAGTTGATAGCGGTGTTGAAGCGTGTATGACATCATGATAAAATTGCAAAGACTACTGTATAAAAAATAACACTGACAGACACTTCTTTGTAAAAATTGTTATGTAAATCTTCTTGAGAAAATAAGCCGTTCAAAGTCGACATAAAGTTTGTAGCTCCAGTTCTCGATGATTTGTCTCCAAACATTTTCACTGCACGAGCAACACAATTGATCATCATTGGGTTTTTCGATATAACTGTCTGAAGTTAGATCTGGTTTAAAAAAAAACATTTTATAATAAGGCTATCAATGCCAGTTTCATGTTTTAAAGTATTGTGAAATTTTTGTCCATTGGTCTCGAGACTCCTTATGTCGAGTTTATTAAAACAAAAGAAAGAAAATATTTGTATAGAGGAATCTTTTATAATTTCATCAACAATTTAACAACAATAGAAAGATTTATCTATTGATAAAAAATTTTGGCATCTGTTCAAGTTGAAAAAATGCCTGTTGAACACTTTATTTGTGATGAAAATCTAAATATGAATGACTTTTCAAAATTTTTATTAATGACATTTTTAATCCCAGTTTTTTGTTTTCCACAGGTTACCCGTACTACGGCGGCTATTATGGCGGTCATCACGGTTACCACGGACATTATTTCTAATATTTTTGCAGTATACAACACATTGTTTTTCAGCTGCAGTAACAACTAAAGTTTTCATATTTTTAATATATTTGTAAATTATTTTGCTATGGGTAGCAACCCATACGCAATACTTTTACTGAAAATAATTTTTAAAAAGACTAAACCAAAAATAAATTTTTTGAATATTTTTCAAAATATTGTGAGCATTTTTAGAATCGGTGGTTAAGGGCAGGTTCTCATGTAGATTCTTATGTAGAAGGAAGTAGATGAACACCTTAAGTTTTTTGGCAGTTATTTCTTGATTCTTAAATTGTAGGAAAATATTTGTTTTGGTGAATAAAAGTGTAATGTGAAGTGTCAATACGCCGTCAAACATCACGTTGAAAAAAAAGGTACACAAACTTCATTACACAGCACGATAATGTCATGGAAAATAAAAAAGCGAACACATATAATAAATTATATTATATTTACTGGAGCTTATACCTATAACATCAATAAATAGTTGAAAATTACAAAAATGGCGGACATCTAATTTTTAGGCACCGTATTTTTTTAAAATTTTTTTCCTCTTTAAAATGCTCAACGAATTAAAAAAACCGACCAATATTATTGGATTTAGTTATAGGATCCAACTAATTTTATCTACTTTACAATAAAAAAAATCCCAAGTCCATAAAGAAGTTCTTGAGATATCGTGGAAACCAGTTAAGAAAACATGGTTTTTAAGAAAAGGCGTTTTAAAATTTGGGTTAAAATTTTTCCTTTATTTCAACACCACAGTGCATCTAGTGACATCTGGCGGTTCCTGAGGTAATTATTCTTACCACAGTATGGTAGGGAACAAAGGCCTACATTTCAAAAAGATTGATGTGAAATACTCATTTTTTGTGAAATACTCTTGATGAGATACTCATAATTTCCGTGAAAAAGATGGGTTTTTTTTGTACGCTATAACTTTTTTATGCAATCGTTATCAGCCAAACCGCTTTGAAACATATGCTACATATCATAAGCTATCGACAAATGAAAACAAATTTTTTTAAGAATTGCTAAAAAACTAAATATAAATTAAAAATGCCACAATTTATTTTTCATGTAAAAACTGGTACGAGCCCGACCTCAGAAAATAAGATGAGTCATCTTTTTTTCAAAAAAACTTCTCACGCCTTCTATGGTTTAATATCAACGAATTGTTGGTGCCAAAGAATGGAATCGTGAAAAGAAGTAAACAAAGAGCGCAACAACAAGTCTTTGCAGAATTAATGTAGTCAATTTTTTGAACCTTTGCTTTGTGCTAAGAAGTAGAAAAACATTGCTTTTTAAATTGGAAAGCACACAACTGCAATTCCGCTTTGGTTTTAGCAGAAGGTGTGCTTATAAGATTTTCAAAGTTAATGGACTGCATAACCCACAGAAGATTACTGATGAGTTGGTGTAGCGGCCAACGAAACAGCTGTCTAGTCTGCTGGTGGTTGTTCTGTAAAGAACATTGTTGTTGTGGCAACCTGTTGCTTCATGAAATTACTTGGCATAAAGCTCAAATGTAATTCTTGAAAATTAATTTTTTTAAGAATTGCTAAAAAACTAAATGAAAACAAAAACTGTTGAGTTTCCTCGTCGAGTTTCATGAGAACCTCCTCTTAAGCACACAAAAGTGATAAGTGTTATTTTTACGAGTTAATAGCATTTCTTAAATCATTATTTTTACTGCACAATAATTGTTTTCAATGACAATATTTCAGTGCAATGTTAAAATTAGAGTTTTGTTCGAAAATGTATTGAAGTTAAGAAATGAAAAAAATTAGCTTTTCTGAAAATATAAAATTTTTCACTTTATAGTTTTTGAGTTCTACTATCATCGGTTTATTCCATACATTGTACACTTTTTGTTTATTATTGTTTATTAGTTATTATTCATTAAATTTTATTATTTAAAATTACTTTATAAAAAAACTTTCAAAATATTTATCATTATACAATTTAAACTTAAGAAAAAATTCTTATAACTTATAACAAATGAGATGTTATGTTGGGAAATTATTAATACATAAGCTATCTTTAAACAAAGAGAGGAATTCACGTTAAAATTTTCATAAAGCTAAAAATAAAAAATATGATAAAAAAAAAATTTTCAATTGAGTGGTTAAAGGAAAGGACACCAATGAAACCCAAGTTTTGGTTTTTGCTTATAAAGTTGTCTAAAAATTAAATCTAAAAACCAAATCTGGATTGAAATTACCAGACAAAGAATAAAACTGAATTCCCGCGCTGATAGATTTGTGAAATTTCATATTTTGCACAAATTGTTTTAATTTTGAAGTGAAACTTCTTTGGCCATTTATACAACAACACAGTGAATAAGATGGTGAGGTAAAGCCAATGTAACGAAAAGTGGTTCCTATACAAACAACAACAGCAATTCGCCGCACTTGTCAGTATAAACATGAAATAATTATTTTAAAAATTTTTATATTTGTGCTTACAGCATGAATTGAACTCACTATATTTCGATCTTTACATTGATATTCTACCCACTGGTCCACGTACCCATGTTGAATAGAGTTCCTCATACCTTAATAAAGTATTACTTCCTTTTTTTCCTTATCTTATGTCTCTGAACTGTGTCTTGGCTAAGGTAATGCTCAAACCACAAAGTTTACATAAAATACCCGTAAAAGTACTAAAATGTATTGTCTATTACACTGGTCAAAAATTTCGCAACTTTTTCGTTCCACGCGAACTTTGGTAGCTTATACTGTTTAAGCTTTCTTCCCTCGTTATGAAACTGAATTTTTTTTTAGTTGGCCTCAGATTTTTTATGATTTCGGACTTTGTGTTTTTGCGACTTTGACTCTGTTTATATGCTCCGATATCCAAACCACTTATCGCAGAGCAAAGAGAAAACATCTATAGAAAATTAAACAAGCTTTAAACAGTGGAGTACTTTTGTATTTTTCTGCCATGTCAAGTCTACTAGTTTTAAATTTGGTCCAATTTTCTACAGCGTTGAAACATATTCTAGAATATTGCTTAAAAAAAAAATGTATTAATATCAAAATAGAGTTAATTACGCAAAAAATATTCGTTTGACCATGATCTGATGCAGCTCAACATCAAAATTCATGTTCATTGAGTTATGACTTTAATGAAGAAACTAACGATAAGTATTCAAATGTCTAAAAAATTGTATTTTGAAATAGCGGCACTTGTTATCGAAAATATAATATGCTACAATGTAGTTCAATTTTTATTTAGCTACGATTCAATCCACGTCATAAATTATTAATCTAAAAGCAATTGTATGCTTTATTTTAGAACAGTAAGAAAATAGTAATTACTTTACGAATTTCTTGAAACAATTAACTTTTATTTCTAAATTATGATGTATACTTCAATATTTTTTCCCTATCGTTTAGGTCAAAAAAATGGCACTGAAATAATTTTGTAATAGAACCAGTCTGGTGTTCTTAATATTTATTCACAAAATATTAATAACCTTGATACTACCATCAACTAAGGCACTATGCATGTTCTTTTAGCATGGCTATTTTAAAAACACTTTATTCGAAGAGCTTACACTGAATACAGATTTGTTTCTTATGGAATTGTTTTAAGGTTGTCAAAATAAAGTAAAATATGTACTTTGCCCATAAATGCGAATAATAAGAGACAGAAACCATACTAAAATATAACTACAAATTAATAGAAATTTCATCTAAAGTCAGCAGTGAATGGGTTAATAATGATTCTTTGTATATATGAATCATTACGTGAAGATATTTTTAAGACCACTAACTTTTATTATTTAAGAAAAAAATTTTTACGATTCAACTTCTACTCCGAACTGCCTAAAACCAAACGTTGCCTAAATTTTTGTCATATGAGTCATTTTCTAATTCTGCGCAAAGTGGTCTAGCAAAAACTTATCTATCTTTCATCTGCAAGTTGCGAAATCAATTTTAAGTGAACTTTTTGAAGATTTAACAACATGTTCTGTTGTGCTGGCGATTTAATGTTAGTCTTTAAGAAATTAGCTCAGCTGTATAACGATATGTAAATCATTTTTTTTTTTAAACAGGAAAACAAAAGAATTTAGAAAAACAATTTGCAGCGACGATTACAAAAAAATTCCATGTTCAGTATTAGTTTTACAACTTTTTTTTTAATATATTCAAAAGCATGTAATTGGCACCCAGAATTAATAGTAGCACGCAGATTTAAAACTAAAAAGCTAATAAGATTAACTATAAGGACTTGTAAATATATATTAACTGAAAATGATGGGTAACTTTTGGTTATTAGTTTTTTATTGCTGATAGAACTTAAATATGTTAAGTAAGAGTGAACTTAACCAAGTACCTTCCTCCAACTTTTGTGCTTTCGAGAGAATCATTAAACCTATCATATTAACACAAAACAAATTTTCCTACCATATCAAAATAATCCCTGCTTTATTTTACGAAAAAAACAATTTCGTAAAAAATAATTTCGTTATATAAAAGAAATTTTATTTTGTATTACAAAACTTTCGTTATTGTGTTTTTGAACTCAATTTTTTTGGAACGAAACTTTCGTATATTAAACGAATTATTTTCGTTATAAAAACAAACTTTCCAAGTCCCGGTTTATACTCTAAAACAGTTGACGGTCAATTTGTTGGCATTCTCTCTTAAAGTTGACGCTTCAGTTTACACAGATCAAGAGTTGACAATCAATTCTTGCCATGCTTTGCAAGTTGACGAAATGAAAAATAACGGGACCTCAAAAGAACAAAAGCATTTTGCGCAAAAATTGCCCGTACGTTGAATTCTGTCCTTTGCCCTTTCCTCGTAAGTCGCTCACCCAGGAATTTAAGAGTTGACCGCCAAGTGTTGACCGTCAACTGTTGACGGGACTAAGTGAAATACGTTACGTCAAAGTATCACATGTTTGCAGCGTTCCATTTAGCAAACTTTTTGCAAGCCAAGTACTCAGGACTGCTCCCAGCTGCCAGCACAGAATTAATACTACTTGATGCCCTAAGCAATCCAAGCCTGTGAGCCCCCCTATCCATTAGTAAGCTGGTCTTTAAAATTGTTTTAACGTATTGTATTTCTACAACGAAATAGTTCATAAAGTACCTTAAAATATGTACGAAAGACGAAAGAGATACGTGGAGTTGGAATTACTGTAAAACCCAAAGCATACATTTTTTTATTTATTGAAATGAGACTTGCGACCTTTGCAGGCATTAAATTTTTTAATCTCTAAGTCTCTATCCTCTATATATAATATTGATGAAGCATCAAGCCTTTCCTGCAGCATCGTCTGTCTCTTTTAATTTTTAATTATTTTTAGTTTCGAAAAAGATCGTTTCGCTGTGCAGTTTGATACCATCAGGCATAAGGGCTGTGTCCAGATTAGGGAACGCTGATTCAATTTTATCATAATGTACTATTTTGTACGGGTGAGTTTGATGTGAACTTGTGCGAGGCAAATCACTTATTTTATTTATGATATATGAATAAAACTGCTGCATTTTGGTTTCTAAATTGGTATTAATGTCTTGTGGATACTAGCCTACTAAATTTGTATAATGCTGACTGTAGGGTTGGGTACAAAATATCCACCACAAAATCTCCAAACCAAAATCTCCAAGTCAAAATATCCAGAGCTAAAATCTCCAGAGCACAAAATATCCAAATTGAAAATCTTAAAAGCTTAATCGCCAAACCCACAAAGCATAGCACAAAACCTCCAAAAATGTAAATTGCACCATTTATAAACTCGCGCGAATACATAAATAGTGCAATTTACATTTTTTAAGATTTAGTTTATTTTTTCAAGTAAAAAGTTTATTGAAGTTTAAAATTATAGTAAAAGTTAAATTAGTCTAAGCCTAAGTTAAGTGCAATGTTCTTAAGATGGTCTGCTTTATTCATAGTTTGTTTTATTCATACAATTTTGTATTCGTTTAAATATAAACATCAAAGTAATGAAATTATAAAAAAAAAAATTTCAAAGCGTTTTTGATCGAATTAAAAATTACAAAAAAATATGCGAAGTGTTTTGATTTTAACTAAAAAATAAATAATTATTTTTGTGATTTTGTCTTGGACATTATGATTTTGGATATTATGTCTTTGGAGATTTGGTATTTTGACTTTGTATATTTTGTTCCTTGAAGATTTTGTCTATGGTGGGGATTTTGTCTCTTGAGGTTTGGTACCGCTCCCCTGACTGGGCTCTGATGTTTGATCGGTGCATATAATTTTATCGGCATCAAGTATTTTAGCCAGGACTGAGAATTTGTCTGCAACATCTTTGCACGAGGTCTGCTCGAAAAGTGTCTCGAATTTTGAATTTTCGCGATTTTCAATTTTTTTTTGCGCTATGTTGGTACTCATGTTTCTCACTTATGTCGACAAGCTCGGCTTTTTTAAGTGTTCAGTTAATTTTTGACAACAACTTTGCTTGCACGTGTTTTGACTATTCTTCGATTTTTGCCTATTCCAGTAAATGTATCAAAGAACCTGTATCAAATTCTCTGTGAAAATCAAAATTAAGTGGCATATGGTGAAGCTACCTTAGACCGAAGAAACGTATATCGGTGATACAAAATGTTTTCAGAGGGCCGAGAGGATGTGAACGACAAAGAGCGTGCCGGACGCCCGAGCACGTCAACAACAGACGAAAACGATGAAGTGAAGAAAATAGTATCAGCCAATCGTCGAATCACCATTACAGAATTTGCTGAGGACCTGAACATATCGAATGGCTAGTAACATTCGATTTTTACCAATGATTTGGGCATGAGAACCGAAATTGCTCAATTGCGAACCAAAATTGAAATCGAATTCGAACCAAAATTGCTCAAGTGCGACCAAAATCGCATTAACATTGTTAAGGAGATAGTGGACTCTGTCCACGACGACCCAAATTTGCTCCAGAGGGTCATAACTGGTGACGAATCTGGGCGCACTTCATTTTGTTTTTCACATAGAATTTGATACAGATTCTTTGATCCATTTTCTGGAATAGGGTAAAAACGGAGACGAGCCAAAACACATGCAAGCATAGTAGCTGTCAAAAATTAACTGAATAATCACAATGACCGAACTGGTTGGCATAAACATAAAAGTAAGAAGCATGAGCTCAATTTACCAGTGACGACATAAAAACTCATGACTTTAAATTATTCTCTCGGGCTGAGACTTACTTCATGAACTGGACCGTCATTGGCTATTGTTTCCCCTTCATCTTTGTCGGGTATCTTTTAAATCCACATCTGGTAGCTTTTCTTTTGCACTGTCTTCTAACTATCAAAGTTGCCTTGGAATTTTTTTGAAAAATCAACGAGTAATTTGCTAAGATTGGTGCACGTCTCTAGAGTGGGTCTCCGGGTCTTGTAATATCTTGCTGACTTTTCGGAAGGTTTGCAAAACTTTGTCCCACATGACCAACATAAGTACAAACTCTAATTCCTGTAGTTTATCTCACAAATTACAATACACACCGACAATCGATAATCTTAACCCTAGGATGTGCGGCTGAGCTTTCCGAGGCCCATTTAGTATTTAGTATTTTATTTATTTATTTAATTTTATGCTAACAAGAACTTAATCTTATAAATAAGCATAAAAGCTAAGTTGAAAGTTACATTAGTACTGATTTGAACAGATTACTATTTATCTAAAATTAAAGCATGGATACGGTATTTTAATAAATAAAAATAAAATAAAAAAAAAAAAAAAAGATGTCATTACTTGAATTTAAATAAAATGGTTGATTAACATTTTTATAGCTGGCAAACATTTTTATAATTATTGAACAAAAGATTTACACATTAGAACGAGAAATCACAATTAGATGTTGAATGTCACAATTACTGCAAGTAACTGGAAATAGCTTTTTTAAATTGCGTTGCATTGCTAATACACTGAACGTTATTGGGAAGCGAGTTCCAAAGACGGATCGCATTAACATAAAATTGATGCTCAGACATAAAGCAGGCGAATTTTGGTTGTAACAAACTATTACCTCGGTTAGACCTCAAAAATGTTAGCTTTTCGAATAAATAAGGGGGTTCTTTGGTATTAATGATTTTGTGAAGTGCTACTAGTGTTCTCAAGCTCAGCAGATTATCGAATGTAAGACTAAAAATTTGTTTTGCATGCTGCGACACGTGATCGGTACGCTTAAGCCCAAATATGTAACGAGCAATATTATTGTACGCTACACATTTATTTTTCGCTTGCTTGCAGCATCACAGTATGAGTATATTTCACACCCATACAAGAGGGTGGGCACAAGATATGCCTTTGCCAGAAGCATTCTAATCCTTTGCGGAGTAAAACTTTGAGTTGCCCATAAGTTACGGAGCATCCCGTAAACTTTTCCTACCGTGGCATTTACATGATTGGACCATGTAAGCGTGCTATTGAAGATGATGCCCAGGTTTTTTGTAGAAGTCACAATCTCGATATATGAATCATTTAGAACAATTTTCGGAATACCAGAGATATTGGTGGCTTTCCTGCTGACTAAAAGGCATTTTGACTTATTTGGGTTTAAACAAAGACCATTAGCATGAGCCCAATTGTAAACTCGCTTAAGGTCAAGGTTCAAGCTGTCAACGCAGCTGTTAATATGATTTAATGGGCAACTTATATAAAGCTGAACATCGTCTGCGTACATGTGCACATGACAAGATTTTAAAATATTTGGCAGGTCGTTAACATACATGGAAAACAAAAGTGGTCCCAAAATGGAGCCTTGAGGAACCCCGCGGACAACTGGTAAGAATTCTGAGAAAATATTTCCAATATTTACAGATTGCGATCTCCCGGACAGATACGTCGACAGAAAACGAGTGGCAGTCGATGAAAATTTAAACATATTTGACAGTTTAGCGCAAAGAATGTGGTGGTCGACGGTGTCGAATGCTTTAGAGTGGTCAAGTAATACCAAGAAAGTAATCTCGTTGCGATCAAGCTTTGTTCGAATCTCGTCGGACACATCAAGCAATGCAGTAACACAGCTTCGTTTAGGTCTGTTAGTAGACGCCAAATTTTGACTGTTAGTAGACGCCAAATTTTTTTCTTGGCTCTGCGCTCTGAAATATTGTATGTCAACTACCGCTTATGCTTTCTAAACGTGACGAAATCAGCTTAAGACTATTTACAATGATTTTGCTGAACAAACCAAAAGGTGGTATGTGTACAAGCTGGTCCCCACGAGGCCCTTGAAGTCCTACCCCAGTCATGAAGCAATTTTTTTCCAGTTCAGTCAACATATTCAAGCAATTTGCTTATCTAAATATACTCGAAACAAATAGAAACGCGTCGGGCATAATTCGTGATTGGAATTAAGGAGGATGCGCAGCCATCGCCTCCCATGATATCTAGTCGCCTCGCGTTAAGAAGAGGATAAAAAATTTTGGTAAAAATTAATATGTTTTGTTTATTTTATTATGAATTTTCCGTAAAATTTCAAGATAAATTTATTCACAAGAAAAGAATTCGTAAAGTTTAACAAAAATTTTTTATTATGCAAGAAATTTTATAGTTATGCTTACGAAAGACTTTCAGAGACTAAAACCACGAAGTATTTCGTTATAAAGGGTGTTTTTTTAGAGGTATAGAAATTCCTAAGAGCATAGCTGCCAAAGCAGTTACTAAAGTAAGCACATGTGTTTGACATCTGTGTTCAGTATACTTTGGCAATTTTCCATGCAAAGACTTACATCGGAACAACGTTTAAAAATTGTGGAAATTTTTTTCGAAAATTTGCATTCTGTGCGGGAAACTTACAGAGCATTTTTATCGTGAAGGCGTCTTCAGAAATGAAGAACATTTGTGACTTAAGGGGTACATACATAAATAACCAAAATTGCCGTATTCGGAGTGATAGCAATCCTGAAGGTACTCTCCAGGCTACCTTACATTCGAAAAAGGTTACTGTCTGGTATGATTTGCATGCCAAAGGCAGCATTGGTACATACTTTTTCATAATTAAAGATGAAGCCAACGTTACTGTCAGCGGTGAGCGCTAAAGTTTTGGTTCCCCACGTCAATATCAATCGTCTAAGTGCTAATTGGTTCCAGCAGAACGGTGCAACAAGCCATACAGCGCGTGAAACCATTCTTTATTGAAGTGAACTTTTGGTGACCGAGTCATATCAAGAAATAAGCCTGTCAATTGGCCACCTAGGAAATGTTATTTAACTCCGTTTGACTACTTTTTGTGGGGGGTACGTCAAGTCACTGGTCTATGCTGATAAACCAGCTACAACTGACCAGTTGGAAACCAACATTCGGCGCATTATAAGCGAGATATGGCCGGGTTTACTGGAAAAAGTACTACAAAATTTGACCGACAGGATGGTCTTCATAAAACGCAGTAGTTGTGCACATATGCTCGAAATTTTGTCGAAACACTAAATGCCATAAGACTTGCAAGCAAATAAAACGAAAATATTGGCCAATTCATTCATTGGCCTCTAAAAAATAAACACCCTTTATATACTCTACAATTTGTGCATTTACCCATGGATTTTTTTGGGTGTAAAATCACAAAAACGTTTTAATTTTAATTTTAACTGCTAAGTATTTACAAAAAATTCGGATCTAAGCCAAATGTAAGATTCTATTGCCTTTTAAGGTATTAATAGAATTGTTAACAAGTGTAAGTTTATATTTTTGAAAAACTCCGATTATTGAATAAAGTTGTTTTGTTTGTTCTGCAGTTGCTGGATATACCATGTGGAATAAGGTCAACTAACATCCGACCCATCCTTCAACTGGCTGCATCTTTAAATTTTCTTGATGGTGGTGGTCAGAGCATTGCACGAACATAATATTTTTATTTGTTCGTTTGTTTGTTCGTAGAAAAAATTTTGCGAACGAAAGAATGAATTAATATTTATTTTCTACGAACAACTATTTTCTACAAAAGAACGAAGGAACATCTATTTACTACGAACGAACAACTATTTTCAACGAACGAACGAACGAACAAAATATTTATTTTGTTTCTCTATGAACGATCAAACGAACAAAACATTTTTGTTTTTTTCTATGAACTAACGAACGAACGTTCGTTGAAGGCTTTGCTGGTGGCCCAAAGAAAACTTAGGCACTCAATGACTGGGCAGCACCGATGTACAATGAACTGCCTCCAAATAAGTGATGGACAAAAATAGAAGGAGTTATTGGATACCTCTAAAATTTAGTAGTTTTATGAAGTTGCCGTCGCTGAGCTCAAAAGTAAAATTCGATTTATTGTTAACTTTATTGTAAAATCGCATTTTTGTGTAAATTAACAGTGCGGTGAAGCGTTTCGCTTTCTTTTTTGAGGTTCACAGCACCCCAAAAACTAAATCACAATTATGGAAATTTTTCTTAACCCTCAACTGGTACTCCTCAAAAAATGTAGTTACAACACACGACTGATCAATGAGAAAGCATACACACACCTGAAAGCTTGAAATGTACTGATTGTAAGATAATGAATAGTGAAATAATGAGAGAAATTAAATCTTTCCTGTTTTTAGCATGGTCGCACAGACTAAGTGTACCAGTTAAGGGTTCATTCCTATGCGCTCGGATTTGCACATATTCGATTTTGGCAAAAAATTATGGGGATACTTCGAAAATGTTCGTTTTCGATTTTTGAAAAATAGTTGGGTGAAGCGTTTCACCAAAAGAACTTTCCGTTTTCATGTAAAAACATCAACATAAATCGGATACAAATCTTACAATATACATTTAGTAAACATTAAAGTTTAACACATTGTAAATATTTACAGTTTGTCCTTATGGGCGAACGATTACTGAACGAAACAGTTTACAAATTTATTATTACATGTTGCTATTTTTGATCAATTGTTACGGTTTAGTTTTTTTTTTTTATATGCTGTATACGGAATAAATTAACTTGCCTTAATTTTGCTATACTTATACAATTGTTGCCTGCAAAAACCCAAATATAAATGTTTGAATCTTGATTTGTTAAGCTTTTTTTGCAGAACCGTGCTAAGCATATTATTGCATTAATTGTGTCTCTTCAAAATTACAAGAAACAAGAAAAACAGAGAGCTATTTAAATGCAGATAGCGTAACTTTCGCGCTTGCTTTTGTGATCATTAAATTAACGATTTAACAGTTTTGACTACTAAAAATTAAAAAAAAAGAACTAGATTGCAAAGCTAATAGAGTTAAAAAGTGAACGTTAATATATGTGATAAATAAAAAAAAAACAACAAATGCAACACGAGGTTGAAGATTTTTTTACAGCTTCTTTAGAACAAACTAAACAGACTTAAGAAGCACTACTAATACTGTGTAAAAGAAATAAATTTTTATCTATAAAAGTTTTTTTGTTACAAGGCCCGTCTTGAATTTCTTATTTGATTTCGAAGTCTAAAAAGCACTTGCTAATTAAACCTTTCAATACTGGCCTTTTTAAAAGTTCATCATTGGCCACTAACGATTTGGTAACTAGCAAATGAAACCCAGTTTATAGATATCTCTCAAAGGACAAACAGGACTCACGCATATGAGCGACTTGGTATTAAAACGGCTTCAAAAAATCTAAAGTGATGCACATAGTGTCTGAATGAACTTTTAATGCAACTTTCGAATTCTGTACCTTTTCAATGGGTATAGGTCAATGAACATATAACAGGTATATTTTACATACAGGATACTCTATATGTAAAAAAGCAAACAACATTGGAGCCTTTTTTTATAGTTTTTGTATTTTTGTATAATTGTATTTACAAAATGAAAAAAAGTTGATAATGTTTGGATTAAATGTGGTCAAAAAGCCTGTCGAAGATAGGTGCATGTGTATTTAAGTTCATATCTTTGTCATGAAGTTCATATCATATATTCGATGGGGAACGAAAAAAATAGATCCACTACGACAACCCAAATTGCAAAAAATCGAGGGGTCACACCGACCATGTATCAACTTCAAAGGCCGAATCAAATATTCATGGCAAGAAGCTAATGCATCTGTTGGGATCATCTTGGAGTGATATTTTATGAGCTACTCCAGCATAACGAAACCATCACTGGGGACAGATACCGAGCATTGAAGCTCAAACGCTCCGAATATTCCAAAAGACACGACAAAGTGATCTTTCAGCACGAAAATGCTGCCACATGTTGCAAAAACCGTCAAGGAAACTTTGTAGGCACTTCAATGAGGTATCATATCCCACTCCCCGTATTCACAAGACATTGCCATTGCAAGACATTCTGGTAGATAACTCATGGACTGGCCTAGGAATATTTTATTTCTTACGAGTATGTCAAAAATTGAGTCGATTCTTGGATAGCGTAAAAAGAAGAGGAATCATTATTTCCTTCAATAAAGCTTTAAAGTTATAAGAAAAACCATAGTTTTCATAGTTATTTTTGTTACGAACTGATTTTAAGATAAATATAATATGACAATCAGGGGCGTAGCGAGGGTAGGGTAGATAGTGGCAGTTGCTCCCCTGAACATAAGAAAAACAAAAATTTTAGTATTAAATTAAGAAACTCAAAACATTTTTTCTTATCATTAAAAAGATTATAACTTATTAAACCTTAATTTAATATTTATTACAAGCTTACGGCTGACATATTTTTGATTTATTTATCAGTTACATAAAAAAAATAGTTTAACCCCTTCCTGAACAAAATCCTGGCTACGCCCATGATGACAACTGACTTTTATCTGCAAAAATAAAACTACCAAATAATTTTGAAATCTTACAAAGCATGACGACGAAGCTCCAGCGAAAAAGGTGCTCGAGACGAGGGTCGCTAGTCAACGACGACGAGGGAGACCATGCCTCCGATGGATGGACCAGGCTGAGGAGCCCTAACCGCACTTGGTGTATCCGATTGGAGAAGGCGCGCGCAAAGCAGAGGTGCCTGGCGAGAGCTGATGAGGTCGGTCGAAATCCGGACACGGGTTGTTGCGGCCACCTAACTAATAAGTACACAGCATTAATTTTTAAGTAATTTTGAATTTATTATTCCAAAAAGATTGAAAATACTAAACATTCATTTTTCGTAAAAAACTTGATTTTTCTTAATTCTGTGATAGACAACGGCTTGAACTAAGTTCAAATGAAAAAATATCTATGATTGCAAATTTTTCAAGGGAGTCCCTTTTAACAACGCTTAAACATCATAAAAACTTTAAAATTATAATTTTATGTCGTTGTCTTTTTGAAATAAACAACATTTTATATATTTTAAGAAAATTTGATTCTTTGAGTAATCCATTTTATACGTAGGGTGCCTTTTATATTTCGGGATTTGGCAACACTGGTGTTGCAATCTGTCAACTGAAAGCTCTATCGCAAAGTTTGACATTTGTTGGCTTATACGTACTCAGAACGTTTTGACATACGAGCGCTATTTGTGTTGTTTATAGTAACTTAAAAGATTCATCTCGGTCTAAAAATGGAATTAAATCGTGAACATTTTCGTGCGATTATTTTTTACAACTTTCGACGTGAATTAACACAGCAACAGTGCATGGATGAACTTAATTCAATTTTTGGCGATGAAGCTCCATCAAGGACCAGTGTTTATCGATGGTATGGTGAATTCAATCGTGGTCGTAGTTCACTCCAAGACGAATTTCGTGAAGGTCGTCCGAAATCAGCTGTTGTTCCGAAAACCATTGATGATGATATTGCGCGAACTGATATTGCAAGATCGTCATGTTACCTATCGTGAGATTGAGGCAACCTTAGGCATAAGTGGGACCAGCATACATTCAATATTGCATAAACATTTGACTGTCAAAAAAATTTGTTCGCGTTGGATCCCACACAATTTGTCAATCGCTCAAAAAAAGGCTCGTGTCGATTGGTCGAAGGAAATGCTCAAAAAATACGATCGCGGTGCTTCGAAACACGTCTATGACATCGTGACAGGTGATGAATCGTGGATTTACGCGTATGAGCCCGAAAGTAAACAGCAGTCGACTGTATGGGTGTTTCAAGATGAGCCAAATCCAACAAAAGTTGTTCGCGCACGAAGCACTTCCAAGCAAATGGTCGCCTGTTTTTTCGGAAAATATGGACATGTCGCAACCGTACCACTAGAACAACCCAGAACAGTCAACTCTGAGTGGTACACAACCATTTGTTTGCCAGTTGTCTTCCAAGAAATCAGGAAAACCAACCGCCGAAGACGGATCACTCTTCACCACGACAATGCGAGCTCTCACACATCGGCTCAAACAACTGCATTTTTGAGCACCCAAAACATCGATTTGATGAGTCATCCGCCGTATAGTCCTGACTTGGCACCGAATGACTTCTTTTTATTCCCAACCGTGAAGAATAAACTGCGTGGACAACGATTTTCGACGCCCGAAGAATGCGGTTGCGGCATTCAGAATGCATGTTTTGGAGATACCTCAATCAGAGTGGTAAAAGCGCTTCGACAATTGGTTCAAACGCATGCAAAAGTGTATAGATCTTAATGGAGAATATTTTGAAAAACAATAAAATGATTTTCGATGATTAATATTTGTTTTTGTTCTCTAATCCCGAAATATAAAAGGCACCCCTCGTATAATTAATCATAAATAAAATAAGAAAATGGCTATCAATTTGAAAATTTATTAAACATTATTAAATACAACAAAAAAATAATTACATTTTTTTTCATAAATATGTAGTCTATGTATAGTACATTACAAATATATAATCATATGTGTGAACTATTATATTGACATATTGAGCGTATGCTCCGCCTAGGAGCTCGAGGAAACGATGATGATGAGCTGGCCTGTTCACTAAAAAATCCTAGAGCCATATTATTTTAGGCACAAAATTGCTGTACGTGAAAAAATACCGAATGAATGAACCTTAGAGCTGCAAGTCCAAATAACTATTTTTAAAAGAAACTATGTGATCATAATCTTTTTTTTAGATGAGTTCCAAAACATGAAGATCTACATTCCTAAGAACACTAAACACTTGAACATATTTATTCGCATTTTTAAGCGATTCTCCAGGAGTTTTTTTTTGCAAGAATTTTCCTTGAAATTTGGTTTACCGTGAGTTATTTCAGGATTCTGGTAGCAAACTTCTGCCCAGGATATCGAATTCTTTTTATGGTCTTTTAACATATGGGAAAAAAATTTAATTCACAACTCCGAGCATTAGATGTAATTTCAGAGGTGAAATGATGTCTAACAATAATTGTCCTTCGGAAGTTTGTAAAAGCGTTGGATGAATACAGCTGAAAAAATCTTTAGCTTCCTCCTTTAATTCTCCTGCTGCGTGCCATTTCTCACAATTCTGCAATACATTTTTCGAAGATCTGAGACTGCCACAGACATCGAGTTAATTTTTCTTGGCGTAGAACAAGCAACATGGATGAAGACTACTATGCGACATGATTCCTTTTAAGATATTTATCAACCTTAGGTCAGTCGCAAGTGTGTATTCAAAAGAGCCGATATTCAGTTTCATAAAAAGTTGACTAACATTTTCATAATTTTCAAATAATTCACAACACAACAAACACACTTTGTGCCGATTTTGTTCATGCGTAAACGCTTGAAACGCATATTGAAAGTGAATGTTATACTATTGTAATTATAATTTAAATTTTTAGTTGTATAGTAACGATGCTTTCAAAAATAAATGACTTTGGCTTGCACGTTGCGCTTACTTCGCAATATGAATAAGAAGAGGAAGAAACAGAAAGTAAATCTGACAAGAAGCAGCTGTTATTCGTCAGAGTTACAATTCTACTTACAATTTGAGATTGCTATTGACGTATAATGCATAACATTAATACGAGTAGGTATACCGAAAATGGATTCCTCAAAAACTTTCTTTTCTAAAAAAATATAAAAAGTTAGTTATTTTAAAAAGATATCGACAGAGGATTTCAATCTTGAGCTTTTTATGATGCTTAAGCGTTGTAAAAGGAAATTTTTCATTTATACTCAGCTCAAGCTGAAAATCTAAATAAATATAGATATTTTTATTCCATTTAGCTGTATAGTTCCAGTACCGCTTATGGTATTATCCTTGAACCGTTTATACAATGCAAAGATATAAACTTCATTTGGTTTGATGGCAAAGTTCTTGCTAAAAATATAACATACCACGTTTTCGGTCCCACAGATCTATTATTAAGAGTTATTTACATTTAAATATACAATCTAATGTCCCATTTTATCTTCCTCGCTATAAATATTTTATATGAATTTTTTGTAAGGAAAAGTTTGTCATCACGAGAACAGCCTAGATCCGTATTGTCTGCATCATTTCATCCATTCTCAAGATTTTTTAAATGTTTTCGTTGTCATTGTCGTTATTCGAACGTCGAACGTCGAAGTCTGAAAATATTCAGTTATTCTTATTTACCCCAAAAAAAGGGGTTACTCAATTTTTGCAAGAAAAATAGTTGCGTGTTCATAAATATTAAACTTTTCAAATATTTTAAATACATATTCTTTAATTTAATCTGTATTTTAAAATTGTTAGTTTTGTTTTTAATTTTACAAAACTTCACCTGAGAACAGCCTACAGCGTGGCAGTTTTTCCAAAATGTTATATTTTCAAAGCGACAAATTAAAAGTTTTCACGAATTGACAAAACCTTTATTAATGACGCACTTAGAGCCATTTGATTTCGCTTTCCAATTTTTTGGTGTAAGAGTTTTAAAGGAATTTGCTTGTATATTTACGTCAGAGCATTTTTGACGGTAGAATGCAAAAAAAAAACCATTTTTGGTTAATTTGTCGCTTACAACGTTATTCGTGTCGACGCTTCATAATGTTATATAACAAAAAGGTAGGTTAAATTAAAAGGTAGACATGCGCAAATCAAGTTCGTAAACAAAGTGAAAATGTACCCGCACAAATGTGTAAGTGGGTGCTGAAAGGGTTAAAAAAATAATTAAAATTATATGGGTAAGTAAAACGGAATAAACCTCTGAAGAAAAGACAAGTTTTTTCAAAACTTTATCAAAAGTTTTTCAAATGTTCCAAAAAAATTGTAACATCTCCCATCTAAGTTCGAACAGTTTGTTGAATGAAAACATGACAAATAATATTCTATTGAAGTAGAATTTCGTTACACAGTGCTAATCGAATGGGGGCTTTTTCATGGTACAAAGATAAATTATGTGTCAAAATATCATTTACATGCCAAATAAAACAAATATTTTATATGAATTTTGTCACTTCTTCAATACAAAAAAAAAAACGAAATGGCCATTTCAGCCCTTGAAAGAACTTTGATCGAGGTTCTTATGATCAATTGTTGTGTCTGTGTTGTGAAATGTTTGAACACAAATGATCGAGAACTGGACCTACAAGTTGAATGCCGACTCCGAACGGCTTATGTTCTCAAGAAGCTTTTCAAGGCAGTTTTAACTCTCTGAATTTAACAGAAAAATTAATTCAATTGAAAAAACTTTTTCAATAAAGTCACGAAATAGCAAAATATAAGGACAAATATTAAAATTTCGTATCAGAAAGATCATGCATAAAAATAAACTGTTTTACTATATAAGTACAGCTGTTTTACTATAGAAAAGGTGCTATGTTTTAGATACCTTGGTGTGATTGTTGACCAAAATCTAAACTGGTTGAAAAATTACCTTATGTCATATATCCATCATTTAAAGCAAATCTGCTCTTATAAATGTTTACTTCAAATCTACTCTAGCATATTTCATTTGAAACTTCAATACGGGATAAGCTGCTGGGGTGGTACATATTAGCAAAAAATTTGTTCTTTGTTAATATTACAAAAAGCTGCACTAAGAAAAATTTGCAACGCGAATCGATTTTCACCTTCAATAATCCTTTTTTCGAAGTTTAATGATTTTACCAGTAAGGCAATCATACTAATATAAAGTCCTAAAAATTAGCCATAACGTACTCATTTTCCGCACCATTCACCATCGAAATTTCTATTCGATATTGCCTTACAGATTGTTTAACGAACTCCATCGTAATATACAATTGGAAAGAAGTTTAGTGTTTTTTTTTGAAGAAAATTAAGTTGTGGTTGTTTGCTCTGAATCACATTGAAATTGAAGTATTGTTGCACCTAATTAACTAAAATTTACCATTTTTTTACTTTGTACTTTTCTTGTAATATCATATACTTAGATTTCTACTTTTATTCTTTTATAATTTTTCACTTTAATGTTGACTTCTTAAGTTCATTTTATATAATAAATGTAAATCATTTATGTTGATTTACAGTATTGTATGTTATATATGTTTTTAATTTATAAATATATTTTTCACCACATAACTCTACAGCAAAATTTGCAAGGTGACACTTAACACTATTTTTTTAAACGAATATAACAAATATCTAAAACTATTTTTATATAATTGGATATTGTTTTTTTCCACTAGTTAATATAAACTTTTATAAACAAGAATCAAGAATAAACATACATGTATATTTATATATCTATATATAAATTATTCACTGCAGGTAAAATAATGAATTTGTTTTCTTTCGATTTATTTATTTCCATTGAGTAAACATACATTGAATTGAATTTATTTTCTCCCAGCATAAAATTTAAGAAAAACAACAATTTTATCACCAAATATATGAAACAAAAAATTCTACGTATACACTTACGATATCATCGAAAATGTGTCTTTTTTAAACTTTTTCGAGTTATCTGTAGTTTAATATACAAAATGTTGGAACTTTGTTAAGGTGGAAGTCGTAAAAAAAGGAGTAAAAACATTGTCTACAAAACAAACATTTTTAAAATTATATGCAGTAAATTTTTTAAATTTTGCAATTCATAAATTTCTACAAAAAAAAAAAAGAAAAACACAGGTTTTATTTTGTAACTCAATTTGAGTATGATTCTACTTTGGTTTTGCAGAATTTGAGATAATCAAGTTAGTGAAAAAACAGAACGGAAAAATATTTAGTTTTCAATTTCGAATAAATTTATTTTTGAATTATTAAAATATAATAACTAATTTTATTGTGCATTATCTTATTTTTTTAATAAGCGTTTATTATTTTGTATTTAAATAAACACAAAATCAATGCATGTTATTTATTTAAACTACTTTTGTCATGTCTTAAAAATAATCATTTTAAATTTTCTATTCGCAATATTTTTTGACTAAATTTTTGCTTAAAGTATTTCTATGTCCAAAAAAGGAAACGAAATGATGCTTTTAGTATGACTACGCATCTCTCAAAAATTCATTTAGTTTTAAGAATCAGCGCTAAGAATTATGATGGAAATTTGTTTAGCTTTATAAACATAATAACTTAATATTTAGTACACAATAACAAAAAAAAAAAAAAGAATAAAAAACTAAAATCTTAGAACCAGATATAGAATGTGATATCGTCTGCGAAGGCGCACGCGTAGGTGAACGATATTCTTAACGATTTAAGTGTCAAGTTAAGATAGATGCTTAAAATTAATCATCTTTAAGATGTTGAAATATTGGCAAAATTTGCTTATATATAATTAATTGTAATAAGTTGCTTACTTTATCGATAAATTTCAGATTTAGCTAATATCTTAAATTTTGTTAAAATGTTTTTTTGTAGTTTTTATGACATAAGCTCTAAAAATTGCAAAATTTTAAACACTTACTTTGAAGCATATAAGCCGAAACTTTAGACACAAATATTTAATTTCACACGCAGATAAAAACTAGTGGCTCTTGAGAAGGTTACTCTAACCTATCACTTAAAAATTGTTGGCTCCAAAAACTTAACCATACATAATACGTACTGTTAAAACAAAAGAACAAAAAATGCTACTTATCAATTTGCAAAACTCTGTCTCTTCTAATTTGTTTCAAGATTTCTTTTTATTTAAAATAAATGCAAATAATTGCTGATAAATAAATGTTGATGCTGTGTTTAAGTGTTCAATATTATTAAATATTAAATTTGGTGTCAACTTGACATATTTGCATATCAATACTTAGTGTTCAGAGCAGAAATAATTGATGCAATTAATTAATCAAATGAATGCCTAAGCCAAGCATTTCCAACTGACACATTCATTTCGTTACTACTAAGTGGAAACATGTTCAAGATCAGACTGACAATTTTTGCTTTAAGTTAACTCAATATTAGCGGTCAATGTTTTGTTGATGAATTCTTTGCATACATTGTTGCTTTACTGACTCAAAGTCAACGGTGTTAATAAACTTATTTTAAGCACTTTTTATAAGTTATTATTTCTGATTAAACATTAGTATAAGTATTTTGTTAAAAATATTAAAAATAAATATGAATAATTAACGATATATTGAATTGAGTATTTGTGGAAAAAAAAGAAACACCCTGTGCAAAAATTTTTAGCTCAAACAGATTAAACTTATTTATATGTTTTGTTTCTAATAGTTAAACTAATTAAAAGAAAGTCAATTCAATTTGTTTGCATAACGCAATACAAAAGATTTAAGAAACAAACTTGCAGTAGCAGGAAGTCAACACTTGTCTCTATATAATTAAAATGGGAATTACAAAGTGATAATTGTTGGCGTTATAAGCAGATTATAGATTGTTCTTTTTAATAAATAACACTGTCAGCTCAATCACACACGTCAACCTCTTGTTTTCAATATCAAACAAGGTTTAAAAATTTTATATCAAGTTCAATAAACTTGAAATATTAATTTCAAAATTCGATAAATTAGCAATAATGAGCTACGTGTGACTTTAATGTATGATCAAAAGTGTGACAGAATACGAACAAGTATTTGATTTTGTATAAATATATGACTCAGATTGATTGACCTTAAAACGAGTTACTGTAAGAAAAAAAAAAAAAATTTAGATATAGGCATCGATTTGTCATTTTCTGAATTTCGACAATTATTTCACGAATAATTACAAATTTTGGAACTGACAGATATTTTGGAGTGCCAAGTCTGGCAATTAATGAGCTGTAATTGGTTTAAATACCCTAAACATCCGGTCTGCGAGAGCAGTTTTTTAACATCTTTAAATTCAGTTGAGCTGAACGAGCTTTTATTTTTTGTTTTAACAATAGCTCTAATGTCTTAAAGCTGTATTTAATCGTTACTAAAATGTTGACCCCAAGTCCCACAGACTAAATAAATAGAGGTTCAACAATAAGACAGAAAAAAGTGCTAAATCAACAATAATTATTTTACTCATTTTATGTGTTTTTTCGGGCTTGATTTTTAGTTTACAACTTACCAGCTCACTACAGTAAACCTTTAATTGAAATATATCATTTATCTCTTAACATTCAAAGACAACAACAACAAAATATCTCTGCTTAATCAACAGCTCAAGTGCGCGCACTTGAACTCGTCTGTTGATGTCAACACCAACTGGCCATAATCAGCATTATCACCCACACAAAATAATGAAGCCACAACAAAAATTTTACATTAAAAAAAAATTATTGCAATAAATGTTAATTTATATATTTTCAAATTTTTTTATATTTACAATTTAAGACCAATAAAAAAATCCATATTTTATTTAGTAAAAAAAACAAACAACAACAATAATTTGGATTGAAAAAATATTTTAACCTTTCGTCGATATGCGTCTTTGGCACTCCGCATTTAAGCCATGTAATAATACTCAAACCAAAATGCGGCTTATGTCTAACGCTGCTTAATAACAATGCTTACAAAATGCATTTGAAATGTAAATATTTTTTATGGCGTTAAAAAAGAAAAAACAAACAGTAATTCACGCAGTTATAATTTTTTAACTGCTGGCTGTAAAATATACCAAAATATATAGGTTTGGCACTAAGCTCAAATTTTGTTACCTCAGTAATTGTTTATAACAGCATTCAAAATTAAAATAATAAATAACTTTGAAGAGCAATTCAGATTAATAGGAAAACAAGAAGGTAGCACAGCAACAAAATTATTTAGGCTTTAATTAAAGAAAACACTGTGCTGCTGATGCACAACTTCTCACTAGACAAAAAGGTATAGTTGACCATGTATATCACCAACAATAAAACAGTGGCTCAAGGAAGTTCTTAAAGCTGTTGTTGTTGTGGCTGTTAGCGCCGTAAGTTTGGCCAGTCAACAGCTGCTTGAAGTGTTAATGAAACTATTTATGAACAATATGAAATGATCTTCATTTAAATGAAGTTACTCAAATATGACTAAAAATAGGGCTTTAGATGCCTTAATTAATAGTTTTTCAAATATTTATTAATTGTATTTATATAAGAAAACGACTTGCTTGACTACCAGCAAGTTTCTTTCTTAAGTCTTTTGTTTTGTGGTGAGTTCAACGATTAATCAATATCTGAGCTTTTGCCAATCCCGGAATTTTTGGAATTTAGGTATCCACTGCCGAGATCCCGCGACTGGATTTTACTTCTTTCTTAATTAGTAGTAATACCCCTAGTAGCACAAAAGACAAGACAAGAAATTGTATTTATAAGTTTTTTATAGAGGCTTATAAGGCCAAATCCCATCTGACGCAGAAAGTTTTTTCAATTGAATTAATTTTTCTGTTCAGCTGTCTCCTCTCCGCAGACAATGGCAAGCCTCAGAGAGTAAAAACTGCCATGAAAAGCTTCTTGAGATCAGAAGCCGTTCGAAGTCGGAATTTGTGTTCAAAAAATTCGCAAAACACACAACACAATTGATCATAAGAAGCTTGGTCAAAGTCCTTTCAAGGGCTGAAATGGCCACTTCGTTTTTTTTTTTTCTAAGGCCAGTTAGGCATTGTTATATAAGGACATGTTCCCCTGCGTGACGTCTTTGATGACAATAGGTGAGGTATGTTTTAGAAATCTTGGAAAGACATCTTTCAAAATGCATAGAAAATGTTATGGAAATGTTTTTCTTTACATTTTATTGACTTTATTGACTTACTGACTTTTTCTTAAGGCCTTACGTACGCGAGAGTGTCCACTTACTGGCACCATAAAGGCTTGAGACCGTCACTTTTGTGTGAAACATAATTTGGCGGAGTTCTCGGTTTCGTTTGAAAGCTGAGTTCAAAGCTAACAAAAATTTTAAACGGAACTAAAAAATTCCGAATTATACGATTTTGGCAGTCAATTTTGCAAAAGTCTCGAAAATCTACCCTCCAAAAAAGGTGCCCAGGTACTGACCCCATTTACACTTCGCTGTAAAATATTGAAAATTAAGGTTAAACACTAGTTTATAAATTTTGTGTGTGTTATTTTTTTTTCAATAGCTTATACTGACCACTTGAACTGAAAAAAGCTATTTTAGAGGTTTTATTAGCAAATCAAATGGAAATAAATAAAAAAATTTATTGAAAATGGGTGAAAATTATGTTTTCACAGTTTATGTAATCACAGTTAAACTACAAAAAACAATTTAAAATTTAAAATTTAAAACAACATTCGCTATCATAACAATGATAATTGTAAGCTTTCACGATGTTCCGTAAAGGGTACCAGCAGGTGGGCACTGACAGTATACATTTTTTGCTACTACCCAATAAACCAAATGAATTCGTTTCGAATTCGAGGTGAAACCGAAATCTCGGATATTCAATTCGAAAACGAAGTTCTTTCTCGATTTGCTATTGAATCCTAGAGCAGGAGAAATGCACACTTTATTCTCGAAACGATATTTCAATATAATCGAATCACTTACGAAACGAAAATTTAAGAATTAGCAAATCGTTTTCATATAATTTTAGCAATCGTTTTCGAAATGAAATTTTTTTAAATTCTAATTTTTTACCCAAATTGATTATTATAAAGGTTGCTGTTTGCTGTTCCAACTATTAAACTTCAAATGGTGCATCAGCTCTCGACTGACAAAAAATAAAAACGTTGGGACTTTTTTATTTGCGAAAACATACATACCTATTACAAAGGTTAAAGAGATGGAGCTCTATATGCATCTCACTTTAACCATTCTTATCATTTTAATCAATCCATAACGAGAACTTGTCGCTTTATCTGTTTGCGGCGTATATTTGTAAGATATTGTCAGATCTTGACCTGAAACACATAATTCTTCTAATCCTCATGAAAAAGCTTTTTACATTTGTTAATGAAAACAAAAAAAGTGGACACATTCATGTCTAAAAAACAAAAATTAATTTTTCATTAAAAAAGCGAAGAAAATATACATTGGGGTACCGGGGTACCCCGTTATTGACTAACGTATATTTTTTTGGTTATTGACCGTAGGGTTAAATAAGTTTAAGTATGCCATAAATTTTACATTTTAACTGTTTTTATAGAATTTTTAAATCAAAATATCTAAAATCCGGCTTGGCATATTATAGAGAATAAGTTTACAAATATTTAAAAAAAAAAAATAATAAAAACTTTATGAGTTATAATGCAGACCGTGTCGGTAAAAGTAGTTTTGAGAAAAACAGGGTTAAACTTTAAAGTGCGTTTTGCTTAAAGTAGCGCGTAGCTAAAGAAAGAACTTTATGAATTTATTGATTTGTTTTGTAAGCTTTCGTTTAATTTCCCATTTCGGTTTCGTATTGTTTGCCTTCCTTGTCGGAAATTAATTGTTTTTGTTTATTTTTTTCCCCCAGTCGACGAGCTGTTCTGGTGGCTATAGTAGCATTGATTCGTGCGTGTTTTAGCCAGTTTGCATTTTCTTCGAGACAATAGTGGTAACGCTCATATCCAATTGCATTCCAAGTATCTTTTTATTCTTAATATATACTCAGCTCCGTCATTATAAGTACATACTGCAACATTGGTAGCTATTTCAACTACTACTACTCTACTGGAGTACATTTGTGTGCAATCTTCTAAATTTTTGAATTGAAACATTCAATAACTTTTTGTGTAAGTCAACCTAAGCATTTCTGCAATAATTATTCATCTCTTTTTAATGATAATTTCAGCTAGTGCAGAGTTTTTTTTTGCATAGAAAAAATCGCATACAAGAAAAAATATCATAACACAACTCGCACAAAAAAAAATTCGCACAAAACAAATCGCATAAAAATAAAAACCGCATAAATAAAATCGCACAAAAAAAAATTCGCACAAAAAAAGACCGCACAAAAACAGGTTTGACTGTATATTACTTCTTAATGCTAAACTGTACTAAGTAGTTAGTTTGTCTATTAGTTTGCCAGTTAATTTTCCTTTTCCTCCCAAACTTACTCGTTTGCTCTAATTCGATATACTTGGTTTTTTTTTCTGAGCCGTTGATTCTTCGTTTTTGATTGACCTTGATTGTTTTTATATTCATTAATGGCTTGGCAAAAACGTTTATCCTTACGTTTTTGTACATGACCCACGCATTCTTTCTTCTTTTCGTCGGGGTCTTGATATGGCTGAAAATTTGTGATATTAGAAATGTTTTTGCAACACTGTCACCTATTCAATATTCAGATTTAACCCCTGTGTTCTCTGTTGATCTCGAAACCCTATCTGCCATCATTTTTCCAGCACTTCCTTTATAACTTGCTGAGCAATGTTCTTGATGGTTCTCTAACCAAGATATATACTCAGCCGTACCTCTATTCAGAGCCTTGCATGAACATAATATTTTCATTTGTTCGTTCGTTCGTTCGTTTGGAGCCAACATTCTGCGAACGAACGAACAAAATTTTAATTTCGATTTTCTACGAACGAACGAACGAACGAACAACTATTTTCTACGAACGACATCAATTTTCTACGAACGTACGAACGAACATCAATTGTCTACGAACGAACGAACGAACATATATTTTCTGCGAACGAACATTAATTATCTACTAACGCACGAACGAACATAAATTTTCTACGAACGAACATCAATTGTCTACGAACGAAGGAACGAACGGACGAACGGACGAACGAACGAACTTAAGAAAAAAATTGTCCAAAATAGTTAATATCGGCCGTAGCTAAACTCCCAGAGGGGTTTTATATATGAGCTGGTCCTATCATTTTTTGCATCTTAAAATTTCTTCCGAACTCACCCACCCCCTATCTGCCACTCTTCTTTGGGTCACTCCTAGAGGGGTCAAATATGTGAGCAGGTCCTATATTTTTTGCCCTCAACATTTTTTCTAAGCACACCCACCCCTATCTACCCCCTTCTTTGGGCCCCCATACAAAAAACATCTACTTTCTACGAACGAACGAACATCAATTTTGAAAAGCCTCTATACAAAACCTCTCTATACAACTTTTCCATTTCGCGATAATTGAAGCTTATCTTGATTGACAGACCGTTGAAGTTTTTCTTCAGCAGCAACTTTCAAAGACGCTTTAGCAACGGCTGTTGAAGCTTCTTCAATATTTTTGCACAATTGAATCAAAGATTGTTTGTGCGATACATGATGCTAAATCCATGGCACCACAAAAAAAAGCTGCAATGCCTTCAATCCTTTTCCTCACAGTCGTAAGAGGAATGTGAAGAGTCATTTTATCTCGTATGCTGTTTTTATCAAAGGGAATGAAAAAACAATCTGGATATTAGCGTTATGCGCTGTACCAAAAACATTCAACTTGAAACTAAGTCAACGGGTTCTTGCTTTGACACGGGTGACAGACCACACACTCCTATAGCCAATAGCTGTAAAATACAGTATAACAACGTTAGAACCAATGAAACCTCATGTAATTGTCTCGCTAAATTTTATGCAGCCGATTTAGTGTACTCAGTTTCACTCTCCATTTTGCCTGGCCTTTGAGGAGGCGTCTTCTTTTTAGGGCGTGGAGATCGTTCACTCTTGCTGCCTTCAAGATCTATAAAGCTAGCTTCAGCAGACAACTAACGTTCAATTTCAATAGCCTTAGCAACCGACCCTAAATGTATTCTCATTATGCTTTACAAACGTTCCCAATATTTTGCTATAACAAAGAACTGACATATTGGAGCCGCTGCAAAATTAACGTCCATTCATCTCAAACAAAGGACAGCTACCTGTGCGCACCAAACTCTCATCGGGTACATTTTCTACCATAACTTTGGATCTATGGGGACTTTTGCAATCGACTTTAACAGAAATAAGCCTAAAACTATACAGAACAATAATCTGTTAAAAAAAAATTGCTTTTTGAGTTTTGACTTTTTTGAGATTGGAAAGTGAAATAAGCCTTACAATGTTGATTTTATTGTTTTGTTTGTTTTCGAAGTTAATATTTACAAAAACAATGCGTGTTGGCCACACACATAATTTTTTGACATATAACACAAACTAGTTTCATCTTAAATTTTTGGGAAACAAATTATAGGAACATATTAACAGGTACACATTTGAGGAAGAATTAAATATTTAAGCCACATCTTTTATTGCTCTGATTTCTGAACCACCTATAAAACTGAGATTATGCTGAATGTTTTCTCGCATAAAAAAATTTGTAACGTTCAAGTCAATAACTTTATTTAGACTATGATTTAAAGTCCTCTTGGCTACAAAATGTTTTAGTTTGATGCATTATATTAACCTTGTAGTGGAATCAATAAACATAAAATGAACAAAATTTTGAAGCAAGTATTCTGTTGGCATCTTCTGCTGATAAAATCCCGCTGAATACATGCATCAGCACACGAATGCTGAATTTTTTGAAATCGTAGTTCGTGATTTTTATGGTTTTTTTTTCACCAGAATTTCCAAGAAACCCAACATAAACACTGACCTTTACTAATGTGACTGGAATGGCACAGATTTTGGCTGCTTTTTACAGCATGGGGTGCTCTTCATATAAATTATATGGTCACATTTTTTGAGTAAAAGTAATAAATCTTAAGCGCTCTTCCTAAGCTCAACAGATTATTTTATGATAGTCAACCAAGCAGTAAATGAACTCATCCAAATCTTATGAAGAACAAACTTGCAACAATAATAAATAAAGGCTAAATTTAATTGCTTTGTAAGTAGTGCTTATTGCTCGCAAAGTAGAGAGTTTCCGTATGTTTCTGTTTGATATGGTTTTAGTTTTCAGATGGCTGTGTAACTTTGCTGAATACTTCTCGGTTTTAGACATAGTCGTCTGGCATATTTTTTTAAAAATTTAATTACATTATTTTACGTCATCAGTTCTGAATATTTATTCAACATCAATTTGAGTAAAAATAGGATTAATGGATTTTTTATGGAAAGTAGGTTTTGCATGGATGTCAAAAATTTGTTGATTCTTTGAATATTTCTAAGCAATTGCAAATTTTTTCAAAGAATTTAGAAGTTTGGCTTGAATTTTCGTTCACACAAAAAAATTTTACTATAAGCAAAAAAGTGTTTCTGTAATTAAAAGAAGCTTAAGTTAATTTAAAAAGTTTTTAATGCTGAATGCTATAATTAATGCTTTGTGTTAACTTAATATATATAAATATTTGGCAGCTCATCCATTTAAATCGCTACGCAGCATGTTCGTGTCTTAGGTCTTTTGTTTTAAATAGTCAAAATCGCTGTACTTTGCTCTTGGGTAGGCATTAATATAAGTTGAATGACCATTTTGAAAACGTGTATTCATTATTTATAAAATTGATTTCTAAAATTTCTTTAAAATTGACGTATCCATGAATTTTTTTCTAAGTCTATGTAAAAAAATTGTTTTTTTTTTTTATTGTTTGAGTTAATAAATTAATCAGGTTCATCAACTATGCTGGTATTATAAATTCTGTATGTGTATTCATAAAGTTGCTTGTACCATTATATGTGAATAACAACATTCCATATATTTGTTCATTAGTTATTTTTATACTGAAGATAGTTTTTGCTTTAATCCTAAGTCAATGAACTTACTTTTTTGTATTGTTTTAGCATGACAGGAGTTTATTGAAAATAAAAATTTAATCGAAAGGCATTTTTCACTTAAATGATTTTAAAATTAATACCCAAAAATGTAGATTTAGGTCAAGATGTATAATTATGAATCTTACTCGGAGTTGTTTAAAATGTTTTTTATTTCATTTTGTTATTGTTATTTATAACATAAAATTCAAAAAATTAAAATCCACACCATGACTAACAATGTAAATTTGAATTATTTCTATTAACAGACCATATTTTTTACAGCTTTTATTGTTCAAATTTCTGAACATTTTAAAATTTCAACAGCAATTGAATCAAGTAGAAATGTTGGTCCTTTACTGACAAAGGATTTATTTAAGTATAGTCGCATTTTGTTCTATTAACTTATTTCTAGTATTTTAAAAAATGAATATATTAGCATCAAAAAGGAATACTTTATACTACAGCAATTTATGTAAATCTTAAGTTAGTTTCTCAATGTTTTCTGTTGCATATGTAGAATTAATTGAAAAACAAAACTATTTTTTGGAAAAATAATATGTGTGTGGCCTCCACGCACGGTAGAATTGAAACTTTTACCCAAAAATGGGAAGTTTGCTAATTTATTTTATCAACATTTCCTCCTTTAGTGCATCCAGATGGTTAAAAAGCAGTCTGCCTTCATACTAGTAGTAGTTCAAGAACTGTCTTTTTTCATAAGGCCTCAACATGGCGATATCATGGAAAATATCAATTGTCCCTTTTGTTTATGAACAGTTATAGAAAAGTTCTATATTTGCGTACAGAATAAGATCGCAATTTTTTTTTGCTTTCATGATACAGTTGATTATTAAGAGAATTTGTTTTTTTTAATTTGATGACTTAACTAGTACCCAGGCTCGATCCTCATCGACAGACGACAGATCTTGCTGTTTTATTGTTTTGTTAATTATATTTTTATTTATAAATATTTACATGAAAAAATTTGTCGAAAAACCTGTGGCAGGAATAATGGCATTTTTCCCTTTTCGTACTCGCATCGAAAACGTACCACCGCACCATTGCCCCCTTGCATCAAAGTGAACAAAATACGAACAAACCCGAAAGTAAACATAGTATACATCTTTCAATTTAAAAGTTGTTGACAAAAAAAAATGTATTGCTTACACAAAATAATCATTAATCGATTACAACTCGGGCTTTATTTAAATAATTATTTTCAATTTTTTATTTTAATTAAAATATTTTTCATTTAAAAAAAACACAAAATTCTTCGAAAAACCTTCGCTTCGTGCTCAGAAGCACTGACCTTGTGCTACCGCGCGTACTTGTTTAGGTATATTTTACCGTGCCTAAATAGTTAAAAATGTTGATGCATTTTTTGGTACAAGACTTGCATCGTATTTCATGTTGATGAAATATATATACATATATAGACATGTATAGAAGAAACTCTAACATTTTCATAAAAATTGTCCTATTTACATATATATTAACCAGTTAATTTTCGGCACAATATTTTAAATTTAAATATGAAAGATTTGGTATTTTATGGAAATTCACAGATCTAAGAATAAAACAAATTTTACATTCAACATTGCATTCGTTAATATTGCAGCATGTGCTGTTTCCAAATCAATGCAAGCCTTATATCGAAAAACGATAAAAAACTGCACTAGAGTCATATATGGAACAAATAGCATCTCTTATCAAAAAAATTTATAAGTGTGTATTAACGAAATAAAACTAAACAAAGTAGAAAAAAGCGAACAAAAATATTTCAGCCATCTAGTGATAGATATGCTGGCAATATTTCAACTTATCGTCTGTAATTAATTGAAATACTAGTTAGTTTTTGCAGCACAACCCTTCACAGTTGTTGTTTTTTTCGTCCCAGCCTAATAAACAAAAAATTTTCCTTAAAAACCAATACATATTAAATTTAAATATTATTAGCTTACAATCTTTGAAACAAACAACAAACAAATAAAACAATTTAATTTACATTAGAATATTCATTTCGCCCTCCAATTGCAAGGAATATTTTTGTCATATTCATTACCAACCTCTGCTTGTATGCTTTTTTTAACGTTATTTAGAAGTTTGTTTTAGTATGTAATGTTTAAATTGATGCACAAGAATTAGCAACAACATCAAATAGAACTGATCATACTTTCCTTCACAGTGCCAGCATTGTCAAATCCAATGCAATAATTTTCCGTCACTTGGCAAACTGATTTTCCGCTCAGTGTTGTTTTGCGTTTTTTCGTTTGACAGTTCTGACACTCAGCTCTAAGCCATTCATCTACCTTCTCTTATTGTACCATGAGTCGGAGCGAGAGGTGACAAAGAGCTGGCAATATTTTTTGTGCATTGTATTAATAGCTATACGTGCTAAGACTCAATTTAATCATAAAGGAAAGAAAAGCAGATCACGAGTATGAGCTACTCTACTAAATATGTTTTCTTTGACCAGTGGGTAGAACAGTCAAATATGGATCCAATAGTAGTGAGTTTTAAATAGTAAATTTTTCGTTTTTATACAACCAGTGCGGCGAATTGTTTAGAAACATTTAGTTACTTACTTTTTTACTCCCCATCTAGTTTGCTGTATTGCTGTTCACGCGACAGTAAAAGTTTCACTTCAAAAATAATTTATACCTTTTATACCTTTGCTCGGCTTAACATAGTTTCAGCAGTTTTTTTGGTTTGTGATCCTTTCGTTTTATTAGTAGCTTTTTTTTTTTAAATGTAAGCAATATTTAATATTTTAAATTTTAATTTGTAAATTAATTATGACCTTCTTTCATTAGTTTAAAGTTATGTGTTTATATAACTCCAATAATTTTTCAATTATTAAAGGTTATATTTTATCTGCTATGTGATTGATACTATATATAGGGTATTGTTATTGTTGGTTGTTTTTCTTCGGTTTTTTTTCTTCGGAAAGCAGCATTGGCCTTGAGCTCGATAAAATATAACCTTTAATAATTGAAAAATTATTGGAGTTATATGAACACATAAATTAAATTTTAATAAAATTTAAAATTTTGAAAACTGAATTCAAAAATATTGCTGTGACGCAACGCACTACTTTCGTCCCCCGTCTCACACCTCGTCACAAATTTTCCACACTCCCCCTTTCCCCCTAAAATTTTTACGCATTTTATTAACAGCACCTAAGTTGATTTAACAATGTCCGTCTGTCTATCCATCTGTAAGTCTGTGATCATGATTACAGCCGCTATTATAAAGCTATCACGATAAAATATAATCTAAAAATAAAAATTTAATTCGAAAATGAGCCAAATGGGCAAAGTCTCTTAAGCTCCACAAAAATTAAAGAAATGCTTTTGAAATTTGCATACAAGCTTTAATTTTTAATGTAATTTAATCGGATGAAAACCACGACTACCTCTCATACAGAGTGAATTTATTTTAACCGTAAAGTATCTTAAAAATCCAAAACAATAAGAGAAATGTCTTGAAGTTTTTCACATAAACTTTGATATTTAACCCTTTAAAAGGCAAGATAAAAATATCCAGTTTTTTGCTATGAGAATTTTGGCTTTAGGGTAATTTTGATAGGAAAAACACAAATCCAAAGCCCGTTTGTCGATTTTTCTTTTGGCTTAGCCGCCAGGTGGAAAAGGTGAAAGATCGTCTGTAGACGGCCTTGCCGATGTAAGGAGAAAAAAATAAATTGTTTGTAATACAAACATTTTTTTTATTCAAATAAAATACTGAATACATTTCAAATAATCAGGTAAATAATTAAAAACAATGAATCAATCACGCCTTCACGTGATACTGTTTAAAGCAGTTTTGGGCTTTTGTAAAACATAAATGCACGTTACATTTGGTACAAAAGGTGTGCGTATCTGATTTTTTACAGAATTTGCATGACTTTTTTGATCCCCATGCAACAAAGTGATTCATCTTGTTGTACCTTACACTCTCTTCCGGATGAGCCGCTCTTTTACCAATACAAGTACCGCTAGTAGATGAGTGTGTTTCGGATGACCAACGGCTCCTTTTTCAACAGAAACACAGAGTTCCTTAGCTATTTTCAAACGAAATTGAAACATCGTCATATCTTTTTCTTTGTCATCATCATCTTTTTCATATCTAGGTTTTTTCAGCATTAATTCTTTGATACAGAACGAAAGCATTAGTGATAGCCATATCCATAAGATGTTAAAAAACCTAGTTGCCATATCCATTGTTTTTATATGTAGTCCATTACGACCCATATATGAGTCCATCAAATCAAGGAGTGGGAGGACCATGTGAGAGTTATATTCGCGAATTATTTGTGGACAATCAACTTTAATAATTTTTTTTCTTTTTGATTATAGCGATGGATTTTTGGTGACTATTTGGTAGCATTCAATTTAAGGAAAGGTTTAGTACTAACATATGTTGAACATAGTCTCACATTTTTTTGAATCTTTCCACAAAATTGTATTGATATCGATACCACTGAATAACCGCGTTCTTCTCTTTTCAAATCTGTATCCTTATCGGATGGTAGTTTGTAGTTTGGAATTTGATTGGCTCTGACAGTGCCAAGAGAATAAATACCATGAGCTCTCAGGTAAACTAGAAGTGGTAGAGATGTGTAGAAGTTGTCAAAGTAACTGATATCATTGACGAAATTTGGAACCGTTTGCGACAACCTGATAACAATATTACCTGTTGATCCAATGTTTGGTGTACCAGGCAAAATGGTATCATCATTCTGAGCTCCAGTGTATATTTGAAATTGGTAGGAGTAACCATTGCTGTCATTCATAATAAATAACTTTACTCCAAATGGATGCGGTTTGTCTGGTAAATACTGAGGTAAGTAATGAGCCGTTTTAGTTAAACACATTTGTTCGTCTACACATAAGCGAGTTTTTTTTTTTTTGAATAGAGTTCAAATATAAATACCCTGGTTCACCTTTTGGTATACGTTTAGATTCACCGTTAAAGGATAAATGTTTCTTTAAAGCTTAAAATTTCTTCAGTGGCATACAATCTGGTATATGACGAAATCCATATTCACTCCAGTGTGCAATAATGTTTGGGTAACGGAAAATGGACATAAAAATCAAAATTCCAGTGTATCGACGAATCTGCACCCTTTTTGATATTCTTCAAGGCTAAAAAACAAATAAAAAATTAGTAGGCACTCATTTATCAAAAATTTTTTTTATATATTAACCTCCTCCAGTAAATCTACCAGCTGATGAAACTACATACATGTGGTCCTCCGTTTTCTACAGTTGGTAATGGAAACCGTGGTATTTTTGATGGTTTGAAGTATTTGTGGTCGCTTCACTTTTTACGGTGCTTGTTGTTGTAATATTGGGTCAGCTGATACAGTTTTTTGAGGTATTGGTGGAGTCAACTCTGCAAACGCTGACGTTCTTATTTGCACTGTAGCAGCAAATTGTGCTGTTCCATCACTAGTTGAACTTACATTCAACGATAAGCTAACTGCATTTACGAATGCCAAAAACATAGTCTGGATCAAGTACGCTATCATCGTCTTCCACTTCCATTTCATCGTTGCTGGGAATGGCCTGTATCATTTCTTCAATTTCTTTGTCACTCATAGAAGAAAGTTTAAATTTTATATGCTGATTCCATTCTCTTTGACTTCGACGAACTTTACCTTCCATTTTCTAATTTTTCTAACTTAAAATTTTGGCAAAATCGAATGAAAGCTTTAGTTTCGGTAATCTATTCAAATAAGAATTCTTTTTTTTTATATAAAAATTTTATTTGAACAATTCAAACGAACTCGACAAAAATTCATATATTCTAAATATTGAAAATTAAAAATTCTGAAACAAATATTTTTGATGTTATACTTTGAAAACAGTTTGAAAATAAAAAAAACAAGTATTTATATCTAGGGTAAAAATGAATAATTATATAACCCTACAAAAAACCATGACTCCCATACAAAGTGGCTATATGAAAAAGTTGAAATCGCTTAAGAGGGGTGAGGTTAATTCGGCCTAAAAATTACCCATTTTTACGAATTTTTTTACGTGCTACTGTTAGTGAATTTACTTGAATTGATGTAGGTATAATAAAGCAACATTTGAGGTCGTTTTCCGGAAGCACCTCCAAAAAAAGTAGTTTTGCGGTCAACCCATCAGCTAATCAAGTAAAATCAAAAAATTAAAATGTTTTGAGAAGCTTATATTTTTTTTAAGAAATTTTATTTTTAGATTTTTAGCAGCACTTGATAGTCAAAAAACTGTAAAATTAAAAACAAGTAAAGAAAAAATAAAAAACTCGACAGAGTTACCTCATGAATTCAGTTGTGAATGAGTGTACCAAATTCAAAACAATCGGTTTTGGCTGGATAGTGTTCACCAACTCGAAAACATGATTTGTGGGAAAATCGCTTAAAATCAGGTATAGAAAATCGGTCTGGAGTGACAGACGCTTAAATGCTCATAATTCCATTATTTTTGCTCCAATTGACTTGAAGTTTTGACACAATATTCTAGAAACGTTGTACATTTATTTGATAAAAATATTGAAAAAAAAAAGTTTAAAAACCTTACTCCGCCCTTAAGATGCTTAAAAAATATTGTAAGTACTCAAAATTTTGCACATATTCTTTAATATTTAATATGAGTTCCGAGTTTTTACTTGCTAAAATAGAATGAAAACTGCCCATTCGTTGATGGAGTTTTTTTTTAACGTTTTTGTTTGTTACTTTTTACTTTTTAGTAGAACTTTCATACGTATTCGTGTGATATTTTCATAAAAGATTTAACTCTACTTATTTATTTTCTGTTAATATTCCTCGATTTCTGTGACCTTCAAACACAGTCTGGCAAATACATTTAGAAAATACAATTCTTATGATTAGTAATGCGAATAAAGCAGTTGTTTTGGAGTTTTCTAAGCTGATGACATAATTAACGATCTATAGCAAATGATAAAAGTCACATCAACTATTGTGAAAGAAATCTGCTTTTCCCGTCAATTAATATTGATTTCAACAAATGAACAGTCTGGTTAAAATTTAATACAATTAACAGATAATGAGTTTTATAAAATTCATGCAAAAAACATAATAAAATCAAGGCGGACGGACAGTCAATCTCATTCGTATGCAAAGCATGGCGAGTGCTTACATTTATTTTAGACTATTTTGAAGATAACGTATTTTGCACGTTTTGATTGTCTTAAGATAAAAAGTGCGCGCACACTATTCTGTATCGAATTAATAATCGTCTCAAGTTTAATACGCGCAGTGAAAAATGTTTAAAAGATTAAACATTTTAACTTCTAGAAGCACGAGTATATATTTTTTATAACAATGTTAATAAATAATTTTTAAATGTTTAAATTTTTATACGCTAAAAGCGTGTAATTACGTCGAGATGGTGTAAATAAGTGCATTAATTATTATTTTTTTTTTGCATTATATTTTATTTATAATTTTTATTTTGCGCCCCTTATTTCGCTGCTTGCATTTTAATGAAATGTTTTTGATATAAAAGTTTTTTTAGCTTGAAATATAAATATTGAGCGGAAACATAAGTTAAGTCGTTTTAAGAAAATAACAGACGCAAACTTTTTTGCGTAGCACTAGACGCATTTTTATTTGTGCAAATATCAACACCTTAGTTCAGCAAAGAAATACTGCTAATCATAGGAAATGCACGAGTATCATTGCTTAATTCGGTCATTAGCTTTGTCAAAAATATTATTTTTGCATTAAAATAAAAAATGTTTAAATTTAAAGACGCTAGCAGTTAAATGAAAACAAAATTTAAAAATTCTTAAGTAGCTTTTAATGTACACATCAATAGCTAATATAAAAGAAGCTCAGCAAGCTAAGAATGGGTTAAAAAAAAAAAAATTCACCACAGAAATGTTGAAACTGACCATGAATAGTCAAAGAAGTTAGTGTTAAAGTGTTAAGCTGAAATAATTAGCATTCCATTGTTAAGCTTTATTAAAACAAATTAAGTTGCAGCATTTGTATCTGCGCTCATAATGGAAATCTTAAAATCTTTGAATGGTGCGGAAAATTAAATTTAGCTTAATTTGTGGTAAGTATTAAGCTAAGCAAAGATAGATGATATACAAGAACGTTTCAATGCTTTAAAGCATTATGAAAATTGTTCAACATGGAAGCACAAAGCAATCTAATTTATACAAAAGCCGTCGTTAATAGTGACCTACATATACAAAATAGCTGGCTTATTTTACACATTTTATCTAAGAGATCTGAATGGTTGTAATGCCCTTTATATGCGCTCTTTTTGAGACTAGTTTGTATGTATTTGTTTTGTTATAAAGTTAAGAATGGGTTACTTTAATTTTTGAACTTTGGCAGTTTTGATGAAATAAGGTCAAACAATTGCAGTGTCAAGGTGATGAGCAAGCTAATTTTATTCAACCGTTTTTTGGTTTTTTTTTGTAAAGAAGTCAATAACTTGCCAGCTTAAAATGACAGTCTTATCGTACATTGATATCATTAATAATAATAAGAATTATTATAAAAAAAAATGTGATTAAATACCAATTAAAATTAGCTTTTGCCAGTTTAAAGCCAAAATAAAAATCTTTTGTACTGTAAAAAACCTCAGATCTCATGTATATATGAAAAAAATACAATTCAGATTGCGTAATAATCAACAAGATGTAACTATATCATTTTATTGCGCATTATTATTTATTGTACTAAAATATCGCTGAGAAATAGAGTTCATGGATGATTTCTAGCAATAGTAACATCATATAAATGTTAAAGCAGTCAAAAAACTTTTTTGATTTCCCAAGGTTTCTAATTAAAAACTACTCTTAAAAAATTGCAATTTAAGCTGATATTAACAATAATGTTCTATTGTTGATATCAAAAACGGTAGACTTGCCTTTAAACTTTTTGACTTTCAGCATAAAAGGCAAAGCTTAACTTGTACTTTTTGCAAGTTATGAATTTGATAAATCCGTTAACGAATTTTCTGAAGTTTTCGACTTTTCGAATGCAAATTATATGGAAATCAATTATGTTCTGAGAAATGTAAGCTGATATCTTTTATGAGTCAAATTTTCAGATACCATTGGTTTGCCCCCAAAATAGAATAGAAATTAATATAAGAAAAAGAGTCAATTCGGATGGGTCTTGCAGTGAACGCAGATAAGGGAAAATACCTGTTTTCCTACAAACGAACAGTCCCAGCGTCTTGGCACCCATGTAGCTGTTGCCAATACAGTTACCGAGGTTGTGAAGGACTTCGTCTGCCTAGGACGAAGCTACCAAGCTCTTGATAACAGGTGTTACTTTGGGCTCATTGAGCAATTGAGAAGCAGACGCTCCTTTGCCGAACAAAAGTCACGCCCTTTAAGTTACTTATCTTGCCCGTACTGCTATATGCAACACAAACCTGGACGCTGAGCAGCTCTGATGAAAATATTTTGGGAGCCTTCGAAAGATCTATGGACCGATTAGCGTAAATGGTCAACCGAATGACCGAATACGTTGAAACAATGAGCTGTATGAGCTCTACGCCGAAGTCGACACTTTTAAGAGCATAAAAATCTAGCTGGCTATGTCATGCTGAGCGGATGGAAGACTTCGCTCCAAGGAATAAAATATTCGATTCGATATACAACGGCGGACAGTGGTTTCATCTTATGCAACGTTTGGAATAAAATAGATGGAGTTGTCATAGACTAATAAAAGTGTAAGTTGGAATTAGCTCTATTAGAACAGATGCACACATTTTTTGTAATCCGCCAAATACCACGCCTACCTCCCATATAACACAGAAGCTTAGAACGATATAGGTTTTCTTAATTAAGCTACATATATCAAAACCCCTCAATCAAGAATATATAATTTATGTGTAGATTAAAAAAAAAAAGAATTGCCACGCCTACCTCCCATACAAAATGTGCATGCCATCTAAAAATCAGGAACGACTCGTCGTAGATCGATGAAATTTTGTATATAAGTTGCAATTAGCTCTATTATATCATATGTTAGAATAGTTTGAAGTCCGCCCACAGCCACGCCTATCTCCCTCTTTTTTATTGAAACTTTATTGGACTAAAGCTATGAGCTAATCCTCCAAAAATCTGGTAAAGTTTGCACACCCACTATTTTACACCTTAAACCAAGTCCTGACCACGTTTTTCCAAAACCTAACGGTAAACAGTATAATCTAATAATAAGTCGAGATCACCGTGGCGCAGTGGGTAGCCCGAAAACCCTGGCTCAAATCCCACCTGACACAGAAAGTTTTTTCAATTGAAATAGTTTTTCTGTCCGGCCCCCACCTCTCTGCAGACAATGGCAAACCTCAGAGAGTAAAAATTGTGATGAAAAGTTTCTTGAGAACATAAGCCGTTCGGAGTCGGCATAAGACTAGGCCCAGTTCTCGATCATTTGTGTTCGAGCATTTCACAACACGTACAACACAATTGATCATAAGAAGCTTGGTCATTGTCCTTTCAAAGGCTGCAATGGCCTTTCGTTTTTTCTTTTCAATAAATCATTTGGATTAGTTTTATACTTATTTATTAATGGGTCAGAAGAAGCCATAGGAAGGTTCATAACATCATCATTTGTGAATTTCCTACTGCATTTTCTTGAGTGTCTAAGACGATATTAACGATGATAGTCTTTTATTCGAGCCGCCTGTGCTTTCTCTGTAAGCATTCCTATTGGAAGAATTGCAGAAGATATGATTAAACCAACATGCAATAAAACTTTATGTACAATGAGTGGCGTTTTATATTAATTATATAGTTCTGCTGCAGTTTCCATACTATAACATTGAAATTTTTAACAAACTTCAAAAAGGAGGAGGTTCTCAAGTTCGTCGGCTTATATGTTTTTTTTTTTATTTTTTTTAAATGTATGTACATCGATAACTCCCAAACCATATGCCTGATTGTCATAATTTTTGGTGAACAGATAGATATCATAAGCGCGGAGGTGCCCGTAAAAATTAGTGCAATTTAGTGTAGGGGTAGGCACAATCATTAAAAATTACCGTCAAGAAAATGGGCGTTATTCGAGGAATGGGCGTGGCAATATCAGAAAAGCACTGTATCTCAAATAATATTGGTACTATGGTACTGCAATTTGGTATAGGGGTAGGCCTTATTAGCACAAATTACTGTCAATAAAGTGGGCGGTAAATGAATAACGAGATAGGCACAATTATTACAAATAACGGTCAAGAAAGTGGACGCTCATTTAACAAAGGGGCGTGGCAATATTAGAAAAACACTATTTCTCGAATAATATTGACACTAGGGTAATAAAACTCGTTACAAGAATGTGTATAATTATTTCAAAACACGTGACATCTAATTTAATTTAAAGAGACAGCTATTTGAAATAACCAACAAACTTTCAATAATTAATAGAACACATTTTTTAAGAACAATTGTATTTATGTAGTTTATACACTTTTTCCGAAAATTTATCATATTCTCTAAAAAGGAAGAAATAAAAACTTTTTTTAAAAAAAAAACCCGACTACAAAATCACTACAAAGTAAAAAATAATTTTAAAATAAGTTTTTCTTTTAATTTCTTGATCATATTTGATAATTTATTTAAACATATCATTACATTGGAAATCTTATTCTTTTGATTTTTTTCTAATTTGTTTTATATCATAAATATATTAATATCTTTATGAATACAAAAGCTTAGAAGTTGGCGCTTCTGATTGAAAGTCTGATTATATTAGCGCCGACCTTAAAAGCTTTTCATAAAGAAATTAATATATTTATCATAATAAAACAAATTAGAAAAAAATTAAAAGAATAAGTTTTCCAATGTAATGATATGTTTAAATAAATTATCAAATATGATCAAGAAATTAAAAGGAAAAGTTATTTTAAATTTATTTTTTACTTTGTTGTGATTTTGTAGTCGGTTTTTTTTTTAAAGTTTTTTTACGGATCAACTGATGCACAACTATTTAAAGTTCTTAGTACGATTTTTAATCGATGGATTAAGTCATCATCGACAACAACAATACCCGCTGTGACATCAGGGTTCTGAAAAAATCTTCGGGCATTATTGCCATCACTCGATTAGCCAGGTTGCGAGTTCAATACCTGGCGTGTACACAATTTTTTTTTTAATGTTTGTAATTAAAGAAATACATTTTTTTCTAATTATATAACATTTAGGAATTTCCTTTATAATTAATATTAGAAAAAGAAGAAAAGGAAAAATTACATATTCTTTATGACAAGTATGCAGTATGCATATGGGTAGTAATATTCACTCTTTTGTTCGTTAAATGAAGGTTGGCAGCTATAAGCAGCCATTTTTTAACATGCTTATTAAAAGCATAAAGTTTAAGATTATTATAGTTAGAAACCGTCGAAAAGTTGTGCATTGTTTGTTGAATCACGTTCCGCACATCTTCACACCCTGAACGCTACAGGGTGTAGCGTCTAAGAATCCTAAACGAATCGATCTAGAAAAATGCCCAGACACGGGTATCTTTTTTTAGGCCTACTTTCAGAATATATAGGCCTTGCTCATGTGTGCAAACATGTGTCGAACACTGTTATCGACTGCCAGTCATCAAGAAAACTTGAGCAAATATTCAATTTAATAATTTGACAGTGAATCAGAATTGTGCAATAGAACTCCCTCACAATATTGTTGATCTGTTAAAAATGGAAACACAACACAAATATAAAGTATTTCTTAAACTGTGCTCATTAATCCAAGCACATAGACTCATTTAACAATTTGCTAAAACATGTTTCAGTTTGGTTACAACTTGAAATCTAAACATCTTAAATTAAGCTAAAAACAATAAAACCAAATTAATTTAGATTTTATTGCATCGAGAAAGTGAAGCGGATATAGAAACAGTTCAAGGTCGCATGAGAATTCGTACTATATACGGAGTGAAGCTATACTGGCTGTTTGCGTCAACAACAAAACAAACCAGAGATGAGAAAAAAAATTGTTCCCATGTTGTACAGATGCGGTCAAATCCTGTTTTTCAAGGCTTTCTTTAAAAACAAAGGAAAGGCACAAAGGAAACTTAAGCTGGTTAAAAAGTCAAAAGAAAAAAACAAAACCTATGTCAGTTAAGAATGCGGATGCAAAAAAGTAGTTTGGTAAATTTATTTCCTTTTTCCTTATGAAGGTTAACGGTATGTGGAGAAATATTATTGTTCTTATTACAGAAGCAGTTATAGTTCTGAGAGTATAACTTTTTTTTATTATTTAAAGAGTAGGTACTTAAAAATAAAAAACAAATATTTTTTTATAATTAAAGAACTTTAAAAAGGCGCCTTACAGAAAATTAATAAAACTTTAAATTTTTTTTCTTTCAAGTTATTGTGTTAAACAAGCTTAAACAAGCTCTCATTGATTATCCACTTGCTGTCAAATTTGACAAAGCACCTACTATAAAATAACAGAAGCTGAAGACAAAAAACGCTACAGCTTTAATTATGCCACCAGTATAGTAGTTACCACATACATGATGAGCAGAAACAATAAATGCATGTCCAAAAGAAAAATAATTTTGTCGTAACCAACAAATAATAAACTTAAACTTACACCTACGTTTTTAGCTTTTCGCAGATCGCTCATAAAATTGTTCATGCATTTAAAAGTTTTAGTCTCAATTATCTGCTTAGAACTTTTTGAACAAGCAAGAATAAAATCAATTGTTTGAAAGTAGATAATTACAATTTTAAAGAATGATTTTGGCTTAGATTAATAACAGCAACAACAACAAAAAATATATTATGCCAAAGAAAAAAGCAATCATTCAAGATCACAGCACGCGGCCGATTTAAAGTGCTGCAGTCACTTAAGTCAGCATAAATCAAGCACAATTTTATAGTTGAACAAAGTTTATATCTAGATAGTTTCTTAAAACTGTGCATTTATTTAATTGAATTTTTTAACGCAATCTGCACCCTAAATCAGCAAACGCAACATCAATCAAAAAAAAAAAAAAAAAAAAATTAATATTTCTTGTTAATACCATTTAGAGTTATAATAAATGATCTTATTTACTGTAGTTTTGCTATTTAAATTAATTAAGATTTTCATCGTTTTAAAAATGAACAGACTATTTTAAGGTGTAAATGAGGTTATTGATTTTAGAATATAATTAATAAATAAATTACAAATAATGATCTTGGCAAATTGTTTTTTATTTATATTTTTGATATTTAATTCTGACACACCTGCTGATAGAAACATTGGCTAAAACTTAAAGATTCTGATATTTTAAATGTTCTTTATTAAGTTATTATAATATTAACAAATTCCTACTTCAATTTAACTTATTTAAGTTTTAATGTGGATTAAGTTTTAATTCTTTCAAAAAAGTACAGGGAAATGATCATTTATAAAGACCACTTAAGAATAGTGAGGGAGGGGAGAGGGGGGTGTACAGTTGTTTCAGTCAAAAAACATCATATATTAATGAATTTTTTCAAGAATATAGTTACTATAATTTTATTTATTAATAGACATTATTAATTCATTAATAAATATTATTATAAAATTGTGTGAAATTTTCACTTTAAAATATAAATAAATGATGTGGTGACAGCAATTTTAAGTGGACGCCTCAGAAAAAAATTGCTTTGCGTTGGACACGAGAACTCATTTCTTCATTATTTCATGTTATTTTTTGAAGGCAACGCTGACGAGTTTTTATTTTTTATTTTATTTTTGGATTTTTAGTAGTGCCTAAAAGTCAAAACACCGATTTTTTACTAAAATGTCAACAAATCAGCTATTATAAAAATTACTTTATATAAAAAAAAAAAATAAAATCGACAGCGTTACCTCGCTGGTAATGTGTAGAAAGAGTGTTGAGAGTTTGAAAAAGTCATTGAAAAAGTAGGTCAACCACAACTGGTTGAAATTCGGACTTTTTTCGCAAATTTTGCATGACGATGTCCGCTAAAGAAGTCAATTGACCTTCGGCTGCATATATTTTCAAATACTTAAAAGTAAGTTAATTTAAAATCGGCTTATAATTACTTTAAAATAAATTCATTGAAAACTAGTTAATTTTGCCCTTGGTGAAAATAATTTTAAAAGCATAGAAATTGAACATTTTGCACATTTTAAAGATGACCTCGAGACAACTCCAAAAACAAAAAAATTTTTAGACCCCCAGAAAAACCGCCAAAATGGTCTTTTATTCATAACTTATGCTATTTTATGTCTGATTTTAGAAAATGATATACCGTTAGAGTATACCGTCTTAGTTACTACTATATTTTCTTTTTAGATCTTTTGGACTTCTGAAATTATATTCAACTGGTAAGCCCGGCTTTCTCGATTTACCCCCTCCTGAACCAATTTTTTTTTCATAAAATTAAACTTCTTAAAAATTTGTTCATATCTTGTCCAAAAAGTACTTTATTTGGCCTTGAAACAAAACTGTTGTATCAGTTCCAAATTGCAGTAGAAAACTTTATGAAATTTCTTAAAACTAGTAGTTTTTATTGTTGTTTCTTTAATTCATACATAACGAATGAAGTAAGAGTGAGAGAATGAACACAATGTGCATTCTCATGAAGTATGTTCTCATTTTAGTTGCTCTTATTCTAGACTCTCATCAAAATGTTATGTAATTACAATTTTTTATCATTCCACTTTATCGTATTAATAAAGATTTTCTTGTACATCGTAATGTTCATGTATAAGACCATTTATGTACCTCCGAGTCGTTGTTTTTTCTACTATCGGAATGTTTGCACGCTGTCGTAACTCATGAAGAACTTTTATAACTATTGGTATATAATTACATAGTTTATGATTTTTTGGGTCAAAACAAAATTAAAGAAACAATAATAAAAACCTCTTATTTTTAAGAAATTTTATAAATTTTATAAAAGTCTTATACTACAATTTGGAACTGCTATATTTTGGTTTCCAGGCCAAAGAAAGTACTTTTTGGGCAAGATGGGAACAAATTTTAAAGAAGTTTAATTTTGTGATAAAAAAAATTGTGTTCAGGGGGTGAAGGTAAAACGAGGTAACCGGGCTTACCAGTTCAACATAACTTACCAGTTCAACATAGAAGTCCAAAAGCTCTGAAAGGAAATTGAAGTACTACCTAAGACCTTTATTACGGTATATCATTTTCTAAAATCGGACATTAAATGCATAAGTTATAGAAAAAAATACCTTATTGGCGGTTTTTATGGGGGTCCAAAAAAAACTGTTTCTTTGTTTTTGGAGTTGCCTTGAGGTCATCTTTAAAATAAGGGGTGTACTTTTCAAACTTTTTTTTTCGACTCTAATACATAATTTATTATATGGTTTTCAATTAAATACTTGAATTCATGAGGCGAATACATAAAACGAATAAGTAAAATAATAAAAAAGTCTTTCAAGTCTTCCAAAAATTAAATTGGTATTTCAAAAATTAATTCATTAGTTTTTTATTAATTAAATTAAAAAAATTAATATTAATTAAAGCCTAAAGTTAAAACTATTTGATGAAATACCATGTTTAAATATATAATAAGTTATAATCTGATGTAAATTTGCTATAAAAACATTTCAAAATCAGAGTAGCTACCGCCTAAATATTTTTAAACTAGTTTTTTAATTACTTAAAATATAATGAAATAAAAACATTTTAAAATTAAAGTAACTGCCACCTTTATATAATTCAAAGTTGTTTATCAACTACATGTCTTACTACTTTTTTATTATTACTTATTAATTTTTTAATTTCTTGTTTTAAAAAACAAGTAAGTTTGTTCCCATAGGGACCTTGGCATTAGACAGAAAGAGCGAACCTGCTGTCGAACAATCCTACTTTCTACGCCGTCGCTTTCTTTTCTGATTGACTTGAAATTAAAACACTATAATCTTGAAATGTACTCTCATTTGATGAATTTTAAACAAATCGAAAGAATAAAACAAAAATAAAAACTTATTTACCCCCCCCCCCCCTTAAAGGGCTTGTAAAAAAATATTTTTGTCGTTAAGTTTGTACAATTGTCCTTTACCGTGACATCAGTTTGAGCGTTATCTGTTTATTAAGTTTGGTTTGAAAAAACAAATCTTGAAGTGCTAAGTAGTAAACTATTAAGGAATGGAGATTTGGCCGAGTACCGAAGCTAAAATATTACCCCCCCCCCCCCCCCCCCCCCACATGGCCGTTTTTAACTATATTCGAAGGATTTAAAACGAAGTGGCCATTTCAGCTCTTGAAAGCACTTTGACAGAGCTTCTTATGTGTTGTGTGTGTTGTGAAATGCTTGAACACAAATGATCGAGAACTGGACCTATATGTTTTATCTCGACTCCGAACGACTTATGTTCTCAATAAGCTTTTCATAGCAGTTTTTACTCTCTGAGGTCTGCCTTTGCCTGCAGAGAGGTGACGGCCGGACAGAAAAATTAATTCAAATGGAAAAACTTTCTGTGTCAGGTGGGACTCGAACCAGGGTTCGTCTATAAAATGTTTATGTTTATGTACGAGTAGATCAACAAGAAACATGCTTTTTGGCCAATTCAACTTTTGGAAATTTTTAGGATTCTTTTTTTTAATAAATATTTAAGGTTAGGATTAATGGGCATCAGAACTTTAGAGCATGTATCAAACAAAGTTCAAATATTTTAGTTAGCCAAAAAACTCAATTTCAAGTTTTGAGAGTGATGTTTTGTCGTTACTACAGTGTGGCATAAATGTTATTGTTTTAAATTGCTTACACCTCCATTCTGTTGTAATTTGTTTTTTTTACATAAAGTTACGTATAGTTTTATCTTTAACCAGGAAAGTTTAAGAAACCAATTTTTCACATGAATCATTTCAGCTGTAAAGGCAAAGTGGAATTATGAATTTTAAGCCTGAGGTATAGTTTTAAAGAACGTTTTCACTAGCCTTTTCTTGTCATGACTACGTTTTTCAGGTTGTTTGGAACAGATCCTACCAACTCCTATGCAAAATATTATAACCATAGTGCAGATATTTACTGAGATAAAATATTAGAATTAAAGTTACACACCCCCTAGTCTAATCCAGCCCACTTTTTTAGACTATGAACTGCTAAATATTCCATAGAATATATGGGGAAATCCCAGCGTGTCGAACGTTTCTTTTAAAAATTTTTCATACGATGCAGAGACATGTTTGGGATAAGTTTATATAATCGAAAGTACAAAATTAGGTGGAAGTCGAACAAACGGTGTAAATTTGGTTGAAGTCGGAAAAAATATTGTAGAAGCAGTTTGATTACAATTAAAGCAACACACCCCATGTCTTATCCCGCCTACTTTTCTGGACTATGGACTACACATTATTCCAAAAACTATTGGGGAACATTTGTTTGAAGTCGGACAAATAATAAAGAAGTGAAGGTGTTTGAATAACATTGAAGTGCCACGATCCCCTGTCTAATCCCGACTTATTTTCTTAACTCATGACTGCTTATTATGCTAAAGGTGTGTGTGACAAATTTGGTTAAATTCATACTAACGGTGTAAAAGAATATCGCTTAAAATTAAAGTGCCACGTCCCCTGTTCAGTTCAGCCCAATTTCCTAGACTACTGACTGCCCATTATTCCAAAGAATATGTTTGAAAAATTTAGTTGAAGTCGGAAAAATGGTGTAGATGGAGCTAATTTGAAAATTAAATGCCACGCCCCTTGTATAGTACTGCCCCATTTTATAAACTTAAGACTTCTAAGTTGAAATCAGATACACGGTGTAAAAGACGTTCGATGAAAATTATGATGTCACGCCCATTTTTCTTATCTTATGATTTCACATTATACCGAAGAATTTATTTGCAAAATTTGGTAAAGGTCGGACAAACGATGTGGGTGAAGTTTAGGTACATACAGACACGATTGCATTCAGTTTTATATAATTACGAAAGTTTTTCTATTTTGATGACACCACTTCGTATGGAAGGTAAGGGAAGTTTTCAATAGATTTTGCAAAATTTAACAGTGAGGGTTCATATTAAATATCAAAGTTAATGTGCAAAATTTGAAGAGATTTCTTTAATTTTTGTGGGTTTTTAAGAGATTTTACAGTTGAAATAAAGCCACTTTGTATGGGAGATAGGCGTAGTTTTCATCCGATTTGCCAAATATCATAGCGATGGTATTAAATATTAAAAGATATGTGCAAAATTTCATGATAATTCTTTAATTTTTGTAGAGTTTTACGGATAAAATTAGGTCACTTTGGCTCATTTTCGAACTTAATTTTTATTTTTTTAGAAAAAGTTCAAAATTATAACTGTAATCGTGATCACAGGCAGACAGACACACGCCTGTGATCACAGGCACACGGAAATTGATTTAGGTGGTGATGCTGATCAAAAATATATATACTTTTCTATACCTGTCACGCCTCCTTATTGGCGTTACAAATGGAATGACAAAGTTGCTTTACCACTTACTCAGTACTCGGGGTATAAAAATATTTTATAGTTTCTTAAATATTTTTGTTGCCTTGCTGATGAACAAAATAAAATAAATTTTAAAATGCTCAACTTCAGTTGCTTAGCTAAAATTAAATTTAATCATCTTAAAAATAATAAAAAACTGCCATGAAATCTAAAACAAAAGCTAAAGTTACTTAAGAAATATTGATTTGAGTTCACTTGGTTTTTTGAACCACGCTTATTTATTATTGTATTTATTGAAGTATGCTTGCAAGTTTTTCTCAACTATTTCGTAACTATTTCACAAACATGACTCCATGACACACCCGATAGAATTCAATTCAATTTAAGCACATAAAGACTTAACACTTTAAATAAATAAATTCTTAACATTAAGTAAACCAACACAACAAAACATATTAAAAGCGCATCAAGCAAATGCAACCAACGCGCAAGTTCAGCTGTCAATTTAACGATTCAACGAATCATGTGGAAAGAAAAAGTAATTTGTAGCTAAAAATTATGGAATCATTAAACCAAAACAAAGCAAAACAAACAAAATTAAATTAAATAAAAATATAGAAGAATAATATTAATCCAGTGTGGTGATTTTTAAGTAATGCGAACTATGGTGAATATGCAAATACTCAAAATTCAGCGTATAGCATCTTGATGCTGCTTTGAACTAGTTACGCTTCTTTTATTGTTATATTTTGGTTGAAATTTTTATGATAGTTACTTTTTTTGTCGATTAAGCCCCAGCACAAAACGAGCTTCAACAAAAGTTCTCGGTGATGTGCGCATGCGTAGCTGCTCAGCTGCTGAGTTGAATTTGCTTTTCTTATAAATACAGCATGCAGCGGCGTCGAGTTGATTATTTGCTGTCTTAAATTGCTCGAGTTCACTTCGCCCAAAAAGAATTCAAAGCCAACAGAATTGGCAGCGAAGACGCACAAACGAAGTTTGGCGCGTTCGGAAAACGTGTGTGTGTGTGTGTGTGTGAGCGCGCATCTATATCTGTGAGACATTTTAACGCGTTCTTAAAAAAAAAGAAAGAATAAAACAACGAACTGAAATAAGTGCAACGATTCAATTTAGTGGTGTTTGAATTGGCAACAATATCAGCACCCAACGAACAATTTTTTGCACCGTTAAAAAACAAACAAAAAACTTAAGTGGATTATTTTGAGAACAAAACAAAGCAACTATGGTGAGTGATTTTTTTGTGTTTTTTTATTTTTTTTTGCGATGCCTTTAGCGGCTAAAATTGTGTCGGTGTTGCAGGAAAAATAAAACAAAAACTAACTAAAAAGCACTTAAAACGTTTTCCCCTGATTGCGTTTTGCTATTTGTTTAGACGCTTAGTTTTTTTATTAATTTTTTTTTTTTTTTTTTTTTGTTCTAAGCAACTTGCGAAGATAAAGACTTTAAAATTGGTGCAATTGTTGAACAATATCACAGTTCAATATTTGTGTGCTTTGTGCCAGGCGTATGCGTAACAAACACTCTGACCGAGAAGCTGTTTGTTTATCAAGTTGCAAGTGTTGAAATGCGGCAACGAGACTAAAGTCGTTATTCTTCTTAGTTCAAATCAGCGAGAGGAGCAAAATATTTGTTTCTTTGATTTAACTTGTTCGAGATAAAAAGCCATTTTTTTTTAAATCTCTGACACATTTAGTAATTTTGAAATAAATTTTAATACATATGGTCTTGCCTAAATGATCAGATTAAAATTGTTTTAAAATTAAATACTGGGCAAATATTAAAATTAATTTTTAATAAAAATTTGTTTAGAAATTTAATGTTCGTATTAATTTTTAATACTGATTTTGTATTTATATGTTATGCTTAAAGTTTGTATTTTTTTTTAATACTGATCTTAGTTTAAGTTTCACTGCTAAATTCACGTTAAATTTTTTCGATACTAGAGTATATAATTTAATGCAGATGAATATTAACTAAACTATAATTTTACTATTATCTCCCAATGTAGGTTTCGAACTCACGTCGTCATCATTGATATGACAGTAGTTATCTTTGCTTGTACGTCGTAATCAAATAAAAAATTACGCACACAAGTTGTATTATGAAGCTTTGTTTACCGAAAAAGTAACTCTGAATCATAAAACTTTTGCACCTTAAGTATGTTAAAACCAAAACGGAAAGTATTGAAATAAAATGCAACATGGCTTAAAATTCAAATTTAATGTTCACCATAGCATCGAATTTAAGCATCGAAAAAATATTTAAAAATTTTTTAATCTATTGCGAGGTATTAAATTTAATATTTTTTTATCAATAATCTTTGTAATACTTCGTTCCCGCTTGCAGGAGATGTCTGGCCAAAACTGATTTTTCAAAAAAACATGATATTAAAAAGAAAATTATGAATTATGATTTAATAAAGATGATGCAAACGTCGCTACAGCGAATCCGGAAGGGACCAAAAAATTAGTTCTGCGTTCTAGAAATTAATTTGTGATAGGGAGAATTTCACTTAATAGAAGTTCATTATAGGGAAGTTCAACTGTTTCTCTATCTTAGTATTGAAATTTTTTTCATTTCTGATATAGCATTTAGAAGATACAATGGTTGAAACTTACCCCTGTTTGCATATTTTGAGCCTCTTTTCACACAGCGCTAAAATTCAGGCAAAATCAAAATTCTACATTTTAAGTTAAGAATATGATACTTTACAAGTGTTTTATTTTCGCAGGAAACAGGGTCTTAAAATAATTTTGAACATTTTTATATATTTAACGCGTCCATTTGGGTTTGAGGAATAAGATATGAAGAAGACTTCTCGACCATTTCACATTGAAGTATAATATCAGTTGCACTGACCATCTCCGAATTGGCTCAAATTTTGTCCTTAGTTTGGTTTATTGTTAAGAAAACCAAATCCGGATTTCAAACATTTTTTTTCGCGGATCCACAGCCATGCGAATGCCAATAAAGGGTATATTCCCAATAAACATTGTGGCTAGGGGTGATTCGTTAACGAATCGCTTATGAATCGTTTTTTTTTTTTAAGTTTACGAAAAGTTTCATTCCGAGTTGATGCTTGATTCTCGATGCTTAAAGAAAGCACCGATTGAAATCATGACTTCGATAAGCTTAAATGGAGATGTTTTGAAACAAAACACTATTTTTTCCGACTTTTCCAAACGTAAAAAAAAAAAGTAAAATTTTTTTAAAGAAAAGTATTTTTTACTAACTTTCTGTTGTTAATACGTCATTTAAGCGAATATTTTTTTATATTTTATTTTTTTTTTTTTAATTAATGTGAAAAAAGACATAAATTAAGAAAAAAATTGATAAATTCTTATAAATTTTTTATATGAAAAAAATTTTGTGAAATATTATTTCTTCTATTATGTTATTTCGTGCCTATTCATTATATAAATTAGTTCCAGTTATAATTTGTTCAAAATTTTCATATGAATAAGTTCTCGTTAACAAATTGCTTTTTGTTGTTTTGACGACTTGTTAACGAATTGCTGTTTATAGTTTTGGTGACTCGTTAAAGATTGCTTTTTATAGTTTTTGGCGACTCGAAAACGAATTGCTTTTTATAGTCTTTGTGACTCGTTAACGAATTGCTTTTTTTAGTTTTGACGATTCATTAACGAAGGAGGAATTTCTCCCGCTTGCGATATTATAAATGAATCGCAACTAATAATTTCTACTGCATGAAATGTACGAGATTGCGATTCGTAAACGATAACATGAGTAAATCATTTTGTTTGTTGGGTTTTAAGATAACGTAGCATAAACAATTTTCATTTGATTCTCGACAATAAAGTATCATTGGAAAGGTTACTTTCTCTATTTTGAGGAAAAAATATAATACTTTTGAAAAAATTGCTGTAAAATTACCCATTCTTTATTTCAAAGTTTAATACTAAGCCAGAAACAAGTGCTTTAATTTATGTTCTTATTCAATATTTTAATTTTTTTAAGTTCTATTACCTTTAACCCATTGTAAAATGAAGATGTGCTCTTAAACGATTTAAAACTTATAATGCAAAACATGTAGTTGTAATGAATTTTCAATACAAATTCAAATAGCTATCGACTTTTTTATTTTTGTTTTGTTTTTATATTATCGACAAAAATAAATAAAAGTCGATAGCTAGTTGAATTTGTATTGAAAATTCATTACTGGTAACAGTAATAGCTAGTTAAAATTTAACGCTATAACTTTTGAATACAACAAAAACGCAAATGCAAAAAAAAAAAATTAAGAAAAATAATGAAAAAGAAAAAAATTAAAGCACCTGTTGTGGCATAGTTTTAAACTTTGAATGTAAGAATGCGTAATTTTACTGCAATTTTTACAAAAGTTTTATATGTTTTTCTTAAAATAGTGGAAATAGATACTTTTCCAATGATTCCTTTCCAATGATACTTTTTTTACGAAAATAGAATTTGAATTGACTGTGCTACGTGTCTCAAAGTAGACCCTATTTTGGTCGCGAAAAATGATTCTAAAAATTTATAACTTCGGATTTGGATTGTTTATCAAATCCAAGATCAAAATTTGAGCCAAATCGGAATTGGTCAGTCCAACTGATATTACACTTCAATTTGAAACTTATGCGTGACGATTTTTATTGACCGAAAAATTTCAAAAACCACGTATACATGCTTATAAACATATAACAAAAAAGTGAAACTATTTGTTAATAAGCATGTAACAAAAAATTAAACGTTTTTATTTAGAAACAGGTGAAAAAAAAATGGCAATGTTTATAAGAGCTGCCTCAAAGAGACACCGTGGTTAGCAGTTTAAGAAGATCACGGGTTTCGAATCTGATTTAAAGAGGATTTTAAAATTGAAGATGGTGGAGAGAATTGGCACCTCGAATCTAGTAATTTTGATATTATGATAACGGATTTGATTTCGAATATAATATCAGAGGTTTAAAATTCAAGATAGTAGTAGATAGCACTGCCACCTAAATTTTTACCTCAGGGCTGTCACCTAATAATATGTTTTTTCAAACATTTTCTAATAGTTTTATGGGGATAAATAGAATCTTATATCAGAATTTTAAAATTCAAAATGGGGGGTAGGGTTGTCACCTGAATTTTTTTATTTTTACGAATTCGGTGCTGGAACAAACACCAGGTAAAAATAGGTCGCTGAATCGAATCCATTGTCAGAATTTGAAAGTTGTGTACTTTTTTAAAACAGGATTGCCACAGGATTATTTTTAAGAGTTTTAGGCATCATAAAACAGTTTTACGGGGCGGTGCTCTCAAATCTGATGTCAGAATTTTAAAATTCAAGATGGTGGATGGAGTTGCCACCTAAATTTGTTTATTTTTACGAATTCGGTGCTGGGGCGAACACTAGGTAAATTGGGTCGCTGAATCCGAATACGCTGTCAGAATTTAAAAATTATGTAATTTTTTACAATGTGGCTGCCACTTAATAAAATGTGTTTTAACGGCCTTTAAACATCATATAATAGTTTTAGGGAGTCGCTGATTTTGAATCTGATGTCAGAACTTTAAAATTCAAGACAGCGGATTGAGCTGCCACCTAAATTTTATGATTTTTATGAATTCGGTACTGGGGCTAATACTAAGTTAAAATTTGTCCCTGAATCCAAATCCGTTGTCAGAATTTCAAAATTATGTAATTTTTTACAATACGGTTGCCACCTAGTAAAATAAATTTTTAAGAGTTTTCAACATCATCTAATAGGTTTAAGGCATCGCTGATTTCGAAAGTGATGTCAGAATTAAAAGATTCTAGATGGCGAATAGGATTGCCAACTCAATTTTTTTACCTCGTTAAATACATAATTTTGTAACGTCATATGCTAGTTCCCGTTGTTTTATTTGAAATATATCAATATATAAATATCATTTTTATGAAAGGTAACAACTTCATAATATTAAGAAAGTGCCAATATATAAGATCTTTAATTTTGGCGAGGATTCATTAAGGATTTAAGTTTTTGCCAGCCCTCTCATTCAAGCGACCCCAGTGTGCGTCTTTCCACCTCATAGAATAAATATTTTTGAAGACCAAATATGGATAATCAGACTGAATCATGTTTTTTCAGAGAACTAACCAATGAACATTGTTTGTTTTCAGTTATTAATTTGACTTAATAATTCGTGTTACAAATAAGGAATTAATTAAGACTATATAAAAATGGCGCATTAAGATTTCGTAAGAAAATTTCCGCCAAAAATTCGTGGGCTATGATAACGGCCACCATCCGTAGTGTATTATACAGAGCACCTCTATATTTTAAGGCTTTGTTCTGTATGACTTATATTTTCAAATAAAAAAAATTAATATGTTTTGTTTGAACTTTAGTTTGTTAATATTTTATATGTATTTCAGATAATAATGTTTATGAATGCTCATATAAAAAAAGGAATGACGTATGATTGAGATAATTTAAAGTAAATTTGAAATATTCTATTAAAAAAAGTCTTGCAAGTGAAAATTTTGTAGTAAATTAAAGTAACAAGTGTATTCACCTGCAGCTGGGCAAAATACTTAAGAAAGCATTACCAAATACAGTAATCCGCATAATTATTTTGACTAAAGTTGGCATCACACGTGCTCTCAGAATTAAGTCTAACGGTAAACGATTCTCTCTTATTGTGATAAATTATTGTATAAGCATGGTGTGAGGAATTTAGATCTGAATAAACGAAGTCATTTTAGACACGTTTTTCGAGGTAGCAAGTCGTTCATTACAAAACTAAATAATTTTTTGGCGACAAAAGTGTTTTGACGTTTATGCAAGTTACGATTTGGCTATTAATAGCAAAGTATTTAATAATTATTCAACTTTATTCAAATCTTTTTGTTTATTTTAGTTATTCTTTTATAAAAGAATAGGAAAAAATTCAGAACTAAGTGTTGAAATGAGATGTGCAATCGTAGAGAAGCATAATTGTGGTATTTCTATCAAAGAAATATGCTCCGAGCTACATGTGTCAAGGCAAACCGTTCACTATCAAATAAATAAGCATAAAAAAACAAATTCATTGAAAAATTTTCCACGTTCTGACAGAAAACGTAAAACAACACGTAAAGAAGACCAGCTTATAGTAGGGTAGTTCTCAAAGAACCCTGGCTTAACTCCAAGAAGTCATGAATCATAGATGAAAAATGTTTTTTATAATCCAATTAGTGAACGTACAATTCTCAGAAGAAGTTTAAACTAATTCCAATTCGGTACATATTCCGTTAGGTAAATACTGTATATAACGCCGACAAATAAAATCCAACGACTCCAATTTGCCAAAGATTTTCTCTGCAAGCCTATGACCGAGTTTTGTGGACTGATGAAAGTACGTTTGAGTATCAAGGCTCACCTAAAAAGAGATTTGTCTGAATTCCAAAGAAAACACTAAAAGAAGTAGCTCTAATCGTATAAGCAAATCACCATGTCGGCGGATTGGTAATGTTCTGGGGATGCATTTTCTATTGTGGTCATGGTGATTTGGCTTAAATTGAGGGAACGATGAACCAATATAAATACATATATGGATGTGTTATATGATCATGCATTTCCATCTGCTGGTAAACTTATTGGTGAGTTATTTATTTTGCAACAAGATAATGCACCATGTCACAAGAGTAAGTTCATAATGAACTTTTTGAATCGAATTGGCGAAGATGTTTTAAAATGGCCTCCACAAAGTCCTATTTTAAACGCTATAGAATATTTGTGGCCCTATATTAAAGGAAAGCGAAGCGTTTGCTCTACTCGGACTAGGAATGAAACTATTTCTGAAATAAAAATTCTTTGAGAGCAAATTCCTACAGATATATTCAAAAATATTGTGGAATCGGTACTTAAATGCCTTCAAAAAGTAAGAGAAGCTAATGGCGGATGTATTTTTGATTAAATTTTGTAGCTTTTGTATTCATTTTTCTAATCTTTAAGTTTTGTTTTGCATAAAATTGAACAGTCAAAATAATTATGCCTCCTTTGAAATTAAATTTTTTTACAATGTTATTCTTATAAGTTCTTTTTAAAAAATGTGAACATCTTTGGTAACATTTTAAGCAAATAAAAGTATTTTAATTCGGGTTTTCTTAAACTATTTCAAAAATTCAAAAAAATGCATTTTTTTTTTCTCATCAAAATAATTATGCCGACTACTGTAGCTTTAAGCAAACTTATGTTTTTTTAAGTTTGTAGAGTAGAGTAATTCTTACATGGCTTCAAGGTTGATTTATAAGGTTGTCGCAAGGGAGAGAGCGAGTGCCCATAATTGTCAAATCGAAGTTGACATCCCATAGAAATCTGCAAGTGCTCTCTATTATCATCCGTTTTTCTTTCGTAGTCATTCGCAAAATTGGCTGGTTTTGACAATTATGGGTACTGAGAAGAGAGTGCGATTAGCCTTGCGACAACCTTATAAATCAACCTTGCATGGCTTAGTTTATTCTAAAAATTACTTGGAATTAATATCGATTTAAGTCTTTCTGAAAAAATGTGTTCTGTTTCTCACTTTATATCACTACACTGAGAAAATTGAATGTCTTAAAATCAAAAAAGAAAACTTCTTGTCAAACTGTAACCTTTGTAATATCTGTGTAATATCTTTGCCACAAGGAAAAGATCGTTGCACTAATTATTTATTCTTTAAAAATGCAAGTGCTGCATCATCGAAATAAAAGACTAAAGTTCTTTGAAGCTAAATCAATGAAACAATCTTTGATGTGAAGATAAAATTTTTACTATAAAGATTTAATTCTTTGTTTAAAATGAATTGAAAATACTATGTAAAATCAACAACTTTTCTCTGTTTTTTTGAAAGTAAGCATCATTGTTTCAAAGACAAAGTCTGTACCTTTAAAGAATGTTTTCTTCACAATCGTATTGATAAGAAAATTGTGTGCGAGTTGAAATTGCTACGAAGTTGCCAAAGTAAAAAAAAAAAAAAATCGAAACGTGGCAAACGAAGGCAACAGAAGACAAGAGAAAAAGAACAGTTTTAACAGTTAAAAGTTATATTGTGCGCGTCAGTGTTTTGGAAAAGTTTTAAGAAAGTCAAATTAAACTACAAAAAGGGCTGTGTAAGGTACTTGATTATGAAAATTTATTAAAATCATTTTTGCAGATTTATAAAAGTAGAATATTCGAATAACTTCTTTGTTTCTTTTACAATGTTTTAAAAGTTACAATTTAAAGATATGTACTTAAAATCAAGGACCTAAGTCTTTGGTTTAAAGTATATTTTTTTGGAAACTAACAGCCTGCGTCTTTGTCGTAATCTATAAAAGTCTTTGTGCCAAAGAGCATTTTCTTTATTTTAACGACATTTTTCCGTGCTTTTTTAAAGATTTACTTCTTTGCCACAAAAATTTAAGTTTTTGATTTCAAGTATATTGTTCTTGGGAATCTAAGAATCTTTGTGTCTTTGCCGTAACGATGTTTTATCTTTCGGCACAATCTAACCAATAAAAGTCTGTGTGGAAAAGTGTATTTTCTTTGGTTTTACGATTTTTTTCCTGGGAGTACGAGTATAGTAGAAATACAATTTAAAGTGAATTATTAAAAATAATATCTTAATTTTTAGGTTTTTATTAGTTGCAAAGTTTGGTACATGGAATTTCGGTTACTTGAAAATGTATTCGGTTATTAATTTTATGTCGCTTGCATCACTAGTCACCTACCCCCATAGGTGTGTACAGAAGAAATATTGATGAAAGGAAAATAATAGAACCAGCTTATATATTTGATCCCCTAGTGGTCGATTCGGGAGATATATGAACTATTTTCAACATTTTTCCTTTTAGCATTCTTTAAGGAGCTACCCCAGGGAGCTATGAATTATTTTGTTCCAAATTTTTGTGGATAGCTCAAAATACCCAAAAACCCCGGGCGCCCTGATACGACCCGGGTAACTTTTAATACTCGAATATACCCAGGCCCTGGGTACGCTCCACCTCATTCGAGTTTTTTGAGTATCCAGGGTGTTCGAAAACCTTGAAAATAGAGAGTGTAATTAAGGCGACCGTTATCCATTATTGTGAAAAATTTAGGTGTGTTTTATGAGAGGATTCCGAAATAACGGTTAAATAAATTGATTTTGAAAAATTTATTGACATTTTTAAATGCAAAGATATGCATAGATATCGTTATTTCGTAATGCTCTCATAAAATACACCCTAATTTTTCACAAAAAATGGATATAAATTCCTTTTAATGCTAATTTACAAGAGAAGGAGGCGAAACTAAAATAAAATAATTATATTTTTTTTGCTTGAATTTCCAATTTTGATTTCAAAAGTATGGTTACCACTCATATATGTAATACTTCTATATTGGCAGTACACTCAAGGTACATTCTCTAACATTAGAGTAAAGATATATTCTTATATGACTGAGAAAATATATAAACGAATGTACCCGAAATGAAATCTCAAAATAAAAAAAATAAAAAATCAGGAGCGGCGCGAAAGTTTTCGGTTAAAATGTTTCTTAATTAAATTAATTCCAAAAAAAAAATGTGCGTAGCTGGTATTTCTACAGAAAAACTATGCCCAAACAAATCAAATCACTTTACATGCGAAAGCATCGATATATTGACATGGAATCGTGTGTAAAATATTTGTATTAATACAGATTGTCTAAGGCTGCAGAAATGCGCCAAAAAGGGATATAAATGTGAGCAATTTCTGCAGAAAACGAGGAGAAGAATATTTTGAAAATAAAACTTGGTTAGACATTTAGCGAAGTTTGTAGCGTGGAAATTTAGTTTAACCACTAAGGGCCAGTTTTTTAGTACGAGTTTAAACTTTAGTTATATTAAATATTAATATAAATAAATATAAATATTAAACCGAGCTTACCTCACTAAAATTGGACGTTTAAGCTCGGATTAGGCAAAAAGAAACACACTATATAATAATTTAAGTCAATTTAAATTCAAAGAATGCTTAAATATTTAGTTAAACCGAGCTTAAACAACCAAATTTGGTGAGTTAAACTCGATTTATTTTAAATAAAGTTTAAACTCGCACTGAAAAGCTGGCCCTAAATGTGATATATGCAGGTGGAGAAATGCCAACTCCACCAATAATATATAAAAGAGTTCCTTTTGTACCACCTGGAAATGATTTGAGCGACATACAAGTTATTATTGGGAGAAGTTAAGGATAAAATTTGTCAAAACTTCCTTTTGTACCACCTGCTTAGGATGTGAGCGACAAGCGTTTTGTTATTGAGAAAATTTTAAGACAAAATTTGTCAAAACTTTCTCAAAAAAAAAAAAAAACCTAAAACTATTTTTAGTTAGTGTCATATTAATGCCATCTAATGTAGCTAATGTAGAAGCGAAATATTGCTCGCAGAACTAACAAAGTTTTTCAAAATTAGAAAACCCTAAATAATAAAGAAACTGAAAATTTTACGGGGGGTAGGGAAGGGTTTTTGAACAAAATTTTTTTCTAAAATTATTTTTGTGATCATTTAACAATAATTATATCTCTTAAATTCTTTGTAAAATTATAAAATTTGTCATCAATAAATTATCATTAATGCGTCTATTTGAAGCAGAACGTCTCGTCGAAATTATTAAAAGAAAACATTTATTTTTATGTAGTTAAAATTATCCAATTTCGCATCTTAAAATAATTTCAGAAACAACTTTAGTTGTTTTAATTTTTATTAATATTTTACTGTTTCCTAATTTTGAAAAAAAATTATTTGTTCTGCGAGCAATATTTCTCTAGCTACAGTACTGAATGTCATAATGCCAGACAAATTTATGGATGACCATATAAAAATAGACAATTTTTTTAACACATCTACTATTCTCCATTAGCATAGATTATTACATTGTAAATCGATTTCGCGGCCGTGGCGTAGTGGGTCATACGCCAGAGAAACCAGGTTCAAATCCTCCATCTGACACAGAATATTTTTTCATTGGAAATAATTTTTCTGTTCGGCCGTCACCACTCTGCAGACGATGGCAAACCTCAGAGAATAAAAACTGTCATGAAAAGCTTCTTGAGAACAAAAACCGTTCGGAGTCGTCATAAAGCTGGTAGGTGCAGTTCTCGATCGTTTGTGTTCAAACATTTCACAAAACACACAACACAATTGATCATAAGATAAGCTTGGTCAAAGTCCTTTCAAGTGCTGAAATGGCCATCTTGTTCTTTGGAGCTTACTCATTTAGAATATATTTCATATATTGCCCGCGGTATATTATAATTTTATGGCGAGTGATATTGAGCGTTATCTAAAAAATCAAGCGTTACTCAGTCAGCGTTGCACAGCAAAATATCAACAACGAAGAAATACCAACAAAATACTTACTCACAGTAGAGAGAGTTTCAATAAACTTGATGTTGCTCTCTAGTCTTCTCTTTTTATGTTCAGCTAGCCACAGCACAACAAAAAAATTGTGGAACGGCTACGTGCGCATTTGCAACGTAGCTGTTCCCTGTAGGAAAATCAACTAGTTAAAAAGTAATTGATAAAGTAGTTTTTTGTCAACCACAACTAGTTGAAATTCTGACTTTTTTCCAAAGAACGAACTAACATATTTTGTATGGTGATGTCCGCTTAATAAGTCAATTGACTTTCGTCTGCATATATTTTCAACTACTTGTTTCATTAGTTATATTTAAATTATTTTTTTAATTACTTTAAAATAACCAATTGAAAACTATTACTGATGGTCTAAACTTAATAATATTTGATGAAATAACATGGTTAAATATATATAAACTTGTAATCTAATAAAAATTTGCAATTAAAAGATGTCAAAATCAGAGTAGTTGCCGCCTTAATATAATGCAAAAATAATAATAAAATATTAAAATAATTATTTTTGGTTTAATTGATAAAAATTTACCACAATTGGCAAAAAATTGCAATAAATTATAAACATATGTTTAATGAGCCGGCAAGATAGGAAAATAAAAAGTAGAATCTGACAGAAGAAAAAGAGCGACCAATTGATGTTTATGTATGGAGTTAAGGTTCTTCATTTTTGTTATAATAAATCAAAATAAAATCAGACTATTTTAATTAAGCTTCTAAAATTTCGCATAATATCAACAAGATAAGTTTAAATAATTAGTTTTAATTTAATGCAAAATATACGCACTGCTCCCGTTGCAGAACACATTGTAAATCTTTTTATATTAATTTAATAATAACATGCAAAGCATGCATGCATTAACATTTGTTCGCTTGTTTGTTTTTAGAGTGTAGCTTTTTAATTATTTCGCTGTTCTCTCTTGTCTTCGTCCGACATAGATCCTACTCGTTTGCAGTCTCTTTCGACACTGAACTGATTTTCACTTCTGTTCTTTGTTGTTGCGTCTTGTGTTGCTACGTAATCGTTTACTCTCAATGCTCCGTAGCTTGCTCCGTGCCCATAGCTGATTATAATTGATAATAATATAAAAGGTGGGTTAATTATAAACCCAAAAAGTTTTATTTTATTGAAATTAGTTGAAAATTCGTCGAGTTATGTAAATTTTAAGCATTAATCTATTAAAAACAGCACAAAATCGTTGTTTTCATGCTGCCTTGCCTTAACTGAGTTTTTCGCAAATAAGATCAAGAAACACATAGTTATTTTAGTGATTTTGTAGTGAAGTAGAAATACTTCAAATCGAATAAGTCGACGAATTTTCAACAGATTTCAAATAAAAAAAAACTTGCTGGATATAGAATTAGCTAGAATTCTTATTGCTCTGACATAACGGGGCATTTAATACAGAATTGATCTTAAATAGAAAAAATATGAAAAATTTAAGGAAATTTATCATACAGATGAAGAATTGCGCTTTAAAGAATATTTGAAAGAAGAAGTTAATTTAGATTTAGTTTCTGGAAGAACTATGGGAACGACTAGATATGGTACAAGTATTGATGCTATGTTTTCACGATTACCACGAACCTAATATTACAGTATTTAATAATGACTTTACTGTAATGTAATAATATAATATATATGTAATAAATATATTTTAAAATTTAAAAACTATACAATCCTTTTACTAATATAAGAGATGCCTTTTATCACCCCCATTGCCTTTAATATGCATCTCAAATTCCAAGGTAATCGATCTAGAGGAGTAAACTCCAGTCGCGCCTCGGAGCTGACACACACACTTCTTTTTTTTTATTCAATTAATATTTTTGTGCGTTGATACACGTCTGTTCTAAAACAAAAAAGTAATTAATTCTTATTAGAAAAAGAATATGTTCGAAATAAATTTTAATAAATAAAAAATCTTTAACATTTTTGCATTGTCTCTAATTTGAAACATTGTTGCAGTGCTTTGAACACAATAATCGTTTTTTTCACTAATTTATGTGAAAACAGTAAAAAATACAATGCATTTGATTATGAAAATATGGTCAAAGTCATTTAAAACCAGATACATTTACTTTTAAAAATAGTTGTGGCCTTGATTGGGGCAACAGTTTTTCATTTCAATCGCCCTTGAAATAATTTGGCATTTGCTTGACTATAGTAGTTAAAAAATATTATTTTTATTGCCTGAGATATGCCATTGTCTGCAGATGGGTGACGGCCAAACAGAAAATTAATTCAATTAAAAAAACATTCTGTGTCAGATGGGATTCGAACCAGGGTTCTATCACATACAAGTCACGCACCTCAACCGGTATGCCACGGCCGCCACTGCACTGTGCTGTTGCTATGACTATTTAGAAAATGTCATAAATTCTGTTCACCATCTTTTTACCCCTTCATGTTGAATGGCTTCTAATATACAAAAACTAAAACAACCTCTTGCCAACTACAAGTATCATAATACTCGTACCATCATGGTGCCTATAGCCTAAGATTTTTTTATATTTCTTGAAAACACATTAGTATTAGTGAAATCATTAGCATGAAAAAAGTAAAATTCTAAGCATGGCATTCCAAGAGTGTCATAAAAGCAAAATTAATTAGTTTTTGTGAAACTGTTTTCAGGTTGCCTCATTGCTGCGAATTATGCTTTTTACAACTCCATGACCCGTACTATACCCATAAGAGAGATCCAATTCAATTTAATTCAATTTTATTTTTACATAATTGTGACTTATGCAAATGTACTGTGTATAACAAACACATGGTAAAATTTATTATGGCAAATAAATGGGAAATAAGTACCACTCACAAACGCTGTAAATATGCCCATACATAAATATCTTTAAAACTATAAAAATTCTTAGTGCAAATAAGTTTTTACGGTATAATAGAAAAATCTTTAAATGATAATAAGCAAATATAATTAAAAAATTGACATTATTTTGACATAAACTAATAGGCATACTATAATCAAATTTATAAAAATTTAAAGTTCCATAAAATTTTAAATTGTAAAATTGTTACCACAGAAAGAAAAAAAGCTAACTGTATATTAATTTATTGATGTTAAAAGCAAATATTTGTGTAATGGGCTTGAAATTATTATGACACGATTTTTAATGTTTTTTTTTGTGTGATTTTTTTTTGGCTATTTTGTGGTTGAACTTCGGCCTACGTCGATATATACGTTCTGTGGTTACAACAAGTTGGCGATGCATGTCATACAAGCAACGCAATGCTCGAAGTGGTGAAGAAGAAATTTGGCGACTGGCGAGCGTTCATCAATTTGCCGCCGCGATCATGCGTCTTAACACTGTTCGATTATTTTTTCTGGGTCTACGTCAAGTCTCTTTTGGACGAGCTCGAGGATAACATTTGAGATGCAATTGTCGAAATAACGCCGCACATATTGGAAGGAGTCTTTGAAATTGAAGTCACCGCTTGAATCACTGGCAGCGAAGCAGACGCGGCCATTTAAATTATGTGTTTTTCCATACATAATGGCATGAATATATCTTTAAAATAAAGATTAAATCAATTTGATATCTCCGCCGTTGTTGTTTTATTTAAATTTCTTTTCCTATCGTTCTGATCTGGTCAACCTTTATAAATATAACGGAATACATAGAATGTTATAGTATAACGGGAATAAATACTAGCGGAAATTATTACCGGAAAATAATATGAGTGAGCTTGGACATCGAACCTTACTTACCTACTTAGGTGGCGCTTAGAACCGTAAGTCAGTTTTGGCCTGGTTCCAGAATTTGCTCCAGCCATTTCTGGTTTGAGCAGGCTGGCCCCAAATGAAAGCTGCATGTTTCGTCAGGCTTTCCTCCATTTGGTCCTTCTCGAATCTCGAACCGAATCGAACATTTTCTTAGCTGGAGCGTTGCCTTCCATTTGCTCAACATGACCTATCCGGCGAAGCCGCTCGATTTTTATGCGCTTTACTATGTCGATGTTGGTGTAGAGCTCATATATGTAGCTCATAGTTCCACCGTATTCAGTACTTGCCATTGACGCAGATTTGTCCTACGGATCTAACGAAGAATCTTTCTCTCGAAAGCTCGCAAAGTATTTTTATCAGAGCTGCTCAGCGTCCAGGTTTGTGCTGCATATAACAGGACAGGCAAGATAAGTGGCTTATAGAGCGTAACTTTTGTTTATCGAGAGAGGGCTCTGCTTCTCAATTGCCAACTGAGCCAATAGAAACTCCTGTTGGCAAGAGTTAAAAAAACGAAATGGCCATTTCAGCCCTTGAAAGGACTTTGACCGAGCTTCTTATGATCAATTGTGTTGTAGCTTTTTGCCCTCACAGAACGACTTATGTTCCCAAGAAGCTTTTCATGGCAGTTTTTGTTCTCTGAGGCTTGCTATTGTCTGCAGAGAGGTGAACAGAGGCCGAACAGAAAAATTAATTCAATTGGAAAACATTTTGTGTCAGGTGGAATTTAAACTTGGGTTCTATCGCATACAAGTCACGCACCTCATCCAGTACGCCACGGCCGCCACGCAAGAGTTATCCTTCATTTTATCTCAATACTGATATCGTTGGTGGAATTTATGCTAGATCCCAGATAGACGAAGTCCTTCACAACCTCGAAGGAGGTGTTGTCAACAGTAACGTGGTTTCCAAGACCTTGGAATTGTTTGTTTGTTAATACCAGTTATTTCGTTTTAAATATTTGCGTTTACTGCAAGACCCATGCGACTCTCCTCTTTTTCTAATTTGGAAAATGCAGCACTGACTTTGCGTGTATTATGACTTATGATATCAATATCATTACAATGCGCTACCAACTTAATACTAGTATAGAATATTGTGCCGCTTTGCCTCAGATCAGCAGCTCGAATGATATTCTCCATTATTACATTAAAAAAGTCGCACGATATGGAACCAACTTGTCTAAAACCCCGTTTGGTAACAAATGGGGAGGGGGGAGACGTCCTTCCCGATGTAAGCTGCACTGTTGTTATTGACATTGTTGCTGCACTGTTGTCAACATCAGACAGATCTGCGCTAGATGTATCAGCGAGTATAAATTGTATAAACGTAAGAGCTAAGGAGATCGTAATTTTGCTGCAATTTTAATCAAAATTGAATATTTAGCTATAACTGCATGGAATCAAAGCTATACATCTCAATTAGCACGCAATTACCATCTTTTGATTTGCAATTTCGTTCTATAAAACGGAATAACAAAAATGTTGATGGAAAATATTTTGATGCAAAATACGTCCTTTCGAATTATATTCAAAAACTAACTTGCAGTTTAATTTAATGTTGCATTTTATCACAAATTCATTCATGATCTTAACCCTTTATAGCCCATGATCATAAATTTCAAAATAAATAACAAACATTAACTTGTTTTTAAGTTTAATGAAACACTTATTTTTTAGTAAACCAATATTTTTATAATATACCTATTTATTAAAGAATAAAGGGGGTGTGGCAGATCTGTGACATTGAGCTAATATTATAATTTTTTCTATGTAGTATGTCGAAATCTAATATGTATTTTAGGTAATTACCCAGTAGTGTAACAGAAAACCGTGTCAATTAAGGGCAATTAAAAAGTTTTTACGAATTTCCAATTTTTTGCATGCACCGACTTGTGGTATTCGCAATTTCAAAATAAATGTTCAATAACATACTAGTAGCGCCATCTCTGGGAACGATGGTGTATTATTTCTTTAGTGGGGTTGTAGCAGGTTCTCAACAATGAGTTAAAAGGGTATTAATGCAGTCCGTATGAACTTTGTAGGATATTTTTTAGTTTGTTACAGAGATGGGCAGAGATGGGGCTACAATGGGTTGAAAATTGTGTTTAAAAAAACTCAGCCATTAAAAAATTATTAACTTTAACTCATATTATGACTTTAAAACTAAAAAGCACAGGTGCGTCGTTGGACACAAGAGAGAAGCGAAATTTTTTTTACAGTTTCAAAGATTTAATAATTTATGGATTTTTTTAATAAATTAGCTTTCAATTACAAAAATGTAAACTGACATAAAGTAAATTGAAAAACACACGTTAATATTCACACCAGTAAATTTTATTACATTGCATTATTATTTTATTTATTTAAGTACGTGCTACATTCATTGTTATTTCAACGAACTTATAAATACACAATCCCCTATCAATTAAGATATTATTGTGATCTACTGCAATATAGCCTTAGTAATACATACTTGATATTGAATCAACAACTCTGCTTAACAGAGGCTTTTGGATCAGTGGATAGTGTAGTGAACTCCTACTCACAACGGTGCGAGTTCAATTCACCGCGGAGGATCGATGAACTATTTTTAATATATTGAAACTACATTTTCTTCTTATAATAGACGCAAGAAACAAAGAAACATCAATTTCTAAGAAAAATGCTGTCGAAAAATTAAAGTGTCGTTTTTGAGACTTCATTCAAGCAAATCACAGAACGAGGCGTTAAAAGCTTCGCTTCAAAAAACAACACTTCAGTACATAAAAGCATAGAACGTAATTAGATTTAAAGTATCTTCATATTATTAACTACATAGATAGTTTGATATTGTTACACTTATAACAATTGAAAAAATTTTAAATTCCATTACAAGAATTGTATTTGGTGTTTTTAGTAAATGAAAAAGTTATTGAAGTTCCTACCTCTAATTACAATTCCTGTAATGGAATTGCCAATTTTTCCAAATCAATTCCTGAATACTTGAGATATTCAATTACCAATGACAATTCCTGTAATGGAATTGACGATTTTTTCCAATTCTATTCCTGAGGTTTTGAAACGTTGAATTACCAATTACAATCCCTGTAATGAAAAAAAAATTAACCACCGTTTCTTAAACTCTACCACTCATTTGAGTCTCATTCTACACACTATTTATAATTTTTAAGTGAAAACACTGTTCATCATCCTTTATCTATTAAAAGATTATTGTGATCTGCTGCAATATAGCTTCAGTTATACTTTATATTGAACTAATGACTCAGCGTAAGAAAGCTGTTTGGATCATTGGAAAGAGTGTAGAACTATGAATCGATGGGTGTACGTTTCAATCCCATGGCGGGCCAACGAAGTTCTTTAACGCGGCTTGTGGGTGGAGTGATTTTATAGAAATCGTCACATAACGAAAATATGCCAACAACGACGAAATACCAACAAAATACACACACACAGCAGCAATCTAAACTATTTTATTAAATTTGAAGTGTACATTTTTGTAAAACTCCGAAAGTACTGGGCCGATTTTTATGAAATAAGTTGTAAAATATCATGTTTGTGCTACAGCACAGTAAAGATGAATTTTCGTTTCGAAATTTCAATAATAAATATATTTAATTGGAATGTACAGTTTTTTACAAAATCATCCCCAATGCCACGCATTGCTTGATTGTTTTCTTTTCATGCTTGCGTTTATCTTTGTGTTGCGAAAGTTTCAATAAACGCCATGTGAGTCTTTTCTCTTCTCTTTTATGCTCAGCCACGTAAAAATTTCGTTAAACTCATTTGTTACTTTTATTTATGTTAACAATTGGCCACAAGTGCGTTGATATGCAATGAATGGAACATGTAATAAGATAAATAAAATAATAATGAAATATAATAAAATTTACTGGTGTGAATATTAACGTGTGTTTTTATTTAACTTTATGTTATATTAAATTTTTGAATTTAAAGTACTTTTATTAGAAAAAAAAGCCATTAAATTATCAAATCTATGAAACTCCGAGAAAGCTTCTCTTCTCACGTGTGTCCAACGACGCACCTGTTTTTTTTTTTAATTTTATAATAATTTTTTTGTTTCTGGTTCCAAAATTCACTTCTTGAAAGGGAGTTGTTGTAACAACCTTAAGGCTGTTAGGTGTTGAGCAGCGCATCTATTTCTTTAAATGAGGTGATAAAATTGTGTGCAATCCAAAAAGTTTTGTTCAAAAATGCCTCAGGCAGGCAATACTTTTAGAGACATCACAGAACAAATTGTTTTTATTTTAAATGAATTAAAAACATCTTAAAAATATGTAAAAAAATTTTTTAAAAATATCTTCAATATTAAGAAAGTTATAAGCTTGAAAAGAGACCCGCGCGTGAGTTTGATATAATATAAAAATCAAGTTACTACAGCTAATATTTTATTATATTATTTATTTTATCTGCTCAAACCGGTATATTTGAGAAGGGGAATATTCCAAAGAATGCTAACAATAATTATTTTGTATGTATATCTAGCGATTTAATTAAGTTTTCAACACAAATGTCATCGTATTATTTGTTTCGTATAACTTTGAAGTCGTTTTTCTCAAAACTATGTTTATCAAATGACTGCGGGCAAACCAGCTTAACACTATTTGACCGATCCTTACAATATTTGAAAGGACATTTTTTTAATAACATTTTAATCAATCTAAATTAAACTGATTTTTCAAAGAGCCTTTAAAAATCGTTTTATTCAAAATTTTTAACAAAAAATAAGTAAAAAATGCAATTTTTGTTTTCCAAGAACGTCTAAATTCTTAAAAAAATACTTTTTTAAAATTCTGTCTCATTCAGATTGGAGATATTTTTATTACGTTTAAGCATTTAAGATATTTTTTCGGATCAACCTAGGAGCCAGCAAAATGACCGCAGTGCGAAAAGAGGTCTTTTACAGCAATCATTGTACCCAGCGCCATCTTTGTTTTTGAAAAAAAACAGTTTTTTTTTTAAATAAATTTATACATTACCAAATTTGAAAATTTTAAAAATCCAAACGAATTTATTCTAATAAAAACCATCCCCTCAATATCACTATTTTTTACTCTCCTCTAAATGTAATGCCGGTCTTAAGGATTACGTGAGATTTTCTCATTTTCGCTATACAATTTACACTAATATAATATAATACTAATATAATAATATAATACGTAATATTTAAAAATACGTTGAAAAATAGTTTATAAAATATTAAAAGTTGTTTGACGTGGACACCAAAAAAATGTGTAGGGTTCATATGAGAAGCTCTTTTTTACACCGAGAAAAAAGCCTATGGTAAATTGAAAAAAAAAATTTAGTACCTATAATTTATAAGATGGTTGTGGCAGTTTTCAGCCTCCCAAGTACTTCATCAAAACGCCTTAGTTTTACATGTTAACTTGCCAATTTTTATTAGGGTGAAAAAATAACCAAGTATTTGGTAATTTATACATTACCTTAAAAAAAAAAATTGTATTTCATATATATAATTTTTTCCAGGCTTTGGTTTTTTTTTCCTTTTTTTTGAAGCCGCCAGAACGAGATTCTGTGATTTACTCTGCTTGACTGAAATCGGCAACTACACAAATTTTGCTTTTATCAAAACCAGTTTTTCTTAGAAATTCATGGCTTCTCTTCGGTGCTTGCGTTATCATTAAATTATGCTGCTATGCCCTAAGCTAACTGAAGCTATGCTGCAGCATAACAAAATAATCTATTAATTATTTTGTTGTATGGCTATCAACAGAATACTGAGACATACTGCATCTGTGAGTTTCATAATTTACTTTATGTTATTTTTGAATTTAAAAGTTATTTCATTACAAAAATTAAACCATTAAATTATAAAATCTATCCTTCTCTCGTGTGTCTAACGACGCACCTGTGTTTTTTTTTTTTTTTTTTGCAGAAAATAGCTCAAAACTATGCTTAAGCCATCCATGCTAGTTGTTTTTAATTTGTATTTTTGGATTTTGGGCTTAGGTGAATCAAATATTTGTTTAGGCAGGGTATCAAAGTATATGCTTTCTAAGCAATATATTAAACAATAAATTGCGTAGGTGAATAGGCATAAGCTTGTAATTCCCATGGCGGCCGTGGCGTAGTGGGTAGAGTGTGTGACTCTTACGCCAGAGAACCCAGGTTCGAATCCTCCATCCGACACAGAAAGTTCTTTCAATTGAATTAATTTTTCTGTTCGGCCAAGGTTTATTAATACAGATTAAGTCACTTGAGAGAAGCTCGGTCGAACAAAACCTAAATCTGTACAATTTTTAGCTAACAGCTACTTTGACAGTTCGAGCAAAGGCAGAAAAAGAGTGCTTTTCTCTAAAGTGACTTAACCTATATTAATGAACATTGTGTTCGGCCGTCACCTCTCTGCAGACAATGGCAAACCTCAGAGAGTAAAACCTGCCATGAAAAGCTTCTTGAGAACATAAGCCGTTCGGAGTCGGCGTAAAACGTGTAGGTCCAGTTCTCGATCACTTGTGTGCAAACATTTCACATCACACACAACACAATTGATCATAAGAAGCTCGGCCAAAGTCCTTTCAAGGGCTGAAATGGCCATTTCGTTTTTTTTTTTTTTTTTTTTATAATTCCGATACAATTATCTTTACCCAAGCTGACTTAGGTGATTTAACTATTGCTTTTTTCTTTGTGTAACCTCAACCAACATTCTGGGGATGTCCCTATAAATGCGTAAGCATTGGGTAAAATCCAAAAACGACTGAAAGTTAGTTGGAGGGTGGAAATATGGAGTAATGTCGGTAAAAATTTGTTTTAAGTGAACACAGTTCGAAACTGTCGGCAAACACGCTCGCAGGCAGATTATTTCACAATATTACTCTGGATAATTGTATGTACATACTCAATGAATAGGCATTCATTACCATTTTATTTTTTTCACTATTATTTTTATTGAAGGAATTTTGCAATTAAGAAATTATATATAGACAGATGCTTAAAAATAGTTTTTGATGAGTCATCAGTGGTGCCGACATAATAATGTAAGTTGTAAAAACTATTTAATGCTAGAAAAAAGAATGCAAAGAAACTACCTGACAGGGTTTTATACAAGAAGACACAAAAACATACAGATTTTGTCAGTTTTTATTATTGTTTTTTTTTTAATGATAGAAAATTTTTGCATTGTACACCTAAACAATTGTTTTTCTGCCTGATTGTCACATCAAATAGCATAGAAATTGCACAACCTGTTGTAAGATCTTGAATAGACATTACAACAAGATTTTAAAGAAACAAATAAAAGACAAAAACAATCAAAATTTAATGTTCTGGCACATTAAGTCAAATTCAAGCAAACCGAAGAAAAAATTTACAAAAAATAAACACGAACTCACACAAAAGCTACAAAGCTTCAGTCAGTGCTGACAAGAAAAGTTCAGGCCAAGACAAGCCCTCGTCAGCAGGTCATCAAAACTGTTGCTGACTTCAAACGGAAGCTCGTTATGATTAATAATTATGGCGCTGTCAGATTTTCACGCTTAGTCGGGGTGTTTGTATAGGAAGGTGTTTTTGTGTGTTAGTTCATGAAGATTTTCTCTTTCTGCTCGTAATAAATGCCAGAGTATCTGAGCTGATTTTTTTTTTTTTTTAATAATTTATGCTAATTATTTCGCAACATTCAATTGTGCGTTGCTTAACTTGGCTTAAATGCAAACTTTTTGCTGCCTTCGATGTATTAACGCTTATTACGCAAATATGTAGAATAACTTGAAGAATTGTTTAATATCGCATAATAATTGAATTTATTTCATTTCCTTTTTCTTTCCAGTTTTTATAGCGATTTTTGTTTTTTTTTAGCTTAGTGCGTCACAAATAAGGCGCATCGGGGTATGCCTGACTCTCAAGGTCATCCGCTTTTCGCTTTCATGATTTTGTTTAAATTGTTATTGCTGTTGTTGTAAATTATTTGTTATTTCAGACAGTTACGCTGCAGCTGTATGTGGATGTTATAGTTACGCATTGAAGCTAAACACATCCTCCTTCACAATGCCAAGGTGCTGTATATAGAAGATTTAAGCTCAGTAAAAAAATTTAATTAAACCTTAAAGTTGAAGATTCTGACAGTTATGTTGAATTTAAATAATGATGGTGTTCACTATTATTTTTAGAACCGGATGTGCAACTTTACTGCTTCTCGTTTCTTTTGACTAAAATTATTATTTATTTCGAGTTTAAGGTTTAAAACATATATAACATGGTCATGGTTTGTACTATATTGAAGTTATATGTTGCTTTAAAAAAATAGCAACAGAAATTCCTCACAATAAAGTTGAATTAAATAAATAACACACAAACACAAGCGCATAACTAAAAAATTAAAGATTAATTAAATTAAGCATAAGCTTAATAAAGTAAAATTAATTAAACACTTGTGTAGCACATGAAAAGTGCTAATAAGGCGAACCCAAAAAAAGCAACTAGAACTATTTAGTTATTGGGCACGTTTTTATTAGACAAACACGATGCAGTGAATGCCATAAATTAAGATGATTGAGATGATGATATAAAACATGGTGATGATGGTGATGATGATGATGATGAGGAAATGACAGCTGTTAATTAGGAATCAAGATAAGTTTATTTACTGCGGCAAAGCGAGTTGAAGCTTAAATAAATGTATCATCGCAAAAGCTTAGCATTAAGAATGGCAGATATTTTTTAGACAAACAACATTTTTTAAGCTATTTTATATGTAAGCTCAACAGTTATTACATTCTTCAATTTGTTAAATTGGAATTTATTACGGTACCAACTTCAATCAACAACGCTTAGATAAAGAATCAGATTCTTAATAATGCAGCATAAAAATGCCAACTTTTTTTTTTTTTTTGTAGTTTAAAAACTAAGTGTAGGCTGCTTCGAGAAGCTTTAATATCAAGATTAATAATAATATTTAATGGCCCCTATAATATGTATTTTCTCAAGTTTCTGTTGCATATTACATCATGCTGGCTATTTATGTTTTTGTATTTGTGTTTTTTTTTTTGCCCACTTTGACTCGTAATCGCACCATAAAAATTTTACAAAACAAAGCTTATCACATATTTTAAGTCAACTAACTACTAAATGAAGTAATAGCCAATGTTACTATTTTGTTGCATGGATTATAAAAAATGGTATCAAAATAACTGGAAAGAATCAATAAATAAATTGCGATACAAGAAGAGCTTCCTACTTAGTTTTCTAGAATGATACAAAGCTGATTTCACTGCAATCCAAGAAATGCGATGGAAGGGACAACGTTGCTCTCGGCAAGCATATTTGGGTGCGGATTTGTATTTCGCAAGAGATTACGGCATCACGTCCTACGATTCACTCCTGTGAAGGAACGGGATATATAAATTGGGTGGTTAAATTTTAAGGGCCGATGTTGAATGTGAACCACACCTAAACGTCAAGTTTTATTCTGCATTTCATTTAACATTTCTCAATTTCAGACTAACTCAATTTGAACCATGGAAAGATACACAATCGAGCAACGCGTTAAAGTTATTCAGGCGTATTATGAAAATGGGTGTTCAAATCAAAATGCATATCGTGCACTTCGTGATTTTTTCGGTCAATTTAGTCGTCGAAATGTGCGTACAATCGGAAAAATCGTGCAAAAATTTGAGAAAACCGGGTCGGTAGGAGATGTGAAAACACCAGAGCATGCTCGTACAGCTCGTACTGCAGAAAATATTGCTGCTGTTCGCGATAGTGTGGCTATCGTGAGATGATAACGAACTTTTAATGGCCCGAATTGGAAGATATGGATGTGGACGATATGTGGTTTCAACAGGACGGTGCCACTTGCCCTACAGCTAACAAAACAATGGCTCTTTTGCGCGACAAATTCAATGGCCGTGTTATCTCACGTGGTGGCGATGTCAATTGGCCGCCAAGATCATGTGTTTTGACACCGTTGGACTTCTTTCTTTGGGGTTATTGGAAAGAAAAGGTGAACGTCGATAAGCCAGCAACAATTCAAGAGCTAAAGGATGAGATAATTCGGCACATTTACGGCATAGAACCTCACTTATGACTCAGCGTCATCGAAAATTTGGACCTTCGGGTGGAGGTGTGCCGCCATTTGGCCGATATTTTGTTCCTTACATAATTAAACCATACCGATATTATCATAATAAAAACAAATGACAATAATTTCCTAAATAATTTGTGTTTTATTCAAAATCAACATCGGCCCTTAAAATTTAACCACCCTTTATAAGCCTAATATGTGCGCATGCTCCGACGATACTTTCTACGAGTGCCTTGAAGTGGCTTACGAGCGCTTCCCCCTTCACGACATAAAAATTGTGCTTATTGATTTCAATGTTAAGGTGAGCAAGGAAAACATCTTTGGTCCAACATTTGGAAAGTTCAACCTCCACGACAACACATCCGATAACGGAATGAGGCTGATTGACCCCGCCGCAGCACGAAACATGATCGTAAGCAGCACTAGATTCAAGCATCTCAATATTCATAAGGCCACCTGGTTGTCCCCTGATCAAAAAATGCGCAACCAAATTGATCACGTTTTGATTGACGGAAGGCACTCTTCCAGTGTATTGGATGTACGCACGATCCGTGGTGCTAACATAGATCCGGATCATTATCTTGTCGCAGCGGAGAATCCTACACAGAGAAAGCGATACGTCGACAAGCTGGAATCAAAACGGACAGCCGAAGCCTTCGCCACTCGACTCTCACTGCTGCTTCAAGAAAGCACTCCTCCGATCGACGATATATGCGCGCAGTGGGCACACATCTGTCACTCTATGCGTACGGCTGCCGAAAAGAATATTGGCTACCACCGCCCCGCCGAAACCAGTGGCACTGCAGAGAAAAACGGCTCCTACAAAGCCACCCTGCAGTCGGTTGTAACGCGTGCTGCTAAGGAGTTATACAGAGAGAAGAGGAGGGACGAGAGACGTCTTTTCAGGCGGAAAAAAAGAGAGGCAGAAAAGCGCGAGTGGAAGAAGATTGAGATGTATGGCGACAGGAACGAGGCACGAAAATTTTTCGAAAAGATAAAACACCTGGCCGATGGCTTTAAGACCAGGGCCTCTTCCTACAAGGATGAAAACGGAAATCTAGTGACAGATATCCCGAGTACTTTGACGTTATGGAGGGAACACTTCTTTAGTCCTCTGAATGGCGATAATGTCAACAGTCCCGGCAATAAAGATGATGTCCCGGAAACCCCAATAATGGCTTACAGCGTTGAAGTTCCGCTGGCCAACTATGCAGAATGTGTTTGGAAGAATGCATTCCAAACGATTTGAACCTCAGTGTACTCTGCCCAATCCACAAGATCGCACTTTTTCTGTCATCTACAGTGGGATAAGTCTTCTAAATATCGCATATAAGGCCTTGTCGAGCGAATTATGTGAAGGAATGAAGCCCATCGTAAACCAACTGATTGGGCCTTATCAGTGTGGCTTCAGACCTGGAAAATTTACCACCGACCAGATATTCACGTTACGACCAATTTTAGAAAAGACCCTAGAAAAACAAATCGTCACCCACCATCTCCTTGTCGACTACAAAGCCGCCTTCGACAGTCCAATAAGGAATCACCTATACTCCACCATGTCTGAATTTGGTATACCTGTAAAATTAATACGTATATGCAGGATGACACTGAGCAACACCAGCACCGTAGTTAAAATCGGGAAGGATCTCTCCCCATCATTTGATACCAAACGAGGTTTCAGACAAGGTGATTTTTTATCGTGCGACTTTTTAATCTAATTATAGAGAAGATTATTCGAGCTGCTTATCTGAGTCAAGGCGGCACCATATTCTACAAGAGTGTTATGGTGCTAGCATATGCTGATGATAATGATATCATTGGCCATAACACACGCGAGGTCAGTGCAGCATTCTCCAAATTAGAAAAAGAGTCGAGTCGCATGGGTCTTGCAGTAAACGCAGATAAGACGAAATATCTGGTGTCAACAAACAAACAGTCCCAGCGTATGGACACTCACGTCAATGTTAACAGCACCTCCTTCGATGTTGTAAAGGACTTCGTCTATTTACCTCGGATCCAGCATGAACTCCACCAACGATATCAGTAGAGAGATAAAACGAAGGATAACTCTTGCCGACAGGTGTTACTTTGGGCTCAGTAGGTAAATTAGAAGCAGAGCTATACGAACAAAAGTCACATTCTATAAGTCACTTATCATCCGCATCCGTTCGTCACTTACCCGTCCTGTTATATGCAGGACAAACCTAGACGTTGAGCAGCTCTGATAAAAAGACTTTGGGAGCGTTCAAGATAAAGATCCTTCGTAAAATCTATGGACCAATCTGCGTCAATGGCAAGTACCGAATACGATGGAACGATGAGCTGTATGAGCTATATGCCGACATCGACATAGTAAAGCGCATAAAAATCGATCGGCTTCGCTGGCTAGGTCATGATGAGCGGATGGAAGACGAATATTCGATTCGGTTACCAGCGATGTTCAACGCATAAGAGGACGACCGCATCGCCATTGGAAGGACCAAGCGCAAATCAGAAACGGCTGGCGCAATTTCTTACACCAGGCGAAAGCCGACTTACGGTTGTAGGCGCCACCTTAGTAAGCAAGTCCTTTGTTTTCTAAATAATATACATAAAAATCAATGTATTGATGCAAATCTTTATTTTGAATGATAGTTCGGTTCCTACAACTCAATGTTTAAAAATGATTTCCTTCAAATGTTACCCACGACTAACTCTTAAATGGTCCATTCTGTGGGTCCAAATTTCAAATACTCTTTCGAGCATATCGGCCGATATTCCTTAAAATATATAAGTTTTGTTGGTTTCCAAAGAGTCAATAGTTTTGGGATTGTTGACATAAGGAAGTGACTTAATATATCCCCAAAAAAAGTAATCCAATAGCGTGAAACCACATGATCTTGGTGGCCAATTAATAGGACCATTTATTGGGATGATATTTTCATCGAACGTTTCCCTCAATAAAGCGATTGTTTTTTCAGCTGAATGGCATGTTGTGCCATCCTGTTGAAGCCAGAGGTCGGTTACACCGATTTCCTGAATTTTTTACAAATCAAAATTTGCAATTTGGAAAAATCAAAAATTCATTGATCATTGCTCTTTAGCGACCAGCATTGACCGTTACATGGGCTCTATCCGCATTTTTGAAGAAACACGGTCCGATGATGCCTCCTGCCCATAAACCACAACAAACAGTACATTTATAGGGCTATATTGGGAGTTCTGGAATTGATTCTGGTTGTTCATCATGCCAAAAATGGCAATATTGTTTGCCGTAGCCGTTCAAACAGAAATCAGCTTCGTTCTAAACACAATTTTTCGTTAAAATAATGGATCAATTTGAAGTTGTTGTAAGGACCATAAGTCGAAATTAAAACATACTCCAAGATCAGCCGGCTTCAATTCTTGTACAAACTTTATTTTATAGGCCTTCAGACCAAGACCACGCCTCAAAATACGCCACAATGATCCAAAGGAGATGCTCAAAGCCTGAGATCGGCGACGAATCAATTGTTCAGGGTTTTCACGAACAAGCTCTGTTACCACAGCAATATTTCCAAAACTACGGGCTCTATACACTCTGGTTGAATGATGAATGTCCAAAAATGTAAATTTGGTTCGAAATTTGGTGATGGTGTTACGAATAGTGCGCTCAGTTGGAGGCTCATAACGACTAAAATTATGTTGAAGAACTTTTTAACATTCTCTAACTGATTACTGCTTTTGGTAGTAAGTTTCTACAATTAATAAACGTTGTTCCGAAGTAAGTCTATTCATGATTGAGTTGTATTGAATACTGAACACAAACGGCATATGGACATGCCATTTAACACATAACTGACGTCAAAACAACCCAGTTGAAAAAGGGACCTCGTATTGGATCACCCTTTACTTCAGTTTGTGTCTTAAGTCTTTTGTTTTAAAATTATATTCTGCTTTAGAAACTTTAGAGACCGAATTTTTTTAAATGATGTATAAATATCCCAAGAATGATTTAGAAACTTTCCACATATGTAGAGTCCATTTGCGGATGCGCTTTTAAGCTCTTTACATACAGTTTAAAAACTTTCAATATGTTATACTTGAAAAAATGTTTCTAAGACTGTAGAGCTATTAGATTGACTTGACATTTAACTGAAGCTTAAAAAATAGATGTTGAAAAAATAGAAAAAATGCTTAAAAAATAGAACAAGTTGTTTTTTATACCCTAACGCGTACTGCGTAAGGGATATATTAACATTGTCACTCCTTTTTTAACATTTATAAGGCAGTGTGGCAGGCACGGAAAAGTAAACCTAAATAAAAGAAAAATCTGTGGCTTCTTGTTTATTTAAAGTTTTACTTAATAATGTAGTTTAATGCAGCAATGTTTTATTTAATAACGCAGTTTTAAAATATTTTGGAAATTTTGCGGAGGGTATTTTATAGCCATCGAAGTAGATCCCAGGTGCAATATATTGAACTGATGTAATATAGTTCCAATAGTTCCATACTTAAGTTCGTATATCGTTGAAGCTTCGAGTCTAAGCCAAATGGCAACATTATATATCTTAAAGTCTTTTATGGTATACAGATTTTTATTGTTTGTGCCAATTACTTTTCCATGACTGCATTTAAATTTTTAAAATGTGATGCCAAAATAGAAAAGTGAACAGTTTGTGTAAAAAGTTGGTTTTGTACACTTAGTTAATTTCTGATTTGCTAATTTTTGTTTTAAAAGCGTAATTAGTTTGAACTATTCACCTTTAATTGTTTTTGTGTTGATGACTTATTTTAAAGTTCACAAAAATCAATCATATAAAAACCTTGAATAGCTTTTGATTTGATCAATAAATAAGTTCTTATTCCTAATAACTATTTGATAATTTCCCAAACCATTAATAAATTATTGAAATGTTATCTCTATGACAGTCTATTAATCAAAAGTCTGCATTATTTTTTGATATCTGTCTTAAATAAAATTGTAGTCAAGTATTTGAAAATATATCTGGGTCTATAGAACACTTAAAAATAAAACAACTTATTAATGATTGCAAAGCAACTTATTAATGATTACAAAAAAATTGTTAAATATAAAGTGAAGACAATAACAACTGATCGATGTAAAAAAATAATTTTGTTTTAATTTAATGGAAATAAAGGAAAAACACAAAAATAATAAAAAATGTGAAATTAAGATTATAACATAATTAAAAGTGGTATTCACACTGCACTTGTTAGTTGGTACCATAGCTTACCAGGCCACAGGACTTCGTGGTGCGTTTTTGCATCTTTAAGCTTATATGAGCTCCCAATTAGAATAGTTTGCAACATTAACTTCTTATTTATTTTCCAGAATGTTTTTCCAACACAATTTTTCCAGTAGTAATTTAGAACACATTGCGGCCTAAGGGTCCAAAAAGGCACCTTCGGTGATCTAATAAGAGAGGGTGTTGTGGGCCTGGCAGTGACTATGAATGCGCACTATGAATGACCTAAGTACTCCACACACAAGGTTTTACCCTCCTGCGTCCACGGGTTTGAGAACCGGGCCTTTTGGGTTACCAAAATTTTTGAAAGAAGAGGTTATTTCAAATTTAATTTCTGGTAGAACACTGGGAACGACTAAATATGGTACAACCATTGATGCGATGTTTTCACGACAACTTCCGATGTTCACGTATCATATTTTACTTAACACAAATCTATTGTTGCAGTATTTAATAATGAATGTAATGAATTTATGTAATATATGTAAGTAATATATTTTAAAACTTAAAAAGTATACAATCCTTTTAGTAATATAAGAGATACCTTAATTCACTCCCTTTACCTTTTATACACATCTCAAATTCCAAGGTAATAGATCTAGGGTAGTAGACTCCAGTCGCGCTCGGAAATGCACACTTCTTTTTTTTATTTTTGCAATGAACCAGTCTCCAAAGCAAGTTGGAAAGGTGGAAAAACCTTATCTACGAATATTTTTGACCAAAATGTCTTGGATAAATCTTGAATAATTATATATTGAAATGTAAAAAAAATTAGGTCTAAAATATAATACAGCTTAAAAAAAAAGTGTCTTTTTAAAAAAAAAAAACTGCCGGTGGCTCTAAAACCGAGTTTTATATGTAGGGGAGGTAAAATAACATCTTTGGGGGGCGGGGGGGGGGGGGGGGTGGATTAAAGGCAACTATTTTGCATTTGAGTTCCCACACATCCCACAGTCGTTCATTTTGGCAAATCTTTAATTAATAATGCTTGTCAGTAGCTTGCGCAACACACCAGAGTTGCGTACTTCTATACTGTTCACACACGTAACAAAACTTGTTTGAAGCATTTTTGCAAAGGCGGCGACTACTTTTTCCAGTATTCACATTGAAAATCATACGATAACACTTAGAGCTAGTTTTTCAATACGAGTTTAAACTTAAGTTAAATTAAACTGAGTTTAACTCACAAAAATTGGACGTTTAAACTCAATTTAACTAGATATTTTAGCATTTATTGAATTTACAACATATACATATTACATATTTACGGTGGACATATATAACAGCATTTTGGCTAGTCATGGGCTTTTATCTTTTTTAAATTTTAGTACGCGTCCTACCTCCGGTACTTGTATCGATCACATAGTGGGCCGTTTCAAACAACATAATGATTCCTATAAATGTTTTAATTTAGACCTAATTATATCGGATCATTGCATGACAGGTTTATGTTTTACTACCGAACACAAACGTAGTACCAATAGTGTATATAAATCATCTAATAGAATCGATTTCTCTCATTTGAATCATGTCCTACTAAATGAGACTTGGGATGATGAATTTAGTTTGAATGGCATCGCTCTAGCTTTTTCTGTTTTCCTTAAAAAACTTAAAATATACATCTATTCTTCCACCAACACCATCCGCATACAAAAAAAAAAAAAAAATAAAAAAAACAAAGTTGAAGCCGTGGATAACCATTCAAGTTATTGACAAAAATAATTTAAAAAATAAGCTTAGAGCAAAATTAAACAGACACGCAGATAATCAGGCGCTTTAAAACAGAATCAAAAAATTAGCAAATGATATTAATAAAGAAGTCTTTAATGCTCAAGAAAGTTATTATGAAAAAGAATTTAGCAGTTGTCAAAGTGATATTAAAAAACAATGGCATTTGGCTAACGAACTAACTGGGAAAATGATGAAAACTAACTGTGACATAAACTTAAAAATTAAATTAAATAATAAACTCGATTTGTTACGATAAGCTTAGAATTGCGTATGAATTTAATAGTTACTTCACCTCCCTCGAGCCTAGCTCCCATAACTTAAACATGAATTCAAACCACAGGTATATAATCAACGACATCCACGTATGCAATAGTTTCCGTTTTGACCACATCTCTGCTTTAGAAATAATCAAAAATATTAATGCTCTCAACAACAGTCACTCATGCGGTGTAGATGATATTTCAAACAAATTTAAAAAAAAATTGCGTATAATATTTCCGATATTTTAGCGTATTTATTCAATCTGAGCGTTAATTCTGGTATATGTAGTTCCTCTTGAGCTAAAAAAGTCAATTGCCATTCCGCTTTTCAAAAAAGGTGATCGGCAATGACAAACAAAACTACCGTCCAATATTACTAGTGCCAACCATTGCAAAATTATTCGAAAAATCTATAAAAAAAGGAATGCTTAAATTTTTGCCTAAAAATTCTTTTCTTAGTCCAAAGCAATATGGTTTTAGGTCAGGGTTATCTACTTAGGCTGCTTTGTTAGACTTCTACTCGTATATTCATAAAGATTTTGATGACAAATTTGTCTGTTCTTCGTTATTTGTTAACCTTACTTTTTTTCCCAAGATATCAAGGCTTTATAAGTGAAGAACAGCATTGAGTGCATCAGAAAAAGTAGCCCTAAGTCCTCCACTGATGTACACTGTGCTAGTTCCTTGCACTTTCTCAAGCACCTTAAAATTTGACTGTGATTTTTGTGCTGGTCACCACACATTCTAGTGCTAACCACCACACACATACACCGTAAAGTAAGATACGTCACACTATAGCTGCATATAGCCATCGTGCAGTATTTATGGTCAAGCCTCATGTTCTGCCAATAGCTTTTTTGCTCAAGCACATTTTATTTCTAGCTTAACTTTCTGTCTAATATAACTCTTGCCATCTAAACGGGGAAGCGGCTTTATGGGCGGAATCTTAAATTTTATTCGGGCTTCTTCTGGGTCAGTCCATAGCTTTTGACCGAGACAGTAAAATCAGAAAGTGCTCACCCTAGAGGCTCCGAGAGAGTGTTTGGATACTTTCCATGTACAACAATAGCAACGTTGTCCAAAGCGAAGGAGATAAATACCCCGCTGATAGGTGCGCTTGCTCACAAATCTGTTGACTTTTGCGACACCAAAAGAATAACTTAATAAGTACATTAATAATTTCTCCCGGAAACACGTTATTAAAAACACCTTCAATATCCAGAAAAGCTACAATAATATATTTATTATAGATAAAAGATTATCCTGTAAACCTCACCAGAGAGTGCAGAACTGTTTCTATAGACCTTCCTTTTCTGTAGGCATAGTGCAAAGCTGTAAGCAGATAATACAACGGAGTCCATAATACAACGAATATGAATGCCTTTCAATACCCCTAAAGTTTTCAGCAAAAAAAAATATAAAAAATAGGTCTAAGGTCCTATTAAAATAAACATAGGACCAGTTTGCAAGCTCTTCCCCGCTTTAGGGATAAAGACTACGTTCGCCTTCTTCCATTTAGATGGAATACAAGTCATATCAAGACAACTTCTGAAAATTACAAGAAGCCATGAAATGATAATGGACGCCGTCTGCTGCAAAACGGCAGATTTAAATGGCAAAAAACTAAATAGAGCCTAGTAATTCTTGTTCTCCATTCCAATATTCACTGCTCTTATTTGGGAGTCCCTCATACCTAATGTGAGTCGGTTCTGTAGAGCAATCTGAAAAGTGTGTACTAAGAATAAGATTTAAAGTCTCCTCACTTGAGTAAGTCCAAGTTCCGTCTGAATTATTTAAATAGCTTGGAACGCCAGGGTTTGAAGCGAGAATCTTGTGAAGCCTTGTAGCTTTAGATGATTCCCCTATATTACCGCAGAAAAGTCTCCAGAAAATGTGCTGAGCTTTTGCAAGTACTTTTTATATATTTTTTATCAAGATTAATACTCATTCGAGTCAAGAGTGTTATTAAATTTCTAAGAATTGTTAAAAATCCTCCTACAGTGCGACCGTAGATTTACAATTTTCACCGACCACCAAAGCGGTCCTTTAAAATGATGCTGAATTCAAAGCTTTTCGTGGCATATAACGAAAATAAATTACATTTGACACACAGCCATCATCTAAGACGCTCATCAATTCACGTTAACACTACATCAATTTTTAAATTAAATGTATATTTTCCAAGTGAAATATTTAAACATTAAAAAACCTTTTTTTTTGACAAATAATTTTTTCCTACATGTTCCATACCATAAGTTATGAATTTAATCAATATTAACAGCTACTCATTATAATGTTGCTGAACTTCAATATAATATATGAACATCCTTTTTAGTATATATTAGCAGGAAAAATGTAACACTTTTACAATCGATATGCAATGCATGCAATCACTTTGAGATAAAAAAAGCTTGAATGAAAATTAATAATTTAATTCAACAGTCTTAGTTCAGTATTATTTTAATGAACTTAGGAAGCATCAATAGCAACTTTTTAAAGTCTATTACCTAATAAAAATATATATTTGCTTTTCTACTTATTCTGCGAATGTTTTTCCCTTAATAAAAAGTTAATTTTCTTTTCATATTTCCAGAAATTACATCTCCATCTGAGCGGCTTTGTGCTCTTTGCACTTACAGCACAGTCTTGCGCCCAGTATTACTATGACGAGCTACAGCCCGATGGTTATGAATATTCCAAGCCAGGAGTGGCATTCGTAGAACAACAACCAAATACTGGATATGAGTATCCACCACCAGCGATACATTTCCCTGAGCCAACGAAGGGTTATTCATATCCTAAGCCATCTATATCGTTCCCGGAACCCACACGGCGAGTACCACCACCACCACCACCACCAGCACCCACGAAGGGTTACTCGTATCCAAAGCCAACAGTGATTTTCCCAGAGCCAACGAAGGGTTATTCGTATCCCCAGCCAACAGTGCCTTTTCCGGAACCAACAAAGCGAGTGCCCACACCTCCACCACCACCACCAACCAAAGGATACTTATATCCTAAGCCAACTGTGGCTTTACCCGAGCCAACAATGGGTTATTCATATTCCCGGCCAACGGTACCTTTTCCGGAGCCAACAAGACGAGTGCCACCACCACGACCACCTGCACCCACTAAAGGATACTCATATCCTAAGCCAACGGTGACTTTCCCTGAACCAACTAAGGGTTATTCTTATCCGAAGCCAACAGTGACATTCCTGGAGCCTACGAGACGAGTGCCACCACCACCTCCACCACCACCAACTAAGGGCTATTCGTATCCGAAGCCAACGGTGCCATTCTCAAAACCAACGAAGGGCTATTCGTATCCCCAGCCAACGCGGCCCTTCCCTGAGCCAACAAAACACGTACCGCCGCCACCACCAGCACCCACGAAAGGATACTCATATCTTCAGCCAATAGTTTCTTTCCCTGAACCAACAAAACGGGTACCACCAACATATCCATCACCAGCACCAGGTTATTCGTACCCTAAGCCAAAAGTGTCTTTCACTGATTTTACAAGTACTGTTCCGACACCACCACCACCACCGCCAGCACCAACCAATGGGTACTCATATCCAAAACCTTCAGTTTCATTTACGCCAGTACCAACCAGCCCACCACGAACAGAGTATTTGCCACCTCCACAACCAACGAAAGGATATTCTTATCCTAGGCCTGTAGTTCCTTTTACCGACAAACCGAAGTATTTGCCACCACCACAACCTACAAGCCCACCACAGCCTAAATACTTGCCACCACCACAACCTACAAGCCCACCACAGCCTAAATACTTGCCACCACCACAAACAAGAAATCCTCCAAAGTCCAAGTATATCCCACCTCCTCCTTCACCACAACCAACATATCCTTCTAAGCCCAAATATATTCCAACTTCTCAACCAACCGAACCTACAAAAGGTTACTCCTATCCTAAGCCAGCAATCCCCTTCCCAGAACAACCAAAATATCTTCCACCACCACAACCAACAAATCCACCACCTCAACCTATAACCACTCCCAAGCCAAAATACCTTCCTCCACCGCAACCTACAATAAATTATCCTAAACCCAAATACATCCCACCTCCTCCCTCACCCAAGCCAACTAAAGGTTACTCCTACCTCAAACCAGTTATTCCTTTCACAGAACAACCAAAGTATTTACCACCACCACAACCTACCAATCCACCGCAACCAAAATATCTTCCTCCGCCTCAACCTACAACTCCACCAAAACCTAGATATATCCCACCACCTCCACCACCGCAGCCAACTAAAGGTTACTCCTACCCTAAACCAGCAATTCCCTTCCCAGAACAACCTAAATATCTCCCTCCACCACAACCAACAGCTCCACCTAAACAAAAGTACCTTCCTCCACCAGTACCTACAAGTCCTCCAAAACCCAAATACATCCCACCTCCTCCTCAACCACAACCAACTAAAGGTTACTCCTATCAAAGGCCAGCAATTCCCTTCCCAGAGCAACCTAAATATCTGCCACCCCCACAACCAACAAATCCACCACCTCAACCTACAATACCACCTAAGCCAAAATATCTTCCCCCTCCAGAACCTATAAGTCCACAAAAACCCAAATACATCCCACCTCCTCCTTCACCGCAGCCAACTAAAGGTTACTCTTATATCAAGCCAGCGATACCTTTCCAGGAACAACCCAAATATTTGCCACCACTAGAGCCCATGAATCCACCACAGCAAATGTATTTGCCACCAACTCAACGTGCAAGTCCACCAAAGGTCAAAAACATTCCACCCCCATCTAAACCACAACCCACAAAAGGTTATTCATATCCAAAACCTATCGAACCATTCCCTCCACCAAAGCCCAGCATAGGTTATTCTTATCCTAAGCCTGCTATACCATTCCCAGAACCTACAAAACCAACAAAGCATGTGGAGCCTACGCAAAGTGGTTATCAATATCCAAAACCGGAAATACCATTTCCAGGACCAACGCAAAGCGGTTACAGTTATCCGCAACCTGCGATACTTTTCGACTACTAATGACAGTTCTTGAGCTCAATTGTAAAATTTAGTGATATATAATGAATAAAAATAATTCAACGCATATTTATAATTAAAAAAATGTACCTGGGCTTCACTCAGCGGCCTTTCTGAATATTAGTCATTTTCTGTATAAAAAAATACTATTTGTTTATTCCAACTATTTATCAATATTTGGAATAAGTTCTCGAAATTGTAATTAATAATATTTTTAATTTTTTTATTTGCCTTTTTCATTAATATTATTTAATAGTTTTTATGTTTGTATATTAGGGCGAAACATGATTAAGATTTTGATTTATTTTAAGATATATCGCTGTGTACATCGTATATTTAAAGAAAACATCAGTGTTTTGTAAAAAAGCTTAGGTTAAAACGAAAATTAAAACAACGAAAAATTCAAATATTTAAATAGACGTGCTGTTTTATTTTTGTTTAATTTTTTTTTAGAAAAGAGTTTTATAGTCTGTTCTTAAACTTTTATATTAAATTCAAAATCCATTCGTTTTATATTCGTGCTAAAATATGAAATAAAGAAGTAAGTTAAAAAATTAAACATGAGGAAAATTAATAAAATGGTTTTAAAAAAGAGAACCAGATATAATAAAAATTTTTCTTTCAAAGTATCGAAAATTGACAAATATTGAAGGAGATATATTAAAACTCTCTGAAGAATTAATAAAATCCAATCTGCTGGTGGTTTGTTCTGTCAATAAGTTTGTTGTTAGCAACTTTTTGGCTTTAAATAAAGGATTTTAGGCGATACATCTATTCTATTAGATTCGAAATGAGATGATAGGTAAGAGAGGAAATAAAGGAAAAACCAAGTGAAACTTGAGGAATATGTTTTAAGTCTACAGAGATCTTAAAGAAACATTTCGCACACTATCTTCTAAAGAGACACAACTCCAAATCTTAAAATTTTCGGGAGAAGCAAAAAATTATTTTTTTTTTCAACGGACTCCATAAAAAACAAAGAGACAAAATGATTTTTTTTTCATTAAAGAGTAAGAAGAGGAGTGAACACTTTTGATAGTTGATGGAGGTTATCACTACGATAAGTTTAACATTAAAAAGAAAAAATTCGTAAATATTGAGTTGTGCCTGTAGATGCAGTACGATTTTAACTTGAATATGGAGCAAGTGTAATGCTTTTACCTCAGTCATTTTAAGTTACTAAGGAATTTTGTCCTCAAACTTCCCTACTATCTAATTTACAACTATTAGTTCGTAAATATTGATGTATTTTAGTAAGAGTTAATTTGGAATAAGAAAAAAAATTAAGAAAGATATCAGTTAAGGACCATGGCCTAGTTAAGAATAGAGTCCTAGACAGTACACTTAAAAATTTTTGTGATACGAGATTCAATTTCCTCCGCATATGACTTCAGTGCAGTTCTTATCGTTTTTTGGAAGTAATCATTTCATTAATTTGGAAACGGCAAAGACTGCAATATAACTATAACAGTATTGGCTTTATTTTTAGATCTATGAATTTCCATTTTAATACAAAACTCTTCATATAATTTACATATTGTTTATAATCACATTCATAAAAAACTTAAAAAATACTTTGAAACCACGAGATTCGAGTTGGAAATTCAAAAAATTGTTTATTCGATTTAAAAAACACAAAAATCAATTGTTGTTTTATTAATTATCTATTGTTCTTTTAACAATTTGCATTGTTCGCAGAATAACATGATTGAGTATAATTCTTAAACGAGTATATTTTGTAAGTTTAAGTATGTGTACAAAAAAGTTTGGAATAAATAAAAATCTGGTTACTTTAATGAGAATCGTGTTACATTTACAAGATTTTCTAAATAACTTTAACAACATCGAAATTTTTTATAATACTATAATACTAATTATAATATAATAATAATTTTTTGGAAATAGCTCTCGCATAATCTGGTCTCAAAGTCAACAGAACAGGTTGGATCACAAACACTCAAGAAAATAATGCTTATTTTAAGAGATACAGGATTGACGACTTAAGTAAAGTCGTTAAAGGTAATAAAAATAATCTTTTCCTTGATATTCTCCCACTTTCTATCAAGAATGATAGAAAACCTGATTATGACAACAGACCACAAAAAAGTTGCACTGTCTATCGTCTCATTCTCCCACGAATGGAAAGTCAGTGAAAGAAACAAACAGTGAGAGCTCTTGGTATGCTCATCTACGATTTTCCATTCGTGGCAAAATGAGACGATTGACTGCGTTCTGTGCAAATGAGGAAAGCAAAGAGGAAAAAGCAAAGTAGGCAAAACATGGGCACGTCACACAGTGATGCGAAAGGATAGGCTGGACGAAATCGCCAAACTTTTTATATTTAATCAGTATTATGTGTACTTAAAGCCTTGAAAGTGCCTAAGTCCGAAAACTTATTTTTGACTTTATTTGTTATTCATATGATAGTCCTTAATATGTCTGTATAAATAGGGTCCTGGCCGATTTGTATGAATTATATTCAATTTGAAGTCGATGAGACTGTAAGCGGGGCTTACATTTTTGTCATAGATCACGCAATATTTTTGCACTGAAAAATAAAAATTTAATAATATGAAAATAGAAAAATCAATATCTCATTCAAGGATATAAAATCCATTAGAACGCAAAATTATGTAAAATATTTTGGCAAATTAAAAAATTAAAATTAAAAAAACATTTCCTCCAATTTTCTTGTATTTTATCAATATTGTGTCTACTTTAAGCATTGCAAGTGCATAGGTGCAAAAACTTGAGGTTGTATTTTTATTCAACCTATTTGAAGGTCATAAAAATGCTATGTTGTTGAAATTTCAAATGCGGGTTGCGACAATTTTTTATAAATATTATAAATGGTATTTGGGTAATGGTATGACTCTGAATGAAAACGCAGATAGCCCGAGAAAAAATAATAATTATTAATAATTGATAAAAGTAATAAAAAAAATATATTTCATTATGTTAATATATTATAAATAATATTAATATATATAAAAAATAAATAAATATAATACGAGTAATATAATATATCTTTATTTATAATAAAACATTCTATACACTTTCCATTATTGCACAATTTACAGAGATTTTGTGTATAATACATTGCTTCTAGAGAATTGTATAAATAGATTGAGCTAGATACTTAATTTTTGGTTAATATAAGTTGAGATCAGAAGGAAAACTGCAAAAAAACCTTCTATTACCAATACACAAAAAAATAGTGTACCTATTTTAAAGGTATAAAATACCTTTAATACTTTGTTGTAGCGTGTAAAGAATCTTTCTCTATGCTTCGACAGACTTTTAAATTATTTTGAATTGTTGTTAAATAGTGTCTTTTAGGTGTCGTAAACGTAATAAACATCGATCGTCTAGATCGATAGTAGTAGAAAGTTCAGAAATGTTCGCCATCAAATTGAAAATTTGAAAGACGCTGACTTTAACATTTCATCAAAATCATTAAAAGTTAAATTTGTCAGCACAGTCCTGTTATATGGTGGTGCCTAACCAAGTGAAATGAGTGCTATCCAAAATCTTAAAGAACTTCGACAATCATTTGATTCATCCCTAGATGCTTGGATTCAAACTCTTGATTTCTTCTTGCATATTGGGTACAGGTTTGGTGTAAAAAAATGGGCAATTCGCGATAGCAAAGATAAATTATCTATCGAAACTAGAAAAAAACAGATTCAGCTTCGATTTACAAAATAAATGGATCTAGTTACAGATAAGCCCAAGCCTTGTTTTCGCTTTTCAAGCGATGGAGGCACTGCATGTCGAGTTTTTAAAAATCACGAAAAAAGCTCTGCAATAACTCTGCAGTGGACGAAAAGCTTAAAAAAAGATTTTATATAAATCTAAGCTGTATAGCTTCTAATTACAATGTCGATATTTCTGCATTTGAAATTTATAAAAAAGAAACTGGCGCATTATATATAGACCTTTATGGCTGTTATTTTAACAGTCCATAAAATTCTATGCCATGCTAAAGATATTATGCAACAATGCATCGCGAAAATGGTGGCTCACACGAGACTCGCAACAGAGTCTGTAGACTATTTCGTTTCACAAAGACACGTAAAAACTCCAGAGTAAATACAAGTACGGATTTAGTGCATATGCTTCATATCAGTTCTGAACATTTGGTTGATTTCTATGGAGAAGAGACTCTAACTAATGTGAGATAATTGCATCCGAACATATTTGTTTTTCTTTTTGCTGCTGATCCATCAGAAATAAAAGAAGTACGACTATTTCGCACAAGTGATGATTCAATTAGCGAAGAATTGTCCGATCTTGGAAGCGATTCTACATCATCGTATTTTAGTTAAGAACTCAATCATTCATTTTGTTAAAATATGAAAAATTAAACTGTAAGTGAGTGACGGTAAGTGAGTGACTTTTGAAATCACATATTAGACGTTGACCTTTGATTGCGTTATTGTAGGTTTTTTTCGTTTATTAGTTATGGCTAAAAAAATATATTTCAGTTGTGTGGTAGGTGCTACGCCAACTTCTTCAGACGTGCCCAAATTTTACATATAATATATTAGACACATACACTTAATTTCGTTATTGTAGCATTTCTTATTTCTCCGATATAGCGCAAAGTGTGTTCCAGTTGTATCGCAGGTACCATAACCACTTGTTCAATTGCGTCCAAATTATTTACTCTTTTTACAAATTATGCATTTGATATCTACTCTTAATTCCGTTATTGTAGCATTTCTCATTTCTCCGATATAGCGCAAAATGTGTTCCAGTTGCATGATAGGTGCCACGTCCACTTCCCTAATCACGCCCAATTTTTTTTTACGCTCCCTTAAATTTGTTATTGTAGCATTTTTAATTTCTCCGATTTAGCGCAAAATGTATTCAAGCTGTATGGGAGCTGCCACGCCCACTTGCTAGAGTTTTTTAAATACTTTTTTTACTTCCCTATACCTCAATCATCGAAAACAACTAAAAAAAATTCCAATAAATAGTTTTTTTCGTCTAACTTGCACTTATCGCATCACTGTGCATTGTAATCTATTTATCTACCATTTTTGTTTTTTTTTCTTTGTTTTTTAAGCCTCAAAAATATATAAGAATAATATGTGATGAAAAAAACTGAACTCCAACTTGGTGATCATATCACACAAAGTAAAGCCAAACCGTTGGAAACATTAAGCCAAGAAATAAAATTTTGCTGAGCAGAATAATCACAAATTCAATACATTAGTGGTATTCGCTCTTTTGTGTATTTATAAATACACTAGTGTACTTCTGTCAAAAAATTACACTAAATACACATGCAACAACAAATGCCATAGCTTTTGAACCCTGTAGGAAAAGCAACTAATTTAAAAGTAGTTGATAAAGTAGTTTTTTGTCAACCACAACTAGTTGAAATTCTGACTTTTTTCCATAGAACGAACTAACTTATTTTGTATGGTGATGTCCGCTAAATAAGTCAATTGACTTTCGTCTGCATATATTTTCAACTACTTGTTAAATTAGTTACATTTAAATTATTTTTTTAATTGCTTTGAAATAACCAATTGAAAACTATTACTGATGGCCTAAAGTTAATAATACATATTTGATTAAATAACATTATTAAATATATATGAACTTGTAATCTAATAAAAATTTGCAATTAAAACATGTCAACATCAGAGTAGTTGCCGCCTTAACCCATAATTAAAAGTAGTTCATATACTGGTTTATTTTAAATTACTTTTTTAATTAGTTGTTTTTAAAAACAAGTTAGTTTGTTCCTATAGGGAAGTTACACTTTATGTGTTTCTTTACAACATCAAAAGATGATTGTAATGTAGTTGTATGTGTTAATTGTATCATTTTGACATTACTTGGCAGCATTCTTGGCACCATTTCTTGTCCTTTGTTCACCATAATTTTTCGCGCTACCTCGTCACATCATATCGTTTTCTAATTAGAACTGTTGAAATCCATCTGTAATGGAATCTGTAATGGAAAATGTTAAAATAAGGAAAAAACGTTCCAAAAAAACGACCAAACAATGCCCTAATAATTTTGGGCCTCTGTACCTGGGGACTATGAACGGTGTTTTTGCATGATCAGAAAATGCCTATGTTAGAGCAGAAAAAAGTTGACATGTCAACAAAATTCGATTCGTGCTAATTCGTATCGCCTGTAGACGAAATTCGACCATATCAAAATGGTTTTTTTTTTGTTTTTGCTGAAGGCACCTACTCATAGCTTGAACATAATGAACGGCGTCAGCGGCCAGCGGCCAGCGGCGTTCTCTGCCACAACGTCAGCTTGAAATAAAGCCACAACCATCTGTGGTATTTTGGTGCCAAACGGACAGAACGTTTTTAATAGTTTTTTTGATATTGACGCGGCGACAATGCCCTTCTGTTCAGCCTATCACTGTATTCGAGGAGAGAGAAATTTAGAAAAACAATAACAATAACAAAAATAGTAGATACACTGCTGTGGAAGAAGTCACTCACTCTTTCCCTTGTATTTATCGGTACAATTACAATCAGTACATCTAATACACGAAAGAGCGAATACCACTATTATCATTTGGTAAATAAAATTTTGTTTGCTTAAGATATATTTTATATGATTATACGATATGATATATTTATATATTATATATGATTGTACGAAAAAGAATTATTGTATCTAATGTACTAATTAAAAAAAAAGTCTGCAATTTGTTTTAAGCATTGCACTGTATCGTTAACTTGAAATATATGTGTTAGTATTAAAAAAGGTTTGATTAAGTTGTTATTGTTAGGTAAAGCTCAGAAAAATCCAAATCTATCCATATCAAATTCTTTTAATAATGAGCATGCCTAAGAATATGCACTGGAAATGCAATGTTATCATTAAATGCAAAACTTGTTTAATCGATCGAGTCTCGACGTACATTTTACCAAGCTTATTGATCTTGATAGTGAGCTTATCCTATTTTTCAAGCGAGCCTAAGTGTATAATTGAAATTTTTATATTTTTTATGTTTATGCTGAAATTAACGAATAATAAAGCTTAAAAGCTATTGGAGTTAAGGTTCACGTACACACAGAGAGTTTAGTTTGAGTTTAGTTTGAGTTCAATTTAAGCTGTTCACACAGAGATGTCTCAACTGAAAAAAAATCGTTCAATACTCTGAATGTACAGCTCGGTCTAAAAATTTGCATCTGAACGTAGCTTTTTTTTAGAACATTAGCATAGTTTTAGGAATTTCTCAAATTGAGCTTTGATGAACTCCGAAAACAAACTGAGTTCCGTTGAGTTCAATCCAGCAAAATTGTACTGGAAACTCTAGAGTTTATATTGAGTTTAGCGCAAAACTCAACTTTGTACTGGAAACTCAAACTAAACTCTCTGTGTGAACATGCTATTACGAAAGAAGCCACGAAAGACAATAAGGAAGTGATAAACAATACTTTTTCCATACAAAAACAAATTGTGTCTCGTGTTAACCGTGGGTGTGATATTTCGTGCTACAGAACTAAGATTTAAATATTGAATTTAATTTGTATGAAATAGTTGCAAATCATTTCTCAATTCTGCTATTAAAAAGATATCGCTTTCGGATACCGGATTTTCAACAGCACTTTACAAAAATTGTTCTCTTAATGTTTTAAGAACTACAGTGAGTGTCACTTAAAATCGTACAGCAAGTGTAGGCTGACTATATATTTAATTATTTATAAACAAAAAATTGTTTCTTGATGCAATATCTTTTATTAATATGTTAAACAATTTACAAAAAGCTTTTTGAGTTTTTTTTTTAAAGAATGACAGCAACTTGACTCTCGTGAAAGAGTGGTGTCACTTAAAATCGTACAGCTGATCGTTTGTTTCAATTTCGACGAAAAACTTGATTTTTGTCATAGCGTGGGATAGATACCGTTATGCAGATTGTTTTCTAAGATTTCCAAGACTTTTTCGAAATTTTCTTGCGACAACTTAAAACATTAAGCAAACACCTATTGAAGAACGTAAATTGGCGATTTGTCATCATAAAATAGAAAAAAGTTTCTCAGAAATTTCAGAAATAACATGAGTCGCAGCACTATTCAGTATGTTATAAAAAGTCATAAAACAATTTATCGCATTTCAAATAAAGTCATACCTCGGCACAACAAGTAGCTAACTGCTATAGACGAAAGGTGAATAATACGAAAACTTAATGAAACCGCTCGAATATCGGCATCAAAAATCAACAATGACTTCAAAATATGCCATGCAAAAAACGTTAGTGGTTCAGCGAACAGTTATTAATAATATTTTTTTCGACCTAGCAATCTTTTTCAATTGCGATTTTAAGTGACACTCACTGTATATTTCAAGATTCTCATAGTTGCGGTATTCATAGTTGGTTACCTTTTATGATTTGACAAAACAATTTTATTTTTTCAAAATCGCAGTTCATATAGCAATGCATATTTTCCTGAGTAAAAATGTTATAACTTCAATTTAGAGTTTGATTAATTGCACAGTTACCTTTACTTACTTACTTAGATGGCGCCTACAACCGGAAGTCGGCTTCCGCCTGTTGTAAGAAATTGCGCCAGCCATTTCTGTTTTGCGCTTGCTGGCGCCATTTGGAAGCTCCAAGTTGCGTCAGGTTGTCCTCCACTTGGTCCCTCCAACGGAGATGCGGTCGTCCTCTTCTGCGTTGTCCGCCGCTGTGTACCGAATCGAATATTTTCTTCGCTGGAGCGTCGTCTTCCATCCGCTCAACATGACCTAGCCAACGAAGCCGCTCGGTTTTTATGCGCTTTACTATGTCGATTTCGGCGTATAGCTCATACAGCTCATCGTTCCATCGTATTCGGTACTCTCCATTGACGCAGATTGGTCCATCGATTTTACGAAGGATCTTTCTCTCTAACGCTCCTAAAATCTTTTCATCAGAGCTGCTCAACGTCCAGGTGTGCTGTATATAACAGAACGGGCATGATTAGTGACTTATAGAGCGTGGCTTTTGTCCGTCCAGAGAGGGCTCTGCTTCTCAATTGCCTACTGAGCCCAAAGTAACACCTGTTGGCAAGAGTTATCCTTCGTTTTATCTCTCTACTGATATCGTTGGTGAAGTTAATGCTGGAACCAAGGTAGACGAAGTCCTTCACAACCTCGAAGGAGGTGTTGTCAACAGTGACGTGGGTGCCAATACGCTGGGACTGTTTGTTTGTTGACACCAGATATTTCGTCTTATCTGCGTTTACTGCAAGACCCATGCGACTCGACTCTTTTTCTAATTTGGAGAATGCTGCACTGACTTCGCGTGTGTTATGGCCAATGATATCAATACCATCGGCATACGCCGCTTTGTCTCAGATCAGCAGCTCTAATGATCTTCTCCATAATTAGGTTAAAAAAGTCGCACGATAAAGAATCATCTTGTCTGAAACCTAGTTTGGTAACAAATGGGGGGGAGAGGTGCTTCCCGATTTTTACTGCACTGCTGGTGTTGCTCAGTGTCATCCTGCATAGACGGATTAATTTTGCAGGTATACCAAATTCAGACATGGTGGAGTATAGATGATTCCTTATTGGACTGTCGAAAGCGGCTTTATAGTCGACAAAAAGGTGGTGGGTGTCGATTTGCTTCTCTATGGTCTCTTCCAAGATTTGTCGTATATCTGGTCGGTGGTAGATTTTCCAGGTCTGAAGCCACACTGATAAGGCCCAATCAGTTGGTTTACGATGGGCTTCAGTCTTTCACATAATACGCTAGACAGAACCTTAAAGGCGATATTTAGGAGGTTTATCCCACGGTAGTTGGCGCAAATAGTGGGATCGCCTTTCTTGTGGATTGGGCAGAGTACACTGAGGTTCGAATCGTTTGGAATGCATTCTTCCAACCATATTCTGCATAGAAGCTCTTGAATGCATTTAAATAGAGCTTCGCCTCCGTTCTTAAACAGCTCAGCGGGTAGATCGGCTCCCGCGGCTTTGTTGTTCTTAAGCCGTGTTATTGCTGTCAAGACTTCATTATAGTCGGGCAGCGGAACTTCAACGCTGTCATTCATAATTGGTGTTTCCGGGATATCATCTCTATTGGCGGGATTGTTGTCGTCATCGCCATTCAGAAGGCTAGAGAAGTGTTCCCTCCATAACGTCAGTGTACTCTGGATATCTGTCACAGTTACCTTTAGTCTATGCAATATTTTGCATTCGACTTAAAAAATCGACTTAAATAACATACGAATCAGGTTCAATTTACAATGTCTGGTTCAGACTGTGTAACAAAACTGTAATTTCTTAAGTCGTTATCAACGTCATTCGTAATCACACTATCTGAACGATTGTCACAACAATTCGATGGCGAACTGTGTCACAAATAAGACTTCAACAATGGCATGTTGATGTGAACGATGGAAATTTTGTATGACTAATTGAGTGACGCAATGGCATACAAAAAATTAAAAGCCAACATGCTGGCTTTTATGTGACGATGTGACATACAATTTTGTTTAGCTTTTCTATTTGTATGTTTTTAAGAAATAAAATTATAAAAATAATGGCTAAATTTTCCTTTCTCTAATAAAAAATTGTAATTCAAAAAATAAAAGACAAAACGAAATAATTCAGATTATTATATTTTTATACACGCAAAAATTAATTTTTGCGTTATAGTTAATAATAGTTAATAGTTAGTATAGTTAATAGTTAATAATAAATCGAAAAATGTGGGAATACTAATGATTTCGGTTTACTGCTTTTTTGTTAAAATTATGAGTTTTTTGTGCATAAGAGACTTTTGGCTTGAATTTGATGGCTAGACTGGCGAGTTGTCGGCGAGGTCTTCATTGTTTAATAGTAAAAGGTTTCCAATTTTGCTTGCCAGCATTTACTGAGATATGAAGCATGTAAAATAATTAAATATAGAATACACAAAAGAAAAATAACACAAACAAATTTATCATATATTTTTATATCTGATGTTTTATTTTTATTCGTTCACTGGTTCACATGGGGGTTTGAACCCCTTAAATTACCCCCTGTGTTCTTCCATGCTATATACTAATTTTTCAAGAATAGTTCCAAATATCTTCTGATGTGATTGATATAGAGCTGAAAAAGACTACTTGAAGAGTACTTGTTTTAGAGTACTAGTAAGAGTACTAGTAAGTGTACATCAATTAGTTGAAGGCCAAATAAGGTCTATAAATCTTTATATAAATATGAATCTTCTAAACTAATTTATATGGATTTGATTTTCGGCTTAATATTGATGACATAGCATAGCTAAGTGCTTTTAAATTCAAGAAACAAACTTTCGTAGTTTGTTACTATCATTTAAGCCCTAGATATCTCTTCCATGCCCTAATGTTCATGGAGAAAGATTAAAATTCTGGCATAGTACTAAGGAATACATGTACATGGTTCGTCTCTTCGACATTTGTGGGTTCCTTAGATTTTAGGGCATGAACGGAGATTTCATTAGACAAAATATTTTATCTTCATGTTAAATGCCATGGGTTAGCATTTAACGCATTTTCTTTACTGAGACTTATATGGATGCTTTGAATTCCTTGAACAAAAATTAAAAAGTGTTTGGCCTATAACTTCCACTGGGATTATTTATGGATTTAGTTTTCTATTGGATTTCTATTCCAGATTTATTGGGCACATAGTCACAGGTTCTACAGAGGATATCAATAGAAACATAAGTTCAGAAAATAAGTGATCTTAAAGACGAAAAAAAAACAAACATAATTTAAAAAAAATGTATACTTTTTATCCTTATATGGACGAAGTAAGCAAATAATTTCATGAGGCAATATGTCTGAGTCCGATTTGTCTAATAACTTAGTCTAATAATTTTTTCACACAATAAACATTTATTTTTCATTTTTAGTGGAAGTCAATTGTCTCCGAAACTGGTGCTGCAATTCAAAATGATAAAAAGACTATATTTTGAAAGCAAGGTATATTTCATAAATTTAGTTCTTAAATAAATTTAGTTCTTAAATTAATAATACATGTTAAGTAGCACTTAAAAATTTACTGAAATTGGATGGTGAAATTTTAAACTTGGTTATTTTTTCCATATTTTTTCTTATGTGAAGTTTTCTTAAAACGAATAACATTATTAACAACAAACATTACAAAATTTTTTTAATATCGTTACTTAATCTCACTTCCACTACTAATTAAATAAAATTTTATCGAAGTTGTTTTAAACAAACTATTTTTAAAATATCGGTGTGAAACTTCAAAATACAGTATTTTCAAACGAGAGTATGAATGATTGGCACACTACCGATTTAAAAATGATTTGACGGCACAACAAGACATGTTACGACGAGTTTATTCCCGCCTCCGACGATTAGGTACGAGTACTCCCGGTCTCATTTCTTTGCACAATAGTATTTGTTATTGTTCAATTTTATTTGATAGCGTTCAACTGATAGGTTGTTTTATTTTTGTTTACGTTTTGCTTTAGAAATCGATTATATGGATTTTTCCATTATACGGAATACCTCTGTTTGTATATGATTCAGATAATCGAGATTCTACTGTATTTATTAAGCAGACGCAACTGTCTTTAAATATGCCTGAGAGTATGCTATTGATTTTATATTCTGTGCATACTTTTTTGGTGCAGATATTATATTTTAGAGAGTTGTGTTCAACGAAAGTTATAATTAATATATTAAGCCCTAAAATTAGACAATGTTAAGAAATATGGTAAAAAACTTAAACCATTAAATTAAGCATAGCAATAAATTATCAAACAATTTGGTGAATCAGTTTTTAATCCATCAGAATATTTTAACTGGATAAAAAAAAAAATATAAAATATATATTTAAAATTAAGCAACGAATAAAACCAAGTTAAAGTTTATAAGTTTCAGTAAAAAGTAATGACATGGCAAATGAGCTGTAATTAAGAAAAATATGAAGTGTTACATATATAAAATGGCACTTCGAAAAATTTCGAAATATTTTTGTAACGGCCAGCTTAAACAAAATAGAATGTTTTGCAAATTTGCTCATCTATGCACAACAACAATAGTGAGCAAGAGCGAAGTCTATTCTAATAACTGTATATTGTTTATTGCTAAATATCACTTTTAATGCTGTTCCAGTTTTATAACTCCACTTCAAAACTATGAATAAAAAACGATATTTATTGAATTTATTGAAAAAAAATGGCTGTTAAAAATTATTTCAAATTTCGAAGTGGCATTATATAACATGAAGCACACCTTTTATTACATACATAAGCTTTAGATTTAATTGTGAAACAAATATTGACATCAAGAAATATTAAAAGGAGTCTTTTAACTGTATTTTATGCTCTCTCATTTTATGAATTTGATTATAAATAGTGATTTGATACCGTTCAGAAAATTTTAAACAATTTGAAATAGTTCTAAATAGTTCTAAGGGCCAGTATTTGTTCCTATAATATACTCTTTTACATTAATCTAACTGACGTTTTTAACTTGTTGATGTCGTCGAAAAAGACAATTGTCCCCATAGACATTTTCTGTTCCTTATATCTGAACTCGTTCTATCAATCGATGGGAAAAACATGACAGTAACTGTTGTTGACTTTATATAGACAAAAAATTTATCAATTTAACCTAGGAATTGGTCAATGTGAACAAAATTGCTTAAGATTGAATTTTTCCTTTTTCGTTTTTGAAATAATACATTACGGGAAATAAAGATTCGAAACTTCGACTTATATGAGATATATCAACATAAACACACCTTTCACTCTTCGAGCACTACTTTTGCTGATAGTTTATGACCGTCTTCGTCTAATTTCATTTTTTCCGCTTAAAATAATGATAAGAGTTTAATAGGTTTTTTGCACAATTTTCCTTAGATTTTTCAAACTCTATAGAATTCAGTAGAAATATGTATTTAAAACTGTTTGAATCAAGATCATTAATTTTGAGAAATCTTAAAGCAAGATTCAAGTTTTTTAAAAAAAAAATATTTATTTTTGCTTACAACTAACAAAGTAAATTATCAATATAAGTCGAAGAATAATCGTTCAACAACATGAGATAAGATTTCGAACACACATCTAGTTTTGCAGTTGGTCCACAATGATTGTAATTATTACTATTAATTTATTTAAGATAAATAATAGTTAAATAAGACGAAAGTAAAGCAGTATTGGCCGTATTTGGTAAATCGCAAGCGATGACGTCACTTAAGTTTTTTTTCGCATGGCAATAAATTTTAGTGATAGAAAGAGAGTTTGTTTTACTTCATATGAAAGGCGTTTTACAAAATACGGCGATAACTGACGCATGCTCTTTTTTTCTTAATAAAATATGTGAAACTTGAGATATGCCCTTTTTATTTTTTGAATTTTCCCGTAAGTGTAAAAACAATAACATAGAAATAGAATGATAACCCGTCTAATAACTACGAAATTCAGAAATTTAGCATAAAATCAGAATTACTTTCAATATTCGATATCATTTAGGCTTGTATTGATTTTGAAACACGTCAATTCAATTTCACTTAATGCGTAAAATAATAAAAAGATTCGCTTAGTTTCTAAATGCATTTATGCAAAGCATCAGTGACTTTTTCTTTGAATTGGTGCTTAGTAGATTCATGAAAGCTGCGCAACTAAAGAGTGCTTAAATATAATAATTTAGTTGCGCAGTTTTGGTAAATAAACTAAGCACCAATTAAAAGAAAAAGTCACTGATGCTTTGCATGAATGCGTGAATTATTAACATACAATTATTATACTCACTTCATAATATACTATCACAGATGGGTATAATGCATTGAATTTTTAGTGCATTAAACATATCATTACCACTATCCACTATCCACATAGTGGTAATGTTAATTTAATTTGCAAATTTAATTTGTATTTCCAATTAGTGATAATGAAAAGTTTTGATGACAATGCATAAAATTTGCATTACGACTAAATTTTTAATGGTAATGAAAAAATGTACATTACCATTCAAATTTTTTATTACCAGTAAATATGAATGGTATACCACTAAATTTAAATAGTACTGAAAATGTTTTTTCATAACCATTAAAAAATAAGTGCTAATATAAATTTTTTCCATAACTAATGAAATTTTTCATTATCACTTAATTTTAGTAGTAATGCAATTTTTTTTCCATTATATATAAATTATTATTATATAAAATTATTATATAAAACACTGCGTTGCATTTTTGCGAGGAATTTAATGCCGAATAAATTCGATTGTAGGCAGTTGCTTTATGTTTAATTATCATCAGAATGAGCGTCAGTTGCCGCACCTGCGGTGCAGCTTAAGGTGAAAGCCTGTCAAAAGTATTAAAAAAATACACCACGATTAATTTTATTCCGCACCAAACTTTGTGAGATGGATTTTGAGAAAATTTTACAGAGGGTTTATTATACTACAGTCACAAGTATGAACTTGTTAAAAATGTTGAAGCATAAAGTGTTTTTATTCACTATGAATTTTATAAAGTTGGGTTTTTATAATAATAAGGATAAAAGTCAGCTGTATTGATAACGGTGGAAAGACCTTCAGATAACGTGTTGAAAATGTTATTGTTTTTAACAATAAAACTCCGCTATATTTCAATTTCAGTACGTATGATATCAATTTAAAATAAGTTATGCAACTTTCTGGTATACATTACGAGTCGTCAGTAAATTTTCTTAAAAATTTGGTTCGTATCGCGTTTTTAGCCACATAATTATATTCTGTTGAAATGATATCTGTCATGAAAACCTTAGCTTTTCTACAAAATGCTTGACGAATTGGAATGGTTTTTCATTATTTTCTTCATTGTATAATATGTATCATTGCACTGGTACGAGTAACATAGGCTCTGACATGTTTTTTAGTTGTTGTCTTTGGTGATGGAGCCAAAGGGAATTAGAAAATATCCCCCATGAAAGCTAACTTCCCCTTGTTTGGTTCAGAAATGAGGGATTGCAAAAAAGAACTCTCATGTGAATCCACTAATCTAGTTCTAGTGCTCTCAATTGCATAAAAAAAACTCCGGCTATGTGCTATATTAACCTATTAAGCTGGGCTTTCAAGCCTGCGGTTGCAGTTGGTTAAAACTTTTTGTGTTTAGTACTTGAGTCAATCATAGTGCGGTCACTCACTGCCACGTCCACTACACCCTTTTTTATTAGACAAGCGAAGGGGCCTTTTTGGACCCTTAGGCCGCAATGTGTTATAAATTACTGCTGGAAAAGTTATGTTAGATAGACAAAAACATTCTTTGAAATAAATAAGAATTTATGTTACAAACAAAACTAATTGGGAACTCACATAAGCCTAAATGTGCGAAAAAACACCACGGTGTCCTGTGGCCTGGTAAGCTATGGTATCATACGGAAATTTTTATAAAATAAAGAAGACTACTTCTAGTATCGATCCTCATCCCTATTTTTTATTTTTTTGTTTTGTTTTGTATATATGTTTCGAAAAATTAAAAAACATTTTTTTTTTTGTAAATTGGAATTTCACAATTTTTGACTTCGGGAAAGTATAGGTAGACGGCATCTTATGACAAAACATGTAAAGAGTCTAAAAAAATTTCATGACTCTACTCCTCAATGAAAAATAAGATGCCGATATCTTTTACTGAATCTAAGTTATGACTTTAAAAATATATCTGTTTGTGGTGCGTTTTCGAACCTGTAGGGCTTAATGGGTGAATGCACCTCCCGAAAAAAATGCTTCGGGTCGGTTTCTCAAAATAATGATAGGTTTATTTTATGATTATTGCCCAATTATTTTGATTTAAGCGATAGCCATCCGTGTGGTGGAATGGTTTGAAATATCCTCTAAATCAAGTTTTTTTGTACAATTATATAATAAGTTGTACAATTATTTTGTACATATTACACTCTAAAAAGCAAATCTTATTTTAAACTCTACCTGAAAGTCAACTTTAACCTTAATGCAAGCCACAGCTTGTTTTCAATATTCTGCTGACTTAAATGAAGTCAGCGGGAAATCTTAATTTTTTATTGAAGAGCTAGCTTTTAAAATTTTCGGCAACATCAATCTTAATTTCAATTGATCTTGTTTACTTTATACAAAGTGGAACTCGAACCGTAGCTGCTGCGCACACAAATCAAGCACGTTAACCAGTATCTCAAGGCCATCACAAAAGTTTGATGTACACAATTAAATGCGACGCAGCAGCATTAGCAGCACTACACAAATATTAGCCGACTGAAAATACAACTGATGGTGTTGCAATTGGTTAAGCAGAGAGTGCAGTAATCCAGTCACCTTAAGTGGTCCGGGTTCGAGTTCCAATGATTGGAAGTGATAAAGTGTAAATTTTTTCAAATCAAATTAATTTTATACGTTTTTAAAATAAATTTTTAAAATTAAATAAAAATGCAATTATAAAAATAACAAAAATAATACCAACCTGTAGGGGTCGAACCCGCCATCTCACGGTTGGGAGTTCAGAGAGCTATCATCGCGCTAAAGTAAATAAATTTTGATGCGCTGTTAAAATGTAGTATAGTAGCGCAGTGCTATTTTTATTATTATTATATGTTTATATCACACTGCAACGTGCTGGAAATTCAATGATGGAAGCTCTGCTTTAATCATTTAGCTGCCTTAAATTAAAACAACTAAGATGTTGGCTTTTAGGATAAAAACGCATATGTAATTTCACCTATAGCTGTCTTAATGCTGTTGCAGCTAACATTAAGACAGTTTTCCAGCTGATTGTAAGATAAACTTTTTACAGTGTATATCAATGAAAAAGTTCTTCCAATCGGACCAAAAATAATGCGTCTTTTCATTAATTTTTTAACTTATTTTATATTATTTCACTAAAATCCAAATTGACCTTCTTCTTTTATTTTTCTATTATTCTTCTATTATTCTATTATTCTTCTATTATTTTTAGATGCATCGAAATGTACATCGATCTTTTTCGATGCATCGGAGGGCACACATAAAAAAGCTCCACCACTACTGAAACAGCTGACGCTAAGATTTCAAATATATTAGTAGAAAACTATTACTGTAATCAGCCTGTAAGAAAATCAACTAATTTAAAAGTAGTTGAAAAAGTAGTTATTTGTCAACCACAACAAGTTGAAATTCTGACTTTTTTCCATAGAACGAACTAACATATTTTGTATGGTGATGTCCGCTAAATTAGTCAATTGACTTTTGTCTGCATATATTTTCAACGACTTGTTAAATTAGTTATATTTAAACTATTTTTTAATTACATATAATAACCAATTCAAAAGTATTTAATATTCCACTTACTGAAGATGAATTTAAAAGCATAAAAATTTTAAATTTCTATGCATCAAAGAGATCATTTATTTGACTGTTTTGAAAAATACATAAATACATAAATCATGAAGTGATGAGGTGTTTGCTGAATGGTTAAGCAATGCATCAATTTCCGTACAGAGTCCAAATTGTGCAATGTTTGCTAAACACTACCAGTTTGTAATTTGAATATCTTAAATAATAAAGAATTTTTAATCGTTTCACAGGGTTTTGAGGCTTTTCTCAGGTGTTTCACAGGGTTTTGATCAAAGTGTGTTTACCACGTAAACACTTGCAGTTCAATGTTGTAAATAAAGAAATATGTCTTTTTGAAACAATATGTTAGTGAAGTCTAAAGTTAATAATATTTGATGAAAAAACATGGTTAAATATATATAAACTTGTAATCTAATAAAAATTTGCAAATAAAACATGTCAAAATCAGAGTAGTTGCCGCCTTAATATAATACAAGGTAGTTTATCAAGCACTTGTTTTTAAGTAGTATTTCAATTACTTCATATATAATGCAATAAAAACTATTTAGAGTTGAAGTGGATTACGCCTTAATATAATTCAAAGTAGTTCATATACTAGTTTAGTTTAAATTAGTTTTTTTAACTAGTTGTTCTTAAAAACCAGTTAGTTTGTTCCTATAGGGTAATTTCAGCCGGAATAAAATGGCTTGTTTAAATGCAACGCTACTTTCCAGACTGTTATTGAATTTTAACTGTAAATTCTTTCCTCTGTGTCAAATTTGTTTAGTTATTAAATTTTTTTTTTCTATAAGATGAGCTCTTTCCAATTATCACGTTAAATTCTTTAAAATCGTCTTTTCTTCATTAACATCTTGCTTGTCCCGTTTTGAAGAAAAATAAATCTGGCAAGACTATTCTTTGTTCACGTTTTTATTGTAAAATGTTATTTCTTTGACAAGCCAAAAACTATGCTAAGAAAATTGTTGGTATTATGATTGGATATAGCATAAAAAAAAAAATGGATTATTGTGGCGTTCTACTGATAGCTGTCATGTAATATTTCCATTTTTTTTTTTTTTTTAACTTCAGTATAATGTTCCACGCGACAATTGTTACACGATGTTTTTGTGAGTTTTAAATTAGTAATATTAATGAAAAAAAAAAAAAATAATAATCTCATCCTCTCGACTGCTTTATTGCGATATTCTTGAAATCTTGGGGTATCTCTAATTTTTTTTTTTTTAGTTTTACCATACTGATACTTCTCTTCTACTTTCGGCACATGTTTCACATATCTGCATAAATTTATACTCATGTTAAAATAATAAAATATTTGTTTTTGAAAAAGTTACACTTACGATAGCGAATGCGGCATACTTTAAAAATCAGAATAAAATGTTTACTATGATTACACAGAGGAACAGCAAAAAAGCTGCAGAGTACGCAACAATGAATTGTGAATGAATTTTAAACGCAGATTTCAGAAATGGAGTTAATTTTTCGCCATCAGCTCGAGCTTAGAAGTTGTAGACAAACATCTGACAAACCGTTGTTTTTCTGATAACTTGACTATATCTTTTTTACAAATGAACAAATTTGATAGTTTTTACATTTTTATTAAAATATATTTCATCAATTAATTTTTGCATAAGCCTTTTTTTATCTTTTGTAGTTCTTAATCCTCAAAATTATAAAATTTTGAAAATTTTGTGAAGTATGGCTATTCGAAACCCTGTGTCATTTTATTTATTTATGTATATCCAAAAAACACTTTTTATCGTATGGAAAAGCTCTGAAATTTTGATAAGCACTTTAATTTTATCATATATTTTTTATAATTTTTGAGATATATTTAAAACAGTAAGTTTCATAAATTAAATTACTGCCTCCAATCAAAACCAGCAAGCAAAGATAAAGCATGAAATTAAGAATAAATACATGCTATATAAAAATTTCTCATTTGTGTTTGGTAATATATATTTAAATTGGTAAAATAAAAATTTAAATTGTGAAATATATCTGAAGATATACTTTGATATATACATAAATATAGCAAGGTACTCACTGTCAAACTTTGTTCCTAGATCAAAAGATTATCCTCATTATCTCTGAAGCATTTATGAAGACGCTCACTGTTCACCCCCAAGGACATGTCATTCACTTCTTCAAAGGATGACTTATTTAATTTTCATTTCATATAATTCTAACTAGTTTAAGCATAAAGGCGGCTAAATTGTATTGTATTGCTAAATTATTGTGTAATGAAAACCTTATTCCTTACTTAATTAATACGTATAAATACTGATGTATAGTTATACAAAAATACTGAAATTAAATAATCTAATTATCCTTCACAATAATTTTTTTTTTTTTTTAATAATTTCGGAACGATCAGTATTGTTGAAACACAATGTTGATTAAAACTCTAGAAATTTTCCAAAAAACTAAGAAAAAAATTTCTTGGTTATACGTAAGCAGCAAATAAGATACTGGGTTACAAATATACATACTAAACAAAATTGTAAAAATTTTTTCATTTTGAAGATCGATATCTTTCAAACTACAAAAGGTAGGGAAAAATTTTATGCAACAATTATTGAAAAATATTTTTCAATAGAAATGTATGAAACCAAAAAAATTAGCCGGTCTCTTAAAAAGATATAGTTATATTATAAGAAAAACACAGGTGCGTCGTTGGACACACGAGAGAAGCGAAGCTTTTTCGCAGTTACATTGATTTGATAGCTTAATAATTTTTTCTTTTTAATAAATTAACTTTTAAATTCAAAAATTTAAAATAACATAAAATGAATTACATATATACAGAAAACGTATTTACTGCTTATATTTTTATTGTTCAATGTCAAATTTTCACGCCAATTACATATACGGGCATACTCTCCAGCATACTCTCATACTCATACTCTCCAGCGACTCTCCATTTTAACTCTCCACACATGGTTCTAAACTTGGCTGCACTGACTTATGCATGCGTTTTTTAATTCCGTATTTTTTTGACACTTAAAAACGCACTTGTCAACGTGGGCATTGCTAATTTTCTTTGTACCAACAGCACCACAAGCGCATTCACAATACAAACAAACCGATGCTGGAGACACCTTGTGGCAAATAAAAGCAAATGTGTAATAGTTGTAGCATAGCAAATACACAATCCTCTATCTATTAATAAATGGTGACGATCTACTGCAGCATAGCTTCTGTTATAATTAGGATTGAATTAACAACCGTGTCTAACAAGTCTTTGTGGCCTAGTGGATATTGTATTGGACTCTCATTTAAGAGGACATGGGTTCGATCCCCACGGGCAGGCCGATAAATGTTTTTAGTTTTAATATTAAAATATTAAATTTTCTTGTTGTAATTTTCAAGAAAAAATCTGTCGAAAATTTTTCAGATTTCACTCCAAGCAAATCACAGAACTAGGAGTAAAAAGCTTCGCTTCAAAAAAAAAAAACGATTTTGAGATTTTTTGCTTATAACTCCTTAACTCGAGCTGATGGCGAAAAAGGACACCATTTCTAAAATCTGATTCTAAAATCCATTTAAAATTTATTATTGTGTGTCCTGCAAATTTTACAAGGTGCCATTTTGTTCCCCTGAATTATTATTCGCAGTAACTTGTTTTATTTAAGGTGAGCCACCTGATTCGATCAAAATTAATATTTGCAGATATTTGCTTAAAACGATTGCGAAGTATTGATAACAAATAATGATTCAGGTACATGAACACATCATTAGGATAGTAGCAATGGAGGCCAAATAAAAATGCACAGTTGAGCTGTATAGAGCTATGTTTAGTCTCTTTTCATTTTTTAATATTTATTTGTTTTTGATAGAAATATTTCATAAGATGATTGCAACCATACCATATCCAAAGGGAGATTAGATTTTAAAGGCCGATATTGAATGTGAACCACACCTAAACGTCAAATTTTTTCTGCTTTTCATTTAACTTCTAGAACTTTGTACAAAATTTTTACAAGTATATTTCTCAACAGAATTAATAGTTGGATTGACTGTCATAACATTCTAAACGAATATCGAGCAGGATTTCGAAAGGGCTATTCCACTGTCGACAACATATTTAATCTGAGTAGCATTATCCATTTGAACTTTATCCATTGGCCTTTTTTGTTGATTTTTCTTCTGCGTTTGATATTCTTCCAAGAAACTCATTATTTTATAAATTATACAATGCTGGTTTGTCATCTAAGGTGGTAAAAATATTGCAATTTTTATGCGATGGTACAACAAGTCAGAATTGGGAAGGCAATTCATTATCCGATAATTTTTCTGTTGCACAGGTTGTTAAGCAAGGGTGCCTACTCAGTCCTGTCCTATTCGCAATATACTTGAATGTCTTGTATGATAATTTGCCCGGCGGTATTCGTGTGGCTGGCACGGTTATTAAAGTGTTACTTTACGCTGACGATATCGTTCTCTTGGCCGATTGTCCAACAGTACTCCAAACTATGATTGATGCTTTGCACAACTATTGCATTCAATGGTGCCTGAAAATGAACCTCACGAAATCGAAAATCATGATATTTAGAACTTGTGCTAGAACAAGCCGAAATTTGAAATGGTCTTATGATGATGACGTCATTGAAATAGTTAATGAATATAAATACTTAGAAGCTAATATAACTTACAATTTGTCGTTCAACAAGCACCTTGACGCTAAATTGGTATCGTCTAAAACCGCTATTAACGCATCGTGGTTAAGTTATTTACATCACCCTAAAATATTTCTATCGAACAAGCTTAAAATTTTAAACACTGCAGCAAAGTCAATTATGTTTTATGGCGCAGAAGTTTGGGGTTTCAAACAGTATAACAGCAAGTTGAGAAGTTACTACCTTATTTCCTGAAAACATTTTTATATTTACCTGCAAATACTCCTAATTATATGTTACACATAGAAACAGGTCTGGCTGCTCAATTTGAAGAAACGCTTAAATTACATTTTAGTTATGTGAGAAAAATTCTTAATTATCCTTTAAACAGACTTCCGCGACTTCTTGCTGAAGAAACAATCTTACAAAATACTTTTTGCTTACCACAATGGATCAGTCTATGTTTTGATTTTTGCGAGTTGGAGGCCTGATTTGTCGTTACACCATGATCGTATACTACAAGCATTGAGATTAAACGTATATGTTCGATTCGATGTGCCTTCCTACTTTGTCGACTCAAATTTCTTCTCATCTTATAAGTTGGATATTCAGATGAAGAGGTAGGTGGTTTAAAAAAAAAAACGAAATGGCCATTTCAGCCCTTGAAAGGACTTTGACCGAGCTTCTTATGATCAATTGTGTTTTGTGTGATGTGAAATGTTTGCACACAAATGATTGAGAACTGGATCTACATGTTTTACGCCGACTCCGAACGGCTTATGTTCTCAAGAAGCTTTTCATGGCAGTTTTTACTCTCTGAGGTTTGCCATTGTCTGCAGAGAGGTGGCGGCCGAACAGAAAAATTAATTCAATTGAAAAAACTTTCTGTGTCGGATGGAGGATTCGAACCTGGGTTCTCTGGCGTAAGAGTCACACACTCTACCCACTACGCCACGGCCGCCACAAGGCAGGTGGCTTACTCAACTTAAATTTAAGCAGATTTGGTGTAAGTTATTTTAATGTGTGTACATTATGCAACTTGCAAGAATATGAAAATACACATCACCTTCTAGTTATTTGCCCGATATTCACATATATTCGATCATATTACTTTGGTAAAAGTACACTCACCTTAGGCGAAGTTTACGAAGTTTTGAATGGCAAAAATTATTTCCTTTTATATAAATATTTAATCAATTGTTAAAACTATATAGGCAACTGATAATTTCTGAATTTAATTAATAAAACCTTTTTGCAACATATTCTATCATTAATTTTAAAATTGAACATGATTCATGCCAATCTGACACACAACATATCCATGTTATGTCAAATTTGATTTATTTTAAAAAGAAATACTATTGTAGTAATATTAATATTATAATGTTTTTAATAATGTTTATACAAATGTAAGCCTTTATTTAAACAAATCACTGACTTACTTACATAATGTGCGAATAAGTGCAAGAGCACAGCAATAAAGATTTCAAAACTTATCGAAGCCAATATGCAAGAAAAAACTCAGGCATGGCAAATCTGAGTGACATTTTCCACAAATTCATGGTAATGTCTGATCAAAGAATAACTTGGCTAAGCGCTTCCAATAAAAAACAAAATCATGTTAAGGAATTACCTGTATAAGTAAAAAATATGTTTAAAAAAATGGGTTATTCTTATAACGTTTTGTCTAAACAGATATAGAAAATTTTATAAAACTGCTAAAAAATTCCAACTCAAATCTATATATTAATACGCAAACAAAAAAGTTTGTGAACCCTATTTTCTTGTGTTAACTTCAACATATTCACATAAAACTAATATCGATGGAAAGGTATTTTCGGGTAGATGTGTACAATATCATTTTAATTTGAATATATTGTCGTTAAGATAGGTAAGACTAAGCAAATGTAAAAACCCTTGTTTCCTAATGGGATGAAGCCAACAACAATTAAACAACGTTGCTGTAGCATACACGAGCAATAGTAGAATGCGAAAGAGACGCAGGCACTTCAAAAGAGCTGTGCTTTCTCTTAATTTCTCTCTCAACAAAATAAAGTTGCCACCGCGTCAGCGTCAAAAAACTGTTAAACTGCTGCTAACTTCATATAACACATGGAAAGACATTTTTAATTGTTTATTTTGTTCAATACTTCAGTTCAGGCTATGGGTTGGTGCGTTCAGCAAAAAAACAAAAGAAACACCGATATTGATATGGCCGAATTGCGGCCACAGGCGATACTAGTTTTAATTAAGATACCTTGTTATATTTAAGTAGGACTTTGCAAAGTGCTGATATTGAATACTGATACATGTGGTAAAAAACTCGAAGCAGCCATGGTTTTCGACCCAAGTTGAAAATGCGATTAAAACTCGTAATAGATTATATAGCAAGTGGAAAAGATGTCCCACAGATGCTAGTTGGAATGCCTATAGAATATCTAGAAATAATGTTACACGAGTATTACGACAATCAAAACAAGACTTTTACAAAAACAAACTTAGCGTGAATTTGCCCGAAAAGACTTTATGGAAAAATTTAGAATCAATTGGTGTTAAGAAACGAATTTCTGAGTGCAATGTTGACCCTGAAGTTCTTAATGAGTTCTTTTTAAAATCAAATGTGTTTAACGACAGTAGTTCATTTTCAATTAATCATCGGCTCGTGCATCAATTCAAAAAACAATTTTACTTTGAAGCTGTTTCAGAAGAAACCATTATACACTCAATCCTGTCTATAAATTCAAACGCAGTGGGATATGACAATGTTGATTTAAAATTTGTGAAGCTCATTCTTCCTTTCATAGTTCCAACACTGACGCACATATTTAATTACGCCATCACATCTTCAACTTTTCCATATCAATGGAAGATTGCAAATGTGATTCCCATTGCGAAGAAAAACAATCCCAGTGTATCTGAAGATTTTCGTCCCATAAGTATTCTTCCCGCTCTATCTAAATCTTTTGAAAAAATTCTTTCGGCACAAATTGTTGATCATTTGAATATTAATAATTTACTAACCGAAAATCAATCTGGCTACAAAAAGGGTCATAGTTGCACGACAGCGATACTCAAAATAATTGAAGATATTAGGCCCGCTTTCGATAATGACAAGTTAACTATCTTAGCTCTTCTGGACTTTTCTAAAGCATTTGATACTGTGAATCATAATGTTCTTTTGCAAAAACTACAGTATTATTTTGGATTCAGTACATGCGCGCTGAAGTTGATGCGAACTTATCTTGATGGTCGATCACAGAGAGTAGTTAATAAAAACCGTTTTTCAGAATTAAGAAGTACGTTCTCGGGAGTCCCACAGGGATCTATCTTAGGTCCTATTCTCTTTATCATTTTTGTGAATGATATTGTACATTGTTGCCAAAACACATCGATACATCTTTATGCGGACGATGCGCAAATATATATCTCTAGACAAATAGGACTGTCTGAGGATTTGATTTGTAGAATGAATGAAGACTTAAACGAAGATACAAACATGGGCAGCTGAAAATTTTTTAAATCTTAATGCATCTAAGACTCAAGCACTGGCCATTTCGCGTCAATGCTATAGTATTGAAAATCTGCCGCCCTTAGTTATGGCAGGAGTGAATATTTCGTTCGTCTCTCATGTCACAAGCCTGGGATATAAAATTAACAATAATTTAAATTGTGTTGATCATATAAACTTGACAATTTCTAAAATATATGCTGTACTAAGAAAATTATGGCACACAATCCATTTCATACCGCAGGAAACTAAGTTGAAACTGGTGCGCTCTCTCGTGATTCCCCACATTTCATATGGAGAATAAGTTTATGGTAACATCGATGCGGTTTCAAAAAGAAAGTTACAATTAGCTATAAATAACTGTGCACGGTATGTCTTTAATAAAAGAAAATTTGACCACATATCTGAGCTTTCTCAAAAAATTTTGAACTTTAATCTTTCCACCTACCTAAATATACGCAATATCCTCTTTCTGCGCAAACTCATCAATACACGCTGTCCCGAATATTTGTATAGAAATTTACGTTTCGCGCTTTCTAATCGTACACTTAATCTGATAGTTCCTGAATTCAAATCTGTTGCATCGTCAAGAATGTTTTTTGTTAATGCTGTTAAATTGTGGAATATGTTACCGATGTCTATCAAATCTGAGAAAAATGAAGTACGTTTTAAAATGGCTATTTTACATTTGTTTAAGTAATTTCTGTTGTCAATTTTGTTTCATTTAATGTAGTTTGTTTTGGGGGTAAAAAAACTAATTTAGCATTTAAGATTACCATTGTTTTTATTACATTATAAAACGCTGATATATTATAAGAGACTAATTATCTCACACGTACAATTGTATTTTAAAATAAATAAATAAATAAATAAAATAAATAAATAATTTTAGATCCTTAGCGAATACTCGTATAGATAGTATTTTAATACTTTTCTTGTTTGCTATAATGTTTTGAATCTTTTAAAAAAGTCTTAAGTTCAGAGCTTGGGATAATGGTGGTAAATTAAGGAAATTAATAAACAAACAATGACAATAAAACATGCATCTAAACGTTTTACAATTTACTCAAATATTCTACATAAGCTTAGTGCATTCAAGTTTTATTATTCTACTTTAAATATGTAAATCTTTCAAGAAATGGCTTTAAAATGGCTGACAATGAATTACGATCTTATTTCACAAAATATAGTTTTATAATAACAATTACGTACAATAACAAAAATAAAAGTTTAACTATTATCAATGAAAAAACCAACTATTCCATATAATTTCATAAAATATTTTCCAGAAATGACGACTTTAAAATTCATAAAAACAGTTTTTATGCCCCAACTTTGGATAACCCTGAAACACAGGTACTTGGATTTTTGAACAGCTTTCCAAATTCATTACTAGAACTTTGATATTTTTCTTTGACTTCATACAGCGCAGTTCTTTCAAAGTCACAACTTCCGGCTGTAGGGTATTAGGCGAAGAAAAACAAACAAAGGTTATGCCAGTCTCTTCCATGAACAATTTTGTAAGCAATACCCAAAATTCTAGTATCTAGTATTAATAATATAGATTCTAGAGTCAAAAACAGGCGATGCGAGCGTATTTGCTATGTTTTTCCCAATGTGCGACGTCTACTATACGATTATGTCTCGTGGCCAGATTTACTGATTTTTATACCCCAACGCGTACTGCGTCAGGGGTATATTAACTTTGTCATTCCGTTTGTAGCGCCAATAAGGAGGCGTAGCAGGTATAGAAAAATATGTATATTTTTGATCAGCATCGCCTCCTGAGTCGATTTCAGTGTGTCCGTTTATCTGTCAGTCTGTCAACACGATTTCAGCCGTAATTTTAAGGCTATCGCAATGAAATTCAAAATATAAGCTTCTTTTTAAAAAAGAAAGATCAAGTTCGAGAATGAGCCAAATCGGATGAAAACCACGCCTACCTCCCATACAAAGTGACTTTATTTTAACCGTTAAATCTCTTCAGAATCCACAAGCATTAATGAAATGCCTTGAAATTTGACATGATATATAAATCCTCAAAATGATCCCATACAAAGTAGCTTTATATTAACCGTAAAATCCCTTAAAAATCTGCTCAAATTGCAGAAAGGTTTTGGAATTTTGCTCATAGGCTTTTATATATAATTCAGAGCTTCTATCTGTGACTATCACTATGATATTTGGCAAAGTCGAAAGAAAACCACGCCTACCTCCCATACATAGTGGCTTTATTTAAACCGTTAATCTGCATAAAAATCTGCAAAAATTACAGAAATGTCTTGAAATTTTGCATACAACTTTGATATTTAACATAAGCCACTCTTTGATTGGTAAAATCGTATGAAAACCACGCCTACCTTCAATACAAAGTGATTTCATCAATGACATCGTGAATGACATCGTGTCTGTAGGTGTATGTGTCTGTATGCATCGTGCCTGTATGTACCCAAGTTCCGCCCACGTCGTTTATCCAACCCATACATATATTATTCGGTAAAATGTGGAGTCCTTATGCTAGAAAAGTGGGTGTGACATTTTACTTTGTTTACAAATTACTTTATGTGGCAGCTAAGGGTAAAATTAAATTAAGCGTTTGACACAAATATTTATACATAAAAATTTTATAGACGTCTAAGGACTTCGGATATACTTCAGTACTGCCGCGGGGAGGTATTTTAGCTTCGGTACCCTGCCGAAGCTCCATTCCTTACTAGTTAATTTTTTAATTTGTAACACAGTGTAATTTATAAAGCCTTTGAGATCTTCAGTCCAAATCAAAAGATCTCATAATAAGAGACTCTAAGGTTTTTGCTCTGCGATTAAAAAAACTCTTTTAAACTAACATAGCAACAAGTTGAAATATATCAACAACTTTATAGTGTCCTCACTTTAATTCCATCTTCTTTTAATTTATTTATTATGCCAAATATTCCGAAAATAATGAAAAATTTTGCCGGCTATAGAATAGCCGACTTGAAGTATAGTTTCTTTTATGTTTATTTAAATATATGGTACATATAATTTGAAATTCGTTCACGTAAAATCTTTTAGAATAGTCGACGAATAAATTGAAAGTATAACAACTAATAAGGTAGAGATTTTCTAGAAAATCTTAGCCACAGCTACTAGTTGACTGTAAATAGTATTGTACCTGTAACTGCAACTAGGTGCTAGTATTGAAAATCAAAATTAAACATTAAATCCAATTAATGACATCACATAAAAAATATAATGCAAGATTTTTAAGTCAGAAGCCACTATACTCAACCATGAATAGTATTAAACAAAATTTTGAAACCTTTTCAATGATTTTGAGCAATTAAAATGTTTTTATTGCCTTTGCCAGAATTTAAGGTTACTTTAAGTCAAATGGACACAAACAACTATCGTGCCACACCTATTGTTTTAATGATCATCATCAAAATTGTAATGAAAGCGGATCTCTTTAAACCACCAAACAGTTTAAATGCCGTATGTGATATTAGTTGGTATGTTTATTTAAAATGCTATCGCAATATTTTAACTAATTTTTTAAAAGATAACCGGATTACAAGAAAGAACAAGTTTTATCAAAAGAATCATTAATTCTTTCATGACCAATTCAGATTTAGTCTTTTGTTTTGTTTTCACAGATATAACCTGTTTTTTGCATAATTTTCAAAAGTTACGTGGGTCCAATCTTGTATCTTATCGATGCATGAATTCTTTCAAAATCTAAATTATATGTGAGTTTTTATAAAGATTTGAGTTATCTTTCGATGATATGGTTTTAAGCCATTTTCAAGTAAAAGTGTAGACAATAAAGATAATATTAATGAAAGATGTGAAACTTCGTACTTTAAAATATTTTTTAATGATTTCCTTTTTTTCTTAAGGCTCTTCAAATAACTCAAAAAACTGAGCTTATGTCTTGAAATGATGTTCAGATCGTTTAATATCTGTGACGGCGGAGAACGCGACGACGGTGGGTCCTGTAACGGTAACCATCACTGGATGAGTAGGTGTGAGCTGGTTCAACGTTCGAGGAGGCAGTATCATACTGAGAGTATTCAATCTGCTGGGTGGGAGCATAAGACTGTTCTGCAGCATAAGACTGTTCAACTGGTGCAATTTCGTACTGAGCAACTGGAGCTGTGGCAGCATAGCTCTGTTGGGGTGGCAAGTAGTCGACGGTTGGCACGTTAGAAGAGGCAGCATAGCTCTGTTGCGGTGGCAAGTAGTCGTTGGTTGGTAAATGGGAGACATCACGACGTTGACGATGACGATAGACAACACGACGCTGGCTTTTGTACTTGTAGCCATCCGTAGAAGAGTAAGTATGAGCTGGCTCTGGCTCAGAGGCGGCAGACACAAAGTTTTGGCTTTCTTGAGCTGGGGCAAAGTTTACAGCTGGGGCAGAAGCAGACTCTTGGAAAGATTCTTGATCAAAGCTCTGAGGAGCAGTCTGGAAATTCTGAGCAGGTGCAGCAGCGAATTGCTGAACCGGAGCTGAAGCGGCAAAGTTGTAGCTTTGAGCTGGAGCAGAGTACGACTGGACTGGCGCTGAAGCAGCAAAGTTGTAGCTTTGAGATGGAGCAGCGTAGGACTGAACTGGAGCTGAAGCGGCAAAGTTGTAGTTTTGAGCTGGTGCAGAAGAGAATGTCTGCGCTGGAGCTGAAGCGGAAAAGTCGTAGCTTTGAGCTGGTGCAGCGTAGCTCTGAACTGGAGCTGAAGCGGCAAAGTTAAAACTTTGTGCTGGTGCAGCGTAGCTCTCGGCTGGAGCTGAAGCGGCAAAGTTATAGCTATGAGCTGGAGCCACGTAGTGTGTCTCATGTTCTGAACCAGTGTGATGAGAGTGATGAGCGTGATGAGGTGGCAAATAGTTGTTAGTCAAATGGCTGACATCAGCTAAGGCCACAGCTACCAAAGAGCAAATGGCGAGAATGAGGAATTTCTGAAAATAAATAAAAAAACAAAAAATTTAGCTTCCAACTCCAGATTTTTGACCAGCTTCCTGCGTGTCATGCTTGAGGATATAACGCACCATTTTCAACTTTTGCTTGCAGTCCTTCAACAGTCGAAGAATTCAAACGGAAATGATACTGCTTTTGAAATTGCAAACGCTTTTTATATGATTCTTAGCTGCTGTGCAAAATTCTGCAATTCTCAATAGTTAATGATAAGCTTTTTATAAAAAATTGGCAAAAATTTATGGTAATTTTGGAAAAAAACGCATAGTAAACATGCAAGCCGGTTTGTTGGTCTGAGTAAGAGCTTGTTGCTGTTTTGCTTTTTTTCACATTAATTATTATTATTGACTTTTAGATGCAAGTTTTGTGTTTACAATAGAATTCATTTACTTATATAAGAACTAAATTTGATAACGGTTGCTCAATTATGATACTTCATTGCACTCATCTCTTAAAATAAAAAATTGAAATACGAACAGGTAAGCTATTACCAAAAATAAAACAAAAAATCTAACTGTGCACATATGATTACTTTTGGCTGTTAACTGAATCACCTTTATTATTTTAGATAAATCATTTTATTTAATTCTGATGATTGTATGTGATTTTTGATAATTTCCATTATTGTATATGTATAATTTTAAGAATTTTTCAAGATTTATTTTTTGTATTGAAACAATAAATTACATTTTGACGTTTATACATCCTAAACCTCTATGTGCTCGGGATTGTAAGCTTACTTAGACGGCTATTAGCTTACGTCTTATTATTATTAGACGGTGTCATTTGTAACAAGCATGAAAAGTTGGCTTCTAAGTCGTCAAATGTAACGGATTAATAAGCATAGATGAGTGACTTGAGGTATCCCCATGAAAAGAAGTCCCATCCTTTCTTCAGATGATTCGATCACCATATGTTTATCTCAATAAATAAAGTGTTGGTTTGGCCCCTCTACGGTATGTTGTGTCGTCCTGCTGGAAAATTTGTCTTCTAGATGATTGATAATAATTTTCCAAAGTATCTTGCACTGAAATGTCAAAGGCACGTGCCAATTCTGACACTGCGGGGACAGATATCATTGTTGCAAATTCTATACCTCTAAAAAAAAACACTCTCTATTTGTATGGAAAGCCATATCAAATTTCCGAAACTTCTTTCCTATTATTGCGAAGTACTCAATAAAGTCATATATGCAAGCACACAAATACACTCATGCAAGCGTGCAAAGAAAGCAAAGAATAATAAAATTGACAAAAAGGCATGTTTCGACAAGCTCAAATCAAAAAATTTTGAGTTGAGTTAAAAAGATATGTAACTTTCCATACATTTTATATGGGTGTCTACATATGTAGACAACCGGCCATTTTGAAAAGTAGTGTCTATGAGTGGCAATTTTTTTTTTCTTGTGCCGATAGCGACCAAAATTGCTTCGAAAAATTTTTAAGAAGCTACTGAAAACATCGCAAAAATGCTACAAGTATAGACTACCGAGCACATGAAGGTTAAAATCAATATAAGGAGGCATAATGTTGAACGGAGAGGTCACAAATCTGTACAGATTTCCGTATGATGCAATCAACCGATTTGCACAAATTTGCACCAGCACAGGCTGGTTGGAAAGGTTATCTCAACGGAAATATTTTAAAAGATAATTTACCGGTTTATATATCTTGAACTCATGCAACAATGATGAAATTTGGCACGGTAGTTTGTGTAGTGGACTAAAATCAAAAATTTTGTTGTCAAAAAATCATAAAAAAATGGGTATCATTGTAAAGAAAATACTGCAAATAGAAAGAATTTAAATTTTCAGTTCAATAAAATAATTTTTGGGTAAACTACATCTGTTTAAATTCGATAGATTTTCAGATTTGTTTTTATGGTGCAATTTTTGTTTTCGAGCACTTTTTCAAATTTTTTAACTCATTTTTTAAGATATTAAAAGTTTTTTAGTTTTCATTTAAAGTAAAAATATTGCAAAACATGGTCTTTTTTATTAAGAAAAAGAAAAAGAAGTGTGCGTGTTAGTTTCGACGCGACTGGAGTTTACTCCACCAGATCGATTACCTTGGAATTTGAGATGTATATAAAAGGCAAAAGGGGTGAATAAAGACATCTCTTATATTACTAAAGGGATTGTATATTTTTTAAATTTTAAAATATACTACATACATGTATTATATAAATTCGTCATTCGATAAATTTCATTAATAGTAACGTCATTATTAAATACTGTAACAAGGGGTTTGTGGTAACTACAATATTATACGTGTGCATCGGAAGTTACATGATTTACGAATCGTAAAAATATCGCATCAATTGTTGGACCATATCTAGTCGTTCCCAGTGTTTTACAAGAAACAAAATATAAATTAATTTCTTCTTTCAAAAATTGTATTAACCGCAATACTTCTTCTGGTTCACCATCTTCAACAGTAATCGATCTCTGGTTGGACAATCTTTTAAGTTGTAGAAGGGTTCAAGCTGAGTGGGGCACTACTACCAAGGAAAGGAAAGTTTGGAGAAATACACCCCAGGGGGGAAGGGGGAGGCGGTTCTACCGCCCTTACTGTGGAATTTAGTCGTTAACGAATTACTCAAAAATTTCGAAGGTAGAGCTGAAGGTAGGCAGACGATCTAAGCATAATTATAGTGGACATAAAATGTCTACCAACAATAAGTTCAATAATGGAGAGCACACTCAGGAAGGTGCTCAGATGGACTAACTCAGTCGGCCTTAGCATCAACGTCGAGAAAACAGATCTGGTTTTATTTACGAAAGGTTCAAGATACCGCCGTGAATACCGCCGAAAATAAATAATATACACCTCATCCCGAAAACCCATACGAAGTATCTAGTAGTCGTCCTGGACAGAAAACTATCATGGAGAATCAATGTCAACGAAAGAGTGAAGAAAGCCACCAATGCATCCAAGAAGATGCTGGGCAGCACTTGGGGCCTCTTTGATGCATTGGATCTACGTAACGGTAGTTCGTCCAATTCTACTCTATGGAATTATCGTGTGGTGGCCGACGGTGGAAAAGTCAACATATCTTAAACACCTGGAGAAAACACAACGGCAGGCAATGATCTGCATAACAGGGGCGCTGAAATCAACTCCAACGAAAGCGCTAGAAACAATTCTATGTATGGACCCCGTAGACATACACGCAAATCTAAGAGCTGGGAAACGGCACAGCACTTACTGCAGCAAATAATACGCATTAACAATGGTTTAGGTATTCTACTATCAGCAAGGATTTATCCAGTAGCACAAACTACATGATACCTCGCACAATGCAAGACTCAATAATATCAATACGCCTAGGACCGAACGACTGGTACTACGGCATAGAACAAGCACAGCGGGCGGTCAACATATTTACTGATGAGCCATAAGGAAGGCCGCAGAGACTGCCCTTAACATAAACACACATCACTGTAATATTAACATCTTTGTAGACAGCCAAGCGGCGATCAAATCCATGTGCTCCGCTACCATCAGGTCCACAAATGCGCTGGCAAGCAGGGAAGCACTAGATACACTACGCGCTTCAAAGAAAGTGCGCATCTACTAAGTTTCAACCCACCGGGGCATTGACGGAAATGAAAAGGCAGATGGACTAGCAAAGGAAGGCGCTGGGCTGGGATCAGAGTCCATACAACATGTACCCACTATAAGAGCTGTACAGAAACCTCGAAGATAGGGCCTCACAAGTAGTGAGTCGTGAATGGGGAGATACGATAACATGGAGAATCTCAAAAATCATGTGTGATACACGATGCAATAAACGGACTCTGTTCATCCTAGAACGACCGCGCAGAGAATGCAGGACACTGGTGGGTGTCCTTACGGGTCACTGCATGGCGGCAGCTCACGCGAGGAAGATGGGCATCAAAACGGATGACAACTGTAGGAAGTACAAGGAACCAGACACGGCTGAAACCCTGGAACACCTACTATGCACATGCTAAGCTCTATTTAGATACAGATTGCAATACTTAGGCGCACCGACGTTTCCGTCACTACAACATGTGGCCAAAATCTCTCTGGAAATCCTCCTTAGATTCGTGAATTCAGCGCAAATCTTTACCGACTTTAAATAACTCCCTACAGGCTCCTTACGACTGGTACCATTAAGGAACAGAATTGGTCTATGTGAGCCTCCGCCAGGTTTGGCCGGATTAACCTAATCCTTCATCTGTATAATGAAACAATTAAAAATTTTCTCAAATTTTTTGTACTTATTCTCTTTGAGATCAATTTATGGGCACATTTTGTATTGAATGTCCCGCTATGTCGTAGCAATAAAAAAAATCTAGCTAATATTAATTCCACCAAATTTTATTTAATTGAAATCGGTTGAAAAATGGCGAGTTATTCAATTAAAAGTATTTTTACTTCACTACAATATCACTAAAATAATTATGTTTTGCTTTTTCTAACTTGCGAAAAACTCGATTCAGGCAAAACAGCATGAAAAACAAGGATTTTGTGCTATTTTAACAGAACTGTTAATGCTTTAAATTGTTGGATTAATAAAATTTACCAGATTTACAATTAACCAAGCTTTGAGCCGTATGACTTTATAATTAAACTACACATTCTAAATAATGTATGCTTATCTATTTTATATTAATCTATACTTTATATAATCGAAAATGGTACAATTTAAAAACTTCATAACAAACTCTTGATCCTATCTAATATAACTCGTAAATATTTTAGTTATGCAGATCCTGCTTTGGGATAAAGCATGCAGCTTGTAGGGTGTTTGTTACTAACTCCAAAATTACGGCTGTAATCGTAATGATAGACAGACAGATATATGGTCAGGCAGATGGATATGGCTACATCGACTCAGGTGGTAATGCTGATCAAGAATATATATATTCTCCACGCCTCCTTATCGGCATTACAAACGAAGTGACAAAGTTAATATTTCCCTTATGCAGTAAATGTGGAGGTATAAAAATGTTTAAAAACACAAAAAAAAAATGGGTGCAGTTGTCATGGTTGCTGATGGAAGCGTTAGCTTCTTAGCATTAAATTTAAAATTATTTATAGGATCGGTTGGAAGAATAAACATGCACACTTTTAAGTTTATAAAATTTTTCTTTTAGTTTGTTAATGTCATTAAACTTAATTTTTTGTTACTTTAATTATAAAATACATCTTTTTATTTATATAAAATCTTAATCATTTAAAAATTTAATAACAAAAACGAAAATCTCAATTATATGAAATAGTTTCTAGTAATTTGAGTACAATACACCCCTTTCTTGGAACACTTGTTTCAGCTGTCCCAGAAAAAATCTATTCAACCAAAAGTGCATCAAGCTTAGATGCACTTTTATTTATTCTTAGTCTTACACTATCTTCCATAATATATAAAAAAATTGACGAATGTGTTTTTCCTCATTTTTTTCTATTTATCATTTTATATTATATTTTATTTTAGAGCTTCTTTATTTTTATTAGATTTTCAGTAGAAGATTTTTAATCGAAAGGGGTTCAAACAATTCCAAAATTTAATTATTATTTTTACAAAATAAAAACCTCATATCTTAACAAAAATATAAGTTAAAACAATGATAAAATCGGCTTAAAATTCACAGAGTTTTAGTATTTTAAAATAGTATTTCTTAAAAAGTACAAAAATTATGGTTGTAAAATATCTACTTTGCTATCTCCTTGTGGCAATACTACGAAAGTTTGTAATATATTTCTTTCACACTATCACGATTTCAAGTATTGTCTGTAGAATAGCAATTACAGTGCGTTCGATTATTGAATACAATTTTTTTCTGTGTATTTGCTAAATGTTACTGTGTGCGCTGGATATACTAAAAGAATATATTTAATTTAAAGACGAAGCTTACATTTGGAATAAAATTAAACAAAAAGAATTTATTTATGTTTTTAAAGTAGAAAATGACTCCTACATAAAGTAGAAGCTATATTCATTAATCATTTCGAAAGTCATTTCCACGAGCTATAGTTCAGCCAATTGAAACTCCATTTGACTCACAATAAATATGAAAGAACAATAAAATGATAAATAATAATATTTCCTTACTATCGTTCTAATGTATTTCGTAGTTTCTTCAAAAAAACAAGCAGAGAAATGCGTTTTCAATTAATTGTTCGAATTTAAAATGTTTTTGTCCGATGAATGACGATTAATAACGCTCTCTTTATATTGGATTCTTAGTCTGTAGCGCTAATTATAAAAGTGGTCTAAGTTATATATTTTTCATTTAGACACAGTTCACTTAGTCGATTGTCAAAAGTTCCAATAAAAACAAAATTCTGTTTAATGACGCAGCGACTTATTCTTTATAACGGTTAATTTTTTACATTTTTACAAAAACTGTTTAAGATATCAGTAATATAATGGCGAAATTAACTTTTAACTCATATTTTTAAATTCTTGACTTAGACCATTTTTATAATTACCGGCACAATTATATGTCTGATTACAAATCCTTCTTTTTATACGGCGTAAACGTTGCTATGACCCATATTAATTTAAATTTTGAAAATATTTGGGGGAAATATTTTTCTGTAATAAGCTCAAAACTTACTTAAAACCTTTTAACCATCTGAACTTTGAGATTGCAAGCAATTTATATAAAGATATTTTTCTATATGCTTAAAGAATAAGCATTTATAACATTGCTCTCGAAGTAACCTGTCTTCACTTATTTGAAACTTTGTTTACTCAAGCATTAATACACTCAAGCCAGAATCTGCAACTGACATTATCATCAATCAACTTAGATCAAATTTAAAAGTAACCTTTTAAAAACTAGACCAATGCTCAGGATAAAAAGTTTAGAAAGAAAAATGTAAAAATTAATATGCCCTGCCAAAATCTAACACCTTATAATATGAGAAAAAATTTGCAAAATGTTTTGTTTTTAAGTGAATTTGTATTTTCACAATTTATATTGTGGATTATAGTATGATGTTAAATGTCCTAATACTATATGAGGCACTCAAAAATGAGCACATTTTATTCACTTGACATGTCAAGCACTTCGTATGATGCTTAATGGCGACGATAGACAACGCGACGATGGGTCTTGTAATGGTAGCCATCCTGGGCTAGTTCATGAGCTGGTTCAGCCTCAACTGGAGCTTGGATTTCAACTTGTTGAACCTGTTCTACATGATTATTTTCTTGAACTGGAGAATAATTGTAGGCGGGAGTTTCCTCAGCGACAACCTCTTGGCTTGGGGGCAAATATTCGCTGGTGGGCAAATGGCTGACATCACGACGATTGCGACGTACAACAACGCGACGACGGTGGGTCTTGTAACGGTAACCATCACTGCCAAGTTCATGAGCTGGTTCAGCTTCAACTGGGGTCTGGTATTGAACCTGTTGGTATTGCTGAACTGGAGCCTGGTATTGGACTTGTTGGTATTGTTCAACTGGAGCCTGGTGTTGTTGAACTGGAGGCAAGTAGTCATTGGATGGAGTCTGGTATTGGACTTGTTCAACTGATTGGTACTGTTGAGTTGGTGGCAAATATTCGTTGGAAGGCAAGTGGCTGACATCACGACGGTTGCGACGGACAACGACGCGACGACGGTGTGTCTTGTAACGGTAACCATCTTGGGCGAGTTCATGAGCTGGTTCAGCTTCAACTGGAGCCTGGTATTGTACCTGTTGAATTTGTTGAACTGGAGCCTGGTATTGTTGCACTGGAGTCTGATATTGTTCGACTGGAGGCAAATAGTCATTGGATGGAGTCTGGTATTGAACTTGTTCAACTGATTGATACTGTTGAGTGGGTGGCAAGTAATCGTTGGATGGCAAGTGGCTGACATCACGACGATTGCGTCGGACTACGACGCGACGGTGGGTCTTGTAATGGTAACCGTCTTGGGCAAGTTCATGAGCTGGTTCAGCCTCAACTGGTGCCTGGTATTGGACCTGTTGAACTGGAGCCTGGAATTGGACCTGTTGAACTGGAGCCTCATGTTGTTGGACTGGAGCCAAGTATTCGTTGGATGGAGTCTGGAATTGAACCTGTTCAACATTTTCATGATGTTGGGTTGGTGGCAAGTACTCGTTGGATGGCAAATGGCTGACATCACGACGGTGGCGACGGAGGACAACGCGACGACGGTTGGTCCTGTATTGATAACCATCATCGGCGAGCACATGAGCTGGGGCAGCCTCAACTGGGGCAGACTGGTATTCAACCTGTTGGTGCTGTTGTACTGGAGGCAAGTAGTCGTTGGATGGAGTCTGGAATTGAAGATGTTCAACATTTTCGTACTGCTGAGTTGGTGGCAGGTAGTCGTTGGAGGGCAGGTGGCTGACATCAGCAGATACAGCTGCAATAACAGCGAACGCAATAAGGAACAGTTTCTAAAAGAAAATAATCCAATGAGTTATTAGTCGATGTTCAGATAAAGATAGAGAAAACTTCTTTTAAGCTAGAGTAGAGTAGCTCAAACCTACCATTTTCAATTCTTTGCCACTATGTTCACAGGGTTAAGACCAAAACTATAATGAAGACCTCCAAGAACTTTAAGGTATTTATATCAATGCTAAGCCAGCCTGTTACAAACGTTTTGCAAACGTGCTCTCTTGTAAATTCACCAATATCGTAAAATCTGAATCAGAACTATTAGATAAAATGGTTCGCATTTGCGTTTGTATGCGTTCGTTTCTCTAACTCGTATCTTCACACTAACTATTCGGCAAACATAACTCACACGTCAAAACTTGTCTTAGAGCCGCTTAAGTTGTTGATGGACAGTAAGAGACTCAAAACAAAATTTAAGTTATTCATGAAAAACATACACGCGAAAGGCATGGTAACAGATAATCTCTGGTTATTGAATATGTTGACAGTTTGTTCGTTTTTAAGCTTTTAGCATCGCAACATGTTTCACTGCCAAAAATCTGAAAACTCATCTTTAGAGGGACGCTACAAGTTTGTTCTTCGATTAAGATCGATTTGAAGAAATTTTAATATAACATATATACTTTTTTTTATCTTAGAGCAATAATAAGATCATCAATTTTGGTGAAATTGTACAGATCTTATGGTAATCAATTAGTTGGACTTAATGGAATATTTTCAAAACAAAAAACTTTTACATGAACTTGGTTTCTTTTGCAAAAAAAAAAAATATCTTTCCGGTGAATTATCACTTTAAAATGATTGATTGATGGACGAAGATCTAAAATCACTATGTCAATCTTTTGAGGTTTCAATCTCTTTAGCCTAAATCTGTTGTGACTGAAGGTTTGCTTAAAGTTTTAGAAATTATAGAAATATTTTGCTGAGGTCTGTTAGCTTATACTCCAAATTTTATTATTGATATACGGAGACGACTTCTACTCATATGATTGCCTTTAAATAACTCTTGATTCACTTTTATTATGTTTTTGTCTTGAATTACTTTAATAAATAATAAGAAGTGCCTCTGTAGTAATGGGGAAATATGATGCAAATTGTAATTGCAAAGAATATTATTTATTAAACTTGTATAACATTTAACAACTTATTTAACATAACAACTTATATAAAATATTTATAACTTTAAAAGAACTGTTTTTTTCAAAAATGTATATTGTTAATCAAGTTTTTATGCAGAGAAATTCAAGAATATATCCAGTAACATTAGCCTTTATCGCCTATTTGAAATGAAAGGCAACATGATATGATTTCTTGAATTTCTTGATGAACTCCAGGGTAACAAGTTTTATAGTCAAAATAGAAAAAAAACTTGGATATCCAAGCTTCGTTCTTCTTTTAATGTTCTAATCTTTTATGAATTCAGTCCATTGAAAGTTAATTTCTTAATAAGATTGCTTAAAAATTTAAAAATAACCAGGATAGTTTGCTGAGGACCTCTACCTTATATTACAAATTTTATGTCTTGTAAGCGGTGAAGTTCCATTAGTTCCATTCATTTTTGATTCACTTGATTCAAACTTGTTTTAATATTGTTGACTTTCTCACAACTGTTGCTTGATGAACTATATTGTATTAGTTCAGTTTTTGTCCAGGTTTCACTGAATAAATCCTGTGTAAAAAACGTATCTCATTTTTTTTTAGTTTAGTGTAACAAATGGAATTTGACATATATAAGGTCAGAGGCTTATAATTTCAAAGCAGTTGTTAAAATTTTCTATATTCCTAATATATCTCTATATTCCTATCAGGTCATGATCTTGCTACTTTAAAAATAATTTGATTTATCAAAATGAATGGCGTACTAATTATGTTGAACAAGAGAAGTAAAAGATTTGAACTTTCTTAAAGTAAAAACTTTAACACTGTGTTTGATTTAAAAATATTATCTACTCTACAACGATATAAACGCGATAACAATTTGAAGAACTTTTCAGGCTCATCCGTCAAAACAATCTTGATTAATTTCTTTCTAGCCTTATAAATTCTCCGCTATTCTCTATTCTCTATTAATAGCCATATAATAGCGGAACCATTCTCCACTGACGCAGATCGGTTGGTAGACCTATAAAAAATCTTTCTCCCGAAAACTGATAAAGTCAGTTGCCAGATTTGATCTGAATATAAGAGGGCAGGCAAGATGACTGACAGATAAAGCGTAAGTTTAGAACATCGAAGTAGAATTCTAGTCCTCAAGTGCCAACTGAGTCTAATGCTTTATCCAAAGTAAGCAAAGTAAAACATGTTGGCAGGAGTTATCAAAAGTAATCATTAGCTTGAAAGGTCATTATCATTATAAGGTTGAAAAGTCAACAATAGAGAATAATACTGTCCCTCCAACTGTCCTATAAAAATTGCTACCTGAAAAGAAACCTTGGGCTTTCGCTTCTTAGTTTTCAGTATGGATCATAGTACCTAAACAGATAACGAAGTTGCGTAAGACATCAATAATTTAGTGTCCAAACGGGTTACAGCCATTAATAAACGTTCATAAAAACTTTTGGTTCTTGTGTCAGCGATGTTAAAGAGCCTTATCTGGTTACATCTTTGCCCAGGTGACTATCATGGTCAGACCTTCGGAGACTCTCGTGCTGACTGTGGTTTATGTACATCGCTCACACAGGTCTAGTGTGACTGGTGTTTAGTTGCGCTTAGTACAACTAGCTGGTAGATTGCCTTATCTATAAGAGATCTATCATAGGTCTCCCAAGTTTCCACCAGTAGATGATATGATGGTACTCAACTATTGAAATATGTAACTAGCACTATTGAATACCAATATCACACAAAATATTTTATATATTTTGAATAAAAATACATATATACTATCTCCTTATACATCTTGTCAAAAAAGTACTGGGAATTAGTCAATAAAACTCAAAATATTTATTATGCATTCAAATTTATTTCATCATCTTTAAAGTAGGTCCCTTCCGAAATAAAACACTCATGCCAAAAAATAATCCTCAAAACATTTTTCGAATGCATTTTTCAGCATCGGCTTCAGTTCTCGCCGCAAATTCTTCTTAATATCTTCTATCGACTGAAAACGGGTGCCTTGACATGGTAATTTGAGCTTTGGAAAGAGAAAAAATCAGCCGAAGACATGTTAGGTGAATACTGTAGTTGTCCGATGATATTTGTTGAGTTTTTGGACAAAAATTTGCTTACAATGATAGTCTTGTGAGATGCTGTGTTGCCGTGGTGAAAAATCAATGAGATTACTTTCACAAACCTGGCCTTTTTCGATGAATTTGTTCTCTCAAACGCCTAGATAATATTTTTTATTTTTCAATAATTATATGTGCACAACACCGTGATAATCAAATAAAATTGTCAACATTTGACAATTGACTGACATTTGACTGACTTTGATGTGTTTTTTTTGCGGTTTCGGCTCAATTGGAAGTCAACTGGTTGACTGGTTTGCATTTCAAACTTATAAACCCATAGTTTAACACCAGTTAAATGCGTTTTATAAATGTGGGGTTGAAATTGACTAATTCAAACATATCTTTAGCGACTTTTACGCCATTGAGTTTTTAAAATAATTCAGGATTTTCGAAACTAGTCAATCGGCAAAGCGTTTCATACCTAAACAATCGTGTGCAATGGTTGAAATTGATTTGTGAGACACAGAAAGTTCCGCGTCTATTTCTCTCAAGATTAAATGACGATTTTCCGGTACCATGCCTTTCACTTTAATAATTCTATTTTCCGTTGAATACACTATAATAATGCTAGTGGACTTTTTAAATGATCATTTCCCTCTACTTTTTTGACAGAGTGTAATATATTGGGTGTGAATTCAGTATTGAAGTTCTAGAATAGGGCGCTGCTAACGTACGGAGTCATTGAGCTGACACCGAGTACGTTTGTTTTTCTGAGTGTCATGAATATATTACTCATTGCACTAAGCCTCGTTCAGTATACTGCTGTCTAACAGCTATATGAGCCCTTGACCCGTAGCCATGGTGCAAAGTTGTGTCAAGCCGACAGGGCATGGGTCTGACACAGTACGTAATGAGGTTGACACGAGTAGCTAACTGGAAATTCACATTGGGAAACTTGTCTAAGTACTAAGTTCAAAATCAAGAATCAAATTTACAGAATAAAAAAAATGTCTCAAAATAAATTTAACTTCCTCAACTAAAAATTTGATTAATTAATCTGACTATTAATCTAATATTACAACTCAATTTGAGGTGCACATGTCTAATTCGGATTTGTGTCATAGTTTTGAGCTAATATTATTTCTTGATCGAAATTAGCTTTTTCTTCAGCCTCAATGCAAGACATTTAAGAACTATAAAACTACTGATTCATCATCATGAACATTAATAACCACATCAAAATAATTTTCAATTCGATGATTTCAAGGAATATCCTATGTATATAAATTCAGTTAAATTAAATAAGAATCATTGATTGCAATTAGCTCTGCACAGCTGCTTCTGTCATAAAGTTCGATTGAAGTTTAATGAACTATGATTAATGAACTCAGTGCACTTGACTAGCAACAAAATTATAGAAACAATTTTTTTTTTTGTGCAAATTTCATAATTATTAAATAATGTGACTCCTATGATTCTCAAAAAATGTTTAAATGACCTTTTTCATTGAATTTCATTTATTATTTCCAAATATGAGTAGGAAGCTATGTATGAATACTTCATATCCTCAAGATAAGCACAATGAAGTGCTAATTTGCCAAATCTTCTAGATTGTAATGAGACCTTCATGCAGTGGATAAGTTATACATACATCATCAACAAGTTGATAATCTTGCACCATTCAATCATAATTTTTCAAAGTCAAGGCCTGTCAACTATATGATGTTTATTTTGTCAAAGATTATGAAAGCCTGAGAAGTTTTTTTTTGTCGTTGTTAAAGCTCAAGTGATGAGTGTCGCTACTGGAGTTGTTTGACGTGTGTCAATCAAAATATCTTTACAAATACAATTGCATGCATTAAGATTTTGATCTCCAAACGAGTTACGAACTAAGAAATTATATCATAGTGTGCAAGTTTGATGAATAGATTTGAATAGAATGTTTAAACATCTTCATTTTTCTCTTTTTCAAAGAATATGGCGCAATATTGCCGGGTTTTTAATTCAGAGAAATCTTTTTTAGACTGACTGAGATTGAGAGACAGCTTTAAATTAATTTTTGCGTTGATGATCTTTGGAGAGTGAATATTGCGACAGGTTTTGGAGGTTTCACAATAATTATTTAATTAGCGTTAATTGTTGATAAGCGACAGAAGTTTCTTGGTTCCGTTATTGTAAGGAAACGGGTTCATTGGTGAAGACAGTGGTTAATAGTTTTTGCTAGCAATAAGTTCAGCTTCCTAAAAGGGTCTAAATTTATATTTTTGAGATCTAAAAACGCTCCAACTAAATATTAAAATCTTCCGTAGTTTTATAGCAAGTTGAACAGCCCGTTGTCTCGATAACGTATTTTTATACCTGTTGCAAATTTTTATTTATACCTGTATAGCTTTTAAATGTAGAAGTAATCCATTTTGATTTCTAAAAATTGATTTTGAAGGTTCTGATTTTTTCAAATTTTGCACGTCGATAGTACTAAAAAAAGAAATTTTTGCATATTTTTTATAAATATGCTAGCAGAACCCAGGCCTACGTTAACAGGCCTACATTTATATAGCAATGTATGTGTAGTTGAACTTGTTTGTGAAGGTTCTGTATTCAGAAAAGCTGGTTTGAGCCTGCCTATATGAGCTGTAGCTGTAATGTTTTTTTTTTTTAATTATAGAGAATTTTGGTGTTTTGTCTTTAACAAGCAAATTCTTAAAAAAAAAAAGATGGCAACTTTATAAAAAATTACAGAACTTTTAAATTCTGACAATGGATGTGGTTTAAGTGACACATTTTTACCTAGTGTTCGCCCAGCAACCAACAGTTCACCGTTGCACTGATTTCGTAAAAATTTAAAATAGTAGGTGGCAGTCCAATGGTAAAAAATTACATAATTTTTGAAATTCTGAAGAAAAGAAAAAAATGCTGGCGATGGATTCGAATTCAGCACCTTTTTTTAGCTTATATTACACAATACAACACATGATTTTGGGACTCAATTCTTAGAACTGCACGTGAAAGTAGCCCCGAAAAGGAGAAGTTCTGCATCATTCGTTTTGTCAAGTTACATGCCATAATAATTTAATATCGATTTCGAGTTAGTAAGTTTTAGGCTCTTTTGTTTGACATAACTCGAGAACCACTATTCCGATTTAGCTGAAACAAATTTAAAAAAATTAAGAGTTACAGATTCCTTTAATCTGTTCATATAACGTTTCCTTACATAAGCAACAGTTTCGCAGTTATAAATAAATGCATGAAGAAAAAAAATATCTTTTGCCTGAAGATTAAAATTTTTTTTTTTTAAATTCGTAAAAAATCCAAAACTGAAAAAAGTGTCAACTTTAAAATGAGACAGAGATCATGAAAATCAATGTACGCGTTTCGCTTTTATTCACAATTGGTCATCTGTGACGGCCGTGGTGTAGTGGGTAGAGTGTGTGACTCTTACGCCAGAGAACCCAGGTTCGAATCCTCCATCCGACACAGAAAGTTTTTTCAATTGAATTAATTTTCCTGTTTGGCCGTCACCTCTCTGCAGATAATGGCAAACCTCAGAGAGTAAAAACTGCCATGAAAAGCTTCTTGAGAACATACGCCGTTCGGAGTCGGCGTAAAACATGTAGATCCAGTTCTCGATCATTTGTGTGGAAACATTCCACATCACACACAACACAATTGATCATAAAAAGCTCGGTCAGAATCCTTTCAAGGGCTGAAATGGCCATTTCTTTTTTTTTTTTAATTGGTCATCTCTATTCCTTAGGAATGGAATTGGTTAAATTCGTCAATTCAGTTCCAGGAATTGTAATTGGTAATTGAATATCTCAATCATTGAATTTTTCAATTCCTCAGGAATGGAATAAGAAAAAAATGGTCAAATCCATTACTGAATTGTAATTGGTAATTGAATTTTCAATTCCTCAGGAATGGAATTGGAAAAAATGGTCAATTCCATTACGGAATTGGTAATTGAACAACTCAATTCCTCAGGAGTTGGTAATTGAACATCTCAATTCCTCAGGAATTTAAATTTTCAATTTCATTACAGGAATTGTAATTAGAGGTTACTGTAAATGTAATTGAATTACAGTTATCTCAATAACAATTATAATTGGATTCAGTAACCTCAATTATAATTGTAATTGGATTGAGGAATTGAAAAATTCAATTACCAATTACAATTCCTGTAATGGAATTGACGATTTTTTTAATTCCATACCTGAGGAATTGGGATGTTTAGTTACCAATTACAATTCCTAGAATGGATTTGACGAATTTTTTCCAATTCCATTCCTGAGGACTTGAGATGACCAATTACCAAATCCTAATTCCAAGGAATTGGAATTAATTCCAAAAGAATCATTACTATCCAGCTCTGTTCACCACTTCTATTTTTTTGGCGTTTTGGAAACATGGTCGTATTAAGGCATTCATTTTGAATGCGTTCTCAAAGTTTTACATTGAAAAATTAATGCTTACTATTTAAAAAAAAAAATTTTAAAACACTCCATACACAATTTTTTCATTTAAACACTTTCAAACAAAAAGTGAGATTTTTTAGGTTTTTTTAACTTCTTACTTATAATAGTATCCTCCCACAGCTTTTTGTTATCATGAAATAAAAAAAATGAATAAAAAATCATATAAATTCAAAGCATAATTAAAAGCTTTCGGAAGTATATTACTAGCTTAAAAATTATAAAATACTATAAGTGCAAAAAAATACTAAAAATTACATTTTTGATTTAAAATTAAAGTGTTTTTTATGTAAAAATTGTGAAGCCGGCTTTTGAAAAATTCGTTTAAAATAGTAAGCATTAATTCTTTGACGTACAATTTTGAGAATGCATTAAGAATGAATGCCTCAGCACAACGATGTTTTAAAAAACCCAAATAAATAGTAGTGCTTATCCTGAAAAATGTGAGTGAAATTTTAAGTTTTTAAATTTGTCATTAATGTATTGGTAAGAAACTACACATTTATAAAATGTAAAATGTGAAAAAGATCTCTTAAAAAAGTCCTCAACATTTTTTTGTAGGACTTAAAGTTTTGAAAATATAGTTGTTTTCCTATATGTCCGAATGAAAAATTTTGATTTTTTTTTTTTAATTTTTCACTGTGTAAAACTTACAAAAATTAAGGAGACATATTACGGAAGATTTAAAACATTTACTCAAGTATTATTCCTTTTATAAAGCTTTAGTTTTAGGAAGTATTCGAGAAGATTTTTACTCAAGTTAATTTCTATCATAAAAGACTTTTTCTCACACGTACTTTACATCAATAATAGTAAACAAAAAAAAAAAGTTAAGAAAACTTGTCTGAGTCCGGCGTCAACCCACGGATTTCTTGACTGATAATATGTTTACTTAGACCGCAAAGCTACCGAAGCAATTTATGGCTGCCAAATTAAGTGCTTATATGAAATGATTTCAGTTGAGAATTTTATAAATTTTTTCTCAAGGAAATTCAGAGAAAATTGTAACTAATTTCAACGTTATTCAAACAAATTCTTAAAAAGACAAGTGGGTTGTGCTAGCGGCTGCCGATACAGAGGTTCCGAGCTCAATCCACGCTGGGTGACTATGGAAATTACACAAAAATTTTAAAAATATGCAAAATTTCTGTTCTAAAATACAAGAAATGTCCTTGTAGAAATATATGAAATAACGATTAAATTAAAGTCCAATTTTTTCACAGTCCAATTTTTTCACAGTTTGAAGTCTGAAGTGCTATATAAGAAGTTTACAGTTCCTAGTCGGTTATGGTTAACAAAATAACTCTTTCGAAATAGTCCAAATCCATACGAACAAAAATAAGTTAAGCTCTTGGGCAGTGATTTCATTGTACGGTAAAAAAGTCTTAATTGCTTTATACAGTGTGGTCTTTGTACTACACTAATGATCAATGTTTTCATGTTTATGTATAAAATATTTGCCCTCACATGTATATTCATTGATAAATCGCACTCACATAGATATTCTTTGGCTAAAAAACAAAGAAAATTTACAAATTTTATTATCTTACGAGACTTAAAATCAGATCTGCTATCCCTAGTACGGATCCGTAACAAATTTGGAAAGTTGAAAACGTTGCCCCCAATTAAATAGACGTATCCAAATTTTAAACATAATATATTACAATTTGCATAAATTTAAAGTTCAAACCAAAAAGTTTCTTAAATATCATTAAAATTTTAGCTAAACTTGAACTTTCGGCCATATATCTTAAGCAAATCTGCATACAGGTTCTTATATATATCTAATACACTGAGAAAATTGCTTAATTTGTATGAGAATAAAGCAAAACCTGAGCATAATTCTCAGCTAATACAAAATATTGTTTTTTTTTAGCAAAATCAGTCAGTTATTGCCATTTCAATTTATAGTAAGTAAGCAATTTATAGACTGAATCAAATGAAAAAATAATATCTAGAAAATTATTGCTGAAAGTTAATTAAATATATGAGGAGTAATTTTAAATCAGCTTCTTAATCATCATTTGCTGACTTGCTTTTAAGCAAAACAATTGCTTGATTGAAGGAAAATAATTTTCTCAGTGTAAAATACAGTTGTTATTTTATTTGTCATTTTCATAACTACCATTAAAATTATACTTTCTTAGTTATGCAAATAAGTGAACGTCTTCAATGGCAAAATTTGCAAGAAATTAAAATAAAGAAGAATTATAGAATATATGGCAAAAAATATTAATGACTCTAAAAAACCAAAAACTTTTATCTGACTAGTTTTGGTTTTTTAATGAATGTACCTTTTTTTATTTGCTTTGAAATTGCGTTGCTTTAGAATTATACCGAAAACGCGTCTGTCTGTCTAAGAGCTTAAATGCTAAAATGTATGCTAATTTAAGGTATTTTTGGCTTTTATTTTAAGCAAATCTTCTTTCTGAATCTTATCTTTACGGTGTTGGTTAGTTTTTTGTTTTTGGCTTCTAATGGTTTCTTTCGTACCCTACATTTAACAAAGAGCACTTAATAGCTAACGGGACTCACTCAACAGGTTCGTATTCTGTCACATAAATTTGAGTTTCATTTTAATTTCAGTTAACATTGTTATACCAAAAATTATATCAATAATAAATATGAATCAAAAGACTATTCCAATCGGATTTTAGTTATAAGCTTTATGCAAAATCTGCATTTTTAGGGTAGTTCTGGAAGACTGCAGATACTGTGACTATCAATTGTTGGCTGCCATCCATAGTCGTGAAAAAACTACCGACAGTTTGTTCAAAGCTTTTGAATAAATAATTGAGAAGAAACAAAGTGATAAAAAGAGTGATTACAAAGTTAAATAGCTTAAAAAATATTGAACCCATTACTACAAAATATATGCCAAATGTCAAAATTTATAAAAGCTTCTTAGGAGTCTTATAAAATATCAGCATGTTTTTTATTTTGGTTCGAAGTTGTGTAAAAATTTATTGAAGAAATTTGATTCTTTAAGCACTAATGACTTACAACCAAAGTTGTTCTAAGCCAAGTCACGTTTTAAAGAAATTCTTTGTCAGTTTTTAGTGAAAATTCTGATTGTGTATAAAAATATAATGCTGTCATTTGTAATAACCATTCTTTAAAAAACTTTTTAAATTTCCTTTAAAGAACTTATCGCTTAAATTCTAGCAACTTAACACTCCGTTTGGCACATGTTCGACGAATCAGATCACAACTCTGGCCAGACTCCACATACATTTTATGCATTAACATGCAAATACTGAATTTTTGGTGATGCATTGAGACGTATTTATATATCATGTTATATGATATGTGTAAAACATATATTGTGTAAAACACAATGGTTTCGGATGTGTTGAGCTACCTGAACAGATATAAATATTAAAACAGTTTTTTAATGTCAGGAAAAAATAATTTTTAATATAGTATCTTTTATTTATATATATCATCCCAGCAATCCCATATTCTTTATAATTTCGTAACGAAATCGGATTCCGAAATCGGAAAGATTGCGAAATGTTTGTTGAGATTTCGTTAAGAATATTTTGAAATCTCTACGACTTCGAAATCCGATTTCGTTGCGAAATCATAATGAAAATCGTGTGAAGAGGTTGACACCTGTGATGTTCCTCGACGCGTCGATTTCCATTGTCTACATTTTGGTGTAGACAATGTCGACAATAATGTAGACAATGTCGAAAATAGTGTAGACAAAGTCGAAAATGTAAAAAATGGCAACATTGGTGTCGAGAATGTTATAAATCAACTGGCTGTAATGCAGGTGTCAAACAGTTTATTCGTTCAAAAGTAAAATTAAGCAATAGAAAAATATGGCTGAAAGGCGTAAATATGAAGATATTATTTTAAAGTAAGCATGTAATAGCCAACATTCGCACGACTTGGTTAAAAATTGTTGCAAACACCTGCTTCTTCTGCCCAAATTGAAAGAGTTTTTTATTCATTTCGCATGCTTAACAGGTGAGGTTCTGGGTTGCATTAAAATGTTTAATTATCTATACATGAATGTATTGTCGACACGTCGTTTATAGTGATTGTATACATGACATTGTCGACAACGTCGAAAATAGTATTCTCGATTCCATGTAGTCTACGTCGCCCATCACTGGTTGACACGACTTCGTAACGAAATGTCGTAACAATTTCGTAAGGAGTCTTAACAAAAATATTACGAAAAAGTTACGATTTCGTTCAGACAGTTCGAAAGAAAGGAAATTTCACTCTGTCGTATTATGTCGTACAAACAGTCGCATAACGGAATTCTATATAAATTCGTATAAAAATCATATAAATCGTAAAATTCGTATCAATGATCTTAATTCTAGTCTTAACCTATGCTTAACCTATTTTTTTTTTTTTGCGTTACGAAATTGTAAAAATTTTTTTAAGACAGCTCGAAATAGTTACGAATTAGTCGGAATTTCGACAAAGTCGTCAACTATGGTTTGCTGGAATATTATTACTAGAGTACTCCAGTGGTCGAAATTCAACCTTTTCGCATTTTTTTTTTTTTTTAATTCGTCGGTGCTTCTCCCTACTCTGATTCATTTAAAAGAAAAATTATACTGACACAGGAAAAAATGATACTGAACTATTTTGAGTTCGCCTATTTATATATAGATTATAATAAATCGTTTATTCAACTAAATTTCTGGTGAAATACGGCAGAAAACCTTATACTTCTTGGCAAGAAAAACAGTCATAAGTCACTTTTGGGCAGTGTTGGCATACTGCGATTGATTATTTTGAGCAAAAGAAACGAGTTTGTCGGCACGTTTTTTTATTTCCGTGTGCACATAGCTTACAATATTTTTTCTTACCGAATGTAGTAGCTAGCGCCGCTTATGGTAGTTACCACTTCTGAAGCAATCTGAAGTGAAACAACAAAACGAAAACGCGTCAAACGAGATAAGTGAAGTTCAAATGAAATCAAACGACAAATGAAATTTAAAGTTAACTTGAATATTTACATTATTATTTGACTTCCGAAAAACAATTCAAAGTTCAAACGAGTACTAAATTGTTTGTTGATGTGAGTGTTGGTAATTCGATGTTCAATATTTGGTAAAGCCATTGGGCCTTAGTAATACAAACGTAAAAACTCCCTCAAAAACTCACAAATTAAATCACTTTCCATCTTAATAGTGTTTAAGGTGATTATTTCAAATACAATATATATTATTTTAAGCATTATTTGTGTCAAAATTTTTTTAATTAAAAAAATGGCAAAAACAATCTTTAGATATGGTGTATTTCTGCAAAAAAAATTTTAGCAATAAATTGCAAAGCATTTCCACATAAAACCGCAAATCGGTTATATCCACCTTTAAATAGTCGTATAATGTCAGAAGTGAATGAGCAATTTACTGTAGACTCTTCTCCGTTAAGACTTGTAAGAAGACGAATCAATGAAGAGGGATGAAATTGAGTAGAAAAAATTCACTCAAGTCAAAAAATATATTGAGGCATGGCTGAATTTAACAAAAAATAGTTTCATAAATGACCACAAGAATAAAGAATTTTGCAAGAAGAAAATGAAGTCAAATTACATCTGATAAGATGACAAAACAATCGCCAAGAAATAAGTTTAAAATTTGCTACCAGAACTTTATCAGGGTGTAGAGAGATGGTGCTGGCCTGATTTTCTTAGCGTTGATATTGAATTGATAACAAAATTGATTAATTTTTATGTATATGTATTAAGGCATTGTCAGGACTACGATGGAGCCTTTACGGCTCGCTCTTTTCATATAACTTGTAAAAAACAAACTAAATTTGTAGTTGGGAGTACTAAAAAGTATGCTTTTTGTGTGATCATGGCTCTATATAACGGAACTTATTTTAATGAGAACATTTATAAAGGCGATAGGAAATATAGACTTTAAATAAAAATCACCCAAAATTCTCCATACAAAATGCGGTAAATTTTCGTTTAGAAACCGCCAAAAAATGCGGTTTTGCACGTTTTTGGGCGAAATTTCGTTTTTTGGTTTGGCTATTTGTCATACAAAAACACCCAATTTTTTAGGATTGAATTTCACTTTTTGTTTTCGAGTGATAGTTCACATTGACTACTAGTGAAATGGTTATCTATATTATTATTACGCCAGCTCATTTTTTGTGATGACTATCAAATCTATACTGTAGACGGGATTTTCATAAAATTTAGACAATTTTTCCAAAATTTTGGGCATAGTGTCGTTTTTTGCCGATTTTTTTACATTTTTCTTTAATTTTTTTGGATAATTTTTCGTTTTAGTGATTTTTAATTTTATTTTTTGTGCGATTTTCTGTGGACGATATTTCCTACCTCCATTTCTCACCTCCAAAATTAAAATTTTGTAGTACGATGGCATAGTACACAAATGATGTCAACAGATATCAACCATTAAACTTTTCTTGTTAAAAATTGCGATTATTTTTTTGGGTTAAATATTTTCAAAAGGGTCTAAAACGACTAAAAAAGGCATCGGGGTTTTACAATTAAACAGGACTAAAAAAAGCCCTAAAAGCTCCCAAATATCATCGCTGGTGGGCATCCCCCGCTTACTGCACCCCTAAATATAATTTTGTCCACTCTTTCTCTCCCTACCTTTTTCGAAATTAACTTCGAACTAGGACAGGCCAGTGTTAAAAGAAGCACGTTTGGCCAGGAGGATGCACGCACTTGCATGCTACCAGAGCAGCACTGCAGGATGTCTTTGGAAGCGCTCTTTTTCCCGCTGGGGTGATTCTAAGCTACTTTTAAGATTGTGTAGCAATAAAGCAAATCTAACAAAAATCGACTTCAGTGCTTCTACTGTGAACTGATCTTAAATTTTTTCTCTGAACGTACCCTTTTTTCGGTTTGCTTTTAACAGCTGACTTATTATTAGCTTATTGTTTTTAACATACATCAAGCAAGACAAATGCAAGCCCTAAAAAATTAAGTTTATTCTTTTGTCTGTTTAAACTAATGTTTGTTTACTTCCCTTTATTTATAGAAACGTGAGAGAAATTAAGTTATGCAAGCCATTGCCACCATATTTTTTTAGTGGGGAAATAAACTTAGTTAAAGCATTGCATTAAAGATTTTTTTTTAAGTATATTCAGGTTAAAGATCAACTTAATCAAGGTAAAACAAATAAAATTAATTTATCGTAAAAAAAACCATCTGGTATTTCCGCTACTTGCAGCCAGCTTTGAACTATTTACCCATCAATAATTTCCAAGAAAGAATGTTTAATTAATATCGTATAGTTTTTTTAATATAGTTTGAGTTAAAATGTTAAGCCTTATGACCAAGCCAATGTGCTTTAAGTGAAGTTCTTATTTTTTGCCAAACTCCGGGACTTTAAGGCAAACACCGGGACACCATTTGGAAAATCGGGACAACCCCGGCCAATCCTGGCGACCTGGCATTCCTAGGTGCGATGGAGGATCCCTTATTGCTCGTAGCATTAATATCATCTTCGATCAAATCCTATATGAAAATCATGGTTTCCTTATTGCATTTAGTAAAGATTACATTGGCTTAAATTGTTTATTTATATAATATATCTTTCCTGTAGTTTTTTTTTTTAAATCTTCATCATTTTAGAATTGTAAATACCTTTAACTTTTGCTTTTGTAGTCTATTTTGGAATTTTTGCCCTTGTGCTTCTGACATCATTTATATTTAAATCCCGAAATATTCCTAATTGTCCATATTTACACAATTATTTCAATTGTCACTTTAAAATTGACTTAGAAACCGTCGAGCCACAACTTGATGTTTTTTTATTTATAAGTGACATTTTTGTAATAATTACTACCGATTGGAAGCTAAAGTCGACTTTAAGTAAGATTTGACTAAGAATTTGCTTATTGCAAAGGGCCTTTTTTATTAATATGCGTAGGAAATTTCTTCAACCCTCCGATTTTTTGGTATTACCACCTTCTTTGACGGCACAAACGGTAAAAACAAAATTTTTTGAAGCGAAGCTTTTTACTCCTCGTTCTGTGATTTGCTTGGAGTGAAATCTGAAAAATTTTCGACAGATTTTTTCCTGGAAATTTGATGGTTTCTTTGTTGCTAGCGCTTATTACAAGAAAATTTTATTCTTTAATATTAAATACTACTAACAATATTTCTTGGTTCGCTTGTGGGGATCGAACCCTCGTTCTCTTAAATGAGAGTCCAACACACTATCCACCAGGCCACAAAGACTTGATAGAAACTGTTGTTAATTTAATATTAATTATAACAGAAGCTATGCTGCAGTAGATCGTCACCATCTAACAATAGATAGAGGATTGTGTATTTGCTATGCTACAACTATCACACATTTGCTTTTATTTGCCACAAGGTGTCTCCAGCATCGGATTGTTTGTATTGCGAATGCGCTTGTGGTGCTGTTGGTACAAAGAAAATTAGCAATGCCCACGTTGACAAGTGCGTTTTTAAGTGTCAAAAAAATACGGAATTAAAAAACGCATGCATAAGTCAGTGCAGCCAAGTTTAGAACCATGTGTGGAGAGTTAAAATGGAGAGTCGCTGGAGAGTATGAGTATGAGAGTATGCTGGAGAGTATGCCCGTATATGTAATTGGCGTGGAAATTTGACATTCAAAAATAAAAAATAAACAGTAAATAAGTTTTCTTTATACATATATCTAATTTATTTTATGTTATTTTAAATTTTTGTGTTTCAAAGTTAATATATTAAAAAGATAAAATTATTAAGCTATTAAATCTATGTAACTGCGAAAAAGCTTCGCTTCTCTCGTGTGTCCAACGACGCACCTGTGTTTTTTTTACATATTTCCCACCATTGTCTTCAAATTAGGAAAGATACAAAAAAATTCCAGATGGTGACCTCCAAAGTTGGCCGATAATTGGTCTAATCGCTCATATATAAAACAAAGTAGATAAGGCGTTTGTTTCCCTCTGCTGCCCATAGTTTTCAACCAATTTAGTTATATAGTAATAATCATGCGAAGGTTATTGGCTAAAAAATAGGATTGCCACCTATATTTTTGTATTTGTACGAATTTGGAGGCTGAACACTAAATAAAAATGGGTCACTGAATCCGAATCCGTTGTCAGAAAATTATATAATTTTTTTACCATAAAGTTGCCACCTTAATTTTTAAATTTTTACGAATTCAGTGCTGGGCGAACATAAGCTTATAATGGGTGTAGCTGAGTCCGAATCCGTCGTCAGAACTTAAAAGTAACATCATTTTTTTCCATAGAGTTGCCATTTTTTCATTGCTTTTTTTTACGAATTCGGTGCTTGGACGAACTGTGGGTAAAAGTTAGTCGTTGAATCCGTTATCAGAATTTCGAAATTATGTAATTTTCTAACCATAGGAGTTTCACCTACACTTTTCCTTTTTACTAATTTGGTGGTAGTTCTCTTACCATAGGAGTGCCAGCTAAAGTTGTTCACTTTGACGTATCCAGTGCTGAGGTGAACACTAGGTAAAAAATGGTCACTGAAACATCCGTTGTCGGAATTGAAAAGTTCTCTAATTTTTATCTTAGAGTTGCCACCTCATTTTTTTATTTTACGAATTTGGCGATGAAAGACAAAACACCAAAATTCTTTGGAAATTTTAAAGAAAACACAAACGCTACAGTTCATATAGACAGACTCAAATCAGCTTTTCTCAATACAGAAACTTCACAGACACTTTCATCTACGCGTACATATCGATATATATGTAAGCCTGTTCAGCTAGTATGACATTAAATTTGTGGTCCAAAATTGTCTCATATAGCACAAAATTTTCAAAACCATTTTTATTATATTTCTTAATATTTTATTAAACAAGACATCACCGCCTTATGATTTTTATGATGAAAATTTATTTTAAAAATTGTTATTTTTATATTCCTTATCAAGTTGTACAGCTTCAAAAATAATTTTTTTGAAGAAATATCCTTACCAGTCGAGAGTTATTCTTCTTATTTCTAATTCTTTGCTTTCTTTATAATTTTCATTGCATATCTTTTACTTATTTTCGCAAGAGCAACGTTTTAATTACTTCGTCTATACACTTACAAGCGAAGAGGATACAGTAAAAGCTCACAAATAACAACCATTTTTTTATTGAATTAATTAAATTTCTGAATTATTTCCATATTATCTTAATCCAATGATTATTTCGTGAGATCCGCATATATCTTCAAAGACAAAAATGAAATAATGCAAATATTTTTACAGGAGTTAGATGTGGAATTTTCCTGTTTCCTCTACACTTTTTCCTTGCCAAATAAGGATGTTTCCCTTTCAAAGCGTCATTGAAGCGGTCAAATTCGGCTGCATAGTATGCCTTTCCTTGATATGGCTGATTGTTTTTTTGAGCAAAAAATAATGCTTTTCCATTTTCGCCAAAGTTCACAAGAACGTCTGCTGTCAATGGCTGTCAAACACATACTAAGCGCCGCAGCTAGCTGACGCTTAACAGTACTCTTGACAGTAGTCTATTAACAAATGGTAGTCGACAGAATCAGTGTTGCATTTGAAGATACTACGCGGGCAACAAAAAAATTCACTGAATTATCAAACGGCCCTCGTAGCATTATCTAGACCTTAGATAATAGAAACCTTTTGAAAAAAAACACATTTTAAAAAAACGAAAATTTAAGCTATACACGAAAATTACTTTTTTTACGAAATTTATAGAGTTTTTAAGATTCCATAATATTTTGAAAATGCTCAAAATTCAGAATTCAACCTCAATTTTTGAGAAAAATAATAAGTATGCATTGAATCAGATTAAATTTTTGAAATTAGCGACTCCAAATTAACTAAAATGCCAAATTTTATGAAGATTGGACCACTTGTTCTATTTTTATCAATCTTTTGTATTGGGTCGAACTACTTTGCAACGCCCGCTTTATTTCCATTATAAAAGAGTACTGTTTCGGGAATATTAAGTGTCATTAAATCCAAAACATATGAAAGAACAGGAGGAGAGGCATGATTTCTCATTTCATCAGGAATACATCTTTAACTGGATCGAATGGTGCAAACGAATGCTAGACCAATTGCGGGCAGTTGCTTATCTCCTTAAAAAGTTGTGAAAATACTGTCAGCAATAATTTTACGACCGCATTAGTCAACGACCATGTCTTGTACAGCAAATGTATACAAATAAAAGCCCCCAGTTGGAAAATGAGTCCTCAAATACGAAGACTTCGAGGCCGCCTTGAACACCAAGTACGCATATATTCAAAGTGAGCGCTGACTATGTACAAGACAAGTAATTATACACCATAAAATCTTTGTTACTATCCTTCCAAAGGTTTTTTTGTCCTGTCAGCCAACAAAATTTTAGGAAGCTACAAGAAATATACTTAAACTAAAACTTCGATCGAAAAAGGTATGGGCAGACACATGTGCCAAATGGAGGATTAAACTTGATTTTTATATTGTTCTGGCGATCGGATAAATAAAATACATCTCGACTTCAAAGTACATCTATTGCGATGGGAAGTTTTGTTAATTATAAATATTCTTTCGATTAATTTAAACCTGGACTTAACGCTCATTCCTTTTCGTAAATCTGATTAAGAGATATAATAAGAGAGTAGTAAGTTAATTTGTGAAAAGGTGCATAAATTGGGTGGGCGAAGTTTTTGTACTTGCTTCTAAAATAACTTGAAACTACACGCTTGATATCATTCTCTTTTTTACTTATCATCAATAAACTGAACGAGTGAAGCACCTTAGAATACTATCGCACTTTTTTATTTTTTAAGAAATCTATAATTTTTCAACTTTTTTATATTTAAGCTATCGATGGTAGTTAAAATCACTATCGATATTTTATTATTATTATCATCGAAGGTTGCGATAGTTGTAAACATTCCTATTGACTATAATACACACCAATGGTCTTCCAACACCATTTTGGGGTTAATTTTGAGTTGATTTGAACTATTTCTATTAAACTACTGTGCATTTGCTTTGTAGAAGGGTCTGTAGTGCGTTTTGAGCTTCGGCCAAGTCGGACCTTCTTTACATAACTTTGCTATTTAAATCGCTCTTATGTTAAATTCTGGTGTTTTTTTCTTTCTTCTATGCCGCTTTTTTATCTTATAGTCAAAATTTATTTCAAAACTGGTTCTCAAGTGATCGCTTATTAGTTGTGTTTAAAACAATAGCATTAAAATGAGAAGGTAGAATATAAGAATAAAACATACGACACTGACACTGACCAACAAAAGAAGTCGCTCGTGTGGCACTTTTGTTTTTTTTTTGTTTTTGTTTTTAATAAATAAATACTCGTATCTATAAATTTACATGTATGCTTAATACCAGTTTCTTTTAAGTTGCGTTACTGGGTACAAATGTATTTTCATTTGCATATTAAACCAAACTAAAGAGGATTCGCTTCTTAAGCATTTGGTTTAACTTTATAATGAAATATAGCAGTTAAGACACTTTGTTAAATGAAATACGTTATGCTGATTATAACTGTTAATGAATAGAGTTTTTTTTTAGTGCAACTAGTTTTCACATTTATTTTTGGACTTTTTTGGACTTGACCCAACAACTGTTGAAGTCACTGACATGCATGCCTAGAAATAGGTATTTCTTTGTTTTTTTTTTATGTTGTGAAAAATTAAAAATAGATGTGAATCAATATGATTTAGTTGAAAACAAGTTTTCTTTCTCAAAATGAATACAAAATGTTTTCAACATTCATTAATTATTGTCGCCTTAGGTAATATCCACGCCTATTCATATCATGTCAACTTAGGAGTTATCAAAACAAACTATCTCCTGAACTTTTTCGGAACTTAAGCAAGCGAAAAAGATTTTTGCCCATCATTTTACCATCATGTTAACCCTCATCCGGCCCATGGAAGAAATTTCACTCATTTTTGAGTTTAAAACGCTTTACTTAGCTTCTTTTTGATGCAAAATTAATGAAATTTATGGTATTTATAGATAGTATTCAACTACTTTTATGAATATGGCCTATATGAATATCATAGCATAGCATAGCATAGAGTGCTCATAAGTCACAAAGCATTGAATGCTTTTGAATGAAAAGCATGGCTGGCTGGGTCATGTCCATCGTATGGACGACGAAGCTCCAGCGAAAAAGGTGCTCGAGGCGAGGGTCGTTGGTCAACGATGACGAAGGAGACCATGCCTGCGATGGATGGACCAGGCCGAGGAAGCTTTAACCACACTTGGTGTATCCGATTGGAGAAGACGCGCGCAAAGCAGAGGCGCCTGGCGAGAGCTGCTGAGGTCGGCCGAAACCCGAAGGCGGGTTGTTATGGCCACCTAAGTAAGTAAGTAAGTAACAGTGAGGAGTTGCGAGTTTTTCGAAATTATTGGAAGAACTATGTTTTGATCGAGGCGTGTGTTGGTCTTTTGATTTTTGACGTTCTGTGATGTCTAAGAATATATTCAAGATGACATCACTTGTGATCAGATTCGATGATAAAAGTGCTCGACAGGAACGTAGAGATAAAAATTCTTATACATGTCTTATCATAATATTATAATTGATAAACAATATTAGCCTTCCGTGGAAAAAGCCTTTTTATGCAGTATATTCCATCCAAGCCCGCTAAGTATTGTTTAAAGATATGGGCACTCTGTACCAGCAAGACAAACTTTGCATGGAACACGAGTATGTAAAATTACTAGAGTATGCGAGTGGTGGAAATTTTACCTTTTCGCCATACCACCTCCAAGCGACGCCGGGTATTCCAGCTGGCATATTTCTTTAAAAACTATTCGGTGCAATCCTTTTTCCTGCTCTGATTCATTTAAAAAGAAATCATCAAGATTGGTTGAGAGATACTCTGAATGCCATACTACCCCTGAGCGACGTCGTGTATTCCAGCTAACATTTTTCTTTAAAATTATTTGGTGTGCTCATTCTCTCTACTCTCATTCATTAAAAAAAAAAAAATCATCAAAATCGATTAAGGAACAGAGGAGAAAATGGTTCTTAACTGTTTTGCCTACGCCTATTTATATATAGATACTGCTGAAGTTTCAGGTGCAGGGAAATCAACTTTTCACTTAAGAAAATACTTTGGTTGGAAAAGTAAGAGCCAAAAAAAAAACATTATTGTCTGAATCAAATACTAGAAAAATTCGTTAGCCATTGGTTCACTCGGCAGTAAATGGGATATATTTTGTGTGGCGGCTGGAACTTAAAAAATAAGTACATAAGACGAATACTTCTATAGGAACTGAGACTGAGTTTTGTCAAATATTGCGTAGAATTTCACTACCGAGAGGCCAGCCTTCACGTCAACTTTTAACAACGATCCTGGCATGAAAGAGAGCAAGACAACTCCTGGGGAAAGTACATAAATCTGCAAAACAAGGTCAGAAAAGAAAAATGTTCATGAGTTTTATGCAACAAATATATAGGCTGGAGTGGAGTGATGTGTAACACGTTTTTATTTGCTCCAACAAAAGTATAAGAAATTGAATTTTTGATTGGTTTAAAGGTCATCCCTTGCAAAGGAACCTTTTCGAAGAGAGTGTTTTAATGGCTGTTGAATATTTTGAAAAATTCCAAATATGGATTTTTTTTGTCTTTTTCAAATAGGTGGGGTGATGTATAACACCACCAAAGTGTTGGTTTAAAGACCAAGAACTTTAATTTTTTATATTTATGTTAACTTTTTATGTTAAGTAAAAGTATTATGATAAGAACTTAATGAAATAATACCAATATCTCGCAAATTTATCTAATTCTCAATGCACACACACACACATATTTGGTGATGAACAAATTATTTTTTTTTATTCAATTTTATTTAGTACAATTAAAATTTTTTATTATTTTTAACACAGCATTTTTGTTAAAACAATTTTCTTAAACTCCTAAAAACTCCTTATTTTCCTTTAACTCCTAAAAATTTCCTTATTTCAAAGAAAATATGGGAAGAAAATTACACTAAAGTCACCACATCCTATATTAAAAGATGACAATTTCCTTAGTTTAAGTAAGTTTGTATCCTAAAACTGAGGATATTTCTTCCTTAATTAAACGAAGACCTTAGATATCTTAGATAACTAAGGTATATAGTATCTTAGTATCCTTAGATAAAGGATAAACTTAATTATATGTAGGAAAGTAGACTTAATTATTTATTATTTATTTTTATTATTTATTATTGGATTTGGGGTACAATAAGACTTAGTCTTTTATAGTACACAATGGGTATAACATCGGTTTAACAATTCAACTTAAAATTAAAGTAATTCTAATTTAAATACATAAATACTTTATTTAAGAAAATTAGTTTTTAATTTAAGGGTAACTATATATTTTATGTATCAAATATTTCATTTATTCGCTTTTCGATGTGTCGAACAACAGCTGTTTTTGACAAGAAGTAATTTCACTTTTTATGAGGTTCTAATTTTTTTTTTAAATATTATTTTTTTATATATACACAACATTTTTTTAAAAACAATTTTCTCAAACTCCTAAAAATTTTATAAATTTTTTAAGACTTAAAAATAAATACTTAAATCTAAAAATTTTATTAAATTAAAGTAGTTTTGTGTAAAGTGTTTGTGTTGTATGCATTCGACGTGTGAGTTTATGTGTGTTATTGCAGACATCACACATATGTTATAATTAAAAAAAAACTGATCGTTAACTTCAATAGAATATATGAAGGAGTTTATGATTTGCGAAAAAAAAAAATGCATTTCAAATTATTCATCGGAAATATCCTCATCGAAGTGACAATTCTTACAAATTTAATGGCTCACGAGAAATAAAAACATCACATCACTCAATGAGTGATGAAATTTTAAAAATTACCGTTTAAAAAAATTGATAATTTTTGGTGAGCTAACCATACAAATTGTAACTTTTTTGAGGGTCTGATGAGGGTTAACTTCCATGTTGATGATGAACAATAAAAAACATTTTTTTCTTCCTCAAACACAATTTACTACAAGACTGTTTATAGTAAATTTAGTGCTTTTTGTATAATTTTCATGCTATCAAAAAAAAACATGAGAAATGCCGTTGTGATTTTGATTGATCCCATAGATCAATGAACCTTATTATTTATGGTCAACCATTAGATATTTTTTTTTTCTGTTATGTTTTACATTTGCGATTTTTATATATTTTTGAATAGTTCTGTTCATTATACGAGTATAAAAGAGTATTTCCAACAACAAACAACAACATCCTTTATAGAGTAGTAATCACACAGCAGACTACTGTGGTCGGCATAAATATTTTGACCAAAGCTTGCATCACACGTGCTCTCTGAATGATATCTTATTGTAAACGATTCTCTCTCATAAATGATATAAATGAAGTATTTTCATAATGAAAACGAATGAAGTCATTGAAGCAACTTTTTCGAGGTAGTAAGTCGTTCATTACAAAGAGAAAGAATTTCTTGACGGCAAATGAATTTTGACGTTTATGCAAGTTACGATTTGGTAATTAATATGGAAGTATTTAATAATTATTCAACTTTTTTATAAAAAAATGGAAAAAAAATCGGAACTAAGTATTGAAAAAAGATGTGCAATAGTGTAGAAGCATATCTGGTATTCCTGTCAAAAAGTTATATTTGTCAAAGAAAATCTTTCACTATCAAATAAATAGTATAAAGTAAAAAGAAACAAGTTCAGTGAAAAATTTGCTACGTTCTGGCAGAAAACGTCAAACAACACGTAAAGACGACAAGCTTATTTTACGGTAGTTCGCAAAGAGCCCTGGCTTAACTCCAAAAAGCCATGCATTTCAGATAAAAATTTCTTCTCAAAATAGATTTAGTGAACGCACAATTCGCAATTAATAAGAACAATACCGTATATAATGCTAGCAAATAAAATCAAATGACTCAAATTTCCCAAAGATTTTATCTGCAAGACTATAAGCTTTTGGAACCGAGCTTTTTGGACTGATGAAAGTTCGTTTGAGTATCACGGCTCACCTAAAACGCGATTTGTCCCAATTCCAAAGAAAACAAGAAAAGAAGTAACTCTAGTCTTGCAAGAAAATCGCCATGGCGGCGGATCGGTAATGTTCTGGGCATGCATTTCTTCTTATGGTCATAGTGATCTGGTTCCATGGAACGATGAACCAATAGAAATATTTGGATCTTTTAAATGATCATGCATTTCCATTCTGTGACAAGGTTATTGGTGAGTCATTTATTTTGCAACAAAATAATGCACCATGTCTCAAGAGAAAGTTCATAATAAACTTTTTGAATCGAACTGGGGTGATCCTGATTTAAACGTTCTAGAAAATTCTCAATTAAAGAAAAGCGAAGCGTTTGCTTGACTCAGACTAGGAATGAGACTATATCTGAAATTTTTGGGATCAGAGTCTGGTTGATATTTTGAAAAATATTGTGGGCGGTACCTTAACGTCTTTAAAAAGTAATATAAACTAATGGCAGATATATTTTTTAATAAATTGTTAAGTTTTTGTATTAATTTTTCTAATATTTAAGTTAAGTTCTGCATAAAATTTAACAGTCAAAATAATTATGCTGTTTTTGAAATTCAGTTTTTTTTTAATATGTTATTCTTATAATTTATTTTTTAAGAAATTTACACATTTTTGGTTACAACTTAAGCAAATAAAAATATATTAATTCGGGTTAATTGAAACTATTTCAAATACTCAAAATATTCCCATTTTCTGCTCGTCTAAATAATTATGCCGACCACTGTACTGCCCTCATAAGGAAAAGTGCGGCATCTACATTTTTCAAAAATCTAAGCTAAAAACGCCTCACAATAAAAAGGCAATATTTTTTGAAAAAGCAATGAAATAATTATAAATATTTTATTCTTCAGAAAAGGAAAGCCTATTTTCAAGAATTAACCAATAATTCAAAAACTGTGGCATAAAACACTGTACTTGCCGCTTTTTTCTTGTTTGTTCTCCGATTTTATTATTATTATTAAAAAATAATTTGTTTATTTTAATTTAAAATATCATCACAACCATCTTACCGATATATATGATCTTTATTATTAAGGTTAAAGCGAATATATAATAAATATGTACAACACGTAATGAAAAAAATTCATATGACTCAAATTCTACTTCTTCTAACTGAAAAAAATTGTGTATATAAAAAAATTAAAAACAAACAAAAAGTGCGGCATCTACATGTAGATACGGCATTTCTTACTCTGTTTATGTAGATACTGCGTTTTATCCTACATTTTGTGTAGATACAAATATTAAGGTTAAAATATTTAGGCTTGGGTCCAAAAATTCGGGATTTTTATTTTACAATCTTAAAGAGGATGGATGAATAATATGGGAAATATAATAAATTGAATTTTGATTTTCATGCTAGATGCCGCACTCTTCCTTATGACGGCAGTGTAGACAGTCTGTATCGTTGGCCTCTAAACCAATTCATTTACAACACCATTTATTATAGTTGTAAATTATTAGAGTTATTAGTCTTGAGTTAGATATTAGAGTTATAAAAACACATAAGTTTATTATTAAGTTTTCTTTTAGTAAATTTAAACTCGAAATCGAAAAAAAAAAATATCTTATATTTTCGATACAAATTCAGACAAATTAAGGGAATTTCAATGTTTAAAGAAATATTTTGAAAACTGCTTTTTGTTTTGTCTGTCTAGCTTGGTCGAACTGTGGTGTTAATATATGTTATAAGTGGAATTGAAAGAGGAAAAAAATAAAGCACGTGTGTAAGACTGTTTTGACCTGAAGAAGTGCAACTGCTAAAACCTCTCAGCCTTCAATCTACTGAATTTATGCTATACATTTATGTTATATATGTAAATACAACAAAAACGGAAGCTTAAGTAGCTGCCTTAGAGGCTGCCTTACTCTCAATTTTTATAATCTGAAAATATTTGCCGTAAAATATGTTAATTTAATTGAAATTTATTAAATTCGAGCATGAATCAATGTTAAAGTATGTTTTGTTAAGTATTTGGCTTGTTATGATAATTTTGCTAATGCTGACTGCTTTGATACATTATTTAAAATAACAGAGGTCTGACGATCTTCTGTCGCAAATATTTTGGCAGATGGTGTGCAAAAAATATGGATCGGTTTTTTTAGGCTCATAGATTTCATGAATCAAATTGTAGACCAAACATTTAAGGCGGTCTTCTCATTCAAAACCCGTTTTTTTGACCCTTTTTAAAAAAATTCTTATTTGAAAACGCAAAGAATAATTGAAAACTTTTTTTATTAATTGTATTACAAAAGGTTCAAAGTAAATAAAAAAATTTTTTCTGCCTCGATACGTGGGCTGTTCAAAAAGTAATGAGACTTCAAAGTTGGTGGTGAAAAAAAAGGTGTCGTCACGGCGGCCACGATTCCGGGTCTCCGGAGCGTCTGAAATGAAACAAAAAAACGGGGTTATAATCAGTATGGATGTAATTCTCGGGTGAACCTCAAGTTTAATTTTGTGATTTTTTTTGACAAAATGGCGGCCATTCAAAAAAAAAATTTCAATTTCGGGTTTTTTTTTTGTAGTTTAGTGTAAAAAAAAATAGTAAAAAATTTTTTAAAATTATGGTCGAGGTTCACCCGAGAATGGTGACAATTCTGCGTCGATTCCATTTTGTTTCATGAAAATCGGTTCAGTTGAACTGGAGATATCATGGCCGCCAGTTCGAAAAACGTGGGTTCGAGATAAGCGCGTTTAAAGTTTGAAGTAATTTTTTTGGAGAAAAAAAAAAAAAAATTAAAAATTTTTAAATGCCGTTTTAAAGAGCTGACAATTTTTACTTACAAATATTAGTCGGCGATGCCAGCTCCATACAGGCCACCTTCCTCTTTTTCGTAGAAACTGCTTTCTGCTGCCCTCTCTGCTCTGCGAGCCGTTCTGCCAGCTTTTGATGATGCCGCAGCTCGAGTCTCTGATCGGTTCAATCTGTCTTCATTGCGAGATAGTGCGTATTCGTATGCGTTCTTGCCAATCGCAATACCCATCAAGCCCATAATTTTAAGTATGGGTATAAAACCGTCGTTGAAGAGGCACATTGCAATGAAATTGGCCACTTCGATGGTGCGTGCGCCTGAGTTGATGTGTTTGGGCGAAAGTGACCAAAGAACAGAATTGTAGGACTCATTGGAATTCTGAGTTTCAGATCCAAGGCATCCTTCAAGCAAATTATCTGCCGACAGCGCTTCGTAAGCTGGTTTTATTACCTCCATCACCTTCTTGTCCATCAGACCTTGCTTCACAAAAAAGGCTGTATCTTCTAAAGTATTTCGAATTTCTAAAAATCCTTTTAGGGGCATATTCACAACTACCCGAGCTATAAATAAATGCAAAAAAAAAGTTGGAAAAAAAAGTTGCTCAATGAGAAAACCCCCTTAATTCAAACTTTATTTCTTCAACAATGTAAAATTTGTCCGGGAAGTTTAATTTGTTCTCTAATATTTTTTTCTTACTATATGGAAAATTGCATATATTATTGTGATTTATATACTTTTGATTATTAATTAAACAATAGAATATTTATTTAGATTTAATAAGGAAGCTATAAAAACCAAAGTACTAAGACGTTTCGGGCACAGTGGGCACTATTAGCTACATCACTAGCTCATTATTAGCTAGCTTTATTATATTATCATCATAATATGAAAACTAACGAATCAAATCTCAGAAGTTTCTTAATATCAATTTTAGTCGTATTATTATTTAAATTTTATAATATTTTCATTAGATGAAGAACACGTTTAAAAAATAATTTAATTTTTCTGCACAAACATTGACATCAAAGTATTGTTTTAAGGTCAGCAGATTTATTTAGAATATCTTATTAAGATAAATATATCTAAAATATTTATAATATGAAGGTTTTCTCTTAAGGTTTTACTCTTGACTTCAAAGCTGAAACATTTTTCTATGGTTTTAAAGTTTGTGGTTTTAGTTTTAATAGCTAATCGAAATGAGTATTCAAATTATTTTTTATTGATGCGATTTAAAAGCAAAAAATCAAAATCAATAGTCAAATTTAATAGTAGTAAAGAAAAGTTACATTAAAGAACTAAAGAAGAAACCTTCCTGATCTTTTTTCCAATTTTATGATAGCAAAAATTTTGTATTTCGTTGAAGCATCTATTTGATAATTCTTATTTGATGAACAAACGACAAAAGGTGGAACCCTGGAGCCAACAAGTTATGGATAGTCATATTAACCCTATAACGATCAAAATCGTAGTATCAGCAAGATCATTATTAACTGTTGTCATGGGCGTAGCCAGGATATCAGCCAGGGGGGATTCACATTTTTTATAGAGGTGGATAAATAAATACACAAATGTTTAATTAGTGTTGGGTTTCAGGACAAGAAGATAAAGTGGATGCAGATTCTACTTCATTAGAAACTCAGTTGAAAACTCGGAAGTGAGTGGAGGTAACATATTTTCTTCTTTCAGACTGCAGAGAATAGTTCAGATTTCTTTTCCGATTAATTGTAAAATCTAGTCATAAAAAATACAAATTTAACAGAGTTTTGTAGAATTAATCTTACCAACAAAACGCTGCTGGGAAGATTTGAATATAGGACTAATTCTGTCAACGAAAATGTAAACGCACTATTGACAGCGGTCACAATTCTAAATAAATATGATACTTGAAGATACACTTTAAAATAAACTATTACTACAGCGAACTCCGATACTGCAATCTTGAAAGTACATACATTTTTAGAGTCCACCATAGTGTCAAACCAAATTGTTTAATTTCTAACGTCAGATTTAAAATCACTGACCTCTTATACTTGCGACCTCTGTATAGAGTGACTTATATTGCACATGCACAAAAAGTGTTAAATTTTTTTTTTTTTTTGGATTTCGCCCTTGAGGCATACAAAATTTGTATTTTAATTCTGACGTTCGATTTTAAAACAGCAACTCCTTATAACGTCAGTATAGGTACAAAATGTCTAAAGTAAAAAAATAACATTTTTATTGACCGCCTAGTGTACAAAATTAATTTGGAGCAAACGTTCGAGATCGATTAAAATACACTTGTTTTCATAGATCGTTCGGTGAAATATTCGTTCGCTCAGTATTTACTTTCAACAATTCTTCAAATTGCTTTTTTTTTTTGTTCAAACGATTGCCGCCGAACGTACGTTATCATTGTTGTTGTTGTTTTTGAATAACCGCTGCTGTTACTTTGTAATGCGAAGTATTTTTAAAATAAAATTCATTCGAAATATGTTTAAAATAAGAAATTATTTGTAAATTAATTACGACCTTCTTTCATAAGATTTAAGTTATGTGTTTGTATAACTCCAATAATTTTCCAATTAAATCGTATTAATTCAATTAATTAATTCAACCGTATTAAAACATTTTTTTTTAATTAACATTTTTTCGATTTTAAGGGAACATTGCGTTTATATTGTCAGATTTTTTTTTATAAAACTTATATCTAAAGTGCATTTTGATACTTATTTTCGTTGAGATCAGCATGATTTTCATTAAAAAAACACATTTTTCATTAAAAAGTGACATTGCTTGCTTGAAAAAAAAGAACTCAGCTTAAAACATTTGTTGTGAAAAGAATATAATAAATTGAGGCTCGAATTTTTTAACATAAATACACTCATGGACAGATAAATAAGAACATATTTTTTAAAAACAAAAAATACCTAAATGTGTCAAAAAAATTCGATGCATAAACACCAAACGCAATGAAATTTATATTTTGATTCTGGCAATGCCGTATTCTAGTAAAAACCAACGGGGAAATCCCGTTATTTGTGTTTGATGCGTACTTTTCTACAACCAGTTGCTTTAACAGGTGGACAAATAAATAATAACGTAAAGGTTTGTAATTCTCTGTATAGCAGGAGAAATATTTAGTTTAATTAATGTAAATAATGTATTAGATGGGACGAAGTAAGCACTGTTCATTGGAGGAAAAGCGGTTGGTTGAGAAATTGAAATCGAAGGGCCATACGTTCCGTTACATCGCTAATTGTTTGGATCGGTCCTTGTGTTTTGTGCACAACGCTCTTAAGCCACAAAAAAGTGATGATAGTCGAGGAAAATCCAACAAAAAACCTCAGACTCTACAGACAATAGAATTCTAACGCTAGTAAAAAGAGACCCTTTCATGTCTTCGAGGCAGATGCTGGCGAAATAAATAATGAAGTGTCTTCAAGAACCATCCGGAGGCGATTACAGGCCGCAAATCTACCTGGAAGAATAGCCAGAAGAGTCCCTTTGGTACGTCCTCATCATTTAAGGAGTAGGTTAGAATTCGCCAAAAGTCATGTGTCATGGAAGAGAACTGAAGGTGAAAAGAAATGGAGAAATATTCTATGGACTGACGAGTGTAAGATGAATTTGTTTTCAAATGATTACGCACGCAATGTACGAAGGCCAAAGGGTAAACAATTCCACGTTCGATTTACAAAAAAGACTGTAAAGCATGGGGGCGGCAACATTATGGTGTATGGAGGATTTTCTTGGTATGGCGTTGGTCCGATACATCTCATTACCGACACTATGACTGCATTGAGCTACAAGGATATCTTGGAAACAGTAATGTTACCGTATGCCAACGAGAATATGCCCTTGATATGGTCGTTACAGCAAGATAACGACCCGAAGCACACCTCCAAGTTAGTAAAAAAGTGGCTGACAGATAATAAAATCCGAATGATTCAGTGACCAAGTCAATCACCGGACCTAAGCCCCATTGAAAACTTGTGGGGTGTCTTAAAAAATGAGGTATCAAAAAGGCATTTCTCAAACAAAGCACAATTATGGAGTTTTGTAAAAGAGGAATGGCAAAAAATTCCCATAGAAACTTGTAGGAAATTAATTTCATCAATGCCAAATAGGATACAAAAAGTTATTCAAAACAGAGGAGGACACTCCGGATATTAAGCTTAATTTTTTTTTTTTTTTGTACTAGTAATGTTCCTAAACTTTAATCTGTAAGCAAACATTGAATGTTCTTATTTATTTGGCCAGGCTATTTTGTTCCAAATATGTTTTTTGCAAAAATATTTTGTTATTTACTTGCTTATGTTATTTTTTTTTAAATGTATTAACTAATTTTAAGTTCTTTTTAACTAATGAAGTCATTTATTTTTATTTAGTACTGAATAATAAAGCATCACCAGTGAATGCACTCACAAGCAAGTTTTATTCTTATTTATCTGTCCATGAGTGTAATACAAAAAATATTATAAAAAATATTGGGCTCTATGTATAAATGCTTTGAGCTGAGTTCATTTTTTCAAACGTGCATAGTTACCTTAATTTAGAGCGTAAGTTTTGGCTCAAGTATTAAAAAAAAAACAAAGAACAGTGGTGTACTTATTTGCTAATACCTCTTTATTTGTATGTACAGGGCTGTCAATATTCAAAGCGCCCATCTGACAATACTGTAACTTTCCGCAGTGATGCCAAATCGATTAATGACATACCGCGTTTGAAGCGTCATTTCAAGCAAATGTTTATAATGGAACAGTACACGCCACGCAAACGCTCTAAAATTGTTGAAATTTACATTCAACAAAACAAGTCAATAGTGAAAACTCAACGTGCTTTCAAAAAAATAAATAAAGTGAAAAGTGCGCCTTCCAAGAAAACAATTTATCGTTTGTATGAAACTGAAAATCCACAAGAGATTCAAGAGGTACCTCTTCACGATGCAAAACTCACTGTTTGGTGCGGCGTTTGTGCTAAAATGCTCATTGAGCCGTTCTTTTTCGAAGATGATAATGGCCACAGAGTTACTGTCAATCAGGAGCGTTATCGCGATATGATAAACAATTTTTTCATGCCAATCGTTCGTCGAAAGCGTATCAGGCACTACTGGTTTCAACAAGACGGCGCGCCACCACACACAAGCCGCACTACAATCGATTTTTTCCAGATGGGCGCTTCGAATATGGACAACCCTGTATGTGTAGTACATTTTGAAACATGCTTAGGATTAATTTTTATAATAATACAATATCTGAAAAAAATTAAAGTATCAAATGTTTCGTCAGCAAGGCTTGATCAGAGCTTGATGCATATATCTGTGGACGATTGACAAAACCACATATTCGGAATATCAGGAGAGGAAAAAAATTAGTTTCAAGCTATAAAAAAATTTTTCTAACGTTTTAAAATCAATGTTAAAATTTTGACTTCTGAAGAGAAATTTTTTTGAATCTCGGTAGGTAATATTTGATTTTTCTTAAATTAATATTTTATTGAATTTTTTTTTATAAAAATGTAAAATATGTGGTTTTGTCAAACAGATTATTGAAACAAAATTAAACACACCTCTATATAATTTTTCGCACTTATGTAGACTTAAGATGTTTTTCAGATCAGAATTCAGATCTTCCTAAAAGTTTCTTTATGTTTGCATTTCGAAATAAGATATAAAGAAATAAGCAAATTACAAGCATTTAACAAATTACATTTATTTGAGTGTTATGTAGAGATAAGTTGTTTTGTCGAAAGATTATTACAATTTTTCTTTTGAGTTTTAACTCATTTTTTAACATATCTTGTAAAGTGGTGTTGTCAATTTGACAATTTGGGAAAATAATGATATAAGTTAGTATACGAACTGTCATACATGGTATCACCTTAACCAAATGCCGTAGAAATATACAGAAAAGACCAAAAGAAGGGCCTTGAATATTTATCCCTATTATAAAAAAATTTGGGATAGTTGTCATACCTCAACTTAAGTAGTTTTGTGAAATATCTACAGATATAACCTAATGTATATAAGTGCTTTTCTGGCTGTACGCTGGTCGGAGAAATAGTCAATAGCAAGGCACACACCGCTTCTATACAATGCCCTCGAGAACCGGGCAGATATAAAAAAGTCAACTTCTTTATTTAAAATGTCGCTCAGTTTTGGAACAACCATTTGCCTTATCCGGGCTTTTGAACTTTGCTATTTCCTGGTCTAACTTTTCATCTAAGCTTTCGATTTCTTCTTCTTCTTCTGTAATAACTTCTATTGTAACATCCAAATCATATTTTAGTGTTGTTGTAGCTAGTCTTTGAATAATTTCTAATACTCGTATTTCGATTTTCATCTTCAGTTTCTTTCATTCACTTTAATTTAGTAAAATCCTGAAATTAAGGTTATCTAATCACGGAGTTCGGGATTGCAAAAAGCATCCGGGATACCTTCATTAGCTCTATGTGTCTTAAGTTACGGCAAATCGGTTTTAAAATACAATTTAAGTAGAATTTTTTAATGAGTCCTGAAAAAATACCAATCGATATTTTCTAATTCTCTTCGTGTTACATCAAATTACAAATAAAAAGATACCCATAGATATCGTTATGTCGTTATTAATATTATTTTTTTTTTTTTATGACAATTTGTGATTGAATTATTTGTTAAATAATTCTATTGATATTTAAAATTTTTATTTGTTTATTGAACAAAATTCTTTTAGAATCAAAATATCTAAAATGATTTATTTATTTTGATAATAATGTGGCGGAACTACTTTTGATAACTATTGTACAATTCATGGATATTTTCGACTTAGATAATCATTCATCTTCATTCAGTATTAAATCAGCTTATACCAAAATGATGCCATTTATAATGCCGCAGTTGTCTTTGCGTGCGTCTTTTCTTATCACAGACACAACTGCAAGCTATTTAAATAATAACCCGTTTTTATTGCTGCCGAACCAAGTAATCAATGAGCTGTAAGGTAATTAAGTAATTGGTCAGAACGTGTGTTAAAACTGTTTTATTTTTTGTCAGTTAATTAACGAAACAAATTATATAACATTTACGGCAAAAGCACAAACGAATAAATTAACTTGTTTTCTGAAATAAAAGACATAATTTAATATGGCTATGCTGAGATGCAAGAACAAAAACTGGAATAATTAACAAGACAACTAATGAATTTTGGAGATGTTGGCAGTTCTTTTAGAAAATTTATAAATTGTAGCTTTAGGTTATATATATATTTTAATTTCGCCGAATTTAATTGGTCAAAACTCGACTCCAGCATGTCTGGCAAAATAATTAAATAGTTTTTTTTTACTAAAAACAACTAACAAGTTTTTACAAAAAAAAAAAAAAAAACAAAATACACAACGTGGTTGAAACACGTATTCGTGCAATATAGCTTTTGCTTGAGAGGAAACGAATCTGCTTGATGTGTCAAGCTTGCTAGTAAAAGTTGTGCTATTTAACAGAAAGCTTGAATTTACAACTCTTAAAGTGGCAGTGCATCAAGCTAAGCTTTAACAATTCCTGCTTTTGGAAGCTTGGAATCAATTTAAGACACAAACCGGATTTTAAATTTATAGAATACGTATATTTAGATTGTTAAAAGCTTAAAAAGATAATTTGAGTTGTGATCTTAACAGAGCAGTTTTTACATTCAGTTCTTGTGCTTTGCCTTAAAGTATGTTTAGAGTAAATCTCTGTATTGGTTTAAAATATGCTAGAAAGAGTATTATCCCTGTAGGAAAATCAACTAATTTAAAAGTAGTTGATAAAGTAGTTTTTTGTCAACCACAACTAGTTGAAATTCTGACTTTTTTCCATAGAACGAACTAACTTATTTTGTATGGTGATGTCCGCTAAATAAGGCAATTGACTGTCGTCTGCATATATTTTCAACTACTTGTTAAATTAGTTACATTTAAATTATATTTTTAATTGCTTTAAAATAACCCATTGAAAACTATTACTGATGGCCAAAAGTTAATAATATTTGATGAAATAACATGGTTAAATATATATAAGCTTGTAATCTAATAAAAATTTTCAATTAAAACATGCCAACATCAGAGTAGTTGCCGCCTTAATATAATTCAAAGTAGTTTATCAATCACTGGTTTTTAAGTAGTATTTCAATTACTTCATATATTGAAGTGGATGCCGCCTTAATATAATTCAAAGTAGTTCATATACTGGTTTATTTTAAACTAGTTTTTTAATTAGTTGGTTTTAAAAACAAGTTAGTTTGTTCCTAAAGGGATATTATATTTTTTAAAAGATCAAAGTCAATGCTTTTAATTTTTATACAATTTCTGAATTCCGAAATTATGAAGATAGACATTTAATTGCTGTAAAAGTCCGTAGCTATACTGATTCTATCCTGGGCCCAAAAATAACTCTTAAAGTCTGAAAGTAGGAGGACTTGTTGGAAAATACCATAATGGTCACCAACACATCTCTTCCTTATATTTGCATATGTTTTAAACTCTGACCTTTTACTATTGAGGTTAAAAAATATCAGTTATTTTTTTTTCTCGCAAAACATTTCGGTTATTGTTGTGGAATTTTTCTTTACAAAATATCGCACACTATGCTATATTTTAAAAAGTATTCAGGATAGGACTATAGAATTTTGCATGTTGCGGTACGACATGAATTCTACAATTCTAAAAAAAAAATTGCTTAAAAATGTTTTGAATAGTAAGAAGAAGTTTGCTATATGAAAACGTGGGAATAAAATTTATGACCTTGGGAGAGGTTGACGTGTCACGCCCACTAGGCTTTTTGTTACCAATCCGTACCAATGTATTTTCTTTTGGTTTAAGTTTTCATATATGTATAAATATATGCGTTATGAAAAATAAGACAAAATAAGATTTTTTGCCTTGTCTTTTTGGCTAAAAACATAAACTTAAACGAACGTTAATGAATGAAAGGGCCTTTGCGGTGAAATATAACAACATTTTTCGACTTTTTGGGACTTTTTCGTAAAAATAATTAAAAAAAATCGGATTGAAAAAACGGATTGTTGGCAAATCTGGAATTTAACAATTTCTCGAATGAACATCAGATTTGTTTTTTGTTAGTTAATAAAATTACTCCGAGTGAGGAATAAATGTTTTTAGATTTTTAATATTTTTTTTTTTTTTTTGTGAAGTGCTAGAAAAGGCACTTTAAGTATTTTTGAAAAAAAGTCAAGTTTCGACAGTTTTAACTTTTTTCGAACTTTGGTTTTTCTTTATTTTTTGCAGAAAATAGCGAATATTATTAGTGGATATAATACCATTTTTCTTCAAATTTGTATTTTGTAATTCTGTTTTTAAGCTATTTTTTAATTTCGGTGGCACCAAATGTGTTATAGCTTAAAAACATACACTTCAGTCTATTATCTGTTTTCTAAGAAACCCCAACAGTTTTCTACCAACAGTATTCGTTAAAAAAGTAAATGCAATCGTGGGACATAAATCGACATTGATATTTTGATCAATTATTTCAATATTTCTGCTGCTTAAACTACCAGTGAATGCATCATATTTAGAAAAGGTATAATAATTTATATTGTACAATAATTTATATTGAAAGATATTGTTTTTTAAGGTTTAAGGTTTGCACAAATCTATTAAAGGACTAATTCGTTAGAAATTTAGTCAATTGCCAGTTCAGAATATAATTTAATTTACAAACATGGGCATTTCCACCGTAACTCACGCAACATGCATACGACTTTAAGCTTCGTTTTCTCGGAAGTTTATGTTATTAATGCAAAGAAATTTCTTATGTACATATGCCTTAGGAAAAATAGTAATGGTATGATATACCAAAATTGTCTTTCCTGTAACTAATTAAGAATAACAGTGGTAAATATGGGCGTAACTCACGCGATAAAAAAGGGAACTGTGTTTTACAAGCACGTTTAGATCGTAAAAATTCAGCGAATTTTACCAAATAACTTTTTTTGTTTTTAATTTTTTTTAAGTAAGCAATTTAATTTTTCTTATTTAAAAATATATTGAGTTTCCAAAAAATATTTGCCGTAACTCACCCGACATAACACACGCGACAAAATTTCCGTTAAGAAAATGTGTAATCAAAGAAGAGAGAAAATGGCTTAAGAAGAGTAACTTGAATCTTAGTTCGACCATGGTCGAAGCTTACTAGGTGTCATGTCCTATATCTTCAGTAGACGAGGGTTTTAATATTTGTTAAGACATTGAAATTTTCATAATGCGAAGTTTATATATATCAGTATTTTACTAGATAAAAAAATTTAATTTCCAAACACATTCAATTTTTTAGCTATGGTTAACATTTTTGTGGAAATGCCCATATACAAAATTATAAGTCATTCTACGCTTAGAATTCGTTTAACAAGTTTTATTTTAGTATTTTAAGTGAAACCTGTTAAATGAATTATATCCTATAAATATTTGGCAATCATAAAATTTCACTTTTAATAAAAATTGGTGTTTTGCATTTTGTTTTGCCTTTTTGGGGGATTTTAGAATTGAATTGAAAAGTTGGCAACACTGGGTTATGGGTGCTGCAAAAACAGTGAGAACGAAGAATGCGCCGCTCTCATTCTCCATGAACTTCATGCAGTGATGTGCTTTGCTGGGATTTCGGTCTCAGTTTGGGTTATTTGGCCTATTTGAGAACGTGTGGGATTTTGAATACTTAGGTGGGATTTTCTACTGTGTCATAATTTTTAAAAGTTTAAATTCTTTACAAAACTGTTTGGAATATCTTTTTTGTAATCTTTTTTAATTTTTCGTTCAAGTGATGTTTTTTTTTTTTTATTTTAAATATGTTATGCCTGGTTCAGACTGTGTGACAAAACAGTCATTTTTTTAAATAATTATCAACGTCATTCGTAATCACATTGTCTGAACGATTGTCACAACAATTCAATGGCGAACTGTGCCACAAATTAGACTTCAACAATGGCATGTTGATGTGAACGATGAAAATTTTGTGTGACTAGTTGAGTGACGCAATGACATACATAAAATTAAAAGCCAACATGCTGGCTTTTGTGTGACGATGTGACATACAATTTTGTTAAGCTTTTTTATCAATAAGAACAAGTATGTTATGAAATAATTAATATCAAGAAAGTATATCGGTATGTTCTGCATGGCAGGCAATTGCTCTCAAGTGGCGGATAAATTCTGCTTTTCTACGTGGCATTTGTGATAGCTTTTGAGAAGCAGAAAAAAGGAGCAAACAACTCCTGGTGGCTTATTAAACAAGACGTCAACATCGTTATGGTTATATATCTGGTTATATATCTGTGATCGCAGTTGACGAACTACTGACTTAGAAGCACTACGGTTTTTTCAAGAATATTTCCAAATAAAGAGTGTTGAAAAAGACTAGTTGAAGAGTACTTGTTCTAGATTACTATAGTACAAGTAAGACAATATTATAAAAATATACCACAGTTTCCGTAAATTAATTTCTACGTCAGTCAATTGAAGGTTTGGATGGTTAAAGAAGATTTATAAGTCTTTTTATATTTATATCCTCTTAACTTATAAATATGGACTTGATTTTCGGATAAATAGTGTTGACATAAAATAAATATGTGATTTAAATTCCAGAAACAAACTTTCCTAGAACATTTCGTCCCCTTAGTATAACAATAGCCTATGTGCTCATAGGCTATTATTTTTTTATTGAATTTTTGGATTCTCCATCGTCGATTTTATATGTGGTAAAAATTTTGTCAAATTCTAGTTTCACAAAGTGGGTCAAAACGTCAGTCAAAAAAATATAGTATAAATTTGTATTAAATTATTTTCCTCAAAAATCATGTAAAAGCATATACGCTATTTTACATAAACTAAATTTTCTGTTTATTCAAAATAATAGTAATGTACACTCACATACTCTATTTTAACTTTTAGGAAAAAAATCAATTTTGTCATGACACTAACACCTAAAATGACGTATAATGATATACGTTGTTGTTCAACAAATATTTTCAATATGTTCATTTGTATGAATCTTATAGGCCGTTATATTTTTAGAACAATTAACATGTGCTTTAAAATTACAAAAAACAAAAGTAGCCTATGCAATGCTTACGTTGTTTTATGGCTGGTGACACACATAGCATAGGTAGCAAGATATATAATTAAATATTTACATAATATGTAAATATATATATAATATGTAATTATATATATTATATATATAATATATAAATATATATAGATATATTATATCCTTATTATTGTATCATGGTTTGTGACCTCACATTTTTAGCTGTCAAAATCAACAGAATTCACAATAGAAAAGAAGTTTCACATCTCTTTATCTCTGGTTGAAATTCGCTCGTTCATAATCATTTAGTCGTTCATTCGTTCCCAATCATTCATTTAATCATGGATTTGTCAAGCTCTGGTGAGTATCTGCTATCTTAAATTGCAGGAAGGAATATTAAGGTATATTAATTGTCAACAGAATTTCCGACGGAATCAACAGGAGCCCTATGTGTCAAACTTGCTCCAAACTCTGTTGGATTATCTGTGGAACCATTGGATTCAAATATATCGGAAACTGACGAAGAGGATGGAGAAGATTTTTCAGCAGGATCGTCAGATTATTATATTCCAGAAACGGATGAAGAGGAGTATAATCTCGAGGGGAAAATTGAAAAATCTTCGGTACAGCAACATGAAGTGCTCTGCGAAATCGCGGAAGAAAGCAATGATGAAAATGTAGAATTGACAGTAACACGAAAAAGAAAGGTGAGTTAATTAAAAGGTAATTTAAGAAGATGTCTCCTACAATTATGGATTTGTTGTATTCAATAGTGTAAGAGCCAGCTTTGGAAGCAGAACAAAAGAAAGAGTGACAGGAGTCAAGGAAAGGCTTATGTTACAAAGAGTGGTAAAGTAATTAAGGAACGTTTACCGAAGCCCGCAAATTGCAGCTGTCATCACAAATGTCCAGAACACTTCTCTGAAGAAGATCGTAAGAAAATCAATGCAGACTATTGGAGTTTGGGCGATTACTGCAAGCAACGTCTATTCCTTAGTAATAACATAAAACTGGAGAAGTGCAAGAGGACATTAACGAGAGAATCACGGCGGTCGAACACTCTTAAATACTTTCTAAATGACAAACAGGTCTGTAAAAAGTTCTTTTTAAATACTTTACACGTGTCAGACTGCGCGATATCTGTATTAGCCAAAAAAAAAGAATCAAAGAGAATTTGTTGACATGAGGGGTAAACACGGAATGCAAAGAAAAGTAGACGCGGAGATAGCAACTCTTATTAAAGAGCACATAGAGTCATTTCCAGCAGTAGAAAGCCACTATACTCGAGCAAAGTCCCAACGCCTTTATCTGAGCGCAGACCTAACAATTATAAAAATGTATAACTTATTTAAAGAACGCCACCCAGATCTCTCAGTTAAAGAACATATGTATCGCCACATATTTTGTAATAATTACAATTATTCATTCCATCATCCAAAAAAAGACACATGCTTAACATGCGAAAAGTTCAAAAATACAGAGGACAAGGCTTCAATACAGAAATCATATGATGAACACTTAGCAAATAAAGCCCAGGCAAGACTCCACAAAGACGCTGACAAGGAGTTATCTAAAAAGAACAGCAATATAAAAGTATTCACTTTTGACTTACAATCAGTGCTATTGACACCATGTAGCAATGTAAGCACCTTGTATTACAGTCGAAAGTTCGCCACATACAACAACACATTTTACGATTTAGCTAGTGGAGCTGGATATTGTTTCCTGTGGGATGAAAACCATGGTAAGCGTGGGTCAGAGGAAATTGGAACCACTTTATTAAAAATGCTGAACAATTTACCCGAATCAGTAACGGATGTTATTCTGTATTCAGACTGCTGTGGAGGACAGAATAGAAACAGATTAATTGGCACATTATTGTTTCATATGAATCATTCATTGCATTTTAATTCAATAACGATGAAATATCTTCAAAGTGGACACACACAAATGGAAGCAGATTCCATGCATTCGGCTATAGAACGAGCTAAGAGAAATATTTGTGTATATTCACCAGAAGAATGGCCAACTATACTTAGACTGGCAAGACGAAAAAATCCGTACGCTGTAGAAAGGCTTAACTACAGTGATATTATTGATCTCAAAACGGCGTTCCCAAAATTGAAGCATAACTTGAAGAAAAATGTCAACAATGAATCGGTAAATTGGCTTAAAATCAAGGTTCTCCAAGTAATAAAAAGTGAAAAGAGACAATTGTTATACAAGGAACAATGGAACGAAGGCTTCAAAGTGATTGATATAGATGGCTCGAGAATGAAAAAGAAAGGGGTCACCAATTTTACATTAACTCACAAATATAAAAAAGAACTACCAATTTCTGACACAAAATTGAAGGATCTCAAAGATTTATGCAAGAAAAATGTAATTCCTCCCGGCTCACAGACATTTTTTTTGAACTTACAAGGAGAGAATATTCGCGATTGTTTAGATGAACCAGACAGATTCGAAGAAGAGGACGAAGACGACTATAAATACAGACCATGCTTATAATTTACGATCTGACTGTAATTAAAGCATAATTTTATAGTAATAAAAATTCATATTAAATTTACTTATTATTCTGGTGTATTTCTTGATTAAAATAGTGTATACCATACAAAATAAAATAACGTATCAGAAATTTGATAGAAAACATTAAAAAATAAAATAGCCTATCTGATGTATCTGCAGTTTACACCGCTTTTTTGTTCATTAAAAGGATGATTATTATAATAAAAATTGGTCAGTTAACAAAATAGACTCATTTTTAAACAGTCTTAAAAAAAAAGTCGGAAAAAATAAATATTTACAGACATAACGAGATTTGAGTGAGAGCTACTTTCGAAAAAAAGTTTGAAATCCATTTTCTCATAACATCAAAAAATTTATAGGCTATTTTAATACTAAGGGGACGATTTAAGCCCTATATATATGTTATGTGCCCTATCGTTGTCCTAAGGAGTAAAATTTTGACATAGTACTGAAGAATACATGTGCATGGTTCGTCTATTCGACATTTGAGTGAAGATTTCATTAGACAAAATTTTTCATGTTAACCCATCGCATTTAATGCAGTGTTTTTATTGGGACTAGTATTGATTCTTGTGGGAATCCAGTGGGATTATTTATGGACTCAGTTTTCTAGTGGTTTTCTATTCAAGATTTATTGGCCACATAGTCACAGATTCTTCAAGGGATACCTATAGAAACATAAGTTTGGAAAGTAATTCTCTTTATGACACAAAAAAGAACCAGTTCTATAAAGAGTTAAACAAGAAAAAGTTCCATTTAAGAAAAATTTGTACTTTTTACCCTTATATGGACGAAGTAAGCAAATCATTTTATCAGCCAGTATTTCTGAGTCCGATTTGTATAAAAGTAAACATTTTAGTTTAATTTTAGTCAAATAATATTTTCAAACCATAAAAACTTGTTTTTTATTTTTTTAATGAAAGTTTATTGTCTCTGAAACTGTTACTACAATTCAAAGTGATAAAGAAAAACTTCGTAAACTTAGATTTTAAATAAATAATACGTGATTCAAGTAGCACTCAAAAATTGACTGAAATTATATGGTGAAATTTTAAATTTTGTTTTTGCACAATATTTTTTTTTTAAAATGGATTTTTGTAAAAAAATGTAATATTATTGTCAAGAAACATTACCAAAATACTTGTCCACTACTAGTTAAATAAATGTTCATCAAAGTTGATTTGAACAAACTGTTTTTAAAATATCGGTGTCGAACTTCAAAATACAATATTTTCAAACGAGAGTGTGAACGATTGTCACACAAAATGGACATGAGATTGTGACTATTCATTTGACAATCACTGTCACACAGATTTGATGTCATTTTAGGACACACAATGTGAACTATTTTTCAATTAACATGAAAATGAACAATTGTTGCCACACATTAAATGACCATGGTGTCACACAGTCTGAATCAGCCATTAGGAGTTTTTTGACGTTTTTTAAGATCTTTGTACTACAGCGCCCTCTGGTGTTCAAGATAGAACACAGCAGATAAATCATAAAAATCACCGTATCCAAAATCGTTTATATACAAATTTTCATGCAAATCGAATGAACGGTTTCGGAAATAAGCTATAAAAAAGAATGCCTGGAACCCGATCGCAGTGCCCCCTACCGGGTCCAACCTTTTTTACTGAATAAAAAGTAGCCTATATACTGACCGGGGGTATAAGGAACCTAGATGACAATTTTCATTTAAATCCATCCAGTGATTTTCGCCAGACAGACAGACAAACATTTTAAAAATGCGATTTTTGGACTCAACGTCGTTCAAAATGTCCATCGCAAAAAGAATTTAAAAAAAATATTTTATGCACAAATTTTTTTTTTACAATTTTTTATAGATATATAGATAAATTAAATAAGTCATATTGTTATTTGTGGTAGTACAAGTTCCTTATAGATATGTAGGTATAAACGATTTTATTGATTTCAATGAATTGTTATTAAAATTCAGATTTAAAAGTTTTTGTGTAAATATAAAAAAATTTGTCTTGTTTTGTTTGGTTTCGCTAATAAATAAACTTTAAAAAGTTTCTGATTATTTTTTTGTTTTATAAATCGGATGACAAAAACTTTATTGCTATACTATATTTTTTGGTGAGATTTTTTGTGGGTTTCGTGTGATTTTGGTGGGATAAAAAGGTCAAATTCGGGATGCGATCGGGATTTTTCCTTAAATCAGAATCACATCACTGGTTTCATGTCTCTTTTTCATGCACTCATTGCGTCTCATCGCAAAAGAATTCAATGTTGCTATGACGCGAATTTCAGTGAGTGTCTCATGGGTAGCTTTTTATGCATTCATGCAGATCAGGATTGCCACTTTCGAAACCTCAAACAATTTACCAAAACGAAAAAAAAATTTACTAAACACCCGTAATTTTATTTGTAAAAGCATATAATAAATAACTGTTTTATTAAGTTTTAATTAACTCTAATATCACTTCATTTATAAAAACAAAACATTTAAAACAAAAGTTATTACACCGAGTTATTAAAGAAAACATTTTATTAATATATATGAGGTTACTATGTTATTCAAACATAACAAAAAATAATAAAAATAATAATAATTATATGTAATATAATTATATTTTTTTACGTATATGTAGGCAAGCGTTTTAAGCCTCTTTTTTTATTAAAGAATTTTAAATAATGTTTCTGACTTTCAATCATTATTAATTATCTAAAATGACAGTAAACGCAAATCATTTTAAATGCAGAAGTTTCTAAGAATTTGAAAGAGTATTTACAATGATAAGTGTGATGCTACAATTAAAACATGACTAATATAATATAAAAATAATTATGTCATCAAAATTTTGAGGTTTTTATGTTTTTTTAAACATAAAAAAAATTATCAACAGGATAAAAAATTTACCATTTGCAGTCGAAACTGTTTACCAAATTTGGTCATATTATACCAAAACGGCAACGCTGATACAGATGTCTTTTTCATGCTGTTGCATGCTTTTGATAGCTAATTAATTAAATTATTAATCAAACCATTGGTTTGCAGGTATTCAAATTCAAAGCAATTATATCCTAGAGTTAAGAAGCGTAACATTATGAAATATATACTAAATGCATTTCAAACTATGATCAAGGTGCATTATAAACTTCATGAATCGCGATAAATGCTTTAAGAAGCTCATATATTCAACGTCCCTTTAATATTTTTTATTTAATTAGGTACTTAATTCAATTGCTAAAACGACTGTACACCAGGTGTTCACATTCAAATTAACTGTATTCAAAAATTTGTTATTAAATATTTGTAATAGGTATTATTAACTTATAACTGGAATAAATCAACAATCCCGCTCAAATTGCTTACGTGACTTACAGGATAGAACATCCGTCTCAAGATCTATAGGTCGCTGACTCGAATCGAATTACGATTACTTGCTGGAATAACTACAAGCAAAGCAGCAAAAACTTGTGAACACCTGCAAGCAAATCAACAAAACGAGGCGTAGAAAGCTTCGCTTCAAAAAAGAAAGATATTCTTCAACATTTTTATTTAAAAATTAAAAATCTTTCTTAATAAGTTCAATGGCTAAACGTTTGCGAAATTAAAAAAAAAATTACACCTGACAAAACCTGAACTAGCTGTTTTAACTCGCCCCTAAAATATATTCAATTAAACTTGTTTTTGGCCAGCAATAAATATACTTATTTAATGAACCGTTATTTGTAATTATGAACACTAGGAACACTTTATTAAAATAATTTTAAATATTTTCAGCCATTCAGTGGACGAAGCTATTCCTTGGCTTAGCGTAATGATACCCATCGGCGCGCTTGTCGGTCTCAATACTTTTGGCAGTATAGGTGGGATCCTCATTGTCCAGGATATCATGATAGGGAGTATCTTTAAATTTTATGCTATCGCCAGCAAAATAAATAACTTCCGGTGCATTACCACTGGGTACAACTTCATAATCCTGATTGTGGAATAGCTCGTGTCGGTTAGATGACTGACTCTGAAGGGATTCTTTTGCTTGTTTTTGTTGTTTAGCATTCTTGGCGGGCTTTCCTCGAATTTTACTGCTCTTATGGGTATCACTCTTAGAGGTAGGTGCGGACTTGGGTGTGGGCTTAACCAGGTGGGTTTTGACTTCATCCTGGCTACTAGCAGCAGCATCATTTTTATCCTTGACCGGCGTTAATACTATTTGCTTGGAGTTATCATTATCTTTATTCTGAAACAGAATCTCTGGATTACTGCGCAATACAGTGAGTGAAGCGCTCAGCGCCTTTGGTAATGAAATTTTGTTTGCACTGATCTCTGATTCACGTGAATGTTGATGATTTTCTTTTGGGGGAAGATATAGGCGATCCTTATTTGAGGTGAGTTCAGAAACATCAGCTTGCATTCCTTTCAAAGCGCAAACTAGCACAGAAAGTGTCAATAATAAGTTCTGGAAAGTATATTTTATTTAATATACATATAATTCGATTGGTTATGACCATATTTTGATACTCACCATATTCAATTATTTGTGAATTGCGTTGATTACCCAGCAAGCAACTACAGTTAAATGTTACCGCTATCAAATGCATTACACTTTAAATACTGAGTAAAAACAAAAACTCATTAAAAATTGTAATGTTTTAATTCACTCTTTACTCTCTTGCACGCTATAAACTTGTTTCTTAAATAATATTTTTGATTCAGTAAGATAAATTTGAATTAACAATCGTAAAAAGTATCCGATCGTGAGAACATTTTTTTATCTCCTTATAATTCTTTTGATTGCCAGAACTGGTAGGTACATGTATTTTGCAAAGTTATTTGGTGCAAAAACCAGTGTTTTTTATGACAAATATGTTAACTGCAAATTTTTACGCAATACACTGCAAATATTTTAAGAAAGTTTTAAATAAATTTATATTGAATTCCAATAAAAGAATATTTACTGTCTTTAAAAAATACTCAAAATCTTGTATAAATAAACCAGAAATAAAAGCATTTTTACTCATTTTATGAGCTCACTCAGTGATATCAGTTCGGATCACATGATATTAGAAGATGATATTAGAAGACGATTAACTTTGACAAAAAGTTCACAGATATTTTTTCACTCTATGAAAACTTGTAACAATGAGTCTTAAATGTATTGAAAATTCTATGGAATAAGACAAATCATCCCAAACAGACAAAAATGATAAAATATTCGAGTGAATTAAATTTTGCGACATCAATCGAAACTTAGACAACCAACTGATTGATTTGACTGATGTCAGACTTTGCTGATGACGGAACATTTTATATAATTATGTTAAAAATATATACAAATCATTAAAATTTAAGACAAAAGACAACAAAAATATCAAAATATCCATTGTATGTTCCAGAAGAAAAAACGAATAAAATAAAATCGAAATAAATTAATGAGACTTAGTATAAAAACAAAATATTTATAATGGTTTTAAGTGTTTCACAATTTTTCAGGCAATTGTTAATATTTAACATAGCTGATCTATGGTTTCTGGAAGTACGAAGATTTTGGAATATGGAAACCAACATTTATTGCCTTAAATTTTTTGTTCTGAAAACGTAGTTACTTTATTACTTCAAAAACTATTGTAATGACTTGGAAAAGTATTATATAAATAAATTGAACGTAATTAACTTTAGGGATCATTATAGTTTTACCCATTTTTTCACTTAAAAATAATAAAATAATATAAAAATAATAAAATAAAAATAAGAACTTGTTAGGCACAGAATCAAGGCAAAAAACATACAAATATAAATAAATATGGCCTAGCGGGCCCTGGCCCCACCCTAAATCTTTGATCCAATATTTTCTTATTGTATGAGACATTATGTGCTTAACCCTCAACGATAACCATCAACACTATGATGGTTAGACCTGTCATCACGTATGCTTCGGTGATCTGGTGGACAAAAGTCAGTCAGAAAACCATTAAGAAGCGACTAGACAGAGTCCAACGGCTGGTGTGTGTTGGAATAACAGGGGCAACACGCACCACTCCAACCAGCGCAATGGAGGTTTTGTTAGGTATGCTACCGTTGGATTTAGAAATAAAGAAAACGGCAGCGCTAACAGCCCTCCATGGGCATATGCGCATCCTGGACATGACACAGCGAAATGTCAGGGAGACGTGTATGCCTATGGACGGAAGGCAGAGAGTGAGAATAACAGAAAATGTTATAAAACTCTAATAACAGATGGATCCGTTTGTGGAGAAACCGCTGGTAGAGACATCAGTATATTCACAGACGGCTCTATGATGAATGGCAGAGCCGGGTCTGGCGTCTACTCAGAGGAGTTGAACCTATCCTGTGCACTGAGGCTGGGGAGGTTCGTGTCTGTATACCAGGCGGAAATGCTTGGTGTAGTGCATGCGCTGGACCACTTGATAGATGGACGGGTAAATGGCAAGAAAATTGTCATTGCCCTTGACAATCAGTCGGTGATTAGGTGCATGCAACGGACAGATATTACTTCTAGGTTGGCCATAGAATGTCTTACCAAACTCAATAGGTGCGCTCAGACAAATGAGCTCACACTTATGTGGGTGCGAGGACATTCTGGCATAGAACAGAATGAAAAGGCTGATTCTTTAGCAAGAGAAGGATCAGCAGAAGAATTCTGTGGACCCGAACCACGTATCGCCATAGGCGACAACATGGTGGCAGGCCTTATTAAGCAATGGACGGACTCGGAACACCGTACAAGGTGGGAAGAAGCTGGTAATTGCAGGCAATCAAAGGCGGCCGTGAAATGGTCAAGTAGTGCGGCAGCAAAAGTCACCCGATACAATCGGAAGACTTTAAGCTGGCTTACTGCACTGGTCACAGGACACGGTCCCTACATGTTCCATCTCAGGAAGATGACTCTGACCTAGGACGATGCGTGTAGGTTATGCCTAGAAGAGCCAGAAACAGCAGCACACATTTTGTGCCAGTGTCCGGCGTTGGCAAGCATAAGATTGACCATTCTGGGACGTCCATTTATTGACGAAGCCGAGATTGGTCAACTGACCTACAAGGACATGCTTGAGGTGACAAAGGGTGCCTATATGAGGAGCATGCTCACTTATGAGTGCTCCGAGCAGTAGCATCCTTCGTCAAATAGGGGACGAAAAGGGACCCACTGTGGTCTGATTCGGCCAATCCCCGACTTATTATATAACCCTCAACTAATTTGTATAATAATATCATAATTTTACTAAGGTGACCTTTACTTTCTAAATCGTAAAAAATTAAGGATTTTAAATTTAATATTGTGAAAAAGCATTATATTTATTCAAAAAAGCTTTTCTGTATGTTTTTTAAATAAATATGAAATATTAAAAAAAAGATTGCCCACTTTTGGTTCCTCCTGACGTTACAAGAGGGCGTCTCCTAAGAGATGATTTTTAGGTCATCCATGGTTTTCCGGAAAAACTGAAAATGATTGAGCAAAATTTTAAAATGGGATCACTATTATTAGAGTTAAAGCGAAAATATAAATAATATGCATAAGCAATAATTAAAAAAAAATCATATTACTCAAATTCTATTTTGTATGATTGGAAAAAAGTTGTGTCTAAGAAAAAAATAAAAAATACAGGCAAAATGCGGCATCTACGTATACATACGGCAATTTTGACTCTGTGTAGATGCTGCGTTTTGTTCTGGATTGTTTCCTAAATTTTGTGTAGTTACGGCAATTTAGGTAAAAATATATAGACATGTGACCAAAAATTCGTGATTTTTATTTTACAATCTTATAGAGGATGGATGACTTATAACAAACCCTCCCCGCCCGTAAGGTCCAGAGAGTAAAAAAAAAATAAAATATAATCATTAGTATAACATTTTTTAATGTGCGCATACTTAATGCGCCTACGTTTCTCTTTAGTAACAGTCTAAACTGCAACAGCACACGCTTAAGATATCGCATAGAGTTCGATACATTCAATTGAGTCTTGTCCATCACCTGCGATTTAAGAATCTATTGCGTTGGAAAGTATTAAATGAAAATGAAAAAAAATGTACCTTTTACAATTGTTTTAATTGTGGTTTTCTAAAATATAAACCATTTGTGTTAAGTGTTATTCTATTGATTATTTTATTGTGCCCAAATGCTTAAAAGATTCCACTTAATTAGCTGCAGAAACCGCCATTAAAAAAGGCCAGAAAGGAGGAAAGTAAATCTTTGTTTTTGAGGAATTTTTTCTTATATCAATTTCATCCTTATTATGGCGACTTCTGTATATTCTTTACTACTTTGATCCAATGTTACAAAATTAAATACGAGTAATTATAAAAAGAAGATGACAACGTCGAGGTCGAAGCGACATTAGAACTACTTTGCTGATGTACCAACCGAGTGCAGCACTGCCAGAATGGTATAGTGGCGAATGTGTGCGGAGTGCATTCTATATTATAATTATTTAATGGTTACAATTTTAGCTAAATCATAATAATATAATATTGTATTTCGTTTGCATTGTAGAAAGCGTTCAAGAATCTTTAGAGCCTGAAAAGTGTCCAGAACTGCCTTTGGAACCGGCAGTTGCAGGAGGTGGTAGTATTGCCAGTAATGTTAAAAGCGGTCGTATAAGTAGTGTTATTAAGAATATTTCACTATTAATGTTAATAATTCTAAGTTTGTGCCTTTTTTTTGTTGATACTTATGTTCCAGAAACAGAAATTTCGTTTTATATATCGGAACTGCCTTCGCTTTCGGCAGTACATAAAGGTGCAAGCAACGATATTTCCAATTTTATTTCATTTCAAGTTTTCAAAATATTTAAAATTCCCCTTCCCCCCCCCTTCACCCTTCCCCCACCTTTTTTTTATTTTCCTGTCAGTGGTTCGCGTAATTTACGATGTAAGCAGTCTTGGTTGAACCGTTGGCATTACTTAGCTTACTCCATATTGATAAACGGAGCTTATTGTAAATTTTGTGTTTTTTTTAGCACTGACGCGGGATCTCAACCTCTTGGGACAACAAAAATTTTTAGAAATAAAATTTTCTAACCTGTTGAATGTTGTCGAAAAGTCAATTAAATATAAAGAATTTTGCTAAGTGATCTGTTAAGGTTTAGAAGTTGGTTACGGATTTGCTTATAAGAAAATGTTAGTCTTCTTATCGTGATAATTTTTCTAGTAGTTAACAAGTGGCTTACAGTTCAACATTGCTTTATACAGAATTTTAACCCGATAGCAGCCCGATAGCCGATAGGTAAATTGTTAGAATACTATAATAAGACGCTTACGAAAATATCATTTCAAAGGAATTTGCATTGTAGGTCACATTTCTAATGGTGTGGTAAATTTTTACAAAATTACTGTTTATACACCTATCCTTGGTGCAACAATTTACAACATGGAAGTACTATTTACAAAGCACAACAGGCTTTTGCCATCGTTCAGCTTGATTTTGATTACATCCGAAAACGAGGAACGATCAAAATTTTTAATTAAACAATATGCAAGAATTTTACCTTGCTCTGGTAACACTACCATAGGAATAAACTAAATCAGAATTCAGCACCGAGTACCGCTTAAATGGTTGTGCATCCTTAAGAATACATAGGGACAGCAAAGTCACAGAGGATGATGTATTGTCCGAATTGTCAAAAAAAAAAGACTTAATAAAAACATATAAAAATAAATAAAAGTAATGTTTATACTAAATTCCCTTGATTCATCGATATCAAAAAATATCTATATATTTTTTTTATGAAAACCCCCCCTTGGGTAAATCCTGGCTACGAGCCTGCCTTGGATTTAAAACTTTTTCAGTTCTGCTGAAGTCGATAAAAATATTCTGATTGAAATCGGAGACGGAATGATGTCGTCACACACATTATAAAATTATCAAGGTAGTAGAGACAGCAGGCTATTTTCTCATAAGCTGCGATCATAGATTTTTTGGTGGTGGCCACAAATACTTTTTTTACTTAAACTAGTTTGTTGTCATTAAATATTTTTTTTAATTTAAAGATTTTCTTAGATGCATTTATCAAAAAGTAGCTACTTAAAATTTAATCATTTACTTGTTTATACTTCATGATAGTGAGATAGGTACATTTAAGGAACATTTTCTCCATTATTGATTTGGAAGCAATACTCAATACAATATTTAGCAATTGGGAGCAAGTTCTTTTAAATAAGTTAATTGCTTTCAAATTTAAAAAAAAAAACAATTAGGCACGATGCTTGTGGGTCACACGATGCACGGTTTTGTATTTATATCCTTCTTCTGTTGGTTGTGGCTGATCGTATGAGTAGTCTTGAGCGCGAATATGTTGTGGAGCAGATTGGACTGGTTGAGATTGTTGTACCGGAGAAATGTAAGATCTGACTGGTGCTGAAGGGGCCGATTGAGGTGCAGGTGGAACATAAGAGCGGACTGGTGTGGAAGGAGCTGGTTGCGGTGCAGGTGGAACATAAGATCGGACTGGTGCGGAAGGAGCTGGTTGCGGTGCAGGTGGAACATAAGAGCGGACTGGTGTGGAAGGAGCTGGTTGTGGTGCAGGTGGAACATAAGATCGTACTGGTGCTGAAGGCGGTGGTTGACGTACAGGTGGAACATAAGACCGGACTGGTGCGGAAGGAGCTGGTTGCGGTGCAGGTGGAACATAAGATCGTACTGGTGCTGAAGGGGGTGGTTGAGGTACAGGTGGAACATAAGAACGAACTGGTGCTAAAGGAGCTGTTTGTTGCGCTGGTGGAACATAAGATCGGACTGGTACCGAAGGGGCTGGTTGCGGTGCAGGTGGAACATAAGTTTGAACTTGTACCCGTTGTTGCGGCGGTGGTACGTACTCCCGTTCAGGTACTTTAGGAGCTGGCTGTTGATAGTTGTAACCCAACTCGGAAACATCAGCGCAGACACAGGTCACCAGCGCGAGAAAAAAAGCACAGATGAATTTCTAAAAAATTCAAGTAAAAATATCTCCATATTATTCTGTTACGATCTTTAGCGAATTGTTAAACTTACCATTTTTGCATGTGCATTAAAGCTTCTTGAAATTTGAATGATGTACTAAAATATTTTTACTGCATATTTATATGCATTTACCTTGGTGCCAAAAAAATATTTTTTAACGGAAGCAACTCGCTGTTAATTAATTTATTTAATTGAAAATTATTAATATTTTTGATAGATGATTCTTTAAATGGCTGACTAGCATTAACTGCTGTTTGGAATTTTTTTGTCAGTTTAACTCTTTAAGTTTTGATCTTTTCGTCACTACATATGTAGTGTGCTATGAGCTTTTTTTAATAACTCATTAATATTAATCAATCTGTCAAAATTTTTTATATAAATTGACAAAAAAAAATGATTTTACCATTATTAACTTCTCTAGCATCTTTTTAGCGTAAGGTGCGACCTCAAAATATCGTTTTTTATGTCTGTACAATGATTTACGAAGCTTTATATTAGTTGTAGAATTTGTAGTAAGATTTAAACAAGACTCTCTCCGTTTTAAATTTGGCATATGTCTTAATCTTACTACAGGTTAATTAAGTCAAAATTTATTTTACTTCATCAATAAACCAGATGCCTTAACAGCCTTCAACTCAACAGTGTTCCATTTCTGTTGTTTTGGTTTCTATTTTTAACATTTAAGCATATAATTAATTCCTCAATTTAATATTGAGTTCAGTGCAATATTATAATTTTTTATTTGAATTCATTTTTTAACATGAATTGCTAATTTGATAAATCATTCATGAATACTACAAAAATCTTAAATTTTGAAATGTGCGTTTTTTTGTCGGTTTTTGACCTGATGAGAATTTTGTGAAATTTGTCATTCCATATTTTGTCGAAGGAATAATAAGAGTCTTTAAAATGGATTCATAAGCAGATGACATTTTCAACTGTAAAATATTGGTATTTTCCCTGTTGTGCCATTTGTAAGGGTCTTATCAAACGATGCATCATATCTACATTACAAATATATTAGAACCGTAATGTACATGCGCTAGTAAGGTCGTTGTAAGCTAGTGAGTAATGCTACTTCCGATTGCCCTTTCTGAAGCAAAGGCAGTTGCGAAGTGTTTGGATTAATTCCATCTGTTTCATCCACTTTTTTCTTGGAAAATTATAAGGCTTTGTCAAAATTGAAATTGGAATTGTCAGAAAAAATGCATTGAAAATTATGAAATATGTGTTTTTTGTTTTATGTAATTAAACATGTAATTTAACATGAATTGCATATTTGCATATTTTATCTGAATACCCGGCTTAACTCGGCAGTTGATATAAATAATTTTCGATTTCATTCGTCGATTTGAAAAATTTTCACAAACTTTAGAAGGAATTTTGTGTGCATCTTTCAAACCGGTAAATTCGGCGAAACGAGCAAAATGTAGCTTCAACATCTGAAAATTATGAGAAAAAGTTAGGGTATATTTTTGTATATTAAAGAAAAATTTTAATTGACGATAGCATCACGAGTTTGCTCCGAATTGCTTCAAATTTTAAGAGAATATTCCTTACTATTTTAGTATAACTCGTACATATATTTAAAAAAAAAAATGTATTTCTGACACCCATACCTCCTTAGGTCTTAAATTATAATCAAGTCATAACTTGGCTTGTCGTTAGGCCAAGAGCAAAGAGCAAACATATAAATTTTAGCTCAACAACAATGAAATATATTCAAATTTAAGACAACATGCAAACTTGACAGCACTTAAGCGATGGTGCACGCATTTTTTTTAAGCAAAATTAACAAAAAACCTGCTAATAGCACAACAGGTACATGTTTTAGTTTATAGGATGGGCAAACAAACAAGTGCATCTTATTTTAACCAATGTCTTAAGTAAATTTACGTAATTTAAATTTAATTTAAAGTTGAGGATGGTTTTAGCAGAACAAAACATAAGTTAGTCACTTTTATCATATATCAATAGATACATCATAGATCAATATTTAACACTTGGTAGTACAGCACCAATAGTAAAAACCTAAAATACTTCTTCCGTTTATAACAGAAAAATCGAAACAGTTCATTCATATAATAAAAAAGGAAATGTAATGGCAATATTTTTATCATTATCATTATAATTTTATCTGTGGTTCGATAAATATCAACAAACTTACTACTTCGTTCATATCGAATATATTTGTCTTGTATTGTATGAATTAAGCTTTAGCACATTTAGAACTTAATTTCATTTCAGAAATTTGAACTATTAAATATATAGTATCTAAAAATGTTAAGCACCAATTTTTAAATATATATATATTTAAATTTAAGTTCAAACAAGAGTGGTATCGTTCCAATATTATTTAATACACAATTTACGGTTGTGAAGTTCTGAAAAATTATGTTAACCTTTATATCACAACGAGGTATAAATACACCATTCTTTTATTTTATATGACGACAAGTCGAATACCCGGAGTTACTCGGGATTTGATATAATTATTGTTTAAACTCATTCATTGATTTGAAAAACATTTCACAAATTTTTAAGGAATGGAAACATCTTTCAAATTGGCAATTTTGGCGGAATGAGCAAAATTGTAGTATTAAAATCTAAAGATTTTGAGAAAAAGTTAGGAAAATCGTATTTTGTGTGTGCTTCCGAAAGTATATTTCGATATTTTATATATTAATCCATAAATTCCACATTTTTGAAAAAATTGCGCTAACCAAAAATAACCAAAGCTAAACCACCTAAAAAATCCCAAAAAACAACCCTAAAAAAGCTAACCAAAAATAAATTTTTGGCAAATATTTACGAACTCGTGTCGTCATGTTGCTGTAGCTTCCAATATGTTTAGGCCAATAAATTTGTGTACAGGAGTTATTATTATGTTATTATTCTTGACGTAAGCTTTATGAAGTGTTTTGAATGCTTCACAATATTAATAATTCACGGGTATTTTCTTAAAGAAATAAAAACATACATAAAAAACTGAACATCATGATTATTTCTAAAGCAGTGATGGGCATTTTCGAATTTCCTATGACCCCTTTTACATTGATCAAGACTTGAAGTCAAGTTTCAGAGCTTGTAGGCAATTCGCCGCACATCGGAAGCGACGGAAGGGGGAAAAAAACTTGAAGCTGTACCGGCAATTTTTTCGTGTTCCTTTTGTGATTTTCGCGTTGTTGGCAGTACTTTTTATTTTATTTTTCGCATATCAATGTGAGTTTGTTAGACTTCAGTTGCAGTAAAATTTGTGTGTGACTTATTTAATGAGGTTTTTGTAGATATTTTTAATAATAATATATTTTTATAGCCAAAAATGTCGTTTAAGTGGAACAAGGAGCTAATAGAAATTTATTAGAATTCAGTTTGCTTGCTACCTATCTCGCTTTATTTTTTAAGAAAACAAGGAAAGAAGACAAGAAATTTAATTCAAGTCTTGCCAATGTGAAAGCTTTCGTCAAGTTCTAAAGAGAACATCAAAAAAACTTGACTTCAAGTCTTGATCAATGTAAAAGGGGTCTATGCACATGTGCATAGACCCCTTTTACATTGGTCAAGACTTGAAAGCAATGAAAGTGAGAACAAAAGGGAACACGAAAAAATTGTACAGAGACATTGGTACCGTCAATTTTTCTCTATTTCGTCGCTTTCAATATGCGGCGAATTGCCTATAAACTCAAAGACTTGAAAGCAAGTCTTGCCCAATGTAAAAGGGGTAATAGGCTGCTTTTCACTGCCGAAGTAATGCTCTCACATCTACACTCTAAGCAACTTCGTGAGACATACGAACAATGAACGAACAAGGGCATTTTGCCGCCCAGTGGGATCATTTCTCTCAGCACAAAGCATGTCACTTGACGTTAAGCATTCATCAGGCAAGACTTCGATGCATATCTTTTTCACGAAACTGTTTTACGTACAAGAAAAAAATAAAAACATCAAAGCAGAGCTGCCGCGCTCTCTCGGGCACACACACAAGTATGAATGTTTATGTGTTAGTTTGCCCATCACTGTTCTAAAGAACAATTCAAGTCTTGCTTAAATTAAAAAATAGGTACAAAGTTTTGTACAACAAAACTTCTTCTCTCGTTGCTCTCGAACGCTTTACTAGTAAAAACTTGTAGCAATTTGTTATAATTTGTAAAAATTTTTTGTTAGTGAACAAACCTAAAGTTTTAAAGATATGTTAATGCTTTTAGTGATAAAATTCTGGTAAATTTTTTAAATTAATTAACCTTAAGAAATTTTGTAAAGTAAGTATAACTTACAATGTAAGTTTTACATATATTATATAGAAAAATGCATGTTGTATGCTGTTCGGTAGAGATTGACAATTTGAATATTAGTCATATTTGCAGATATTTCAATGTTCAAGAGTTTTACGTCATTTTAATGATTCTTAAATTCTTACCCTGTTTTTTACCATTTTTCTTTTCACTTTTTTCCTGAGTATAAGCATTTATTTTGTAAGAGTCCTTTTTTACGAGATAAAAAGCAAATAATCACTGCAAAAAAACACAAATTGAAATATCAAAAGAACTCCAACCTACTACGCAAATGACTCGCACATGTGTTGATACGTACGTCAAATACCATAGAATTCGACATCAGCTATTCTGATATGCGAAAATGATGGTGATATGCGTTTTAACCAGTCGCACTGTGCTACGCCTTATTGTATCTTGTACAACAGCGCCCTCTGGTGTTTAAGATATAGAAATACAGACAGCGCCAAAAGACTCACCGTACCCAAAAATCACTTATAGAAATCATACTAGTCTTTCGATACAGAGCAAAAAAAAAAAATAGCGCCAACATCTTTGCCGTCCTCGAAAATCCCTTTATAAAAATTGTCATCCAAATCGGATAAGCGGTTTTGAAGATTTTCACAATTTCTGAGACATGTACTACATCGCCCACTGGTGCTCGAGTTATAGGTTAGTCACCGTACCTGAGACGTACCTGAGATACAAATTGTCTTGAAAATCGGATGAGCGGTTTCGGAGACAAACTTAAAAAAATAATTTCCGGAACCCGATCACAGCGTCACCTAAAATCAATAAGTGCCAGTCATTAAACGAAATTCATTGACTTCAATGAAACTCACTAATTGACTCAAAAAACAATTTCATTGACTAAACGAACAAATTCTTTAATTTTTTCTTAACGTACAGTTCACAGCTTGTGAAAATCTGCATTCTTTCAAATTTATCTATCAATTTTACTGTCCAATGTTAAAAAACACATTCATTGACTTAAGAATGCAATTTCTTAAAACGTGTGATCTCGTTCTTACTTTCAAAGAATTCATTCTTTACATTAATATACAATACCTTTATTTTAATGTACCATACATTGATTTTAATGAGTTCGTACTTACATGAAAAAAACACTATGATTTCGTATTGGTTTTGCCGTATGTTGGGTTAAGTAGCTTCTAATAAATTTTCAAAATTGTCTTAAGTTTTATTTTTGCTCCGAAAAATATCTTAAAAAAAAATTTCCCCAAAAATACTTGACCAGAAACACACCTTAAATGTTATTGTTTGTTATTTTAACTCAAACTATCAGTTCTTTAGGGCAATGAAGCTTTATTCAATGTATAAGTTCTTTAAATTTCAGAACTTTTCTTTAATTCAACTTTCAATTCTTTGGTACAATAAATTTTATTCTTTAGGTCAAAATATATGTTCCTTGAGTTTATAAACTCTTCACATTGGTTCAATGAATAAGTTCTTTAAAAGTAAGAACTACATCCTTTATTTATGAAAACGTTTCCTTGGCTGTAAGAAAGTTTTTATATAAATCAATAAATATTTTCATTGAATTGATAAACAATTCATTGGCGTAGGAACTTGTTCTTAAATTAAGAACATAGATTCATTGATCCAATGAACGCATACATAAAACCAACTTTATTTAATTATTTGTTGAAGCAAAGAACTGTTTTTTTTGGTTTTTATATATCTTTTGGTTCGGTGCATAAAAAGTTTTGCTTTCATTGGCTTTATGATGCTTGGATTTTAATACCATTATCCAATCTAAATTCCAAAAAATTGTACTTATTGCTTCGTCTAAGTACGAGATATGTTCTCAGCCTACAAAAGGGTTGTTATGACTTTTTTAATGGAAATTTTAATTGAATTTTTTTATTTGGTAAACTTCTCCGTCCTACTTTACATTTCTAGAGCAATATCAGACTGTTTATATGACAATTTTTTTTTAGCATGTCCAGTGCATCAAAATTCATTCATGAACATTTTCGGAAAGACACGTTGAGAAACTTCAGAAATAAAGCATTTTTAAATCATTCATCACTACAGTACTTATCAAAAACGAAACTGTATTAATTCGTTAACGAGTTTCCAGGAGAAGCAACCTTGTATTAAATCTTTGAAAATATCCTCGTTTCTCGAACTTGTCAGCAAACTCACCTGGTTTTAATTCAATTGATATTCATCTCCGATATTCTAAAACCGCAAGCCGGCAATTAAAATTAATTGACAATCTCAATTCTTTAATAGTGCTAGAATGATAGCAACAAATATTTATTTAAAGCTCTCATTGAGATGATATAACCAGAATATTATAATATGTATAATATTGATATTATATATAATGTAAATTGTATATGCAATCCAAAAGAAGTTTAAAAACTTGTTTAATAAAAAGCTCCAATAAAAATTAATTTTATCCAATTTATTTGTGTTTTTTGAAGAATTATATAGCTATGAAATGAAAAGAAAATCAAACAAATTATCACTTGTATGATCACTTGTATTGGTACTTCTATAAAAGCAAAAGTGAAAGTGGGAACAGTAATAATATTTACAAAAAGCTTGTTTCATTTTAAACGGTCATTTAAATTTAAATTTAATTCTCTTATTTATTTTTCTCTATATACTCCCATATACTTTAACATTAAATATTCTGGAACGAGTTTTTTGAAGGTTATGAAGAGTTTTTATGAAACGTAATTTAGTAAAGGCTTCAATTCTTTTCTATTAATGAATAACTCTTTTGGTTGAAGATGTGTGCGTGGATTCAGCTTATTATTTATTCATAAATTCATGGAATAATTTAATTTGTAAAATTTCACACTATTTATATAGTTTAACGGAAGATGATAAACTTCATCCGAATTGATTTAAGATACAATAGGCCCGAACGAAAAATAAAAAAATACCAATGAATGTCAAACCTGTTCATGGATGGTGGACCGTTTATGATGCAAAGATGGAACCAATAAATTTTGTTACAAAGAATCTCACAAGGAAAACATCAAATGACTTCTTTTTTAAACGTTTAAGCAAAAACTCGGATGCTTGACTCGCTTTGCTTCACATAGCCTCTTCCTTTTAACAATGTACCAACAAAACAAGCCTATAAAAATTATGTTAAACAAATTAATTAGATTTGCGTTAAGCCATAATACAGTATTTATGGGTTACACTAAATAACTTTAGTATACATTTTCAAATATACAAACTTTTATCAACGAATTCTGATACAAGAGGCGAAACAAATACAAACAACACTTGTATCAACTTTTTAAAACTTTAAGCTTGAGTAATTTTTAACATGGATCAATTTACACTTACGAAAGTGTTATGGCACAGTTTGTAAGCAGTAAAAAATGTTATAGACATGTTATAGACAACATTTTTTGCTTTGCTAATTACTTTCTTAAAATGAATAAAAGTTTTTGTAAAATCTTATTGACACGGTAATTTTTCGAGCGTGTTTTCTTGGTCAGCTTGGTCTCTAAAAATCGCCAAAATCAAGGTTAAAAAAAAGATTAATCACCAGAATGTTAGCTTCTCAAGAACATCCAATCTGACTAAAAAAAGAATTCTACAAACTGAGACTCTGGTTGGACATACCTCCTTAGACAGGTAAAAGATATATCGAAATAAAAAAAGACGAAGATTTAAAAAAGAACTTAATAAAATGGGACTCCTTGGCCCATTTTTGGGCAGTAATTAAAAAAAAGAAAAAACAAATAATCAGCTTCTAACTCAGAGTCCTGAGTTTATTTAAGGCTTTTATTACAAAAAAAAATATTTATTTAAACTTGACTGTTCATTGAAAAAAAAAACGTTAAAAAAATCAAAAAAGTTATTTGATTCAATGAATCATGATATATATAGGTATTTTTCATGATATATTCTTATTCATAATGTTCATTCATTTTACTAAACAATTATAATTTATTTTTTAATTAGTACTTAACTAATATGTTTAGTGAATTTTTAGTGTTAAATACACATATTTTAAATTTTTCCTCAAAAATGTTCTATAGAGAAATGTTCTATAATGTCATATAGAGCCGAGTGTAGTTATTTCTGTTTGCTTGTTTGTTTGCATTGCTTTGTTCTTAACCATATGTACGTTTTGCTGTTATTAAAGATTTTAGAACAATCAAATTATCTATAGATAAATAATGTTATAACTTCAAAAGTATTTATGACAGAATTATGAAATTTAAAACGCCGATAGAATATATTCTCATAAGAATATGTGTAAAATATTATTTACTTTTGCTTAATAGCTTGCCCGTCATAGAGAAAAGTAGATTTTCACCATAAAATCGGCATAGATATGGCTCATGCTAATAAATACTTAAAAATTTTATCTAACTTGTTAAATTTACGATATCTAATATTCTTACAAAAAATAAACTCAATACTATTTCATTAACACAATTTTTCTTAATGTGTACTAAAAGACCTTAGCATTTTATATAAATTTGTGTATTTTTGAAGCAAGTGTAACATGAAGATTTATTTCGTTTTCGCAACTACTCGCCAGATATTTTTTCATAAACGTTTAGCACAAATACTTAAATTTCTTGCAGTTATAATCATCGCGTTTGATATCGTTGTAAACATTATTTTTTTTCTTACTGAAAATCGCATTTTAAAAATGTGATGTGTTATTAAATGAAAATAAAAAATAGTTTTTTCCTTCAATTTCTACAATTTTTTCTTTTAAGATTTAGAATTAAATAAACATTAAATTAGATATTTTAATAAAAAAAAAGAAAAATTATTGCAAAACCTTTGTTAGGTCCTGCGTTATCTTTGTTGGAAGTAGGCATACAAAAAGTGCATTAAATTAATTTTTTTATTGATTGCTTAAAGTTCCAAATTTGACGAATTTTATAAAAATATACAAGCACTATTTTGGAATTTAGTAATCCTTTTTAATTACATTAATATATTTCTGCCCGTTAAAATACTACTTTTTATCAAATTCAGATTTTAATTTTTGGGACTTTTGGCACGCTAGAATTGAAAATACCGCACTATGCGACGGATTGAAAGCATTAACGATAAACTGTAATTATTTTTTGTCATTATTGCAGTGCTTTTGCAACAAACTGCTCTGAAAAATATTTAGCCTGAAAGTATGCACATACATAAAAGACAAGGACATCACTTTTAAGTATTAAATGAATTTTCTGTGCATTCTTTCAGGCTGATCGCAAAAAAATAATTACAGTTTGAGCGATATCGGGTGCAAAGCAGCGTGCTTGCATTTTATATATTAGAATATGCAAAAAAAAAAAAGATTATTACGATTTAAAGTCACTACAATATAAAATAGCATTGTTGAATTTTGCAATGCATAACATATACGCAGAGTCTTAAATATTTTCACATGCACCTCAAAATCACTTACTTTTTTTGTCGTGTACGAATCGCCATTATAAAGGCGAAGATTATGAAACTCAACGCTCGACCGTGCCTGATTTTTCCTATATATACTTGTAGTACTCCTCTAGGACTCCACAACAACCAAAATATAAGCTACATTCTTTGTTTTCACGTATTAATGTCGCGTACGTAAGCAAAGAAATGCCCATATTCAAGTTAATGAATTGCTCATCTCATCATAATGAATCATAATGTAAATTACCTTACTCTGATTCAAGTAAGGTAATTTACATTAAAATCAGTTTTTTCCCATTGAAATCAATACATTGCGCACTAATATAAACAATAATTTCTTTTTAGCTAAGAACAAGTTATTATGTTTGCAATGAATGTGGTCTTTAATATTTGATGATAGTTTTGAAGCAACACTAAACATGAGAGAATAATTTCAATACACGCTTAATTTCAATTCAATTTCATTTTATTAAGCAGAATACGTTAGCATATAAGAATAATATTTCTTTTGCATGCTGCACAAAAAAAGTTGAATAACAATAAAATTATTAAGAGATATTACAACATTAAATTATTAACTTATAAAACTGAGATGACTTATTATTTAAGAAAGAATTAAGGTTAAAATAATATACAACAATTGTATGGAAAAATAAATTCATTGCAACTTAGAGATAATAATACAAAAGGTAAAAGCAATCTCACAAAATCATACCATAAGTTAACAATGTGCACATAATAAAGAAAAGAAGTAGTAGAAATCGAGAAAAGAAGAGAACTATGAGAAATATTCGAAGATTAAACGCTTAAAGGCTCTTTGGGTGGAAGTGACCTTTATGTTATTTGGCAAAGAGTTCCACAGTCTAATAGCACTGACAAAAAATAGCCTGCTAGAGTTTTTATAGTAGTAGCTCGTTCATACTTCTATGCGATCTACAGAACTGAAGTTTTTCATACATTTAGTGAGGACAACGTGAGTAGATTACTTTGTGTAAAAATATGCAAATTCTTGCTTCAAGATAACGAAATTGGCATCGTTCAAGTAGCTTAGTGCGAAAGAACGATACATGGTCGTATTTCATCAAGGCATATACATAACGGGAAGCGTTATTCAGAGCAACTAGCAATTTGTGGGATGATCGCGAATCAAGATTACAATAAACGACTTCTGAATAAGTGGTAATTGGCATCAACAGTTGTAAGACAAGTTTACGTCTCGTTTCAATGGGAACAAACGCTGCAGTCATTCTCAGATTTCTTAGAACATAGAAGATTTTGCTGACGCAGAAATTGATGTGGTCCTCACAGGACAGGGAACTATTTATTTGGAACCTAAGTTTGGATGCCTTACTAACAACTTTTAAGTCGACGCCGTTGAGTAGAATTGGCGGAAAGTGCAGCTTTGTGAAGGGTGTTTTAGAGATTCGTAAAACGTAAGATTTAATGGGGTTTAGTTTAAGTTTATTTTCTCTAGCCCAATCTGCTATAATATCTAAACCTTCATTAATTCAAGCACACAGATCTTCAATGAGCCCAATAAATTCTTACAAACATTAAAAACAAATGAAACTAAAAGAATTTGTGCTCTGAGAATTTGTTCTTTGAATCAATGAATGGTTCATTGAAATCAACGCATTTCGTTTGATAAATTGAGGTTATTGATATTCGTAAAATAAATGAAATTCATTGATTTTCGTTAAATTTATGGAATTCATTGATTTTAGGAGTAATATCTTGTTCAGTGTCCTCAAGTTGCAAAAACATAGTTTCGGGGAAAACGCATCAAAAGTTTTGTTTTGGTCACAAATCGTTATAGATATGGTAATATTTATATGCATAACTTTGATATTTCTTCGAATTTTGATGAGATTATATTATTGAGTAAATTTAGATCACAAAAATTAAGTTTAAAAAAAGTTTTCTTATCAAACCTTAATTTAGCAATTTACTTAAGTATAGACTAATATATCTTCTAAATGTAAGCTTTTGACATGCGAACATATGTTCGCAGACCTATATTCAAATATTATGAGCAATATTTTTAGTATAGTATTAATGTTTTAACCCTTTAGGGCATTTTTTTTTTTGGTGCTTTTTGACTTTTTTCATATGGGTTAAACAATTCAATAAGAAGTATTCGTAGAGCAGTAGTGTCCATTCGAATTTGTACTAAGGGCTACTTTGAAACCACGAACAAGCTTCGCGGTCTCCGATCCTTAAAAAAAAATATTTTTTTTTATTTAACACACCCAAATCTGAAAAAGATTCTAAATTTGACATTACTTACGTCAGAAAAGCTTTTTGTTTGCTAGTTGGGTCTAAAGAAAGCTTTAAAATTTGACACTTTTAATGTAGATTAATTAATTTTTTCAAATATTTATAGCATGTTCAGACCGACTTAATTAAACATGTTAAACAAAAAAGAGTTTTTCATTTAAAATTTTGTTCATACCACCTGAACTAGTTTTCAATTGACAGCGTCATTTGTTTAATTTACAACTGTAGTAAACGTGACCAATTCTTTTTTGGCCACGAATGTCATCAATAAATTCTCCCCATATTTGCAAAATTGCTTGATCATGTGGGAGAGACAACGTGAACTTCTTGCTTGCCATTTTATTTTATGTACATTTTTTTGATTGAAAATTTCATATAATTCATTTCAAATTTATGTCAAATTTAAAACTTCTTTCAGATTAAGGTCTGTTTAATAAACAAACAAAAGCTTTTCTGACATTTTCTGGCGTTAGAACATAAGCCAACGTGTTTCGAACGCGTTTAATAATTTAACTCTTTTCGTTTCCAACAACAATTGTACAGATTTTACTTCATCAAGACTTAATTTGAGAACTTGTTTTTCAATTAAACTTCATTAACTCGATTCAACATAATTAAGGACCCGGTTTGAACATGACATTAAAATTTAAAGCAAAATAAAAAGTCGTAAGCAATGATAAATAGAAAAGCAAGATGTTTTGGTCTCTTCCATATCAGTATACAATTGTGCAAGTATCTGAAGAATTCATTGACGGCATGAGTGGCACAAAAAAGAATGGAAGCATCTAAAAGGAATAGCCCTGCAGCTATAAAGCTGCTGTTGCTGTCACTTTGAAACTAGTTCAGGCAGTGTGAACAACCGTGTTATATGAAAAGCTATTTTTTGTTTAATATGTTAAGCTGAGTCGATTTGAACATGTTATAAGCTTGCTTGTACAAATCGATGATTTTAAGTATTATTCTGTGCATCATTTTGCTTGCGGGCGCATAAAAATACGGTCGCGAGCTACCAGGCGCCCGCGCACTACCGGTTGGGCAACACTACCATAGAGGGTTAAGCAATATATCTCTTTAGCAGCGGTGTCGTGGCAGTGAACTGGATTACAAATTAAAAAAAAAAAAGTAAAAATAATTAGAACATCGATGGCAACGAAAAAAATTAAAAAAAAAACAACTCGCACAACCTCCTTATGTGTGCGCTACGAGAAAATAACAACAAAATTCAGACAGCAGCTGCAATGCATGCACATTTTTTTTCTTGCTGCCACGCCGACGAAGTCAATTCTTCGAATTTCAGCACACACGGAAATATTAAAGTTGTAGTAAGTGAGCTAAAAGAGCTAATTGAGTTATGGGATTTACAACGCTGCTCTATAGCAGTCATGCTCATCTAGTAGCTCATCTTGCTCGCGTTACCCTCCATACAAATTTTTATCTATCATGAGCTTTGTCTTCGCGCTTATGTGAAAGCAAAACCACGTATAAAAAGCAACAACACAATCTAAAAAAAAAAAAAAAAAAATTCAAATAACAGCACCACAAGCCGCTGTTGACAATCATCTCATTTTGAACGCGTAAACAACAGCAACAAATGCATGCACATGATCCCGTTGCTTGTGTGTTAACGCACGCAGGATTTGTTTTTATTTTTGTTTTTTTTTTTCCATTGCCAAAAGTTGCGATGCGCAATATTTTGTGTTTGATTTTGTTTCTCAAAAATCATTTGCTCTTTTGTAAAATTTCGTGAGCTCCACTGCTCTATAGCATACTTCTATGGAGAAATATAGTCAATTTTTAATTACTTTACTTCTATGGAGAAATATAGTCAATTTTTAATTACTTTATATTTAAAGTACATCATCTGAAAAACTTATCATTATGCACGATTTCAAAAAAATTTTATTGCATACTTTTAGAGACCTTTTACAAAACCCTGTCCTCTATGACTGCTTTTAAAATTTGTTTAACTTTTATTTTGAAGAGGTTCAAAAAAGACCCATTAAAAAGGCGTTAGTGGGTTAAAATATTTAACAAATCAAAGGCATGCATTTTGAAGTGTTCTTACTCTTGTTTTAAGTAAATTGCTTAATTTAGTATTAACATACAACCCATTTTATATATTACGTAACGCAGACATAGACTGTTCTTTTAGAAATAAATTGGAAATTGTCGTGCATTGTAATCGATATATATTTTATAATGGAATTACTATGTTGAAATATGTTATTTTACCAATATATTCATATACATCTTTTAATTTGCAACGAATACAAAATTAATTCACCAACGCATTGAGTGAAAATTTAAATGAAACTGAATTCAGTACCGGTTGCCTTTACTCTGTAAACATTAAATAATGCATAATAAAAAGCATATTAAGCTGGCCTTAAGAAATGTGGTTTGGTTCTTAAAAAAAAGAGAATGAACTAAAACCATTATATAAGTAGCTAGCTGTATACATAAAAAACAATTCCGGTTTCACTTTATACTTAAAGTAAGTTGCAATCTTAGCCATTGGATTCAACTCGAATGTTTCATAGCAACTTGAAACTATTTTTTAGTTTTTATTTTTTAATTCTCAATTACCATAAATATAATAATAATTATCATAATTTAGTTTAATTATAGCTATAATGAATAATAATTGAGTCATGATAATATATTAAATATATTTTTCTTTTTTTAATTCTTTAATTTCTTTTTTTTTATTTTTTATTATAAGTCTTATAAAAATCTTTGTATTAGCTTAAAAATATCCTGCTTATCTTTATTTTATAACATTATAGGCTTAAGACGATACTATGATTATAAGGATTTAATGCTTCTTTTTTAGATCTGGAGGAAGATATGAGTTTTCTGCCCCATGAGCTGAGCCCGGTAGAATCTTAGTTATCACTGGTTCTTCAACTTCTTTTGGTTTGATATTGGAGTTAACGGATGTTTTGATAGTTTTTTGGACAATATCTATGAGTTTCGGAAGATGCCAAAGAGAAGGTGGCGACGTCAGTGCTGCTGGATGAGTAGAGGCTTGCGACACTTGAACTGTTTTCGATGGAACAGAGATGGAACTTTTCGTTGGTAAAGTGGTACTTATTTGTACAGGAAGACGCACTTCAGACGATTTTGTCTTTACTGTTGAAAAATTATCAATTCTTTGCCTCACTTGAACTGGTTGCGCTAGAATATTCACGGTACTTTCGATAGTTTTCAGTTTTGGTGCAGAGATATTTATTTCTTTAGGAAGACGCATTTCAGATGACTTTGTTTTTAAAGTGGAAGCAGTATTGGTATTTTTCGATACTTGAACTGATGTCGTTAGAATAGGGCTATTCACAGTTTTCACTACTGATGTTAGTGAAGAAATATCAGGGTTTTGTGAAATTGTAACTAATGCTGGTGTATTAGAGGTATTCTCTATTTTCACTTGAGACGAATTTGTCTTCAATGTTGAAGTAGTATCGGTATTTCGAGATATTTGAACTTCTGATGACTTTGACTTCAATGGTGAAGAAGTGTCAATCCTTTGCGATACTTTAACTGGTGCTGATGGAATATTCACTGTATTTGCACTGTAAATTTTTTCTAAAAGATGTACTTCAGGCAACTTTGCTTGTGATGATGAAGAAATTCCTGTATTTTGTGACAATTTAGCTGTTTCTGTTGTAGCTTTCACGGTTTTTTCTATAGTTTTCAAAGGTGTGGAAATAATACTTGATTCCGAAAGATGCACTTCAGACGACTTTGAAGAAATTCCTGTAATTTGCGCCGCTTTTAATGGTTGCACTGAAGTATTCACTGTGTTTTTGATAGTTTTCGTTGGTATGGAATCATAGTTGTGGACTATATCTGAAAAATTTAATTTAGTCGCCTTTGTGTTTGGTGTTGAATAAATGACAGTTCTTTGGGACACTTGCTCTGGTTTCGATGCAATATTTACTGTTTTTTGTATAGTTTTTTCTATAGTTTTTGTTGATGTGGAGGTATTAATTATTCCCGGAAGATGTACTTCCGACGACTTTGACTTCAGTGCTGAAGAATTATCAATGTACTGTGACACTTTCACTGTTGCCGGTGGATTATATGTTTTGACTATTTCTTGTGTAGCTTTTGGAGGCTTGTCAATTAATTCCGGAAGATGCTTATGAGCAGCACTTGTCTTCGTTTTTGGAGGAAGATAGGCATTTGTTGACTGTAGAGATGATTTGGATGGAATACTGGTGCTCACGGTTTTTTGGATAATTTTTTGAACAGTGCCTTGAATAGTTTTTTGTGTACTTTTTGCTAGTACTGAGCTAATTGATTTCGGAAGCTGCACCTCAGTCGACTTTATTTTCAATACTGAAGAAATAACGTTGTTTTGCGACACTTCAACTGGTTGCGATGAAATATGGGTATTCAAAACCGATACTGGCAGAGTGACATATGTTGATTGAGATTTAGTTGCTGGAAGAATATAAGTGTCCTGCAGCTCATTATTATTTATAGCGGGAACCACATAATTGTTGCCCAAATGTGCAGCATCAGTACAAGTTACTATCACTAATGCGACAACAATCACCAAAGACTTCTATAATAAAAAAAAAAAATATATTGTATTTTTATATACATTTTGACCAAATTAATACAAATATGCGTCATTTACTTACCATATCTTGTTGCGGCTGTTGTTACTTCAGACAGGTATGAATCTAGAATGACATCTTTTGAGTAGAGATTTTTGAATATATATTAATTGACTTGATATTTGTATAAATCTCATGAATATCTAGTCTATAAACACATTAAATATGCAGTTCTTGTTTTTCGAAACTATAATTATTTAACACATTATTGTTCTAATTTGTATTTAATAGAGCGTGTTTTATCCGAAAAATATCTGGTTTTTGCTTTTAGCTCACTATGTTAAAGAGTCAATCAATTTGTTGCTATGAAAGCACACGGGAAAAAAAGACCCATAGAAAATACTATACAAACTTTGCAAATTAATAAAATACCAATTAGAAATAACTGTATGTATGTAATAGTAATTCAATAATTTCTCCTAACTTTGAGGAAAATCTTATGGGACCACAGTCAGATATGTATTTTAAACTTCGAAAAGTACAAAGATGAACTGTAGAAAATTCTGAAAAAAAAAAAAAACGAAATGGCCATTTCAGCCCTTGAAAGGACTTTGACCGAGCTTCTTATGATCAATTGTGTTGTGTGTGATGTGAAATGTTTGCACACAAATGATCGAGAACTGGACCTACATGTTTTACGCCGACTCCGAACGGCTTATGTTCTCTAGAAGCTTTTCATGGCAGTTTGTACTCTCTGAGGTTTGCCATTGTCTGCAGAGAGGTGACGGTCGAACAGAAAAATTAATTCAATTGATAAAACTTTCTGTGTCGGATGGAGGATTCGAACCTGGGTTCTCTGGCGTAAGAGTCACACACTCTACCCACGGCCACCGCCAGAAAATTCTGAAACAAAGAGTAAAAAGTGGACATAGTAAAAAAATACGAGGAAGTGTACCAAATTACAACTATAGTGTACAAAGTGGAGACCGTGACAGAACGGTTAAGTGTGTGGCATGCATGCATAGAGAACATTTTTATTTAATAGAAGCAATTTTTCTGACTGGCCATCAGCCCTCTGCATACCCTCAGAGACCAAAAAATGCAATATAAAGCTTCTGAACAGGAGTCGTTCGAAATCGACATAAGACTTTTAGGTCCAGTTCTCATTTTTTTCGATATTGGAAAAATCTATGGTTTCATCTAGAAATGAAAAGATTAAAACAAAAAAGTGTTTTTTTTTTCTTATGGTTAAGTTTTTCCGTGCACTAAACCACCAAGCATGTCAAATTTAATTTTAAACTGATTTTTTAGTAACACAAAATAATCAATACAACTACGTTTAGACGCAGCTAATGTCAGCTTATATAATACCTGTACATTTTTTATTTACAAATACATGGAAAAATATTCTGATGTTTATATTTGCCTAAACATCAAACTATTCCCCGACAGTAATTTAGCCATATTACTGAACAAAACTTATTTACTTAGTTTTCTGAAACCATAAAAGTTGTTTTTTTCGTGTTGTTTTTATTAGAATTATTGTTTTGCTTTTAGTCAGGCTTATGCTAATCATAAAAATTATTAAAATTCTAATTCAAATATTAAGAGGAAATGTCTATTTTCATCGTTGTGCTTATATAAATACTTTTTCGTCAAGATTTAGCAAAAAGTGTCTTAAACTTGTTTGAATTGATTTCATTTTTTTTTCTTTAAGAAGCATATCGTTGTTATTGCACAATAATTCTTTAAGAACAGTTACTGTTGTCCAAAAATCTGTCCGAAAGGTTCATGCCTGTGCTAGACATCTTTTGGTAAAAGTGGAAAGAATATTTTTTTTTTTATTCAAGTCAAACACGTTTAAAATTATATGCAAACATCATATTGGATTAAAAAAAAAAAAAACTGCTCGTACAAGAATATCTTTTTCTCAATGTGATAAAAATTAAGTCAGGAAATTTCAACTCTACAACGATGACAAAGGCATAATTTAAATATGTTAAACGATTGATATGTTTAATAGAGTTCTGTGTTAATCTAACAACCGAGACAAAATACTTTGAATGAAACAAGTATATTGAAGGCAGTGTCAACAACAAGATTCTGTGGATGAAATTTTAAATATATTGCTTGAGAAGGAAAAAGTATCATTGCCTGTTCATTTTTCAAATAAAGTTTATCAGAAAGTGAGACTTGATTCCAATCTATGTAATATATCAATAATAATGTTTTGCATTTGATTAAATCAAATTAAATCAAATCTACATAAAAAAACAGCTGGTATGCTCGGTTATAATTTGTGGTAGCATTTACTGACATACTCTTTTTTGAAATTAAAGCATTTTAAGTTTTGAAATTAGAGCCGATAAAAATATGATAAACATAATCAGCCTTACTAAAAAACTGATATAAAATTTTAGCGTCAGCTTTTTAATTTAGTAGCAGCTGTAGCGTCTGCGAAGCTTTTGGTAAAAATCTTTTTAGAGCTGACACTAATTAGAGCCAGCACTAAATTATTTTTTTGGTAAGGCAGAATATGTTATGATGATATTATGACCACCTTCGTTATCCAATCCTGACCATAACTATTTTGTTAGATCTTTGCAGAAAAGTATGTATTTAATTCTAAATCCTACTATTTAGAATTTACTATTTACAATTAGTTAGAATTATATGTAGTAAAATATCACAGCACAAAACTTATTTCAAACTATTAAAAATTTTACGCTAGAAATACGTGAAAAATTTTAGGTATTCTTAAAACTATTTCCCTCACGCTCTTCTGAGTCGAGTGCATTTAAAAAAAATGTCCACCGTTTGAAAAATGCGGAAAATAATTCTAGGACGTAATTTTGTACTCCTATTGTGATTTTTTTTTTTATTGTTGTTAATGAATTTTTTAATATCAACAAAAAAAATATTTTTAAAGAAACTTAACTATAGTTAATTTGAATAGAATAGAGTTTATTGAATAGAGTCACAAGAGCATTGATACTGCTCCATGTAATTTTCAAAACAAACTAAAAATTAGCTCAATAGCATAAATGTGAGAGCAATCTAACCAGAAACCAGCTGGAATAGCGCATGGTATAATGATTTACAAGGTAGGAGTGACAGTTCTTTTGGCGATTTGGAGTAGTCAAAAACACATTGAAAAGAGAAAACGAAAAAGCTGCAAAAAAGATGAAAAGTTAAACTTTGCATTGGTTTGACAACTCCCGATCGCCGCTCGTGAGAAAAAAGGTAGTTGTCAAGGCTACCTTGTAAATTATTGTATCATGGAATAGCGTAAAACATTGATAAGAATCTTTTAAGATAAGCTTTTTTAAGATAACTAGCTGAAAACAGAGAAAAACAAGAGCATTTAACACAAAAAAACTCCATTAAATTTGGTTTGATTGAGAAAAACAGTATATGAATTAAATTTTAAAACACTTAATATAGTGATCTTTCAATCCGTTTATAGATCAACCAGACAACCAGACAAGAATTGTTGAGAATTTTACTTACATGCAAGATATCATCTTGCAGGCAAGTAGCAAAGGACAATTTTCGATGCTAAAAATCCCCTCCAAAACAATTTTGAAAACATTTTATTTTTTTTTTTAAGCTTTATTTTATTTTAGACAAAAAATTTTTTTACATTACTAAAGTATAACTACTCAAAATTTATCCCTGACATTTTGGTCCAAAAATATTCGTCGATAAGGTAGAAAAGTGCAATGCCGCGAAAAACCTTAATTTTGCGGTAAGCAAGATATATGGAGACTGGTTCATCTGAAAAAAAGAAGTCTGCGTGTCAGCTCTGACGCACCATAACTGTCGAAGCGAAATATCGACTATTGAGCGGAGAGTCACTAAACGAAATACAGTAAACGTAACGCTTGAGTTTTTGTTCAACGCTTTATTTTACTCAATATATAATTTTCATGTCGCTGGCTATATATGAAATCGATTCTAAAGGAGTAAACTCCAAAAATAAACTGACTACAGTTAGTATCGATTTATGACTATTTTGAGTAGACAATAATTTTTTTGCGATAAATAAATTGAAAGATGCTTGCTTTTGGCTTTGTTCATATATTCTTAATTTTGCCACAAAAAGGTTTGGTATGGCACGCGGTTCAATGCGAGCTCAGAACAGGCAATTTTGATTACTGGCAGTTTGACAATTTTTTCTTAAAATATTTGTAAATAAAAATATAATAAAAAAAGAAAATATCACGGCTTGTCATCTATGTTGTAAAGATCAATTCTGAGTGGATGTACTACTCACATCATCAAATTAAAATAATAAAGCTTCTTTTTAACCAACTGGAAAACGAAAGTTACAATCTCTTATCTGCGATCTTATTCTGCAATCGAGTTCTGTAATTGAATATTGAACTATTCAGATAAGTGTGCAAGGTTATTCTTAAAATGAGCAAGGTAAGTAATATAAATGTAATAATTAATAGAAAAGAAGTTTTATTAATACAGATCAACATGGTATAAAAATAAGTTTTTAGTAATTACTTTTGATTGGAAAGGATTATTGGGACAAATTTTTAAAATACAAAATAAATTTCATCAGAAAAATCAAATAGAATCCATTGTTTTTTAATGACAGGAACAGTTAATTACATTTTATGTAAGACTGAAACAATTTTTGCTAGTAAATATTACGCCATGTGAAAGGGAGTTAAAAAAGCAATTTTCAGTTAAAGTTATTTTTACATCAAAAACAACTTTTACGTAACTTTTTGGGAAAACATTCAATATCTTGGATCTTTTTTGAAAAAAAGATTGAAAATATACTATAAATGCACAACGGTATTGCTGATATAGTTTTATTGAACTTTTTAACAAAAAAAATTCCTTGATTTATATTAAAATGCTGCGGAGATATTTGCAACAATTGTCATCTTTAAATTACTGATGATTTTTTCCTCATTCATAAGAAATACACAGTTTGAATGGAAGCCTTGTTGAATATAAACTTTTCAGATCAAATATCTACATACACGGAAAGTTAGAGAAAAAACAAAATTTTTGATACCCATAATGTGGCTTTATCTATAACAAAATTTTTATTTTTAGGAATATAAGAAGCTTTTAAGGATAAATTAAAAAAATAAAAAAAAGGTAATGTGTTTTTATAACTAATAATTTTTCAATTATTAAGAATAACATCTTTGAGCTCAAGATCTATGTTGCTTTCTGAAGACATTTTCAGCTCGAAAAATATAATTCTTAATAATTGATAAATAATTGGAGTCATAAAAACACAACAACATAAAACTTATGAAAAAAGGTCGTAAATCATTTACAAAAATAATTTCTCTGCAAAGCCCGACCGTTGAAAATGTTATTATTTGTGTGCTTACACACACAATAAATTAAAAATCTGAGTTTAAAAAAAAAATAAACGCCGTCAAATATCAGCAAACTGCTGAAGACTCTGTTCTCTTGAAAATAGAAGAACAACAACTATAGTACAGTTATTTGGGGTAAAAAAAAACGATGTTACCTGGAAAGTTTTCCGGGAGTTTTGAAAATGGGTAATTTTACAAATTTCGATGTGCACTTTCCGAATTTCAACTTTGCCACCTCGTATTTTTACCGCTCGCGCCACCATATTGGCCAAATAGCGCCTAAAAGCAGCTTTTTGTCAATATCTTATTTCCGACACATTTCACGATAAAAACATACATGTCAAATGAAACTAGAGAAATTCCCTACAATTCATGTTATAACCTTTTTTTTTTTTTTTGTAAAATCATTAATTTTGTCGTACGAGCGTCGCAAAGTGAATTTTAATGTTCTAAGTATATACAATATTGTATTAGACTGCGTCAGACTTGAATTAAAAATGGCTAAATATTTGGGATCCTGCGGTCCCCCCGAAATTGTTAGCGTTGGTTGCGAATGCAATAATTTGAGTTATTCAAAATTCAAAAATTGTCGAAACCGGCCCGGTTCTGCTCTAAATCCGGGTTTTTTATATGATATTTTTTTAAAAAAGATTGTGCATTTACAATAAGCGGGGAAAAACACAAGCCATCTATTCTGATGTTTAATTTGGTGAAAAATCTTATTCTGGATTTTGAATTACCGAATTATTTAGTCCGGTGCCACCAAACTCAGTGAAAACTGAAATTTTCGATTAATTTCATACTAATTTTTGTTTTTCATGCTTATCCATTAGGTTGATCATGATGATTTTTCAAAAACTTTTTATACAATATGAAATCCAATTTTGTGTACACAGTAACTAAATAACCTTTTTTTGACCGTTGGATGCTGTTGTGTCAAAACATCCAAACTCACATTATTGAACGTATGCAGCAGCAGAAACGCGTTATCTTCAGTTTTCATACATAACTGAAACAATCAAAATCAGTGTGCGATTATTTTCAATTAAATGGGTTATATTTTGTCTCTTCAAAGATTAATTAGTTATAAATAGATATTCAGTGTAGTTTCACAGGTAAATAGAATTATAAAACCTTATGAAAAAATATTCCTTTCTGGTTAAAACTTAGCGCCTTGAAGCACAGTGATAAAGTTAATTTAGTGGCGACGGAAACTTCTGTAATGGTAGCCGTCATTTTGACGGATGCCAGTGGCAGAGCTGATGGGATGAGAAACGGAAGAAATGCCCAAAAAATCGTGGCTTAATGTAGGAGGAAGATAGTCCTGAATTGGTGCCTGTGCTGCAATGTGAGAATGTTGAGCATGATGATCGTGACCATGTTGGGCTTCAGTGTGATGGACTTGAGCGTGCTGAATGGATGCAGCTGGGCGTTCAATTTCGGCTAAAGCATGATGATGGCGAGATTGAGGTGCAGAGTTATGTTGGTTGTTTTCAGAGTGATGTACGTGAGCGTGATGGCTTTGAACGTGGGTTGGAGCATGATGATAGTGAGCATGTTGGACTTCTGTTTGATGTACTTGGGAATGTTGAACTTGTTCTGGAGCATGTTGAACTTGAGTAGGAGCATGGTGAGTTTGAGCAGCAGAATGATGCTCGTGAGCATTATGACTTTGAGAATGTTGCTCTTGAGCATGATGTCCTTGATTGTGATCTTCCTGATCGTGGTGACTTTGAACGTGATGGACTTGAGCGTGCTGAACTGATGCAGCAGCGTGTAGAATTTGTGCTGGAGCATGATGCACTTGGGTGGGAGCGTGGTGAGTTTGAGGTGCAGAGTGATGCTCGTGAGCATGATAATTTTCAGAGTGTTGCTCGTGTTTATGATTGTTTTGAGCGTGGTGTCCTTGAGATTGATCCTCCTGATCGTGCTGGCTTTGATCGTGATAGACTTGAGCATGCTGAACTGATGCAGCAGCGTGTTGAATATTTGCTGGAGCATGATACACTTGAGTAGGAGCATGGTGAGCTTGAGGTGCAGAGTGATGCTCGTGAGCATGGTGGCTTTGAGCGTGATGAACTTGAGCGTGCTGAGCTGATGCAGCAGCGTGTTGAATTTGTGCTGGAGTATGATGCGATTGAGTAGGAGCATGGTGAGTTTGAGGTGCAGAGTGATGCTCGTGATCATGATGACTTTCAGAGTGTTGCTCGTGAGTATGATGGTTTTGAGCGTGATGTCCTTGAGCTTGATCCTCTTGATCGTGATGGCTTTGATCATGATAGACTTCAGCGTGATGAACAGATGCAGCAGCGTGTTGAGTTTTTGCTGGAGCATGATGCACTTGAGTAGGAGAGTGGTGAGCTTGAGGTGCAGAGTGGTGATCGTGAGCATGATGACCTTCAGAGTGGTGCTCTTGAGCATGATGTCCTTGCTCGTGATCATCCTCATCGTGGTGGCCTTGAGCGTGATAGACTTGAGCGTGCTGAACTGATGCAGCAGCATCTTGAATTTGTGCTGAAGCATGATGCACTTGAGTAGGAGCATGGTGAGCTTGAGACGCAGAATGATGATTAGCCAATTGATGATTAACTGCTGAGCCTTTATGAAGTCCCGGGAACTGTCCATGAACGGTCGAAACAATATTTTGTGACTGCTCATGAGGTGGCAGGTATGTCTGATGTAGGGTGCTCACAGAGGATACGGCGTACATAGCCAAAATAGCGAATACGTATTTCTGTAGTGGAGGTAAATGAGGTATTAGTTGAATTTGTAAAAAATATCAAAATGTTGAAAATATTTGGTGGCTGCTATTCCAATACGTACCATTTTGTTAACTTGTTAAGTGTTCTAAGTTACTGGTACAATGATATCAACTATTTAGAACAGCTTCTTTATATATGACAATCTCAATAGTTGGAAACTTTTTCGGTTCGTAAAGCTCGCTTTTCTTTACTCACACAAACCAAAGCATACCCGTAGCTTTTGTTTATATTTTTGTTTTTTAATATTAGACGTTCACTTATATTCACTGAGCACAACGATTCAAAGCACCAACATTTGAGCATAAGAACTCAAGTTTCGGTTTAAGGCTTATAAATTGAAATGCGATACAAAACACAAAGAGTTAATGTTCATCATGATAAAATTAATTATATTAATATTGATTCTGATAAATTGGTAAAATTAATCTAATAAAAAAATTTTTGTGTATAATATGTTGCGTCCTTCAGCAGCGTATCAAAGATATATTTTACTACAAAACATCATTTATAGATAAATGTGTTGTTGTAATTTGTTATATTTTCATTGTTTTTTGCATCTTTTATAAACTATTTGCAATATTTTGTCCCATTGTTTATTGCATGATTAATGACTGTCCAATATTTATGCGATTTTGACATTTTGACATACCATTAATGAATGCAGAGCAAATAGAATATGGTAGGTACGTAATATTACAAATGCAATATTTAACTCTTAATATAGAATAAAAACATACCTTTAGGTAGCTCCTTGATACATTTTTCCAACAGTAAAAGTGTATCCAAAACAAACATTAATGATTCCAACGACTTCTTTAAGAATATTTCTTTTGGAAGCCCTATTAACTGTTCCTCGAGATCCATAACTATAACCACAACCATAACCATAACCATAACCATAACCATAACCATAACCATAACCATAACCATAACCATAACCATAACCATAACCATAACCATAACCATAACCATAACCATAACCATAACCATAACCATAACCATAACCATAACCATAACCATAACCATAACCATAACCATAACCATAACCATAACCATAACCATAACCATAACCATAACCATAACCATAACCATAACCATAACCATAACCATAACCATAACCATAACCATAACCATAACCATAACCATAACCATAACCATAACCATAACCATAACCATAACCATAACCATAACCATAACCATAACCATAACCATAACCATAACCATAACCATAACCATAACCATAACCATAACCATAACCATAACCATAACCATAACCATAACCATAACCATAACCATAACCATAACCATAACCATAACCATAACCATAACCATAACCATAACCATAACCATAACCATAACCATAACCATAACCATAACCATAACCATAACCATAACCATAACCATAACCATAACCATAACCATAACCATAACCATAACCATAACCATAACCATAACCATAACCACAACCATAACCATAACCATAACCATAACCATAACCATAACCATAACCATAACCATAACCATAACCATAACCATAACCATAACCATAACCATAACCATAACCATAACCATAACCATAACCATAACCATAACCATAACCATAACCATAACCATAACCATAACCATAACCATAACCATAACCATAACCAGGCCTCCATTTTAAACAGTTTCAAATAACAAAGATTCTGTTCATGCGCTCTAAGTAGGTATGTAGCAAAATGTAAATTTTATCTATAACTGTCATAAATTAAAAATAAAAGAACATAAATAAACTTTTCCATAAATGAGTATAAAACAAATAAAATGGAGTCTGTAATGTAATATACAAAAAGCTTTTAACAGCTAACATCATATTTCCTATCAACTATCAAATTTTGTCCGTAATAACACGTAATGTAAACAAACCACTTCTTATTATTCTTATTATTTACATTTAAATATTCTAACATACAAAAATCTAGAAAACAAAATATATGAACTAATCGAAAAATTAATTCAAAAGCCATCAAATGCGGAAGCAGTTGAACGCTAATGCTGTGAAGGTATCGACAAAAGAATATTTATTTAACAGTCCAAAAAAATATTTATGGAACAGCATAGAGTATGTGATGATGTAAAGAAGCCACTTTTTGTATCGAAAATGCTGCAAACCTTTAACCCTTTAAAGCATTAATATCACAGTAGAAGACAATGCAAAATTGCCTTACCAACTTAATGCCTGGCTGGAAAGGTCACAATAGAAGACTAAGACTTCGGCAGACAACTCCAAGAAAACGGTCGACCCTACGACTTTTAAGACTGAAACCAATTTTGACCATATGAGAGCTAAGACAGAACCAATTTTAATGATATTTTTGACAGATTAAGATGGGCTACACTTATCTACAGCCTGGTTTTTAATGAAAGAGTCAAAAAATTATCTAGGGGCTTTCAAAAAAATTATCAGCACCAATAAATAAAATAGGTGCTCAAACAACTTAAAACCATCAAAGATTCGTTTTCAAATTGTCATTCGTAAAAGAAGGCATCAATTTTTTATGTAGTAAAATTTTAATTGAACATGATTGGCGTTGTTAATGAGCACTTATTAATAGTTACATTAGGGTGCATTGTCTTTTCTTTTTTTTTTATTCAATACTAAAAGCATTTTTCTGATGCTATAGTTCATTAAGAATAAACTCATAAAAAAAAAAAAAAAAAAAAGGAGAAGGTCCACAATTTATATCTTCAGGTGGCGCTATGCCCTAGAAAGCCCGCATATCGCAAAAAGTCGACTTTTTTGTAGTTATTTGATAAATATTGATCTCTATAAAAGCGTATACGCTGAATATCAGTCTAACAATTTTTTTACTGGAGTATTTATAGAATATGTGGAAAAACTGCAAAAAAGATGACAAAATACTCAAATTTATTTTTCAGCGCCATATCTTGAACAGTTTCAGCAAACAGTTTTCAAATTCGTAAGAATATCGCACTTTTGAAAGAGTGCGCCAATTAACAGTTTCAAGATTTTAAGACCTTCAATTTAAGAGCTCAAAGAAGTCTCTAATTTCTCTGGAGCCAAAGTTAAGGTATTTTTAAGATTTTGTAATTCATTCTCATGCTCAATTTGAATTTGAATTGTGAAAACACAATTAATGCTCATTGTTAATTTCTGGATATTTCAGATATGATAATGATAAATAATGACATTACTATTGGTTATACAGCAGATAATATCATTGTTTTCTAATAACTATAATTTACTTAGTACATCCTACATTTTATTTTTTTTTTTTTGGTGTCATTGAAAAAATAAAAATTGAATAAATTACAAAATTGATCATAAAAAAATTTCATTTATTACGCGAAATTCTGAGAAATGTGCACTCAAATTTGAAATTTGGTAGTTTCAACCGATTGATTTCATATTCACACGAGCACAGCTCGGTAACGGTTAGTCGGTGGGATTTGTTGATATACCGTTGGAAAGATGATTTTATTGGCTTTACAATGAGTTATTACTTTGCAATAAGTTTTCTGTTCGTGTTTTTGCTAGAAACAATAACGTGAATCAAAGTCGTGAAATATTAATTAACTCTGTAGCTCCTACGACTGTGGAAATAGACCCTCCCCACCCCCTCCCATACGACTTTTTTGCTCAGTTCGACATAACTTTTCACCTCCGTAAATAGTTGCTCAGTTCGACATAACTTTTCACCTCCGTAAATAGTTGCAATTGCGGGAAGCCCTGTATAGTTAAATTACATATTAATAGGTCTCATGCATAAGTGAGAAAATGCTTCCAACTCAATTTTTTGAGCAATTACTCGCTGTCATAAGCATAAAAAATCTTTTAATTAAATGAATGTGAAGGCCTGAGAAACTTCTTAAAACGTTAGCTCTAAGTGAGTAAATTCTCAAAACTAAATGCATAATGCTGATATGCAGCTAGCTTATCTGAGAACTTTTTCGCTAAATGTTGAGTCACCTATTCAGTGAACTCGCAATTTTTTAAGTAGCAAGGATACCCGAATGCTTTAGAGAAAATAGTCCCATACAACTCAATAATCCTGGAAAATATTTACTATCTCATATCGATACTAGTTAAAAGATTCTATATCGTTTTTCAAGGGGTTGGACCAGATATTGCTATCCTAAAATAAAACAAAATTCATGAATTGGTTTTTTGATTTAATAATTAATTTTGAAATTAATAATAGGCTTATTGACTTGAAGAAGTTTTTTGTTATATTTACACAAAAAAATAAAACCTAGAACAAGTTTTGAGAGCCATACCCTGATTAGTACATACAAAGTATATATAAATATAACTTCATTATTTTGTTTTTAATTTCTTGCATAACAAAATAATTTAGGTTTTCTTTTTCTCAAACGCACATATTTAATTGTGCATCATCTTTTTTTTTTGTTGAGTTCGCCATATTTTTCTTCGAAGCCAATTTTTTGAGCCTATAATGAGACAAATTACAATATAACAATTAATTGTTCTTTAATTATTAAAAGTAAGCTTGATAACCTTTGGATCTCTCTGGCTTGATCGAGCCAGAAAGTTTTTTTTAAACTCTTTGAATTACAAATTTATGTAATAAACTTAAATATTTTTACAAATGAATCTTTATTTCTTTCGTTATATCTGTTATTAGATAGAAAAATATGAACTTTTATGCCAAATATTTAAAAAAAAAAAAATACAGAATGTTTTAAAAGCATTTTTTATAATAATTTGCACTCCTTGATGATTTTCTTCAACTTTTCAACAAAAGCACATTGTAGATACGTGTTGTAATTGAAGTTTTGAGACAGTTTTCTTTTCTTTTTCTACTTAAGTGAAAAACGAGATGAGCTTCAGTTCTTGCAAGTTGCCTTACAAATTCAAGGAGAGCTTTGAGATCGATCTCGTTTATGTTGAGTAACTTGTCATGAGCTTGACATACATGAGCTTTATTTATGCATACAATTCTGAGTTTGAGACTTAGAAAATTTTTATGGCTCACTGCTTGAGCTTGATCTCGCCAGATCGATCTCCGAGAACTATCTCATTTGGATGCATTGGACGCAATGTTACGATAAAATTATTTGGGGTTGAATACTCTTAAAGTGCAAATATAACAAAAAAAAAGTAGTAGTGAATTTTTTAGTACATACATACAAAAGAGGGATTTTTTTTTTGGCTGCGTAGAGACTTTTTAAAAAAGTATGTACCAACACTTTTTTTTATGTACCAACACTGGCTAGATGAGTTTTAACAGTTCCCTTCAAAAATTTAACATTTCTAGCGAAAACGTTTTGGTGCAAGTGCGCTTATTGTATTGTTTACAGTGGTCTTAAAACTGTACTTCAGCAAAAAAATGGAATTCAACAATGAACATTCTTAAGCGATAATGTTTTTTTACAATTTTCGACGTGGGTTGACAAGAAAATAATGCATAGATGAACGAGTTCTACTTTTAGTGATGAAGCACCATACCCAGTGACTGTAAAACGCTGCCGCTAAGACGACTTTCGTGAAGATTTATTGATTTCATAAGCTCAAAGAACAAGTACTTTGGCTTAAAGGAAAAAATCTTTAAGCTTCATTTGTTTTGAAAGTACTGTTTTTAATGTCTGTAAAAATCTGCGTCCATTGAGATTTGAAAAAAAAAAAAGAATTTTCTTCAAAAGCAAAAACTTTTCCTACTCTCAAGGAAGTAAATCCTTAAATTAATGTACAATACATTGATTTAAATGTATTAATTCAATGTATTTATAATTCAATTTAATGTATTAGTTCAATGAATCGCTCATTTTGTGTAATTTTGTGTGTTGGTTCAGGCTTACGTCATGGTTGCTACGGGTTAAGCCTCTTTGTGGTGAATATTAAAACAATATCTTTAGTCATAAATAGTTAACATCTGTCCATAAGAGTAGGTATACCTAAAGCTAGGGTCTCGATTGTTAGTATTAAGATAAGGCTTTATTCTCATGACTTAATTTATACCAAACAAACTTTTGGTTTTATTTTTTAATTTATAAAACAAACTACGATAAGTTAAGGCAAGTTGGAAAGTTTCCTAATACATATATCTGTACTCGTATATGATTTCATTTATAAGAAACTAACCAGCTCAACAGGAGGGATATTTTATATTTCTTTATAATCATTGATCGCTGGTTTCTTTCTATAAATAAAGCAGCTGTTATTAATTACTTTCAATCGAATTAATAGCTCATTATTGCACGCACAATATTTGCATTAAAAGTTAGTTTTGTAGTTTACGTTTTAATATTATAAATATATTTGTATTCATAACTCTTTAAGCCTTTGCCACTAAAAATTTTAAAATTCGTTTGAAATAAATGTTTCTTCAGCCTAATTTATTATTTTCTATAAAAAATAAATAGCTTCCACGCGACTGTCTCTCTAGAGGACAAAAACAAAAAAAATAATAGACTTTTGATTATATTAACATAAATTTATTTTGATTACTTTTAATTTCATTAATATGCTTTATAGTACAATAACACAAACTTGCAAAAGAAAAAAAATCCATTAATAATGCAGTATTTTTTAAATCCTTTTGAGTTGCTAACATCAATTCGTATAACATTTAAATAATTTGGTTTTCGATATCACATATTGGAAAATATCTCAGCAGAAAGCTCACTAAGACCTCCCGAACATAGACCGGAACTTAGGCCTGAAATTCTAAAAATTCCATATTTCATCCGATCTTAGGATTAGAATTTATGTACACGAGTAATTCAGACATCATTAATAAACCCTTTAGGTTAACGTGAAAGTGAAAGACGTGAAAAGTGAAACTAAAACATGCCAAGTGTTAAAAATGCTTGGAATAATCGTAAAAGATGGCATTATTTATTCATTCTTTATCCGTCTTAAATGTCTGCCAAAATTTCTGCCGTTTATGTTTACGCATTTACAAGTAACACCAATGAAAAGCATTCAACCTCCTTGTTTTTTTTTAAACATTAGCTTGTGTTCTGCTTAAACACTTTTATTTACTCATGAGAACTATAACCCAGACCAAAGCCAAGCTAGAAAAGTATTATCTGGACTCTCGATACACTGTCGATGAATTTGATATTCAAAAGTGGTTTTCTGACTTAGTACAAGTACAAGTACAAGCACCGATGACGCTCAAAAGACATCACTACAGCTGAAAACATCGAAAAAAATTGAAATTATGTTGAACGGCCCAAAAGTAAAATTGAGGGAGCTAGCTGAGACCACAAAGATGTCGTATGGCAGTGTGTTCAATATCATACATGATGTTTTAGGTGTGAAAAAAGTAGACCAAAAACAAATTGGTGTCACGTCTTCCTATCAAAATTTGACGATGTTTACGTGAAATCCAGCAGAGATGAATCCTATCTACACACTAGAGTACATTTCTATAAACATCAGTCAAAACAATGAGTATCTTCGGATAAAAGTGCGCAAGAACGCAACAATGGTTTTTAGTCCATTGATCATGTTTTAAAATGAGCAGATACAACTGGTAGAAGAAAGAGTAGAAACTTAACATATATGTAGTTAAAATACGAAAAAAAATAATAGACAAGGTTGATTAATAAAACATGGAAATTAAATTCTTTTCAGGTACGAACTTGTTGAAAAAGTCGCACTGCGACTGTATCATGACTGTATCATGAGTGTGACTAAAAATTCTCTCGCTTCTAAATTATTTTTCAAAATTTTTCAAAGACAAATATTGGGCCTGAAATTTAGTGATGTAGTCATGTTTAAGGTACAACGGCAATTACATTCCTAAATTCTTCAAAAACATGTCAAATTTTGCGACTTTTTCAACAAGTTCGTACCTAAAAAGAATTTAATTTCCATGTTTTGCTGATCAACCTGTATATGAAAATTTCATTACAAAAACTTCACCTGTCAGTACATGTCCATTCCTTGAAATGAATTTTAATAATATTTCTGGCCTTTAAACGATTAGTTAGATTTATTTATAGTGATAAAAAACCTGGACTCTGAACACAAGCTAACAAGCTGCATGATTGTTGTAAATCAAGTGTAAATTTGAGATGAGGCGAAGCGTTGTTTTCGCCATCATTCGTAAAATAGTTGCAGCTGTAAAATTTGTATTATTTAAAGATTTTTTAAAGGCGCAGAACAATAAAATCTATTAATTGTTTGCAAATAATGTTTCGCAGAACTATGCAAAAGTAGTTTTTTCATTAATTTCCTAACAATTAACTAAAGACCATTTCACTATCTTTGATATACCAAAGTTTTGTTTTAATTGGTTTGATCGTTTGCGAACTGCGTGACTTTGTTTCAAAAGAGACGAGATTTTTCACTTTGCAATAACTTTGGTGAAAAAAATTTTTTTAAATTTTTCTTATGTCAAGTCGTAAAAAAAATTTACTAAAAACTTTGTGAATGTTTCTTGCAGTTTTCTAAAATCCAAATTTAAATTACAATGAAAAATTAAGATTCCTTTTCTATCAGTACACCGGTTGAAGTTATGTTTCAAAGAATTTACATTTATGTGACATTTCACATGAAGAAGACAAGCAAAACAAATTATATCCTTTAGATTTTGTTTCTTTTTGGCTATCTTACACCTCATTTGAGTCCGAGCTTGTGTACAAGAGTTTTGTCCTGTGCAAAGCCTAGTTCAGATTTAGTAAAATAGTAAATAGTCAAAAGTGACATTTTCCGCAAACAATTTGTGGAGTTCAAACTATTTTCAAAGCGTTACCTTTTAAATTAATCAAAAACTACAATTTTTACACTTCGGCATAACTAATATCTTTCGAGATAATAAATAATAATTTTAAATCGACATTTAATAATTAAATGTCGAAGTGTAAGGAAATTTACCGAAAATATTATTAGAATCAAAGTTGCTGGCGAATCGTTTTCGAAAAAAAGCATATCATAATTTTAGGTTATTTCACAAGACACGTATTTGGAAACTGAACTTCGCACAGAATACAAGATTGAGAGAAATAAAGGTGAAATTATCATATTAAAAATGTATATTAGTTTAAAAACAATTTCCCAGATTTTTGTAGAAAATTCTATAATTGGTTTATTTGTGGATCCAAATTTTAAATTATTTTTAAAAGAAAATACTAAAAAACGTTGCAAGTTATACCATCTATTTTGTAAACCGAATTTATTTTTTCTTTTTAATGTTTGATATTAAGAATAATTTTAAAAATGTCGAAGCTTTTTTATTGTTAATTTTTTCTTATGAAAATTCATCCACAAATCAAATTAACCAATGTAGTTGGTACTGACATAAGTTCTGCTACACACATTTTATGCTATAAAATTAAAAATAATGAAGGTTGTTGGACCAAATCTTTTTAGCATATTTTTTGATAAATATTGTACGCAAAAAGGAAATATTCATTCGGAATATATGCCTTTGGCCTTCACGCACCCGTTAAGTTGGACTGGCCAATCATCAGCGGTACGCACCTCGTTCATATGAAAATTGGCCATAGCATAAATCAAAGCTATCTTAAGAGCATCTTAAGGGTATCTTTGTGGCAAACTATTTCATCTAAAACTGTCCACAATTTATAATCCAACGGGTTAAAATCTGGACTGGCATAGGGCCATCGTTCAGACGAAAAGATTGCTGGCAAATTGTTTTGCAGCCAGGCTTAGGTCATTTTAGCTATATAGGCCGGTGCAGAATCCTGCTCTAAAGTCTACGACTGGTCTTGGAACAGTGAATTGTTCAGTGGCTTTACAACAGCTTTCGAAATGGTACACTTTTGCCGCTGTTTTTACCCATTGTTCGCAGAAATGTAAGCCAGTTACACCATCGTAAGAAACACCCCTCCATTCAATGACTGAAGCTGAGTGATCACTCTTTCGACCCGTGGAATCAGTTCAGATGCTTCCTTAAATGATCGAGCATACCACGAATCATTTTGCTTGTTTAATGTTTCTTGCACGGTACAATTTTTTTCAACGGTAAACAACAATTTCCTGTGCAACTCATCTGCGAACTTTACAAAAAGACGTTTACTTTTTTCCATTCTATTTTTTTTCAAAGCTATAGTCAACAAATAAAATCTTTTAATTTTAACTCCATCAAGATAACTTGTAATAAAATACAAAATTTTAATAGTTGAGAACTCAACAGGAATGTTGTTAATATGAAAGAGACAATCTTGTCATTTTTAAAATGTGTCTTCTCATCTTTAAAATATCGTATCTTTCATATTACAAGATCATCAGGTTAAATGTAAATTGTAGAATTGAGAAATCAACAACAATGTTGGTTATATGAAAAGATAATCTTGTCATCTTTAAAATGTCGTATCTTTAAAATAACAAGATCATGGTTAAAAGAAAATTGTTGAATTGAGAATGAAAAGACAATCCAAAAACAAAAACATAGCCTTTTTTTAAATTTGTTATTTTTTTTTTTTAATCTCACACAATTTTTTTCACACGCACAAACACCTTGATTCAACAGCTTCAAACACACTGCAGTTGTGAGCGAAAAAATCGGCACAATAAGGAGAAAGAGCATGTATTGTCGAATAAATAAAATTCGTTCTTATTAAGGATAGTGTTGTAAATAGTAAAACAAAACATATATAATTTTTTGGCAAAAAAGAGAGAAAAATTACAATGAAAACAGGAGTAATACAATGATTGACAATGATACAATGATTGTTTTTATTTGAAAGATGCTCTCTTTATTATTACAAAATAAGTATGCAATGAATTTAACGAGAAGCATATCTATATAATAACAAGCATGTTGTAACTCGGAGAAATGGCAAATCTTTCCAAATCTTTTTTTATTTACAAGAGTCAGGTAATATAAACAAGAATTTCTACAAGAAATTTAACAATGCTACTCTTTTTAATAATACAACAATATTTTTTTGGGTGTAGACATTTGGAGCTTCATAAAAAGCACAGGATGGTTTGAGGAACAAATTAGACCAATGATTGGAACAAAAAGGGCTTCGCAATGGTCCTATAGGCCTCCACGGAAGCGCCGATAATGGTGCACGACCCTACTTACCTAACCTACATTCGTAAAACTTCATAAATACCATACAACATAAATAGAGTATGAGTATGAGTTCATCTATAATAGTTTTATTTTGTATTTTTTTATTCATGCGATCGTATAAAAAGGTGAGATAAATCATTATTCCACGTGAATATTTTATCAATTGCTAGACCGAAAAAATCGACATGCTTTAATCCTTTAAAGTCCCTTGTGACATTTCTGTAACAAACTAAAAAATATCCTACAAAGTCCATACGGACCGTATTGATTCCGTTTTAGCTCATTGTTGAACCACTGCTACATACCGTTCTAACGAAATAATACACCATTGTACCCAGAGATGGCGCTACTAGTAGGTTATTGAACGTTTACTTTGAAAGTTTGAATACCACGACGAATCGGTGCATGCAAAAAATTGGAAATTCGTGAAAAAATTGTCAGTTATCCTAAATTGACACGATTTTCTGTTACACTACTGCGTAAGTACCTAAAATACATAATAGATTTCCACACACAACATAGAAAAATATATAATAATAGCTCAATGTCACAGATCTGTAACTCCGCCTTTATTCTGTTATAAATATATATATATAATAAATATATTGATTTTCTAAAAAATACGTGTTTTATTAAACTTAAAAACAAGTTCATAAATGTCATTTATTTTAAAATTTATACTCATGAGCTACAAGGGCTTATAAATGAACCCAATGTTAACTTTTTAAAATGCCCTTTTTCATTTAAAATTTTTGAATTATTAAATAATAACATATGAATTGATAACATTATGTAGTTATTTTGATAAAATTTGTTTTAAGCAATTTTTTGATAAAAAGGTTTTCAATTTAAAAATAATTTGTGGTAAAAAATAGCTTGAAACAAATGTCGTGAAAATAACAACATAATGTTATTACTTCATATGTGAACATTTTAAAATGAAAAAATTTTGTATAAAAAAATACATTTTGAAAATGATAACATGCATTAAATTTTAAAACATGTCGATTTTTTTCGGTGTACAAACCACGAAAATTGTAATTCAAATGAATTGGTGTGGAAATATTTACACTTATTTATATAAGAGCTTTATTTATTATAGCCGAAAGTTATTCCTGATGAGTTTTGATGTAATTTTGTTTTTTTCTTTTCCCTTCATGACTTGGTTAACTTTTACACATTATTTAAAAAAAAAAACGTATTGTCAATTTCAGTTCTTGAAAGGACTTTGACCGAGCTTCATATGATCAATTTGTGTTGTGTGTGTTGTGAAATGCCTGCATACAAATAATCGAGAACTGGCCTACAAGCATTATGCCGACTCCAAACGGCTCATGTTCTCAAGAAGCTTTACATGGCAGTTCTTACTCTCAGAAAAACTAATTCAATTCAAAAAACATTCTGTGTCAGATGGAATTCGAACCGGGGTTATTTTGCATACCAGCCACGCACCTTAATCAGTATGCCACGGCCGCCAAACATTATTAAAGTTTTGCTAAATCTTTAAATTTAAAAATATTTATTTCGTTAAGACAGTGTATTTTCTTATCAAAAGAACAACTTCACAATCAAATAATAATGTAACAATAAACTAAGCACGGTTTCTGTATTTAAGCCTGCGGACGGTCTTGTATCTGTAACCGTCTTGAGCCAATTCTTGACTATGAGACTCAATGTGGGCTGGGGCAGAGTAAACTGGAGCTGGTGCTGAGTAGACTGGAGCTGGTGCCTGATGATGAACTTGTGCTTGGACCTGATGATGAACAACTGGGGCCTGTTGATGAAAAACTGGTGCTGGGGCTTGATGGAAAACTGGTGCTGGGGCATGATGAACGATTGGAGCAGGAGCATGTTGTACTGGAGGCAAGTATTCTTCAATAGGTGCTTGAATTGGAGCTGAAAGTTCTTGGTGATGAACTTGAGCTGGTGCGTGATGAACCTGAACAGGGGCGTGGTGCACTGGGGCTGGAGCGTGATATACTGGAGCTGGAGCTTGATAGACTGGAGCTGGAGCGTGATAGACTGGAGCTGGAGCATGATAGACTGGAGCTGGAGCGTGATGGATTTGTTGAATAGGCTGTTGGATTTGAATTGGAGCAGAGTAAGAGTAGCCTTCATCAGCTGGTGCAGAGTACTCCACAGGTGCTGATTGAGCGGGAGCTATATACTGTTGAACTGGAGCCGATTGCAAAGCAGGTGCCAAATATTCGTTTGATGGGGCAGATTGTTCGGCAGGCTGTTCATAGTTGTATCCCAATTCGGAGACATCGGCGCAGACAGCGGCCACAAGAGCAAAGGCAACAATGAAGAGTTTCTGTAAAGTAATATTAAACAATTAATACTCAAATATATTCTTATAATTTATCCTTTCGAAGCGTACCATTTTTTATTCAGTACAGTTTATTGATTTCTAAAAGCTTGCTTACTCCAGAAGAGACAAGTTATTGAATGATGTCTTCTGCTGAAAATTTTATTATTTATATACAAATGCAGACAAACCGCTACTGAGCATCATGGTTAAGCAAAGTCAACTTCAACAACTGCCTCAGGTTATTATATTTTTTTTTTTATTACGTATATTCTTGCCGTTCGCACTAGACACCGGAAGTAGCCAGGTATAGTGAAAAATGGTTGTCCAGGTCAACATAAACGCTTGTATCGTTGTTCCATTCCATCCACTGTAAATATCATTAGCCAAATTAATCTATTCACATATATTTATGTATCTATGAAATCTTTTAGCACCCATCCTATTGTGTTAAGCAGCAAAGGTTAAGATTAAAACGTCCAACATAAGCCAAACAAGATCTTGCTCATTAGCATGGCTTTTTTTACAGCCACTCAAAGAAAAACATTTATTTTAATTAAAGCCAACAAATGAGTTGTATGCAGTGGGCGCGGATTTTGATAAATCTATCAGCAAGTTCAAGTTCATGGTCAAAGTCGCATATAATTCGCAATCGTATAATTTAAGGTAAACTTACATGGTGATAGAGTTGAAGGTGAAAAATTATTCGATGGCGGTAATCATAAAAAGTTAAATAATTTTAATGTTTTATTATAATAAAAACATTACATCAGCAAATTCACTGTGATCTTATCAAAATTATATTTTTAATGGTTGGGCGGACTTAAACAAACTAAACTTGATGGGCTTAAAGGGCCTCTATGAGGACAAAGGACTAAAGAAAGAATTCTCTTGAAACCCCAACTCCACTCCCTATTGTCTAGAAAAGCACGCCACGGTGGCTACCGTGGCGTAGTGGGTAGAGTGTGTGACTCTTACGCCAGAGAACCCAGGTTCGAATCCTCCATCTGACACAGGAAATTTTTTCAATTGAATTAATTTTTCTGTTCGGCCGTCACCTCTCTGCAGACAATGGCAAACCTTAGAGAGTAAAAACTGCCATGAAAAGCTTCTTGAGAACATAAGCCGTTCGGAGTCGGTGTAAAACATGTAGGTCCAGTTCTCGATCATTTGTGTGCAAACATTTCACATCACACACAACACAATTGGTCATAAGAAGCTCGGTCAAAGTCCTTTCAAGGGCTGAAATGGCCATTTCGTTTTTTTTTTTTTATTGTCTAGAAAATTAATCAATATGGTTAATCGAGACCAGTCAAGGATACATAACTTTTCCACACATATTTTATAGTTCAATATTATTTGATGCACAAATAATTTTTTATAAACGAATTTTCTATCAGTGTATTCCCATGGCTTACATATTTAATAAATAAGCAAACTTAATTAAAAATGTAAACAAATTGAATGCTTAAAATAATAGCCTCTTAAGGCCTTATGTCAGCGTAGAAGCTTCAAAATAAAAACACGTATATGTTTTTGGATTAAGAAAAAGATTTTATATATGAAACAAAAAATGCCAAGTGTTTACATATATTTTAAACTACAAATGATAATTTTGCAATATTTTTTTTTACAGACTGACGCAAATACAAATACAAAATACAAAATACAATTTCAACTATTAGCTGTATATTCTACATCAAAAGAGCTGTATATTCTACTATTCTTGAAGAAAAGGACGTAAAAGACGTACGGATCTTGTAATACCTCATTTACATGGGTGACAGATTTGACATTTTTGATATCATTAAGTACCATTATCGTGTAAATGACGTTATTTTGTTTCATTATTTTAGTCATAAAATAATGATTAAAAGTAGATGACTTTTGTCACTGAAATGACATCGTGTAAATGCCGTGTAAACGCGTCTATTCTCATAGTGACCAACTAAACGAAAAATAAAAAGTTCATTCTTTACTAGCAGTGCAGTGCGATGGATTTAACTGTTTGCTTGGAAATGGGTTGGTAGTATAAATTTAAAGGATTTGGAGAATAAATGGTAGTCAATAATTAATCACATTTCCTTTTCTAGCCAATGTGTTTCCCAGCCAATGTGTTACAGAATATGTATTGACAGATGACCCAGTGGAAACTTCTGGCAGGTCGCGCAAGCGGTTGTGGTCGACCAAAAACTTGCGAACTTGCGAATTTAGAGGCAGAACGCAAAAAAGAGTTGACATTAAAGAGCGGACAAGGCGGATCTACATACAGATCCAACAGACCAACTCGTCCCTCATTTGCAAGTGGTTTCAGTGGACGCAACTTTTCTCTGTCTGTAATTTCGTTATGCCAGCTTCCATCCGTTATTGATCCATTTCTTTCAACTTGGTCAAAATCATTATTTGCAGCATGCATGTCAAGGCAATGCCGAAAGCACCCGTAGTGTTGTTATCCTAAATTTTGGATTTTTCAGGATTTTGTTCGTTAAAATACTCAAACATGAAATTTCCGAAAAGGTACACTTCTAGGAAATAATATCACCACGGCCAGGTTGTCCAACGTACACCGAGAAAAAAAAACTATAGGTAAATCACCTAAGTCGGCTTGGGTGAAGAGAATTGTATGGGAATTATAAACTTATGCTTATTCACCTAAGCAATTTATTGTTTAATACATTGCTTTGAAAGCACATACTTCGATACCTTGACAAAAAAAAAAAAAAAATATTTGATTCACCTAAGCCCGAAATCCAAAAATTAAAAATTAAAAAACAACTAGCATGGATGGCTTAAGCATAGTTTTGAGCTATTTTCTGCAAAAAAAAACACAGCTCATCAAACTCATTAGACACACAAACTCATTTGATAATTTAATGGTTTTTTTTTTGTAATAAAACAACTTTTAAATTCAAAAATAACATAAAGTATATTAAAAAACACACTTTAATATTCACACCAGTAAATTTTATTGCATTTTATCAACAAAAAGAAAAGAAAAATATAAAAAAAAATGTCTTTGCCCGCCACGCGGAATCGACCCCGGAACTTTTGGTGCCAGGTGCCAGTCCATCGCTCTACCAACGGATCCAAGCAGCCTTGCTGATGTTTGCGGACATAACTGTAGCTTGGTTAATTCACCTAAGCAATTTATTGTTTAATACATTGCTTTGAAAGCACATACTTCGGTGCTAAAAATATTTAAAAAAAAAATATTTGATTCACAGATGTTAACAGATGCTGTATTAACAGTTGCAGTATGTCGCAGTATTCTGTTGATAGCAGCAGCATAGCTTCAGCTGTAAATAATATTGAATAAATCCTCAGCGTGATGAAGGAGTTTGGTACAATGTGTAGCGTAGTGTCTTCATACACAGTGGTATCGGTTGGTGTGGGTTCAAATCTCAAAGGCATGAGAAGATGAAATTTTTGTAATTGATATTTAATTTAATTTAATTTAATTTACTTGAATGTTCTTGTTATAATAGACAAGATGTCAATCAGCAAGAAAATCCCGAGAAGTCATTAATTTCTAAGAAAAAAACGGTGTTATAAAAGAAAAATTTGTGTTTGTGCCGATTTCAGTCAAGCAAATCACAGAACGAGAGGCGGCAGCTTCAAAAAAAAGGAAAATAAAAAAAAAATCCAAAACTCGAAAATAAATTATATTTTTGAAAATCAATTTTTTTTTTTTTTTAAGGAAGTGTATAAAAAATTACCAAAAACTTGGTTAATTTATCACCCAATATATATTGGCAAGTCAACATGTAAAACTTAGGCGTTTTGATAAAGTACTTGGGTGGCTGAAAACTGCCAAAGCCATCTTATAATTTGTACTAGTTTTTTTTCAATTTAACAAAGCTTTTGTATAAGCGAGCTTTTGTATCTGCATTAGGTATTTCCAGAAAATATTTATTTAGCATTTCATTGAAATTTGTAGCAAATTTGGCTTTTTGCGACAAGCAAATAACTAAAATTTTTTTCGAAAAGTTAAAAATCACAACTCTGATAATTTTCATCCGATTTTTACATTTAATAGCTAATTTTAAATAAAAATTAAATTAAAAAAGAAGTGCATACCAGTTTGTTAAGAAAAGAAAGAGATACATCAAGTGTTGTTTTTATTATTTCTTTGATTAAATATTAAGAAAATCCCTTAAAACGCTTCTCCAATATTCGAGTCAATTCGAGCCTTTTCCGTAATTACACTGTCTTCAAAGCTGTATCTTTAAAGCTATTAACAGCCAAAATTTAGGAGTCCTTCCTTCTTCCTTCAATACGGAGTGTATTGCTGCACAGACTTCTGGAACAATGTTACAAATAGAAGATCTAGATCTCTTGAACAAAAACGTTAAACTACTATAATTGTATCCAGACGCCAGAAATCGTAATGTTATTGCAAGTCGTTCTCCAGCGCATATTGCCTCAAGCATGTTAATATTTTGTTTCTGAATAAGTGGTGCGATTTTTTCAAGCAGTCAATCGAAATCTCCAACAGTCACTCTTACAAAGTTTTTAAATAACTCTGGGTCATTTCCTTGCAGCTGGAAGCGAAGTTTCCCATAAAAACAACCTTCTTCGGTAAAAAAAGGACGGACCTATTCTTATCTAGGTTTTCTTGGACGTTTGGCGTGCAAGGCATTCCTGCGTTCTTCTTCCTCCTCGTTCTCTTCAATCATGAAATATTCTAAATAAGCAACAGCTCTTTGTTTTCTTTCATTTGGAAAAAGCTCTTTTGTTTTGTCAGTATTTGCGAATCATAAATTTTGTTATTCATGCAAACGCCTACTTTGCTGGTCAAATCATTATGAAAATAAAAGTGGCCAGATGATATAATGAAACATAGTGAGAAAGCTCTGGGCAAGTCACTTTTTTGTGCTGTCTAAATAGTAGTGTCATTATGATATGTCATCAAGTCATTATTAAAATCAGTAAATATCACTCCTGTAAATAAGGCATAAGATTTTAAAAATTGTCAAAAACTTCTGCCAATTTTAACAGCGAAACTCAAAATTTTTTTTAAGAAAAGCTTAGCTTTTCAAGTGTTGAATAAGCGGATTTTTTTTTTATTTCAACATCAAATTTATTCAAGTTTGCTGCAAAAGACTAGTCCAAAAATATATATATTTTCAAAAAAAAACGAAAGAGTTTCGAAATCAGACAATATTCAGGGGTTGCCTAAGAGTTAGTCCAAATCAACTGATCCTGAATGGTTGCTTCACCATTTTTAAAAAAGTTGATATTTTTATTAAAATTTTTCCAATGAATTTGAATCACAGAACTGCTTCAAAAAAGTTTTTTTGTTCTACTTGCAAAATGGCGGCCATATTTTCTTTGCTACCTATAGCGATATAGGCGTTTGTGGTAAATCTTATTACTCAGCTCCAATTATACATAGAATGATGAATTTAAAACCATAATATGAACACACTTTGGCCTTTCTTTTGACTAATAAAAAATACTTATGAAATAATTATTTAAAAATAAAATTTATAAAGTATTTTTTATGTACAATAACTTGTATAAATTGAAAAAAATACTAGCTTCTTGTACATAAAACAAATTTTTGAAAAAAGCTGATTTTTTTTTGTGCCAAGTATATCTCATACTTTAAACACAAAAAAAAAAATCGAGTTTTTAAGTTACACGGACTTCAAATTTTTTGTTATTAAGAATTAGAATATAGCAATACGAATAAAATAAGCCCGGTATGACGGGGTCTTTCGACGAGAAAAAATGGTATGACAGCTTCCATTGTGGCGAAAAATTTTACCACTGATATAGTTTTAAAGTAGGTATGACAGAATTTTTTCGTCAAAATGGAAGCTGTCATATCATTTTTATTCTGAAAGCCATTAAAATTTACAATAAAATGCGCTGGTTATAATTACTTTCCGCGATAAATGCAAATTTTTACTGTTAGTTAATAATAAAAAAATCTTTAAAAAATACTGGTGCCAGGATAGATCCAGTTATTTTATTCGTATTTCTATTAACTATCTCTTAATAGAAACAATTTTGAAATGCGTGCAAGTGCACTTTTAGGATTGCTGATTTCCCGTCTATAATATCAGATTATGAAAGAGCTAACAAGAAAGCCATTATTCAGAATTTTTCTATGAAAAGAATTCCTTTTTTGTATATAAAACAGCATGGTTTTATTAGTTCAGTTATAAAAAGTATTTATTACAAAAACAAATTTTAAGAGGTCTCCGCTCATGCACATCTTTAAATTCTCAGATTTCTATTTTTTTTGAAAATGTTTTTTTTATAACCATTTATAATTATAACATACTCACAGACCAGCTGAAAAAAAATTTCGGTTTTCTTGGAGCAGTTCAATGCTGCAAGCCCACAAGAACTTTTGTAAAAACATGTATATTTTATTTGTTTCATTTTGAGTCTTCTACAATGGCCAAAGGCCTTAAATTTAAAATGATTTAATAATTTATATCTTAGTTGACTTTATTTTTAGAGTTTGGTGAGCACATCTAAAAAGTTGCTTAACCAACAACACTATGCAACCAAAACAAAATGTAATTTCCTTCTCTAAGCAAGCGATAAGTTATGTAGAAGTGAGATAATTGTTTCAATGAATTCAATTCGTCTTAGTAATAAAACAATATGAGATTATTTAAGAAAAACGAATACTTTTGAAACGACACGTTACAAATTTAGCTAATCGCTTTGCTAACGAATTATTCTGTCAAGTGTTTTTTATTACAATATTATTTTACTAGAACTCTTTGCCTTATTATTTACCCGAACATCCTTGGCACTTTACCTTTTGTACTTTTACCCAGCAGAATACTCGTTCTGGCCTCTCTTACTCACACTGAATCAGTCCTGAATAAATAAAGAAATATTATCAGGCCATGGTTTTTCAGCTCAGATTTCAAGTCTAAGGTTGCGAACATAGTGAACGCTTGTTGCTGAACCGAGCCTAAAAACTCATTGGAGCAATAAGAAAACCAAGTCATGCATCTCTTTTGCTCCAATGTGTTTTTCGGCTCGGCTCAGCAACAAGCGTTCACTATGTTCGCAACCTAAGACTTTAAGATAATTCAGGCTTTGTACCTTTTTACAGACCTGTATTATAACCTGAAAGTAAACAAAAACTCAGTCTTTGTTTTCAGGCCAGATTTCATATCTGACGTTCAGACTCACAATTTGGTCTTTAGATCAGAAATCATGGATGAACATTAAAAAAAAACTAATACCAAATTTCAGGGCTAAAAAGACGAACAATCGTATGAAAAACTCATGGCTGTTTTTAAGGAACAGTCAGGCCTTGGTCATTAACTGGTACACCTCAAAAAAGTATTTACAAGTTTATGCTTTTTTTTCAAAGGACGCCATAAATAACAACACGGCTGAGCAATGCGTAAGCATGCACACACCTGAATGCTTGAAGTGTACTGAGCGTAAGAAAATGTGTGGTGAAATAATGAGAGAAATATAATGTTTTCTTTTTTTTAACATGGTCCCACAGACCAAGTGTACGAGTCAAGGGTTAAGCAAAAAAATATTTTGTCAATGTCTACCATGGGGTAGGAACTTGGGCTTCCTTGGCTCATTAAGTTTTTATTAAAAAATCTAAAACAACAACATATTGTAAGAATTGACTGAAATTACAACAACATGTGCGCTCAAGACTTACCTACAAGTAGAACATAATTACTAGGGCTCTCGATTTTCTTTGAGCTTAGCTTGGTTACTAAGAAACCGGTCATCCGGATGCTCGAATTTCGGAAAAAAACCCTGGAACTCAAGAAATTTAATTAATATTTTAATAATCACTGCCCGATTTCGAGCTATGCGGGTAGTTTTGAATTTAATAAATTTCTATATTCAAACGAAACTGTATTTAAACAAAAAATCTCTTGAAATTTTACAAAAATTCATCTTATATATTCAATATGAAAGAGAAGCAAATGTTCATTTTTAAAAGTAATGAACTAACTAACTCCTAATGTTAATGGAATAACTTTTATTTCCTAGAAATTAAATAATCGCACATTTAAACTTCTTTCATTCATTTACTTTAAGAAGTTATTTCATAACGAAAGACATTAAGGAGTTTTTCAAGTTTAGTAACTCCTTACTTTGTATGGAAAAGTAAGGATTGATTTTATATATTTTTGTTAAACGCTACTTCTTTAGCAATGAAATCATAGAGCCTATTACAACATAGGTATATTGTTAAGAAGACAACACGTTAATTTTGCGCTCTGAATCCTGACTTCATAAGACTTAACGTTTTTTGCCCATATTTGTGGATAATTATTCTTTTAAGAGTAAGAGTTTAAGTCTTAATTTATAAACTTACTCTACAAATCGTAATTTAAATACTCTCTACGAATATTATAAAGCGCTTTGCGCCTCATATCATTCCATTTTCAGAGCAGATAAAATGAAAAAAGAAATCACCTGAAAAGCTTAGTTCGAATATAAAAAATATATATGTTATATCTAAGTCTGTTATAAATTAAAGAAATTCATTAAAAACAGTGGTGCAGTGGGTAGAGTGTGTGGCAGAGAACGCTGGTTCGAATCCCACCTGACACAGAAAGCTTTTTCAATTGAATTCATTTTTCTGTTCGGCCGTCACCTCTCTGCAGACAATCGCAAACCTCGGAGAGTAAAAACTGCCATGAAAAGCTTCTTGAGAACATAAGCCGTTCGGAGTTGGCATAAAACATGTAGGTCCAGTTCTTGAACATTTGTGTTCAAACACTTCACAAGACACACAACACAATTGAGCATAACAAGCTCGGTCAAAGTCCTTTCATGGGCTGTAATGGCTATTTCCATTTTTGTTTTCGTTTTCGTATACTTTGTTTGAAAAGTTGAGACTTTAATAGCCATTCTAGAGTAACTATATAAGAAAAGAATTTGCCTTCACCAAACGTTAATTGCAAGAACCTTGTAAGAGCTCTCACAACCGTAACTGAATCCGTAATTATTACAAAAAAAAAAGAAAAACCGAAACATTTTTCTGAGTCGTTCGAAAATAAGAGCTGTGTTTACACTTGTGTTGCATTCAGTATTGTTGCTGCTACAACATCTTTTTAATCTTGCGTCTTAAGTAACTTCAATTCGGCTGATGCACCATCAATACGGTTTTCTCACTTACGCTCCTGTTACTAAAACCACAAAGAGAGAAATGACTCCATTTAAGTTTTGGCACACTGCGATGTGCTTGCTGAAAAAAGTGAAAAAATCTAAAATTATTATTATTTTGAATTTTTTAAACCAAAATGTAATTGGAAGTAATGCCGTAAGTACAAATAAAATTTGGTAAGCTAGCAGTTACTTTGTTAAAATTAATTAAAATTGTGCTTTGTGTTGTTTTCAACCTTCTTTTACAGTCTCCACAATTTGGCAATCAAAGACGAATTTCTCTCACAATTGAAAGTTTCAACAGCTTCATGTGAGGTTGGCAAGCCTCCACAATTCGGTAATCAACACCGAATTCCTCTCACCATTGAATGTTGTAACAACTTCCTGTGAAGTTACCTCATATATTAAATTTTTTGAAAGCCGCAATATTACGTTTAGAAGAAGCGATGTTTCGATAGCATCGCCATTTCCGTGAATGTAAAGGCTAAATTAAATGGCCAGGCTAAAAACTTCAAAAAGGCGTATGCCTTTTTGCAAAAATCAAGATTTCAATATCAATATAGCTCCCATAAATTTGAAAATCTTGATTTATCACCCGATAAAGTGCTACCACAAAAATTTGAAGAGGAAATAATACGTATGGGGCTCATTTCAGAGCATGCGCCTTTGCAAAAATCAAGATGGAGGTGTCAATATGGAAGTGATAATCACGAAATTTGATGAGAATGGATCAAGAAGTATAATTTTAGGTACGTCATCAAATTTCGTGAATATTAATGCAAATGTAGCTTTTCTGACTTTACTGTTTGAGCTCTGAAAGTTTGTCGGTAGCACTAATCTGAGTGATTGATCAAAAAATGTTGATTTTTGCAAAGCCTCATACAGCATTTTGAAATATATAGTTCCATCATTAAATTTATCTTTTATTTGTGTTTTTTAATGACTCCAAATTTTGGCAGCGGCACTCTTTAAGTTGATGTAAAATCTCCCATTTCTATAAATTTTAAACATATTCTTCTATAGGCAAGAATTCTGAATTTAAAACTTATAACTTAAAACTGGAACTTATAATGTGTATTGTTGAAATATCAGATATTACCACTGTCAAAGTTCAAAGTAAAAGGAGGTTTTAATAATGAACTATTTGCAAAGAGGTTTTAAACTTTATTATTACCCAAGTTAAATTGATTGAAAAACATTTTTATAAAAATTTCTTAAAAAGTCCATAGATTTTCGAAATAAAAAAATCAACATTTTTTTGTAGGTATATTTAAAAAAAATCCACGTGTTATGTCAACGCCATTTTGTTGCACAGTGTTGGTTAAAATTCATACACACAGAAAAAAAAACATTGTAAAATCAATTAGAACAATAATGATTTTACATGATTTAGCTATGATTTTGCTTCATAGAGCTTTCTAGTAAAATCATTGTGATTTTCATGTAATCTCCAAAGAAAGTTGTAAAGTTGCAAAAAATTTTCCTGTTGAATCATTATGAAATCGTGTCAAATCGTTATGATGGTCATGTTGAATCATTATGAAATCAAGTAAAATCATTGTGATGATCCTGTTGCAGCATTATGAAAGCATGTAAAATCATTATGATGGTCCTGTTATGTGGCGTCCTTAATCTCATCGCGTAGAGTAGCGCAAAAATTAAAATATTTTTAAATGGCTGAAAAAGTGAATTTGAGTAAACTTTTATTGGATGTAGATGAAAAAGATAATTTGGTATTCCTGGAGAATAATATGCTTTGTAAAAATACATTTTGGAACTTAGCCTTATTTGTAATTTGTACTTACTTTTCAAGTAATGCTTTATTTCCGACAAATTAAATTCTCTTAACAGTTCGTCCAGTTGATATTCATTATCGTCTTCATTAATAATAATATTCTCCAGGAATACCACAAAACCTTCTTTAAAAGTTTATTCAAGTTCACTTTTTCAGATATTTAAAACTATTTTAGTTTTAGCTCTACTCTACGCGATGCGATTAAGGACGCTACTCTTCGCAATGTGACTGTGCAGAGAATTCGCAAGAAATAACGGAACTTCTTCAGCAAGTTTTACTGGGTTTCATAATGATTCTACATGAAATCATGTTAATTAACTTGTTACATGATGCAATAATGATTTTACTGGATTTCATTATGATTTTACATGAAATCATATTGATTTTCATGTTGCTGTCACCATGTAAAATGAAATCAACTATGCATAATAATGATTTTGCATTGCTAAATTTTTCTGTGTGTACTTCTTTTAACTAAAATCAAGAGTTGCTCTCCTAAGAGTGGCATTTCCAGGAAGAGATGCTTCTTAAACTCTTTTGAGTGTGGTTGAGAATTTAAAAACCTGTCGCAAATTTTATATTTTTTTCCCCCAGATGTTTCATTCTTTAAACTCTAATTTTTAGTTGGTGATTTGTTCCCGCTGATGTTTAACCGCATCCGTGGTTTATAAAAAGTTTACTTAAAATATTTTCAAATGATGATATTGAATAATGATATACGGTGCCATTAATAAATGATTTTTTAAATGTTGTTCTTTCGCATTAAAATTTATGCGTAAGCTTGAATGTTTTTGTTTTTGTTGCATATGAATAAATGTATAAAATCATGCATATTTTTTGATATGCTCAGTTGTAGGCCGTTAATAGTTAACCTTCAAATTAAAGGTTGTAATTCAGATAAACATATAAATTTAAAATATTTAATCTAGTTTTAGTTACGAGCTTTTTACAAAAAATATGAAAAATATGATTTATAAATAAAAAAAACTGGCTCGCGATATGTCGATATCTGCACAACTCTTATAAATAACCCAGTTTATAAATAGTCGAGGCGAAAAATAAATATTTTTAGAAATAACTCGGTCAAGCTCTTGTAGCAAACAATCGCCGAAGTTGGCAAAAAACCAAATCAGCTTTGAACCTTCAAGAGCTGAAGGAGTTAATTAATTGAATTAATTAGTTGTAAAAATATTGGTTTATTTAGCATCGCATTAACGTATATCATTTTTAATAGCAGAAATGATAATGAGAAGTATATTAATGGTTCATAATTCATAGGACAAATTGGATTTGAAGGTAGACACTCTTTTCCGGAAAAAATTTGGACTGCAACTTGTGTAAGTGGCAAGAACTGGTTTGATGTGAGAATTTAAAATAATCATTAAGCTGGATCGATTTATCGATGAAAAAAAGTCAGCCGGGCACTGGCTCAAAATTTAGAGGGACTCTTAAAACATATTTCTGCATCATTTTCTTTTTTTTTTATCGAATTGAGTGGTTTTGGTTTTTCTGATTTTTTAAGAAAATTGAAGGAGTTTCAACAGGCCCATCGTCGTTTGGCGTACCAGTCACTAAGAATTTCATATTGCAGAACTTTTTCCAGTTATTAAATTATATATTTTTAGCCAATTCAATTGTCCATTTCTTTAGTCTATACGTATTTTCTTCGCCTTTTTCAGGTATAATATGCCAACCAACATCACATTATGGAAACTACGCGCCGACCAGAAATATATGTTTGGGATGACAATGGCAGTGTCAAGTGGACCAATTAATCAAGCTCGATGGCATTAGCATCACGTGTTCAACGCGTATACGTAACAAAAGCGTCACCACTAACTTATTTTGGAGCTCTTTCCTTTTTCAAAGTGAAAGTATGTTATCCGTTTTGGTTTTGCTTCAAAGAAAAGCCGCTGGTTAAAAACAGATAAAATTACCCTTCCCAGGTAAAAAGAAAAAAGATTTTGTTATATTTTTAGCGATTAAAAATATTATTTGAATACATTCAGATAGTAGCTTTTCCATATCATTCACAGAACACGGACGCTACGTTAAAACTGTAAGCCAATCGTGCAAGGAAGTCATTCGTAAAAATTGTCTTGGACATACATATTTTCAGCTCTCTTCAATCACGACAAAAATACTCAAAACTTGAGTCGTGTCAATATTTACATAAAAAACAAATCCCCGTAAAAAAATATTAACTGAAGTCTTAGCTGAAGGTAAAAAATGTATAACTAACTTCAATTAAAACTGAAACAAAAATTATTAAATATTGAATTAATCGCAAATATTTTAAAGGCATTCAGGAGTACAAAGACCGCTCCATTGAGATTTATCCGATCCAAAAAAAAAAAAAAATTATGCAGAATTAGATGTCTGGTAAAATTTAAATTTTGATCCTGCTAAATATTCATTAAATTGAATTCCTGAGCTCTAAAAAATTTATTATAGGCTATATAGATTATAACAACTTCTGTATTGAAGTACTTACTATGAGCTTAGAAACAGTTGATATATGGCTCATATTCTTCAGTCACGTCGCAATTTAAAAAACTAAAAGTTGATTTAATATACTTGAACACGGCTGAAAATATAACTTCGACCCTGTCGAAAATCCATAACTTGCTAGTTTATGATTTTGTTTCATACTGTTTCATAGGTTGATTAAAGCCTGTGTTCATCATTTGTATACAACAATTATATCCTTAGTAGTTTTGTGTTTAATGAAATAATTAATTAAAATGAGTACCTGTGAATATGAATACCTATGAATACCTATGAATACCTGCAAAACGTATTCACATTCAAAGCAGTCTTATCTTAAAGTTAAAGAGTTAAATTTTATAAGATCTATTTTGGTAAACGACTGGCAACGTTTTTAGATATCGAAGGCGCATTTAACAATGTAAAACAGATTCTATAAGAAGCGCTTTAGAAGACAAAAGTGTTAACAATAACCCACTGGACTTACAGAATGCTCAATAGCAGACGTATAAGCTCACAAATGGGAATGAGCGTGGTGAGGAAAGAAGTCACAAGAGGCACACTGCACTAATATACGGAAAATACCTGCAAACAATTAGCGAACTAATATCTGCGGCATTGAATGAGCTATCGCGGTGGGCAGAATCGAATGGACTTGGTGTAAACCCAATAATGACTGAACTCGTTCTGTTCACAAGAAGAAGAAAAATAGAAAGTTTCACATTACTGAAACTCAACGAATTAACTCTGCAGCTTTTCACGCAAGCCAAATACCATGGAATTATCCTTGATAACCAGCTGAGCTGGAAACGCAACACAGAGGAAATAAGGAAAAAAGCACTGTGCGCTCTTTACGCATGTCAGAGAACCTTTGGCAGGAAATGGGGACTGCGACCGCACATAATCCACTGGATGTATACAGCGATCGTGAGGCCCATTCTTACCTACGGCTCTCTTGTGTGGTGGACAATAACGCATAAAAAGAGCTGCCTTAGCTCCCTAACAAGGGTTCAAAGATTAGCGTGCATAGGAGTAACAGAAGCTATGAGATCTACGCCACAGGCGGGTCTGGATATGATACTAAGTCTTCTCTCCATAGAAGAGTTCCTTAAATGTTCGGCGACCAAGAGCGCGATTCGCCTCAACGAATTACGAGCCTGGAAAAACAACACATTCGGAAATGCATCTATTCTAAATCTCTTTGGAATCGAGGAATCAAGAACAGCAACCGACTATATCATACCCAGTGTGAGATTCGGTACAGAATACATCACGTCCATCCCCAGCAGACAAGAATGGGAAGAATCGGCTGTAGAATCCTATGGCAATCTCCATACTGAATAATTGGATACTGATGGTTCCAAAAGGGAAAACGGAACTGGATCGGGTGTATACTGTGAAACACTACAAATCAAAGAGTTTTAAAAACTCCCTGCTTACTGCAGCGTTTTTCAGGCAGAAATATATGCTATTAAAAAAGCTGCACAGGCCATTTACAGGAAAAATCTTACCCCCACAAGGGTAGCAATTTTTATGGATAGCCAAGCGGCCATCAAATCACTGAACAGTAAAACGACTAAGGCTCAAACGGTGCAAAACTGTAAACTTGCACTGAAAAGTATCTGCAATACCCACAATGTCACTCTCTGCTGGGTTCCCGGAGATAGCAATGTCGAAGGGAACGACGCAGCGGTTGAACTGGCGACGCGTGGAGTTACCGCAAGTACAAACAGAGCTAATACAGATGTGCACATTCCAATAGGCGTCGTCAAAAGGAGTATAGACCTAAAAGCCAGAGATATTGCTAACACAACCCAAGCAACAATTCTTAAGAGTTGAGCACTGGGCGAAAAATTTTAGTTTTTAATTACGTCCTATAACTATCTTCAGCAAGAGCAATACGCTTACAGATTAATTACAGCAAAACTAGTTGTCTATAAGTGTTCTGTTCTCTTTCACATTATCTCATAGTAGCTTAAAAGAGTTGTGTTATAGGAGCATTACTGCGAAAACGCTGCATCTTACAAGTCATTTCTTACAGACTTCTACAACACTTCAGCTATCAGAGCCAAACTCTGAAGAGTTTTAGCTTTATAGATTAAGTCTTATAGACATCTCAAAGGCTTTTATTTAAAGATGTCTGATCTGATCTGAGCAACGGTCTGACTAGAAGAGTATCACTCTGAATATAAGAGAAACAGTCTGACTAGAAGAGTGTTTCTCTGATAATAAGATGTTGGTTCTTATAATCGGGCAATTGCCCTGAAATGGGTTTTTATTTAATTAGCTTAAATTTCAGGGTACCTAAATAATAAACGAACAGAATTGTGTACAAATTATGTTCAGTGAATTTGGTTCATTCATAAGAAAAATATTCCGAAAGAACAGAACAATTTCTAACTGCAATTTACGTATTCACTTCCATTCATAAGATGTTATACTTTCCAGGAAGCAAATGTTCTATATTTTCATAGTAAAATTTATAAATTTTAGTAGGAATTCTAGGGCGAGCTTAGCCCACTAAAATTCTGATTCGAGTCGACATACAGTCAAAACCGAGACACAACTATTTTTTGTTACATAAATCAACCTTTTGAGGAAGATTTTTCATATTCTTTATAGCGCAAATTTATTTACTCTCAACGCAAAGTAAAGTTCGGTAAAGCTTGCACTAATGTAATGAAAGGGTTAATTCTGCTTGGCATAAATGAATGCTTTTTAAAAATGGTGGCCCTACAAAATTTCGCTTTCACTCATCTCGTACAGTATACAACTCTTCTATGTGACTTACTTAAATATATTAATTTTGTAGTAAGAGATGTACTCTTGTATGGAGACATCAACTCTTAAAACTGCGTTTTAGTGCATTTATTGAGAGTATAGTATAATTTGTTAATTAAATAAAACTTTTAATGTTGGTTTTTGCGAAAGGGGACAGCTTCTATCCGAGGTGCAATATGAGATTCTTACGATAAATTTTCCACCGGAATGAAATTTATGCGCTTATATGATAAAATATTACACCACGCATATACAATATTATTGATATAATAATTTCCTACAAACATAATAGAAAATGGTACATCAAATTTTGTTATATTAAAATAGTGTTGGTAGCATTGTATATATACATAAATTCTTATAAAACTCTCTTATGAGTATATACATCTTCATTTTCTTAAAAGTATATATCTGCAAGAGATCTGTAAGTCTTGTCTAAGACAATGTTTCTTAGAGTGTTGATCTTGTTTCAGAGCTCTAAGAGACCGATATAAGGCCGTTCTGAAAATTACAACTCACACTTATATAGTGCCAAAATGAGCTTAGAAGAGTTTTACAAGTATCTTACAGATATCGTTTAGAGTTAATCGTAAGTGTATCAATCTTAATAATTTCTCTTCAAGAAGTCATTAGGATAAAATAGAGATAATAATTGTTCGTTGGGAAACTGGGCTTCCAGAGGTGACTGCAACATATCTCGAAAGCTTTGACCGGAGCTAAATGATAAAAGAACTAAAAGCCTTCTGCTTTTGGTCAAATGGGAAATCCGGACTTTTGTTGGAGTTCTAACAGGTCATTGGGGTTATGGCTAATAGAATGGGCATAGCAGAGCCAGATTTCTGTCGGAGCTGCAAAGATCTGGAGGAAACAGAAACAATACCTCACCTACTATGCGAATGTCCAAGTCTACAGAATCGTCTAGTCTACAAAGACTTGGAAGAGTTAGTGAACACACCACTGCTAGACATCTGGAGGTTCATAAAAAGCACAGGATAGTTTGAGAAACAAATCGGAACCATGGTTTAACATGATACCATAAATATAAAAAGGGATTCGCAATGGACCTATAGGCACCCGCGGAAGCGCCAGCAACGGTGCACGACCCTACTTACCTAACCTAACCTAAAACGACTGTATTCAGGGTGTTCACATTCCAAACGAATCTATTTAAAAATTGTTTATTAATTATTATTGAAATCTATTTTACTTGGATTTCAAACCATAAATAAGGTAAGTAAAGTAAGGTAATCCATAACTCGCTATAATAACGCTTTCAAAACTATTCAAACTTCCCTTGTCGTGAAATGTGTTTCCAATATCTTCAAATAGTTTATGCATTAGGTCGGGTTAATTTGTTCGGAAGAAAAAAAAATGGACAAAGTGTATAGCAAAAACAGAATCTATGGTAAATTATAAGAAATTTTGCCCAAGGAATCATTGATCAAAAATTAAAATTGAGCTGCCGAAAATTTCGTTTGAGTTTGGAAGTGAGGAAAACCTTAAAAAATAGTGCATTCACATACAAATAAAATTAAAAAATGATAAATTTTTTCTTAAAAAATGCCCAGGCGGTTTTTTTGTACGAGTAATCTATTTTTCTTATTAATTTTTTCTAAGGCATGTGCCAGTGGTGCTACAATAGAATTTTTTGATTTCCTTACTTATTTGCAGAAAAAAATTGTTGTTTTATTTTTATGTATTTTTATGAAATTAAAATATAATAGAAAAAAGAAAAATTTAACGTCTTTTAACAATTTTATATATAACAAGCATTAATTACACAGCCACACAAAAAAAAATCGACTTCGGGCCCAGACATAAGACTGTTTTTATATATTCTTTAGGTTGCTGAATAAGAATCCGAAGTCTATTTAACTCTATAACCTCACCATTTTTCATTACCTAAAAAAACCGATGTTATCACAAAAAAAAAAAAATCAACTTTCAGGTCCATAGGTCCGACCATGATTTTTATATGTTTTTTTTTTTATCGCTGAATAAGAATTCAAAGTCCATTTAACCCTATCACCCCACCATTTTTCATAACTTAAAGAATCCGATATTCTCACACAAAAAAAAAATCGACTTTCGGGTGAGAATATCGGGTTTTTATGAAAAAATGATGAAGTGATAGAGTTAAAAGTGGCGACCGTGGCGTAGTGGGTAGAATGTGTGGCCCATACGCTAGAGAAGCCTGGTTAGAATGCCATCTGACACCAAAAGTTTTTTCAGTTGAATTAATTTTTCTGTGCGGCCGTCACCTCTCTGCAGAGAATAGCAAACCTCAGAGAGTAAAAACTGCCATGAAAAGCTTCTTGAGAACATAAGCCGTTCGGAGTCGGCGTAAAACATGTAGGTCCAGTTCTCGATCATTTGTGTGCAAATATTCCCATCACACACAACACAATTGATCATAAGAAGCTCTGTGAAAGTCCTTTCAAGGGCTGAGATTGGCCATTCCCTTTTTTTTTTTTTTTACCCTTAATCTCAAAAGAGTTCAGGTGTTTTTTAACGAATAAGAATGACAAATGTAAAGGTGACAGAAATTACTTGATAAAAAACAATGACAAAATTTCCTGCTCATTTAATGGTTATTCAATATAGAAATATTATAAATACTTAAATTTGTAATTTTCCACTTGCATTTCAATTGAATAAAAATATATTTAAAAAATTTGGACTTTTCACCTTTAAAATAGAAACAAACCAAAAAAAAATCCATTATTGCGCCCCCTAGCGGAAGTCCCCAACGGCAAGTTTTTATAAAGAAACTCGTAATTTTTTAATCATAGTCGAATGTGAATTTTGCGTTTTCCAGACCTCCAAAATTAAACGAAATTTCCGGCTCGATATTGATTTTAGACTAATGGTTCCTTCTAAAGTGTCTAAATTGCCCTGAGCTTTTTTTTCTATACTCTTTGCCGCCAAAAAATTTGATCCGCGCTATTATACATATATATATGCGCTATTGAATGAATACAGGAAACGAATACATTTAATTTGATTCTAAACAACACAATGAGAATATACAAGTAATGTATAATACACGACTTGCGAACGATACATCAAACTGCCAAAAAGTATGCTTTGAAATTTTTTACTGCTAAGTGATGCAGTCATAGTCCATCTAATTCAAGGTGTTGTTTATTTATACGTGGCTAAAGAAGTTTCACTTCAGAAATTCAAATGAAAATCTATTGATTTTAAAGAGCTTCCCTTTAGACGGTAGAATTAGCAAGTTGTTTCAGATTGATAAAGAAACTAGCAAGAATACCCTGTGTCGCCCGGGGGTTGTAGCATTCACGGTGTGTGTAATGTGAACATAATACAACATAACATAATACAACCCGCAATGCGCAAAAACCAATGAGTGCAATCTCAACCACATATTTTTTTGTCATTATATCTATTTATAAAATATCCAATTTCATGACTGAAGCCTTAGTCCTTATAAAAAAGTGGCTCTTAATCCGAAATTATCAAATAAACCTTTTTCTCACTTCTAACTTGGATATCAATTCGCAAAGTACCCGGCCATAAATGCCTATTTTGAAAAAGTTTTTAATTGCTTACATCTCTTATTGTTGTAGTTATTTGTTCCGTGAATCTACGCAAAGCTTAAATCCTTGGCCACAAAAGTTAAAAACTTTTTTTCCACCTTAAGCTGTCATATTCGAGTTATGAATTTAAAAACTAGAAAATAGTTTTTCAAGATATTATCACGTCCTTCGTTTAGCGCATACTTTTTGTTCTGCGGGCTGTCGAAAATATTAGGAAATGCGCAAAACTTGGTTGAAGTCGAACTACAGTGTAAAAGGAGTTCAATTATAAACACGTATTCACACTGAGGGGAAAAATATTAAGTTTATCCGAAAAATTTTTTTTAATAACAAATAACAGCAAGTTTGTTAAATACGCACAAAAAAGTCTTGTAAGGAAAATATTTGATTTATACACGTAAATGTATAAAATACAATTTTGCATGGGCGTGGATAATTTTAATGTTCGTTATTTCCCTTGGTGTATATTTTGATATATTTGGGGCTTCTTTGAAGCGCGAATTTCTCTTATGTAATGGAGAACATATTCCAGTTCCAGGGACTCAAATACTACCATTTTGATTGTACGTAATTATTTTTTCAAATGGTCCTTTATTGTATAAGGCTTTAATGACTTTAATATGTGACAAAATCACATATTTCTCTTTTTTTGTATTTGTTATTATTTCTTATGAAGGTACTAAGTCCGAACTCTAATTCAAACCCAAACGGGTCCAGGTTCACTGTTTTCATAAACCCTGAACCCTCTGAAAGCCCAAAAATTCAACCATCGGGCTTATTTTTTAAGCCGATGCATATATATATGCAAAAAAATATTGCTGCTGTGCATAGTGTAAGAAATGCGTGAGAGAAAAATTAAACATATAACATGTTGTTACAAAGTTTGCCATGATAAAGCTTCTCATGCTCGTTAATGTGTCATAAAGAATAGTGTTTTTATTGTGAATCAACGGTATTTTTATTGCGAGCCGCTTATATTTTCATATTCTGACTTCTGTAATATGGACGTGTTTTTTATTTGTTGTTAAAATTAATTATATAATATTGTATTGAGTAAAGGAAATACTAACACTGAAAAAAAGTTGCGCAAATCATATTGATGTGAAAAAAGTAAAATTTTTAAAAAATTTTTGTTAAAGTTCATATCGGAATGGTATGAGAAAGCCTTAAATTGATATGATATAAGAGCTATTCCAATATTAGTCATATCACATTGCCGTAGAATTGAAGAAAGATTAATGTAATTCTGATATGAGACTATCACATTGTTATAATAAAATATCAATTTTTATATTGCACACACCATATTATGAGAAAATGCATGATTGATAAAATTTCACTATCACGTTGATATTGAAATTAACAAGATGATAGAAAAAACCTTGAATTAATGTTATACAAATTTTAAAATTGTATGTATATCTGGCAGCATGGTTTTTCCCTTGGTAGGTCTGTCAGCAAAAACTATTGCTATTAAAGGTGGATCTCAGGTAGCCTAAGCCATACGCTACTATTAAAAAAGTTGGGCATCCACTCCAGCTTACTTTTATGTATTGAATCTTATCTTTCTAATATACAGCTATTAATCAAGGTAAAGGAAAGATACTACAGAACCATAACGACAAACTCCGGAGTTCGTCAAGCAAGTCACTTAGAACCCCCGATTTTTAATTATTTGTTAATGATATCAACTGTATCCTTAAGTATCCTTTGTATGCTTTCTGCTATATGCCGACGACCTAAAATTGTTTGCAACTGTAAAGAATTCACATGACTGTTGCCAATTTCAAGCAGATATCGATTCTTTAATAGTGGTGCAATCAAAACAACTTACACCTCAATTTTAACATATGTTAAGTCCTAACTTGATCGCGTGAACAATCGTATATCTTTCACGATTACAACTACGACCTCAAATGCTTTTTTAAAAGAGGTAGTGTCGTAAAAGATTTAGAGGCCAATGTAGTCGCTAAACTATCGTATGACGCGCATATACTATAGATTATTTGGTATCTAAGGCAAATTCTCTTCTTGGCTTTATTATCAGGAACTGAAAGAAATTTAATGACCCAAACACCTTAAAAATCTGTTTGTTTATTGCATTTTGTTTATTGCATAGTGAGACCAACTCTAGAATACGCCAACATTATTTGGTATCCCTTTTATGAGATAGCTGTAAAAAGAATAAAAAAAAAATACAAAAGTGTTTCACCAAATTTGCATTTCGTCGCAGTTTTTCCAGTCAGAATATGCCCTCATAAGATTCGGGCTGCGAATAATTTAATTTAAACAGTTTAAAACAACGAAGACAGGCACAGAGCATTATTTTTGTCAACGATATTCTCAACAATAAAATTTATTCTCCTTAACTATTAGCTCTTATCAATTTTTACATATCTTTTTAAACGATTTCTTCAATATTCCTAATGATTAATTCGAAGTAATCTTAGATTGTATATTTTATTATTATACATATTTTAATAGGTGATGTTAAATCTTCAAAAGTAAAGTCCAGTAGATCCATTTAAATAAATAAATAAAAATTAATAAAAATAATTTTTTTATAATGTTTATATAACATTGATCTTAGCAAACTCAGTATTAATAGGAAATCATTGTTACTTTGATATTGCATATACTAAATTTATATGGGAAATTGTTAAATTGAAATTATATTTGGTTGGCAACTAAGTAATTGCGGACTTCACTCATAGATGGGTTTAGTTGAATTTTAAGGTTTGCTGACGTAATCGAAATGTCAAACACATTTTGTTATTTGTTAGTTGGTACTTCAACTGTCAATCATTAAAAAAATGTTTTGATCGGCTGTGTAGTTTTTGTTTGGCGTCTGTTGAAAAATGGAAAATCAAAACGAGCATTTTCGTCATATTTTGCTTTTTTATTTCCGGAAAGGAAAAAACGCAAAAAGCAATAATCGATTCGGATCGTCACAGTACAACACGTGAGATTGCAGAGAAGCTTCATGTATCACATGCATGCATTGAAAATCGCTTAAAACAACTTTGCTATGTACGAATACTCGATATATGGGTTCCTCATGAACTGAAAGAATATCATTTAACACAACGCATTAATATCTGCGATTTGTTAAAGAAACGTAATAAAAATGATCCATTTTTAAAACGATTGATAACTGGTGATGAAAAATGGGTTGTTTACAACAATGTCAATCGGAAAAGATCGTGGAGCAAGCCAGGTGAACCAGCTCAAACAACATCAAAAGCTGATATTCATCAAGAGAAAGTTATGTTATCAGTTTGGTGGGATTACAAAGGAATTGTCTACTTTGAACTTTTACCACCCAACGGAACGATCAATTCAGATGTCTACATTGAACAACTAACAAAATTGAACAATGCAGTTAAAGAAACCAACATATAGTCCTGACCTTGCAACATCTGATTACTTTTTATTTCGATCTTTGCAAAACTCCTTGAATAGTAAAAATTTCAATAATAATGATGATGTCAAATCGTACCTGGCTCAGTTTTTTGGTGAACCAGAAGTCTTATGAACGTGGAATTATGACGCTGCCTGAAAGATGGCAAAAGGTCATTGCTCAAAATGGGCATTACATTACAGAATAAAGTTATTTCGTTCCATGAAAAAATTGTCTTTTATTTTCTAAAAAAAATTCGCAATTACTTAGTTGCCAACCTGATAGAATTAAATTTTTATATTTATACCCCCCAATCATACTGAACAAGGGAAAATAAACATCGTTTCTCGATTTGTAACGCCCATAAAGCAGCATATATTTTATCGTACTCGTTGTTTTTCAAGCCCATTTTTGTAGAAAAAAAGGGTCACTGATTTAGTAGTAGTAGAATTCTCCTTTAACTACTAAGGGGAGCATAAGGCCAAAATGAAACGTCTCCATTCGTTGCGCTCTTTGGCAATGACTTTAATCTCTTTCCATGTTTTTTCAGACTCTTGGATTTCCACTCCAACGACCTTTTCCAGGTAATATTGGGCTTACCACATCTTCTACTGCCTTGAGGACTCCACTCAAAGGCGTGGCCGCAAACTTCGCCATGTGGTTTTCTATGCCCTACCATCTCCATTTGCGTAACTTGATTTCGTTTGCTATGGGCATCTGGTTGCATATTAGGTGCAAATCATCAGCATTTGAGATAGTGTGGGCCCACCAAACTTTTTGTATACACCTCAAGCATTTGTTGAGGAATACTTGCAGCTTGTTTGTTATCTACTCGGTGTTTATCCACGTTTCTCATCCATATAACAAATCCAATTTCACGTTGGAATTGAAACTGCGAACTTTCGTTTAGGTGGATTAACGGAAGATCACTAAATTTTACTTTTGATATTCTTGAATTGATATCGTCTTTTCCCCACTATCCATGGAGATAATGCTGCCTAAATACGTAAGGCTGTTGATGTTTTCAATGTCATCATTGCCAGCTTTGAAAGTGGTGACATTTCTGGATGTGTTTAGTTTCATGCTTTTTGTCTTTAATGCATTGAGTTTTTGGCCGGCTATATTCGACTCCAAGCCAAGGCCTTCTATTTTGATATGCATATCTGAGTGTTTGGATGATAAAATACAGATGTCATCAGCTTAGCCGAAAATTTCTAGCAATTCGTTTAAGTTCCATCGCATTCCTCTTTCGGCCCTGCCAAGAGCTTTATTTAGAACGTCGTCAAGAATGCACTCAGACAAATATGCTTGCCGGACCCAAAGCAACCGTATCTTCAATGGATTTTTCTATGTTTTTCATAGAAGTTTCACCTTAAAAGAGGGAAAATTTACATGGTTTCAAGAAGCAGAGGTTTTGATTTCGAGAAGCAGCTTCTAAAGGGTGATTTTTTAAGAGCTTGATAACTTTTTTTTTTAAAAAAACGCATAAAATTTGCAAAATCTCATCGGTTCTTTATTTGAAACGTTAGATTGGTCCATGACATTTACTTTTTGAAGATAATTTCATTTAAATGTTGACCGCGGCTGCGTCTTAGGTGGTCCATTCGGAAAGTCCAATTTTGGGCAACTTTTTCGAGCATTTCGGCCGGAATAGCCCGAATTTCTTCGGAAATGTTGTCTTCCAAAGCTGGAATAGTTGCTGGCTTATTTCTGTAGACTTTAGACTTGACGTAGCCCCACAAAAAATAGTCTAAAGGCGTCAAATCGCATGATCTTGGTGGCCAACTTACCGGTCCATTTCTTGAGATTAATTGTTCTCCGAAGTTTTCCCTCAAAATGGCCATAGAATCGCGAGCTGTGTGGCATGTAGCGCCATCTTGTTGAAACCACATGTCAACCAAGTTCAGTTCTTCCATTTTTGGCAACAAAAAGTTTGTTAATTGCTGCGAACGGCGACGAATCGACATTTCACGGTCTTCAGCAACACTCTCAGAAACAGACGCAATATTCTCTTCTGTACGCACTGTACGCATTCGTGTGGTTGGTTTAATGTCCAATAAAGTAAACTGAGTGCGAAACTTGGTCACAATCGCATTAATTGTTTGCTCACTTGGTCGATTATGTAGACCATAAATCGGACGTAAAGCGCGAAACACATTTCGAACCGAACACTGATTTTGGTAATAAAATTCAATGATTTGCAAGCGTTGCTCGTTAGTAAGTCTATTCATGATGAAATGTCAAAGCATACTGAGCATCTTTCTCTTTGACACCATGTCTGAAATCCCACGTGATCTGTCAAATACTAATGCATGAAAATCATAACCTCAAAAAAATCACCCTTTATGTTTTGAATACAAGTTTACTTCATTCATTTTTAGAAAATCGGCCATGGCGCTAAATGAAGCCCGATTTTCTAACGATTAGTGGTATTTTTCTAGATATTCTTGAATTTTTTTTCTGAGTGTGTCAAAAAATATAGTTGGTGATAGTTAGCAACCCTGCCGGATGCCTAAATTTGTGGTGAATGTCGGTGACAGCAAAGCACACTGCATTTAAAGCCTTCATACTGCGCACGTACTAGATTTATAGCCTTAGCGGATGTAACTCTCCGCTGTAGTGAGACCCATATATTTTCTCGGGAGATACTGTCGAAGGCGGTGCTATAGTCTACGAAGACAAGTTGAAGTACAGTGCGCCACTCGCATTATTGTTCGACAATTCTGTGGCGACAAGTAATTACGACCAAACTAAAAATATCGTAAAAAACGACACTAACTACGACCTTTTTTTCTGAAATATATGAACTGTTAAACCAACAAAATATGTGCAGACATAATTAGTTATATATTCTGTGCAAAAAATGAATTTCTCCGTCCTTCCAAAGATTGGCAGTAAAGAAAATGCCAAATCGCTTTTTTACAGTATTTTAAGCTAAGTTGTTTGGGGAGCACGTGCCTAATGATATAAAAAGTTATTAAAATAAAAATAGGTACACAATTGTATTTCGTATACCTAATCCACAAAAAATTAAACTAAAAGATTTGATAACAAATGTAAGACTGCCTTTTATGTTAACGGAATCGTAACTGGTTCGAAACGGGTCCAACGAAACAAAAGAAAGCGAAGTGCGTACTGACGGACTCGTAACGGGTTCGAAACGGATCCGATTCCGTTTTTGTGCACATTGGGATGTTTCTCAATTCTGCTTCCACATATTTGTGTGAACAACTTTGGTTATGTACGGATAAAAATTAACTTATATCTGAACTTAACTCCACTCCAAAAAGTATGCACGAAAAAAAAATTTCCAAAGTTTAAAAAGAGCAACATATTTATTGCTGATTTAAAATAAAAAAGCAATTAATTCAAAATTTTAATTAAGTATTTTTATTTCACAACAAAAGCATTTTGATGAATTCCTAAAGTTGAATAACAAACAAAACTCTTGACGGCAAAACAAGTTTAACGTATTTATCTGTTTTTTAAGTTTTTAATTGTTTTTTCTCCTTACATTTTACGATTCCTAATTAATCTCTGTAGAACAATATCCGTTTTTTTTTTTTTTTTGATAGTTTAAGAAATTTTGTCGCTTATAGTTTAAACAAATGATTTGGAATTTTGTAGAACATTTGCATAATTCTTTGATGGGCAGAACGAACATCGCCATGACATCAAATATTTGCAAACTAACAGGTTTAAAAATAGCTTCATTCTATTGAAGCATAAAAAGTTATACTTGTATGCAAGAAGCTTCCATTCAAAGTACGTCGAACTTGAAAGTTAATACTCGTAGTTAAGGGATAGCGCCTAGAGACAGTAATCTTGAAGATAACGAAAAGTATTATGAAAAATGATATGTTATGTTATGTTATGTTGTGTTATGTTATGTTACGTTATGTTATGTTATGTTATGTTATGTTATGTTATGTTATGTTATGTTATGTTATGTTATGTTATGTTATGTTATGTTATGTTATGTTATGCTATGTTATGTTATGTTATGTTATGTTATGTTATGTTATGTTATGTTATGTTATGTTATGTTATGTTATGTTATGTTATGTTATGTTATGTTATGTTATGTTATGTTATGTTATGTTATGTTATGTTATGTTATGTTATGTTATGTTATGTTATGTTATGTTATGTTATGTTATGTTATGTTATGTTATGTTATGTTATGTTATGTTATGTTATGTTATGTTATGTTATGTTATGTTATGTTATGTTATGTTATGTTATGTTATGTTATGTTATGTTATGTTATGTTATGTTATGTTATGTTATGTTATGTTATGTTATGTTATGTTATGTTATGTTATGTTATGTTATGTTATGTTATGTTATGTTATGTTATGTTATGTTATGTTATGTTATGTTATGTTATGTTATGTTATGTTATGTTATGTTATGTTATGTTATGTTATGTTATGTTATGTTATGTTATGTTATGTTATGTTATGTTATGTTATGTTATGTTATGTTATGTTATGTTATGTTATGTTATGTTATGTTATGTTATGTTATGTTATGTTATGTTATGTTATGTTATGTTATGTTATGTTATGTTATGTTATGTTATGTTGTATTTTATTGTGTAACGTATATGATATGTCATGAAAGTTTTTTCTCTTATACTCTTATTTTCAATAACTTAAAAACAATTTTAACGACTGATCAATTCTATTATGTTTTGGTGTTTCGTAAATATTAATCACCTATTTCATCGTATCTTGTAAATTTAACGTTTTCCGATTCTTAACCATTTAAATAGCCTCTCTTTTTTTAACCATTCATTAAATTGATCTTATCTAATGGTTTGCACAAGCATTACCTAAAATAATTTATGCAAAGAAGCTTCAAAAAACCCCAATTCGCTTTAAAACTTGTTTGTTTTGTTATTTAACTTTCAGAATAAATTTAAAGATCTTTAAAACAAAAGAATGTATTTAAAATTCTTAAGGCCGGCAATACATTTAGAGGAGAGTAAAAAGGAGTGAATTGCTTAGAGTGAAATTTGTTTAGAGTTTTAAAATTTTCAAATTTGATAAAATATACATTCATGTTTAAATTTTTGTTTTTTTAAAACAAAGATGGCGCTGGCTATGATTGCTGTAAAATACCTCTTTTCGCACTGCGGGCACTTTGGTGGACCCTAGGTTGACCCAGAAAAAAAATTTTTTAAATTTTAAAACGTAATGAAAATATCTTCCATCTGAATGAGACAGAATTTTAAAAATAAGTCTTTTTTAAAAATTTATACGTACTTGGAAAACAAAAATTGCATTTTTTACTTAGTTTTTGTTCAAAATTTTGAATGAAACGATTTCAAAAGGCTATTTTAAAATTAATTTCCATTCAGATTGGTTGAAATATTATTAAAAAATGACCTTCCAATTATTATTAGGATCGGTCAAGTAGTTTTTGAGCTAGGTTGCCAGAAGTTTTGAAAAACGTAATTTTGAAAAAAACTACTTTAAAGTTATACGAAACAAATATTACGAGGACCTTAGTGTTCAAAACTTAATTAAATCACTTTATATACAAACAAAATAATTATTGATAACATCCTGTGGAATGTTTCCCTTCTCAAATTTACCGGTTTGAGCAGATAAAATAAATAATATAATAAAATTGCAGCTATAGTAACTAGATTTTTATATTATATCGAACTGATGCGCAGGTCTCTTTCCAAGCGAATAACATTCTTAATATTCAAGATATCTTTATAAATTGTTTAAAATTTTGAGATGTTTTTAAGTTATTTAGAATGAAAAAAAAATTCGATTCTGAGATGCCTCTAAATGTATTGCCGGCCTTAAGTTCAGACACTACTAAATTATAGTATATTTGCCAGTTGAATTGTCAGGGAGATTGATGTGAATAATAAAGAGATTAAATTAAAAAAAAAAATATATATATATCTACTGTGATTTATAAAATTTAAACAAGATAATTTTATTCTAATTAAATTAAAATTAAATTGTACTAAAAGGTAACGGAAAGATATATATAAAATGAATTTGTGTTCAAATACTTGATCTTAAACTTTTTATGAACTGAATACTTAAAAATTAAACCCAATCGCACATCAGGCGATTTTGTGGTCGTATCGACCTATTGTACAGTAAAAAATTTTAATTAAAAAAAACCGTTTGCTATGATGTAATCACAGTTAAATGTGGTCATTCTAACTTTGTTTATGTTTGTTCAGTATTGGCTACCGGAAATTTAACAATTTTAATGGTATTGTTGTTGAAATTTCGGTGATTCGATTATTATATTTTTTACACCTAATTTACAAAAAAAAAATAATATTTTGATTTTTAATGTACAATCAGACTACCCTTGAGATTGAAACTTTAAGCTTTAAAAACAAAATGTATCTGACGTAATTAAGTATGAGACGATAATACAAATGGTTTTAGTTATTATAAAACTATGAATAAATTAGCTTTTATTCATAGTTTAAATATAATAGTTTAAATAATATTTAGGGTATTCAGTTTTTTAGTTATTTTCTTACTTACAACTTTTTGCTGTGGTGCTTTTTTAATAACAATATCTTCATTTCCCCCAAATTTCAAATGCCTATCATAATATATGCTTGATTATATGCATCGAAATGACCGGTACATTATCGATATTTGTCACATGCATGTATCGAAAAGTAACTTTGGTTGCACCCAAATGTATTCAAATGCGGGAAAATAAATGTCACGTGCCGTTTTGTTTTATTAAACAAAGAGCAAAGTAATGACACTAAATTGATAAAACATACGGTCAGCATTTAATTATTGATTTATTATCATAACACTGGCGATATTATTTTTACTGTACTATCTTAATTCTATCTAATACTAATACAAGTTTTTTTTTATATTAATACTATCTAGTTGCTTCGTCTTTATCAATGGAATGGTGGAATGGAAGAAATTCTTTGTTTCAGTTATTACGATAAATAAAAAATATGTAATATGTTAATAACGTAATCGAACGACACAAAGCTATCGGACAAATTCACCTCTTTGGAGCTCCGAAAAAAGTTCAAGATTATTTTACTGACCGGGAGTACATTTATTCCGGCATACATTTATACACAAAAAATGTATTCAAGGTCGAAATTTGCGTATATTTTTTTTTATATACAGATATTCTAATCTAGTGACCTTCATTTGCATCACTAAATTATTTTAGAAGCTCAACCCCAAGTTAATCCATTTCCGCCCGAACCCAAGCTACCGGTCCAAAATCCACCAAACTTCTACTAGGGCCTACATATAGGTTAACTAAACGTGATAGGGGCTTTGAGATTTGGTCTAGGTGAGCTAGTCGATTAATGGACCACTGGTTCAAACTATATTTGCCATCAAATACAAGTTGGAATTGATGGGAATTAATTTTTAGCCGAAAAATATTTTGGCCAAATTAATAAAAAAAAAAAAAAACCCCAAAAAATCCGAGAATTTCTTCGCGGTAACACTCGACAGAACAAGTCAAATCTCACAAAACCAAAAATACAAAACTAACATTTGTGCTAGGCTGCAAGTTGATATAATTTTCGGGTTCACCAAGAAAAAATTCGAAAGTGACTGGTCGAATACTCGACCGCTGGGCAGAAATGGGTCAATAAAAACCTAAGCTGCCCCAAAATAAAACCAATTCTTCTATTTTAATCCCCATTTTGTGTAGAGTCAGAGCGGTGCATCACTTCAGTAGGAAATATACACTGAGTAGGTATAAGAAAAAACTTTATTACAATTAATATTGTCAAATTCCTTTAGCAATAATTTAATAAAAGGTCATTTTAAATTGATCAAAAAGTAAAACGATTAACTGTTTATTATACCAATTATTGCAGTGCCAAAAATTTGATTAATAGAAACACTTAAATGCTAAATTTATATGGATTCCAGCACACTTCAAAGCTTGATAAATCGACCAAAAGCACAGCTCTATATTGATATAATGTATTAAGTTTAAATTTGATACATAATTTTGAATCTCAACGATATGCTGAACACAATTCTTATATCGAGTATTTAATTCGCACACCATTCAGCTGGCTGTTTAACTTTTAGTTCCAATAAATATGCATAGATGAGTTGGCAGATAATTATATGAATAACAATACTTGGCTATCATAAAAAAAGCATTTGATTTTTATTGACTCCAAGAAGAGACACGCTTAACAGTTCATTGCTCTGTGAAGTTATAAAGTTGAATAATATGTTGACAAATTTTAATCAAAAATTATTTATTTATTCTTTTATGACTACTGTGATAAATATAATCATTACATTATTTTGTATAAAATGTATCTTCATAAATAAAAAAAAATAAACAAAACAAAAATTGGATTAATCTCAAAAAATGTCGATAAACTCTCAAAGCAAACTATTTTTTTTTCCAGTGCATTGGAGTTTCCTAATTGGCAGCCTAATCGAGCTGGTAGACAAACTAGTTTGATTTTTTTTTTGTTTTTTTTTTTTAACATAACACTTGTCTCTAATTAAAGCCTTAAATAGTTTTTTTTGATATCTTATTTTAATTACGTTATAACATCTTAATTCAAAGCACATAAAAGTAATTTTATGACAAATTGTGATAAATTATTTTTTAACCAAAAATTTGCATAATCTTTCAATTTATTACGGGGATTGAGAAATTTAAGATTTTACTTGTTTTGAAATATATGAAAAACTGATTTATATGCTTCAGCATACATCTCATGTTTACGTTGTTCAACAGAATTTTTATGAGGTGGATTGTACGAGAAAAGTAAATAAAACTAGTAAGGAATGGTGTCCAGTCTCTCTTGGTGTCCAAGCTAAAATACACCCCGCGGCCGCTTTGAAATAAATTCATTCATATTTAGCTGTCTTTAAAATGTTCATGTATAATCTATAAAAATATTTGTGTACCTTTATTTTGATTTAACCCTTAGCTGTCACATGGAGTAATTCGTTACCCCCATGGCAGAATTATAAGGTAGGGCCGATTCGCTTAGTGTCCTCACGCGTCAACGAAGAGTGGATAATGAAAAGGTTGGTTAGTTGTCAAAACGACGAAACTCGTAGAAATTGCAAATGAAGAAAATATTTTATGTTTCCAAATTGCAAACAGTGCGGTCGCGTGTGTTAAATTTGTGATAATTTCAGTGAAATTATTATAAAAACTGTAATAAAAACTAAAAAATGTGAAAGTCTTAAAATTGCAAAAAAAAAAAACCTGTAACAATTATAACCTCAAAACAACTGCGAAACGTGAGCATAAAGAAACTCGAGATGAACAGCTGATTATGACATCTAAATCACTTTATTCTGCTTTCTACTTCATTCCTCTCCGAGTCGGCCCTACCTTATAATTCTGCCATGGTTACACAGGATTTTTTGCCCATTTTTTTTTTTAAATATATGAGGTTAAGAACTTAAAAGCATATATCAAACAAACTTCATATATTTTGGTAAGTCAGAAAACTCCAGAAAGCCATGTTTTGTGGTTGTGGTAACGAGTTACCCCAGTGTGGCACAAGTCGTCGTTGTGCATGCAATATGCGTATTCGTCACTTGCAATACGGCGTATAATGCAAAAAGGCCAAAATTGAGACTTCTCTTTTCATTAAATTTGATTTTATTAATATATGGGGGATTTTTCATTAACGCTAATTTAAGAACAAATATTTGAATAAATGTTTAGTTCAGTTGAAAACCCATTCAATAGTTTAAAAGAAAATCAGTTTATCTGCACTCATGGTAAATTCTACTGCACAAGCCTATTAATTTGCAATTTGAAGTACTTGCTAAGTTTATGAATACAAGCGCGCTTGAACTTGATAATTTTCAATCAAGTTCAAGTATAGTTGAAATTAGTCAAGTCGACGTCAGCTTGTTGCCCGAATTTATGAACGCGTGATAAAAGACACGAAGTAAAAACAAGCGGCAGCAGACTTGAAACGTACGTCATACCCTATAGGAACAAACTAACTTGTTTTTAAAAACAACTAATTAAAAAACTAATTTAAAATAAACTTGTATATGAACTACTTTGAATTATATTAAGGCGGCAACTACTCTGATTTTGACATATTTTAATTGCAAACTTTTATTAGGTTACAAGTTTATATATATATTTAACCATGTTATTTCATCAAATATTATTAACTTCAGACCCTTAGTAATAGTTTTCAATTGGTTATTTTAAAGCAATTAAAAAAATTATTTAAATGTAACTAATTTAACAAGTAGTTGAAAATATATGCAGACGACAGTCAATTGGCTTATTTAGCGGACATCACCATACAAAATAAGTTAGTTCGTTCTATGGAAAAAAGTCAGAATTTCAACTAGTTGTGGTTGACAAAAAACTACTTTATCAACTACTTTTAAATTAGTTGATTTTCCTACAGGGTAGGGATTGAAAATCTTGAATTTGTTTGTGAATTTTCAACTGTCTCAACTTATTGGCTTAATAAATGCATAGCGCTTGATTACACATATTTAAATAATTATTGTTTAGACTGCTTTTGAGTGCAAAAGAAATAATTTTTTTAATGTGATTTACTGTTACTGCATGCAGAGCTAAAGAGAAATTTGTTGGCCACAAGGGTGTACCCAAATAGATAGTTTTCAAAATAGTTTGTGGAAAATATGGGCTTTTTATATTCTGACATCAGAATCCCAATCAGCGACCCCCAAGACAACAAGCTTTCCCAATTTGAGCTATTTGAACTATTTGGATACTTGCAAGCTTTTGCCGAACATATAACTTTTTTCAAGTATATTGCCGAAAATTTCAAGCGCTTCAAGTTTTTGTGCGCAGCAGCGAACAAGTACTTTTCAAGTACTTAAAAAAGCTCGATGTATGTATTAGAGTGTCCCTTAAAAATTGAAGTTGTTTTTTTATGGTTTTTTATAATTTCTTTTTATGATGTTTAAATAAATGTAAACAAAATTTGGTACCTAGGACCACACTAGCCCGTTCCGGCATGTATTGGTGCATGTTAGTACTTGGCGATATGGGAACAAAGTGCTCATTTTTCAAAAACCCCGAATAACTTTTATGTAAGTGTAAATTTTTAAAAAGCTGGTTCACAGCTCGTTCTCTATTTAATATTTATTTAAAAGAAACTATCAAACATGAAAATTGGACTAAGACCTCCAGAGTTGTGATTTTTTTCTTCAGTCTGTGATTTCTTTAAAAAAAAAACTCCTTTTTGTTGTATTAATAAAATCGAAAAAAAAAAAATCCAAATTTCAAATAATTAAAATGAAATCTTGTAGAAATATTTCCTAAACAATAACTAATGTAGATACAAAAAATTGTTCAATCAGTGTTCAAATAAGTACACTTTTAGCAAAAAAATTCATAACGACAAAGTTATTCAACATGATTACACAATTTTTTGCATCTACATAAGGTATAGCTTACGAAAATATTTCCACAAGATTCCACAAGAACAGCAAGTACAAAATTAGTTTTTTTCGAAAAGTAAAAAATCGCAATATTTTTTTCGTCCAATTTTTATGTTTGATAGCTTATTTTAAAGAAATATTAAATAGAAAATGAGCTGTGAACCAGCTTTTTAAAAATTTACACTTAAACAAAAGATATTTGGGTTTCTTGAAAAAACTATCACTTTTATCCCATATCGTCAAGTACTGGGATATACGGATGCATGTCACGAAATTTTATTTATATTTATTTTAACATCACCCGAATTAATAAGGACGGTAAACCATAAAAAGAAAACAATATCAATTTTTCAGGGATACTATAGTGTGTATGTGCAACTGTAGTGCATGTGTAGTAGCAACGACGCCATGCTACAGTCCAAATGTTTTCTTCACTAGGTGGCAAACAACCGCCACACTGCATGACATGTCGCGTCGTCCTGTTGAAACAACATGTCTTCAATAAACACCCTAGTCGATTTGATTTGGGCACAAAATAATCGTCAGCCATGGCTTTATAGCTCTCGCTGTTTATGGTATCATGTCCGCCGGTACCTCTGGAGGGTTTTCTTCGCTACAGTCAGAAAAATGTGCTTCCCTTAAATTAAGAAACCGTTTCAATTGACCTGTTGTTAGAAATTGCGCCATTTCTGTTTTGCGCTTGCTGGCGTCAGTTGGAAGCTCCAAGTTTCGTCAGGTCCACTTGGTCCCTCCAACGGAGATGCGGTCGTCCTCTTCTGCGTTGTCCGCCGCTGGGTACCGAATCGAATATTTTCTTCGCTAGAGCGTCGTTTTCCATCCGCTCAACATGACCTAGCCAGCGAAGCCGCTCGATTTTTATGCGCTTTACTATGTCGATGTCGGCGTATAGCTCATACAGCTCATCGTTCCATCGTATTCGGTACTCGCCATTGACGCAGATTGGTCCGTAGATTTTACGAAGGATCTTTCTCTCGAACGCTCCTAAAATCTTTTCATCAGAGCTGCTCAACGTCCAGGTTTGTGCTGCATATAACAGGACGGGCATGATTAGTGACTTATAGAGCGTGACTTTTGTTCGTCAAGAGAGGGCTCTGCTTCTCAATTGCCTACTGAGCCCAAAGTAATACCTGTTGGCAAGAGTTATCCTTCGTTTTATATCTCTACTGATATCGTTGGTGGAGTTAATGCTAGAACCGAGGTAGATGAAGTCCTTCATAACCTCGAAGGAGGTGTTGTCGTGAGTGACGTGGGTGCCAATACGCTAGGACTGTTTGTTTGTTGACACCAGATATTTCGTCTTATCTGCGTTTACTGCAAGACCCATGCGACCCGACTCTTTTTCTAATTTGGAGAATGCTGCACTGACTTCGCGTGTGTTATGGCCAATGATATCAATATCATCGGCATACCCTAGCAGCATAACACTCTTATGGAATATTGTGCCGCTTTGTCTCAGATCAGCAGCTCTAATGATCTTCTCCATAATTAGGTTAAAAAAGTCGCACGATAAAGAATCACCTTGTCTGAAACCTAGTTTGGTAACAAATGGGGGAGAGAGGTCCTTCCCGATTTTTACTGCACTGCTGGTGTTGCTCAGTGTCATCCTGCATAGACGGATTAATTTTGCAGGTATACCAAATTCAGACATGGTGGAGTATAGGTGATTCCTTACTGGACTGTCGAAAGCGGCTTTATAGTCGACAAAAAGGTGGTGGGTGTCGATTTGCTTCTCTATGGTCTTTTCCAAGATTTGTCGAAGCGTGAATATCTGGTAGGTGGTAGATTTTCCAGGTCTGAAGCCGCTCTGATAAGTCTTTCACATAATACGCTCGACAGAACCTTATAGGCGTTATTTAGGAGGCTTATCCCACGGTAGTTTGCGCAAATAGTGGGATCGCCTTTCTTGTGGATTGGGCAGAGTACACTGAGGTTCCAATCGTTTGGAATGCATTCTTCCAACCATATTCAGCATAGATGCTCGTGAATGCATTTAAATAGAGCTTTGCCTCCGTTCTTAAACAGCTCAACGGGTAGACCATCGGCTCCCGCGGCTTTGTTGTTCTTAAACCGTGTTATTGGTGTCAAGACTTCATTATAGTCGGGCAGTGGAACTTTAACGCTGTCATCCATAATTGGGGTTTCCGGGATATCATCTCTATTGGCGGGATTGTTGTTGTCATCGCCATTCAGAAGACTAGAGAAGTGTTCCCTCCATAACGTCAGTGTACTCTGGATATCTATCACTAGATTCCCGTTTTCATCCTTGCAGAAAGAGGCCTTGGTTTTAAAGCCATCGTCCAGGCGTCTTATCTTTTCGAAAAATTTTCGGGCCTCGTTTCTGTCACCATACATCTCAATCTTCTCACACTCACGCTTCTCTGCGTCTCGTTTTTTCCGCCTGAAAAGACGATTCTCGTCCCTCCTCTTCTCTCTGTATCGCTCCTTAGCAGCACGCGTTACAACCGACTGCAGGGTGGCTTTGTAGGCGGCGTTTTTTTCTGCAGTGGCGTCGCAACACTCTTGGTCGTGCCACTGGTTTCGGCGGCGACGGTGGTAGTCAATAACCTCTTCGGCAGCCGTACGCAGAGAGTAGGAGATGTGTGCCCACTGTGCGCATATATCGTCGATCGCAGGAGTGCTTTCTTGAAGCAAGAGTGAGAGTCGAGTGGCAAAGGCTTCGGCTGTCCGTTTTGACTGCAGCTTGTCGACGTCTAGCTTAGCTGCGACAAGATAATACACTGGAAGAGTGCCTTCCGTCAATCAAAACGTGATCAATTTGGTTGCGCGTTTTTTGGTCAGGGGACAACCAGGTGGCCTTATGAATATTGGTGATACTTGATTTTTCAATTTCTTACAACAGGCGGAAACCGACTTACGGTTGTAGGCGCCATCTAAGTAAGTAAGTAGCTTCAATTGACAGGCATGGCTTTTTTTATATTTTATAAAGATTTCTCCTAAAAAGAAGGAATTTTTACGTGGTCTAATGAAGTGAGGTCTTGATTTCGAGAAGCGTTATCAAAACAGCTTCTCTGTTTTAAAGACAAGTTTTTACTTAAATTTAAGAGATATAGATGGCTATGATAAGTGTTAATATTTCCAGAAATTGTATAAGAGCACAACTAATTTGAAGAAAAACTATCTTCATATCAAATCCACTGCTTGGAACACTGTACAGCAATGATTTATTTAATTTGGAGAAGTATTCGTTTAAAAGATGAGGCAATACTTAAATGTTCTTTAGCTTTTCTTTGTTTCGAAAGCAACAAGTGATTTATTTCAAGTATGCTTTTCTTATATTTCTAGAAAAAATGCTTTCATCAACACTTTAAAACAACAAGAAACCCATGCGCAATTCAGAAAAACGTTTTGATTCCTAATCCTTAACGCGATCAATAGCTCAGTGGGAAATCGTTTGATTTCAATGTTCGATGCCAAGGCTCGAGCCTCAGTTTGGGCGAAGTTTGAATAAAATTCATAACAAAGTTTTCAATTCATTATAACAATAACATAAGAAATTCCTGAATTAAAAAAAAAATATTTTCTATCATAAAAAAACTTTCGCCATATATTTTTTATTTCAAAAATAGAAAAGAAAACAAATGACTGAGCCCGGATTTGAACCGCGGACCTCTTAACTAGCAATCGGTTCGCTTAGACCGCAGGGCAAGCGAAGCAATTTTTGGCCTGCAAATTAAGTGCTTATGAAAATTTAACTCAAATAGAATAAGAAATTTTAACGCAATTACGCTTAGTTTCTTCAATTTAGCGAAATAGGTCATAAATTATTGGAAAGCTTTCTTTAAACTATTTCAAACTTCTGGTGTCAGTTTGACGAAAAATATGTATTTAATATTAAGAAAATCGGTCATGGCGCTTAATGAAGCCCGATTTTCTTACGATTGGGTGCTATTTTTTTAGATATTCTGAACATTTTTTTCTGAGTGTAGAAATGCGGCTACTTTGCTTATTAACATGCCCATTGAGCCAAACATAAGCCTCATCACTGCACAGAATATTATGAAAAAATATTGGGTTGACTTCCAGTTGATTTTCAGCCCATTGACCGAACATACGGCAGAAACGATAGTCATTCGGCTTTAATTCTTACACTAGCTGGATCTTACATGGTCGCAGACCGAGATTTTTATGTAAATTCTTCTATAAAGTGTATTCATAGTGCTCCCATTAATGTGCGCGATGGCGATTAGTTGGGATTCCGATTTATTTGGGTCCTCCTCAATGCTACTCTACTACTCTCTAGGAAATACAATTGACGTTGCGCAAGGCTACATTCCCGCTCTGTACCACGACATTCGAAATAAATTTGCTAGCGTTGTTCTGCCGTTTGTGAATTCATGATAAAATAGCAAAGTACAATGATCACAAATGAAAATAACATTGCCAGATCTGACCAATTTAAATAGTTTAAACACTTTTAGAAAATGGAACATCTAAAAAGAAACCCATATGGTGCATTTTTCAATAGGAGTAACGAGCGAATTTTTTTTTAATTTCGCCCTATATCGACTATACTCCGTTCATTTATAAATCAAACGATTGGAAAACATAAATATCAACGCAGTCTGTTTTTGTCACACTTCACTAAACACGTTCATTTCGTCTGTGTCGCGCACCTGATCGAAATGGCGAAAAATTCAGATCGGAACACAAAGGTAAGAATAACTATATTATTTCAGATCTCTTGGTGCAATTAGATTTATGTTGTTGAAAACAAATTAAACTTATGAAATAAGTCAAAATGCAGCAAATTTTTATTAAATTTTTTTTATGCATTTGATGGCTGTGAAAGTTACCGTAAATTTCATGTAACGTTTGAATTAATTAAACAAAAAGTTTTTTGTGAAAAATGTAATATTATAACAAATTGAAAAACCTAGTTTTTCGAAAACTTCTTGCCTAGTTTCTATATACATGGATTGATTTTAAAAAATATTGAAACTACCTCGCTGACAAATAATAAAACCTTTGTAACGTTAAAGACCAATTTCGCTGAAATAAATTTACATTTTGAATAGATATAAGGCTCTAGTATATTTTCCAAAATCTAAATATTAAATGAGTCAGGGGGGATGTATATATATATGGCCAGAGCTTTTACGCATTTGAAAGCATAAGCTAGATATAGGTTAGTGGGTTCACCACTTCACAGAATTAGAATTATTCTTCACAGTTGCTCATCTTCTGAACCGAAGACAAGTGAATTCAGTTTTCATGGGGGATATTTGCTAGTCACGGTTTGGTTACATCACCAAGGACAGCAACTAAAATACGTGTCAGAGCCTGTTTTCAATCTCTTAATACGAATAAAGGCCGACGCAAGTTGTAGATTATATATTAGCTTGGTTATTATGCGTATTTGAAAGCATAAGACAGAACTAGTCTAATATCTTCACAGGATGGTTCTGCGCCAGAAATACTTTCTAATTTGAAAAAAAAAACACAGGTGCGTCGTTGGACACACGAGAGAAGCGAAGCTTTTTCGCAGTTACATAGATTTGATAGCTTAATAATCTTTTTCTTTTTAATAAATTTACTTTTAAATTCAAAAATTTAAAATAACATAAAATTTATTACATATATACAGAAAACATATTTACTGCTTATTTTGTATTGTTGAATGTCAAATTTCCTCGCCAATTACATATACGGGCATATAGTGCCAGCGACTCTCCATTTTAAAATCTCCACATATGGTTGTGAACTTGGCTGCACTGAACAAATTTTTTCCTTTAACAGCTTACTGCGTAGCGAAAAATCTGTCGAAAATTTTTCAGATTTCACTCCAAGCAAATCACAGAACGAGGATTAAAAAACTTCGCTTCAAAAATATACAATAAAGAACGCACACGAAACAAAATTCAACAAACATTTTAGATACCTTGCCGATTTCATGTATGCGTTTGTTAATTCCATATTTATTGATATCATCTATTTTTTTGACGCTTAAATCATAGAGTGTATTTTATTATCTAGAGATTGCATCAACTCTGCTAACAGTGTTAACAGAGTTATTTCAATTAAAAACATGAAGAAAAAAAACTCTGTTAACCTCTGTTAACACATGCCAGAGATTTAGCAGAGTTGATGCAATCTCTACATAATAATTTATACTCTATGCCAACAACACCACAAACGCATTAACAATACAAGCACACCGATGCTGGAGACGCCTTGTGGCAAATAAAAGCAAATTTTTGTAGCATAGCAAATACACAACCCTCTACCTATTGATAGATGGTGACGATCTACTGCAGCATAGCTTCTGTTAAAACTAAGATTAAATTAACAACCTTTTCACACAGGTCTTTGCGGCCTAGTGGGTAGTGTGCTTGGTTATCGTTAAAAAGGGCACGGGTTCGATCCCCAAGGGAACCAAAACATATTTTTAGTATTTAATATTAAAGTATTAAATTTTCTTGTTGTAATAAGCGCTAGCAACAAAGAAATCATCAAAATTCCAAGAAAAAATCTGTCGAAAATTTTTCAGATTTCACTCTAAGCAAATCATAGAACGAGGAGTAAAAAGCTTCGCTTCAAAAAAACACAGTTTGGGCTTATTGGAGCTAGGATATTTTTGAGATATTTAGAATTGATGTTTGCTAGTTATTTGTATGGCAATAATCGGTAAAATGGAGTCTGTCAGCAAGAAAACTTGGGGTGCTCAAGGAACTTTTATGTATATGTAATGTTCAAGTTATGCAATGGTAATACAATAAAGGTTTTTTAACTCTCATATAAAAGAATAAAAAATCATTCCCATTTTGTCAAAATTTTTATAGATTAGCTTCGGGTTTAATGTAATATAAGAGCTCGAGAGTCAATTGTTAATTGTGCAGCTGATTTCGTTAAAGATTTTCATCGCACTCATTCGAAAATTTCAGTTGAAGTGGGTACCGAAAAAGAATTAACAGAAATTAGAAATTCGTTGGACACTTCGAGTGTATTTGGAACGGCTAAAAATGTCCGCGGCATTGCTTCAGCACATCGAATTCAAATTAAAGATGAAGAGATAAGAGAAGGATATGGTTATGTTGCCTATTTGTTATTTTTAAATCAATGTACATAAAAAATATTAGTATTAAAATATATATAACAAGACTATCATTAAATAAATATCAGTGCAGCTTTTATTTTGGGTTAAAACAACTTTTTGCATCAAGGTTTAATGACTCTCTCCCTCTCTGCGTCCCAGACATTTTAATTGTTAATTTAAAGTTCGATCTCTACCCTCCACCCTCTAACAATATTTCGCTTTCCTTCAAGTGACGGTCATATCATCTACACGTTTACCCTTTATTTCTAAATAATAACGACATTAACCCTTTCTCGGCAATCTTCACTGTTTTTTGGTGTTTTGCTGTATATAGTAAAATTTAATGGTCATTACTTTCGTAAAACATTTTATCCCCTCCTCCCTTTTGAGGGGTTTTTAATATTTTTAGAAAATAGCCCAAAATGACTGTTATGTGTGGGAGTAAGAGGGCTAAGTATGTTCCACAAAAATATTTGTCTTAATGTTTTCCACAAAGCTTCTGAACATATTCTATACCTTAGATGTAAAAAGCGCATAGTTTTATATGGCGATATGCTGCAAGAACAGGCCAAAGAGGAGTTCTTAAAATAAAATCGGTAGGTAACATTAAAGACTTTTTCGTGTAACGTTAAAGATCACACGTTTTGGCTCCTACAAGATAGGATTGCAAGACAAAATATTTTTTTCATTATTTTGATTTTATTAGTTTAATTGATCCCTCTTCTTCGATATAGTTCTTTAATTTAGGTTTTTTCATTCCCAATTTCACAAATTTTTTTTAAAATGCAGACCTTTCTCGAAACTCACTTCCAAAAAGTGTAACGTTAAAGACCACCTAAAACTGGTTTTGAAGATGTCAAAACAACAAAAGTTAGAAAAAACAGTTAGTTCACAAAAAATGCAAGTCCTGAGGCATACTTTATATTTATATATATTTGCATATTTGATATATTTGCAGAAATACGCGTTCGAGTGTAACGTTAAAGAGAAAAAAATTGACCATATGCGTAAATAAAAAAACTTTTAAATGCTTTTTCATCAAAATGCACTTTTTAAAAACGAATGGCACGATTTCTCAGGAACCACTCGATGGACTTTGATAAAGTTCCGCTTTTTTTCTTTTCTTGTTCATTCTTTAAGTGGCAGAACCTCAAACTTCCACCCAATCCACCACTCTCAACCATTTTGTTCAGGCATATCATCTTAACATGTTGACACGTTTGGTAATATTGCTGCTTCAGCTACTAGAAGTCGATGTAACTAATCGATTGCAGCAAAGTTTATCCGATTTTATTGAGTGGTTCCCGATAAACCGTGTCAATCGTTTATCTACTAATTTTTGCATGCTTTTACAATGCCATCTCTAGAAAAAATATTAAAAAAGAATTACTAATCGTAAAGTTGTGTAACAAGGCAGCAACACATTTGTTTAATATACATATATAAAACCACCGAGAAACTGTGGAAGATAAGCATTTGTTTTGGTCTCCAAACCAGTACTAGTACCTAATTATATACATAATATGCAGGCAGCTCTGGTTTTATATAGCACAGCATCAGCTACAAGTATATCAAAAGTTTTTTTCCGTTATCAGATAAAAAAAAATCTTGCACAATTATTACGGTAACAAGGTCAACCAGAAATAATACAGCCGCATTAATTGCCTGAAGATATAAACAAAAAATTGCAAGAAAGGAAACCGCAAAGGCAGAGTACCAAAAAAAAAAATGTTTAAATCTCTGCGCTGTATTGCTGTCTGCAGCAAAAATATGTCGACAGAATATGAAGATACGTAAGAAACTTGAGTGTAATGAAAGGGAAACTGGTTTTCGTGAGTTCAGTTGTTCGCAAGGACTTTGGGTAATAAGTACATTTTTTGGCCATACTGCCAACTGAGGTCACAGACAGAGTCTCTTATATGTTGGTGATTTTAAATTTTCGGCGCTATTGTTGTTGATTCATGTTTTTTGGGAATCTTGCCATTCGATAAAAAAAAAAAATCTCTTAACTACAGAAACGTGTGTGGCTAATCAAGGATATGCATAGAGGCGAGCCTCATATAATAGCTACAATTTAACTCTTTTATAATTATATACATTATTTATAACTCATGAATATATGTTAATATCAACAACTATTTGATTTCATAAATTTTAAATATAGCAAAAAGCTGCGTAAAGTTCCAACTTTAAATATTGAACTCTTATTCATTCATAATAAATTTGTACCTAAAGGAAAAAAATTTAATTATGCAGATATTTGTTAAAATTTAACAACAACTATGAAACGTTTAAAACGCGTTTAATCTTGTGAATCGAATGATTGGAATTTTCGAGAATTTTGATGCTGATATCAAAATAAACGATGACTTATATTTTTTTTAGTTACCGAAGCAATGTATTAAAAATTTGCGCATAAAAACATTTATTATTAATGATTTTTTTAATACGCAAATATACAAAGATTATCTATTCACAACGTTCTTAAACAATTGGAGGCCAACGGTTATTTTAATTAAAAGATTTATTATAAAAAAATAAGTGTAAATAATGCGATTAGAGGTGTTCGAGGTATTTGCTTTTTGTAAAAAAAAAACAGGTTCAAGATCATCAATTAAGTTCATAACGGGCTTTAGCATAAAGTTTTTAATCTATTGAATAATTTTTAGAAAACTACAATTTTGAAGTTTACACAGACCTGAAGAGGAACTACAAACGGCATTTGTTTTCAGGAGAATTCATTGAAATGGAAAATAGTAACTCAAATTCAGACATATTATATCTTTCTGAAGTCAGTTGATATAATCATTGAAATAAGTCACAGAGAACCTGAACGAAAAATTAGATTTATTAATTTTGCAATATTTTTGGCTAAAACTTGTGATATTTTGATGGAATTTCAAGAATATCAAATTTGAAACTGTATTCAAAATATTTAAACCGCATTCATATGCGCACCCAAAAAAATTTTTGGGGAGGTTTTTAGGTTTTTATTAAAAATGTTGTTTTAATTCCTTTTATATTATTTATTTTTATTTTTATATAATACTCCTGGCTATTCGATATCAATAACTGGTTGATGCTCGCTCAATTTTTCCAGACGAAGGACAGAACTAAATAGCAAATTCGTACCGACCTTTATATATGTGTGATGTGTGAACGCCTCTCGTTCAACAACATTAATAGTTATCAGTGGGACGGCACATATAAATTGAGGTCGAACACTGAATTCCGAGGTTGTGCGACCTTATGGTTTTTTTGCTGTAGGACTTGAGTCGAATATTTTAGTAAGAAGAAAAAACTCTTTCACCTTTTCTTAAAATCTACCACTCATTTTAAACTCAATCTACCACTATTTCAAATTTTCAAGTGACAAATCTGGTCGTCATCCTCTATTTATTAATACACCGCGAAAAAAGCAATTGTTGAATAACCTATGGGTAGAGAGAATTGTGTGGGAATTATAAACTTATGCTTATTCACCCAAGCAATTTATTGTTAAATACATTGATTTGAAAGCACATACTTTGATACCCTGCCAAAACAAAAAAAATATTTGATTCACCAAAGCCATGTATATAATAGATGTGTTTCCGTACTCACACTGTGTAACTTATGGGACACTATTTTCTGTTTCCGTACTTTCTGTGCTTAAAATCGGAGAGCAAGCATAAAACCGCTCTTTCTTGCATACATATTGCACAGAGAGTGCTAGAACTCAAGACTCCGAGTAAAGTAAGAACAAGCATAAAAAAAATAAGCTAACTTACTTCACAAACAAATTGACGATACAAACAAATGTCTGCAGTCAAAATCAGATGTTTTGTGCTTGAAACTTACTAGAAGCTGTTTCCGTACATTTGCAACTATTCTCACATTTCATTTTTGCTCTCTCAGTTTGAACTTACACAAATCTTGCACAGTGTAGAGTACGGAAACACACCTAATATATCAACCAAGACAAACCACCGAAAATTTGACACTTTATCAAAATGGTATGAAAAATAAATAATAATTATCATCGAAGCCATTTGCGTTTTTATACATAGATAGATTTTCTCGGTGTTGATCATTGTGATCTGCTGCAACATAGCTTCAGTTGTAGTATATATTAAGCGTAGTGGGTAGAGTAGTGAACTATGAATCGATGGGGCCCAAGTTCGATTCCCACGGCAGGCGGGATATTTTTTTTCTTTTTCTTGATGTGAATGCGTTTGTGTTGTTGTTAGTAAATGTTTTTTTTTATTGAGCGATGGAAACAACTGCCTACAATATGCACGAAATATGCAATAAAATAAATAATATAATAATGAAAAGTAATAAAATTTACTGGTGGGAATATTAACGTGGGTCTTTTAATTTACTTTATGTAATTTTTAATTTTTCAATTTAAAAGTTATTTTACTACACAAAACCATAATATTATCAAATCTATGAAACTGCGAAAAAGCTTCGCTTCAATAGTGTGTCTAACAAAGCACCTGCGTTTTTTTTTTCTTCGTTTATGTATAAAAAAAGTCACACGAAAATTCTCGGGTTCACTAAATTCCATTTTTGCGAATTCATTTTGATTTCCGCGATGGCAAATCCGAGATCTCGTATTCGTTCGAATGCATATCAAAGCCGATTTTTTAATGCGGAAAATTTTTAAAAAAGTTGATTGTTTTTAATTCTCTGTTATTTATACGTGGTTTATGTGGCTTATACTTGCTTTTTGTAAAGTTATATGAAAAGAAGGTGTTAAAAAAAATAAAAATAAAATTAATTCTGAGCTTCTGTAGGCTTAAGTCTTAAAAAAACCTAATTGACAATATACAAATATCTGAGTAGGGTTGCGAAACCATGTTCACGAAGGCTTGCTTTTATAAAACTGAGTTACACACGCTCTGTCCTATGAACCAAATATACTTTTTCAGAAAGGGAGAAAAGAATATAAACATATGTACGTGTACCGTCGTTTTCTATATACGAGTCAGGATATTCATTTTTTTACGTTTTAAGTTCTGTGGAACTCCACACTGAGATGGCTCCATACATTTGTTGGAAAAAAATAGAAGGTGTTATTGGAATTCGATAAGACTTCATTGCTAAGAGGGTAATAAAATGCTGGTTTCAAAAATCGGGTTTTGTACCGGTTTTGGTTGGTTAAAAGCCCGATTTTTTTTTTATTAATGCAATTTGGCTAATACCTAAATTCTGTAGGTATATGAATTCTTTGGTGGTTTTAGAAATTCATTCAAGTTTTTTGTACCAGTTACGGTTTTTTATTTAACTTTTTTTTCTAAATAACAATAAGTACGATTCTTTAAAAAAAAATCGAAGCAAAGCTATGTTTTATGTGTTTTCTATATTTTCCGCTTGTGTCGCCGCCAAAAATTTATAAACTACTAGCTTATACCCACCGCGCGTTCCTAAAAGTGAAAAACTGATGCTTAGCGATTTTATATGAGAAATCGTATGGGCGAAAAGGGATGCAAAAAAGGGATATCTCGAGAACCGCTCACCCGATGTTGTACAAATAAGTTTGAAAAACCGTGCCATGAATGACAAAGTACACATTGTAAAAATTTGAACAATATTGGAACGGTTCAGAAGTGATGGAGTAACATATAAACACCATTAGATTTTTATATATATAGATAAATCAAAGTAAATCAATATAAATTTAGTTCATCGGGTCATCGGGTTAAAGAAAATTAATGAAAAAAATAAAAAAAAGTAACCGGTGCAAAAAACACAGGTGCGTCGTTGGACACACGAGAGAAGCGAAGCTTTTTCGCAGTTACATAGATTTGATAGCTTAATAGTTTTTTCTTTTAAATAAATTAACTTTTAAATTCAAAAATTTAAAATAACATAAAATAAATTATATATATAGGTACAGAAAACATATTTACTGCTTATTTTTTATTGTTGAATGTCAAATATCCACGCCAATTACATATACGGGCATATAATGCCAGCGACTCTCCATTTTTACTCTCCACACATGGTTGTGAACTTGGCTGCACTGACTCATGTATGCGTTTGTTAATTCCATATTTACCCTGTAGGAAAATCAACTAATTTAAAAGTAGTTATAAAGTACTTTTTTGTCAACCACAACTAGTTGAAATTCTGACTTTTTTCCATAGAACGAACTAACATATTTTGTACGGTGATGTCCGCTAAATAAATCAATTGACTTTCGTCTGCATATATTTTCAACTACTTGTTAAATTAGTTATATTTAAATTATTTTTGTAATTACTTTAAAATAGCCAATTGAAAACTATTACTGATGGCCTAAAGTTAATAATATTTGATGAAATAACATGGTTAAATATATATAAACTTGTAATCTAATAAAAATTTGCAATTAAATCATGTCAACATCAAAGTAGTTGCCGCCTTAATATAATTCAAAGTAGTTTATCAATCACTTGTTTTTAAGTAGTATTTCAATTACTTCATATATAAACAATAAAAACTATTTAAAATTGAAGTGGATGCCGCCTTAATATAATTCAAAGTAGTTCATATACTGGTTTATTTTAAATTAGTTTCTTAATTAGTTGTTTTTAAAAACAAGTTAGTTTGTTCCTATAGGGTATTGATATCTATTTTTTTGACACTTAAAAACGCACTCACAGAGTGTATATTATTATCTAGAGATTACATCAACTCTGCTAAATCTCTGGCATGTGTTAACAGAGTTATTTCACTTAAAAACATGAAGAAAAAAAACTCTGTTAACCTCTGTTAATACATGCCAGAGTTTTTACAGAGTTGATGCAATCTCTAGATAATAATTTATAGTCTATGCCAACAGCACCACAAACGCATTCACAATACAAACAAACCGATGCTGGAGACACCTTGTGGCAAACAAAAGCCAATTTTTGATAGTTGTAGCATAGCAAATACACAATCCTCTATCTATTGATTGATGGTGACGATCTACTGCAGCATAGCTTCTGTTATAATTAGCATTGAATTAACAACTGCTTCTAACATGCCTTTGTGGCCTAGTGGATAGTGCGTTGGACTATCATTTAAGAGGACGTGGGTTCGATCCCCACGGGCAGGCAATAAAATATTTTTAGTATTTAATATTAAAGTATAAAATTTTCTTGTTGTAATAACCACTAACAACAAAGAAACCATCTAATTTCCAAGAAAAAATCTGTCGAAAATTTTTCAGATTTCACCCCAAGCAAATCACAGAACGAAGAGTAAAAGCTTCGTTTCAAAAACCAAATGCATTTCTGAAGTTGCAGCTTAAAGTATTTAACATGTTTTTACAAAATTTTTCAATACAATTACTAAAAATACAAAAAAACCAAATTTTTTACCAACATTACATTATACTTTAAGAAATTGAGTTTCATCAAGTTCCAACAACTCCTTCTATTTTTTCCCCAACAAATGTATGGAGCCATCTCACTGTGGGGCACCAAAACATGAATTTTTTTATTTTTTCCGCCTTTTCCAAAAAAGTATGTTTGGTTTATAGGACAGAACAAAAAATCATTTTGTAACGCAGTGTAATGACGCAAATTTAACAACTCTTATTCAACACTTTCTATTGTCGAATAGGTATGGTGTCGTACTACTAGTAGCATTCAGAAAGTGGTTTCGTTTCCTGACGTGGTGAGTTGTAAATAACTTTATAAGTAATAATAATAATATTTAGAGTTTTTCGTCCGTATCATAATTATAACTTCGCATTGCTTATTAAAATACTGTAGTTCAACAAATAGTGAAAGTGTCGGCCGTGGCGCAGTGGGTAGAGTGTGTGGCCCGTACGCCAGAGAACCCTGGTTCGAATGCCACCTGACACAAAAAGTTTTTTAAATTTAATTATTTTTTCTGTTCGGCCGTCTCTCCTCTGCAGACAATGGCAAACCACAGAGAGTAAAAGCTGCAATGAAAAGCTTCTTGGGAAAATAAGCCGTTCGGAGTTGGCATAAAACTTACAGGTCCACTTCTCGATCATTTGTGTTCAAACATTTCACAACACACACAACACAATGATCATAAGAAGCTCGGTCAAAGTCCTTTCAAGGGCTGAATTGGCCATTTCGTTTTTTTTTCTCGTTTTTTTTAGTTCAACAAATAGAAGAAATGTCACGTATTGGCCAATATCTTATATATTATCCAATTCGAAAATGATTTGTTATTTTTAAGATGTACAATCCGTTGAATATTCGTTTTCTTAGTAATAAATTTTTTGCCAATTTTTTTTTTTTTTTTTTTATGATTCACTAACGATTTACTTCTTTTTAAATTAAAGCTTCATTAACGATTCGTTTTGTTTTATATTAACGATTGATGAATTGTGACTTTCTCCCGATAGCGAATTCGAAAACGAATCGTTAACTAAATTCATTAACACATTAAATGTCTAAAAATGCTCGAAATGAAATAGTTTTTACCAAAATTTTGATTATTTTTTCTTTGTGACCAAAAAACTGTAAATACCGATTCTCTTTATAACTACGTTAAAGTACAATTAAGTATAATCAAGATGATTAATGTAAGTCTCAAGGTTATTATATTATTATTTTCAACTGACTGCAACTTTTCATTAGATTCATCAACCGAAAAAATTACGTATGAAATCCAAGCTACTTGAACTCCACTTCAATTTAAGCACAACAAGAACTCTTAACCATTAAATTCCAGAGAGTAATCAGCAACTACAACAGCCATACAAATATTTTTCTTAATTCATAATTCTCTCTTTTGCTGTCTAGAAACAGGTTTTCACTTTTTAGTTGGAGTAACCTATGATTTTTTTAAATTGAATCCAAAGCACCGTGTTTGGGACGGTTTTAACCACCAAAGCCCTCCTGTATGCGCCCCTGACCGCAGCTTTATTGAGTGACGATCGTTGCGTTAAAGCTTTAGCGTATAATTTATGTTAATCTCTAATGCTAAATAAATGAAACCTGAAACACGAAATTTTCTATAAACGCAAGAATGCATCGTGTTAACTAAAAGCAATATGTGGTTATGTTAAAAATTAAGAGGCTAGAAATTAAGAGATTTAAAATTGCATACACTGAAAATACTACAATTTAATTGCCCAAAAGTCTTCTGTAAAGATAGCCCAATTTTCAGTTTTGTTCAGTTTTGAGTTCGCAAAAAATACAAAAAAAGGCTCTTAAGGGAATTTTAATGTAAAAAAATTTATTTATATGCTAAATTTGTTACTTCCTAAAATTACTATCAATACCGTTAAATGACCAGAAGGAAAAAAACTTATTTCAGGAAAAAATCGTAGAAATCGTGCTTTCTTTGGTGAATTTGCATCAAATACGGCAATAGAAAAACAATTTAAAAAAAAATTAAAAAAGGATGGAAGTGAAAATCTGTCATCCAGAGTTTTTTCTCAAAAATCTAAGTTAACGTGAAAAATCGGTTGGCACTAGGACTAAGTCATAATCTATCGTCCTTGGTACCCAATTCTGGTATCCAATTCTGGGCTACAGTTCAAAAAATCGTAATTATGTATAGTATGTAAGTCGGAGTTCCGAACCCCAAAGCATGTCCCAAAACAAAATTCTCTTCTTTGATTTTTGACATGTGACTATTGCCATGACGCTGATTTATAAGATTCATCAAATACAAAAATCTTTAATTATTAATACAAAAACCAAAAAACATCACAGTATAAATCATCAATTTTTTTCAGTTCAGCCAAAATTTCGGTATCAAGGACGATCGATCGAGACTTAAGCATACCGCCAATCGATTTTCCACATTAAGGTAGATTTGCAGGCAAAAATTCAGAATGAGACCTATTTATCTTCCATCCTCTTTTTTTTTTTTGTACTGAAAGAACAAATATTGCTGAACCGAGTATTTCACTTCTAGGTCATTTCACGGTATGAAGAACGATTGATAGTTATTTGAGGAATAAGAAACAAAATCATCCTTTTTCCGTCAGCTATCACATGTGTGTGGAATTCTTGGAATTCTTGGAATTCGTGGGCTTAAGCATACCGCCAATCGATTTTCCATATTCCAGGTTTGTGTTTTTTCTGAAAAATTAGCTTTGCTGAACTGAGTATTTCCCTTTTAGAGCACTTTTCGATATTAAGGACGATTGAAAGCAATTTGGGGGTAGGGAAGAAAATAGTAATTTTGCAATCAGTTATTACATATCAAAATTTGAGGATGAAAACTTTTCATCTTCTGTCCTCTTTGTCGATTTTGTTATAAAAATCTCTACGAAAATTTAACTTATGCCCATTTTACAATATGAAGTATAATTGATTGAAGAACTTGTTAAAGAATGATAAAATTATAAATTTATTTTTGGAAATAACCTCATTAGACTCAAAAATGCCCTTTGATAGCACAGTTAGCAGTGTGAATCATGAAACTTCGAATGTAATTAATATGTATTCGTATATTTTAAGGAATATTGTACGTTCTATTTTAAATATCTACTAAAAAGAGGGACCATGACGATTGCTCCTTTTTTCCAAAAAAATAAGAAAGTTATATTTATTTTCGTGGCAGCCGCGGCACAGTGGTTAGAGTGCGTGGACCTTACGCCAGAAAACCCTGGTTCAATTCCCACCTGACAGATCATTTTTTCAATTGAATTAATTTTTCTCTTCGGCCGTCACCTATCTGCAGACAATGGCAAACCTCAGAGAGTAAAAACTACCATGAAAAGCTTCTTGACAACATAAACCGTTCGGAGTCGGCATAAAACTTGTAGGTCCAGTTCTCGCTCATTTGTGTTCAAACATTTCACAACACGCACAACACAATTGATCGTAATAAGAAGCTCGGTTAAAGTCCTTTCAATGGCTGAAATGGTCATTTCGTTTTTTTTTATACTTATTTTCTGTCTTATAATTTATTACACAAAATTACAATTAAAAATTACACAATACAATATACGACTGCTGTTTGTTTTTGTACAATATAAATAACGACTATTTGCTGGATATTTTTTCCAACAAAATATCTAACAGTTTATTATGTTTCGAAAACTATTGATGACAATAAAATTTGGTATGTGTTGGTTTGCCATTGAGACCAATATATTTGGAAAATGTGGGCGGACCACGCCCTGTTTTACGGAAAACTACAATATCTCATGACAATGATACGCGATGGTAATGATATTTGGTATGTAGGCGCTAAGCTTGAATTTCTATATATTTAGAAAATATGGGCAGACCACGGTCTGTTTTGGGAGAAATACCTAAATTTATTTAATTAAAATTATGAAATTTGGAAAAAATACTTAGTTCAACTTTAAATGTCTATTATAAATTACCAAAGTATAACAAAAAATTCGGAGTCGGCGTAAAACATGTAGGTCCAGTTCTCGATCATTTGTGTGCAAACATTTCACATCACACACAACACAATTGATCATAAGAAGCTCGGTCAAAGTCCTTTTAAGGGCTGAAATGGCCATTTCGTTTTTTTTTTTTTTTTATAGCAAAAAATTAAAAAATAAAACCGCATTCGTTGTCATGCGTTATTTTCCCTAAAACAGAGTTTTAAGTCTTTATGCTAACAGTTCATATATCAAATTTTTCTTAAAACGGTTTTCCTAAAAACTTTGGTCAACTTTTTTTTTCATGAGATTACAGTAAAGGTTTTCAATTAGGTACTAGAACAAAAAATTATTTTTACTTGGGTTTTAACTATTTTGGGTAGTTGTGATTTGATGTGATTTGATGTTTATACGATTTCCATTAATTGTTGACATCAGCTGCTTTAATTCTCTTATAAACTTCAGATTTTTATAATTAACAATTTAACAATCAATTTCTTTGTCACATATTATATATTGATAGTTGAATGGCCAATGCAAATTAATCAATGCTCAAATTTTTTAAAATTTAAGTGTAACGTATAACTGAGTCCTTGCATATAGTAGAGTTCTCTGACCTCTGCATACTCTCGTTATTTTGAAAGTTTTTAAAATATTTAATTTAAGCAAGCAGATTATCTAAACAATTTGCTAATCGCTTCAACTAAGTGGCGAATATTCTTTAGCTTATAACGTTAAAAAACTGCATTAAAAATGAATTTCTAAATAAGCATTTAAAACTATACATATATTTTTTTTGTCTTATTCAATACATATTCAATAAAATCCAAATCAACAATAAATTAATTAAATTTATAGCATAAAGCTGCTAAAATTTATACCCACAGAAAAACAATCGTTGCCTTTAACATATGTTAATCATTTAAAGCAAGCCAAGTTAAAAAAAAGCTCGCAATTTTATATAAAAACATAAAATTCAAAACGGGAATTAAAAAACTTATAAAAAAAAAATATCGAACTGTGAAACTTTCTCCTTCTTTGTTTGTCTTAGAGTGGCCAGACTTAAAATTTAAATTAAAAACAGAATTTAAATTAAAAACCTACAAATTTTAATTTTTGTTATTTTTAAGGGAAAAATTTATTTAAATTTTTTATTTATTAAACTAGAGATTGTGGTTTTATTGGGAAAAAACCCGAAAGGAGTTGTGAGTCGAATTTCAAAAAATGTTGTAGTATTTGTACATTAGAGCATATCACCAATATTTGACTCCGCCTCAATCGTTAGATATTTTAAAGACATTATTAAAAAGCATATAAATTATTTTTTTAATGGTATTATGGTGCGTTTTAAAGTGAAAGTTCTAAGGCGTCGATGTGATGATTTTTATTGAGGGTAATATTTAAAAAAACACGTATTTATGTTTATTAATATGTAAGAAAAAATAAAACTTTCTTGAAAACATTGTATGAAAAGAGGTACACTGTATATAAGCGCTGTCTAAGAGAGACTTCGTGGTTACCAGTCGTAGGTGATTGCTGGTTTCAAATTTGATGTCCGAATTTTAGAATTCTAGAAGGCGGATAGGATTGCCACCTAGTTTTTTTTTTTTTTTTTGTTTTTGCGAAATCTTGTAATTTTGAAATACGAATCTAATGTCATAGTTTTAAAATTCAGGATGGTGGAAAGGGTCTTACGAGTTTTAAATATTTTCCACTAATTTTTGGGGTAGCTGATTCCGAATCTGATCTCAGAATTTAAAAATTCAAAGTGGCAGATAGAATTGCCTCCAACATTTTTTTTTTTAATACTTTACGAATTTTTATAATCTAAGGTTCTGACAACGGACCCAGTGTTCGCCATAATATCGAATTTTTAAAAGTACTGGGGTAGTCTCAAAAGTACCCCATCTAATAAAGAAAGCACAATAAATTTGGGAACAAATATTTCTATTCTTCAACATAGTCTCCTTTCAGCTCGACACACATTTCCCAGCGATGTTAAATAGCTACGATACGTTGATTTAAGTGAGAACAGTCGAGCGCCTCGAAATAGCCATCAACCGCAGATTCCACCTCTTCACTGTTTGCAAATTTTTTACCACCGAGCCATTTTTTAAGTTTAAAAAAAGAAAATAGTCCGAGAGGGCTAAATCTGGCGAATGGGGTACGTGAGGAAGCAATTCGAACTTTAATTCATTGATTTTAGCCACCGCAATAGTGGATGTGTGAAATGGTGCATTGTGTTGTAATTCATCCAATTTTTCTTGATTTCATCACTCAAATGCTGCAATAAGTTCGCATAATACTCGCCGTTGATTGTTTTTCCTTTTTGAATATAATCAATGAAAATTATCCCTCGCACATCCCAAAAAAATGACGCTGAATGACCATGCCTGCAGATAGAACTGTCTTCGCCTATTTTGGAATTGATTCTCCCCTTTCAGTCCATTGTTTTGACTGTTCCTTCATCTCAGGTGTGAAGTGATGGACCCATGTTTCATTCATGGTTATGAATCGATGCAAAAACTCGGCTTTATTGCTATGGAACAACTCAAAACATTCGATTAAAACCTCCTCACGACATCTTCATCATGCGATGTACAGCACTTTTTGAAATGCCTACCATGTCTGCCAGCTCGCGCACTTTCAATCGACGGTCATCCATTTTGTTGATTTTATTTACCATATCTGGCGTGGTCACCTCATTTGGTCAGGCACTGCGATGTTCGTCTTGGCAGCTCGTACGGCCTCGTTTAAACTATGCCACCCAATATTTTACTTCGTACAAAAAATGTAGGTGGCAATCCTATTTGCCATTTGGAATTGTAACATTCTGACATCTAATTCGAAATCAGCGAGCTCTTCATGATTATTTGTCAAATTTTGTATTGTATTTCTCTTGAGATACTCTATCTCTCTCTATCTCTCTCTCTCTCTCTCTCTCTCTCATTCTCTTTGTCTAAACTAAAGTCTTTCTTATTCTAGAAAATAAAGAATGTTTACATACAGTTTCAGTTCTTTACTGTAAGCACGCTATACTGTTTTTTTTTCTTCTTGTTTCCTTTATATCTTAGGTGTTATTGTCCGATACGATATACATACATATATATGTCCAATATATGGTTTTTGCAATTTTTTTCCACAAATCTTATTTGTTAAATAATCACCTAAATTCTAAGAATGTGAAATAAAATTAAAAAAATAAAATCGATAAAATTAATTTGTGGAGCACTTTCGATAGAGAATTTGTTCAAAAAATAAACACTTTCGAATCGTTCATCGCTCATATTTTGGTTTTATATTAATTTTCAAAATCTTTTCTGGATTCTAGATTCATTCATGGCAGCTGCAATGTGTTTAAATATATTATATAGATGCGCAATTTGCTGACCTATGTGCAATTAGGCATTAAACCGACCATCGACAACCATTCATATTATTTTTGCCATGAAAATATATTGCTATCCATGATAACCAAATCTGTCGGAAGGGCGCAAAATATTATTTTTTTTCAATGATTTTTGGCGAGCTTTTAGCATTTTTAGAAATTAATGATATAGAAGAAATTGAGATAAGGTGTGTAATTATTCAAAAAAGAAATACATAATCTGGTAAAATTTTCATAAGCAAACTCATATATGTATGAAACTCATATTCAGAATCGGACAAGAAACACACAAGATATAACGAAAACAGGAAACAAAAGAAGTGTGCGTGTCAGCTCCGACGCGCAACTAGAGTTTACTCCTCTAGATCGATTACCTTGGAATTTGAGATGTATATTAAATAAAATAAAAATAAAGGGGATGAATAAGGGCATCTCTTATATTAGTAAAAGGATTGAATACTTTTTAAATTTTAAAATATATTTATTACATGTATTTATTATGAGGTGAATTCATGAATTTTATTAATAGCAACGTCATTTTTAATTACTGTAATATTAATGATTGGTAATTGTGGTAACCAATTGTGGTAACCAAGATAAGATACCTGAACATCGGAAGTTACATGATTTACGAATCGTGAAAACATCACATCAATGGTTGTACCATATCTAGTCGTTCCCAATGTTCTACCAGAAACTAAATCTAAATTAACTTCTTCTTTCAAAAATTGTATTTGTCGCAATCTTTCATATGTATAATGAAAAAAATAAAAATTTCCTTAAATTTCTCATATTTTTTCTCTTTGGGATCATTTTGTGGACATATTTTGTATTAAATGTCGCGTTACGTCGAAGCAATATAAAATCCAGCTAATTCTAAATCCAGCAAATTTGATTTAGTTGAAATCAGTTGAAAATTCGCCGAGTTATTCAATATAAAGTATTTTTACTTCACTACAAAATCACCAAAATAGCTATGTTCTGCTTGTTCTTACTTGCGAAAAACTCAGTTCAGGCAAAACAGCATGAAAAACAACGATTTTGTGCTGTTTTTAACAGATTAATGCTTAAAATTTAAAATGAAATAACTCCACGGATTTTTAACTAAATTCAATGAAATAAAACTTGTTGGATTTATAATTAGCCAAGCTTTTATATAAAAGCGCGCTTCAATACAAGCTACGACCCAATAAACAAAATGATTCACTAATGTTATCGTTTACGAATCGTTTTCTCGTACATTTCATTCATTAGCAATTATTAGTAGCGATTCATTTCTAATTTCGCGAGCGGGAGAAATTCCTCTTTCGTTAATGAATCGTCAAAACCGAAAAAAGCAATTCGTTAACGAGTCGCTAAAACTATTATAAGCAATTCGTTAACGAGTCGCCAAAACTATAAAAAGCAATTCTTTAACGAGTTTCCAAAACTTAAAGTAGCAATTCTATAACGAATCATATAAATCATATAAAAAATAAGAAATAAATATATAAAAAAAAAATAAAAACTAATTTCAAGCTTACCACGTCAAGAATCGAAACCACGTCTACTGAATGCTAGTCCGGCACCTTACCCACTCAGCTATTTCAGATGCTGAATATATCTTGCTTAATTTGCTTGTTAATAAAAGCTTGGTTAAAAAAAAATTTATTTTTTTGTTGTTTTTTTCTGTTATTTAGGTATTTTTTTTAAAGATTTGGCTTTTCAAAAGTTTGAAATTATTTTTTTTATAATTTTTTGACCAACTTTTTTTCGGCTTCTTTATACATTCGTCAAAACCGAATAAAGCAATTCGTTAACGAGTCGCCAAAGCTATGAAAAAGCAATTCGTTAACGAGTCGCCAAAACTAATAAAATCAATTCGTTAACGAGTCGCCGAAAACTATAAAAAGCAAAATATAAAAATATAAAAAGCAATTTGTTAACGAGTCGCCAAAACAACAAAAAGCAATTTCTTAACGAGAACTAATTCATATGAAAATCTTGAAGAAATTATAAGTGGAAATTATTTATATGAAAAATAAGCACGAAAAAACATAACAGAAGAAAAAATATTTCGCAAAATTTTTTCATATAAAAATTTATGAAAATTTATATTTAAGTCTTTTTTCACTTAAAATTCAAAAAAAAAACATAAAATTTAAAAAAAAATATTCGCTTAAATGACGTATTAAGAATAGAAAGTTAGTAAAAATTTTTATTTTTTTTTTTAAATTTGTATATTGAAAAGTCGGAAAAAATTGTTTTTGTTTTGTTTCAAAACATCTTAAATGGAGTTTAGGAAAGTCATGATTTTAATTGGTTCTTTCTTTAATCATCAAGCCAACCTCTGATGAAGTCGGTATGAAACTATTCGAAAACTTTAAAAAAAAGGATTCACAAGCGATTCGTTATCGAATCACCGCTCGCCACAATCTTTATTGGGGAGCAACGGCTACGATGCGAATGCGTACACATTCAAACACACAAAACTTTTTTGTTGTGCTGTGCTAGCTGAGCATAAAAAGAGAAGAGTAGAGAGCAACACGGATTTTATTGAAAATCTCTCAGCACAAAGTATGAAAAGAAATCAATCAAGCAATCTGTGATGATTTCATACAAATTTTATTAACATCTTATTCGTATCTTCTAAAAATCATCTTATTATTGAAATTTCAAAACGAAAATACCCAAATACTGTGCTGTAGCACAAACATAATATTTTAAAACTTATTTCATAAAAATCAATATAAAAATTTCTAATATTGAGCGGAGAATCACAAGACGATTGACAGAAAACTTAGCGCTTAAGTTTTTATTCATCGCTTCATTTTCCTCGCTATATAATTTGCATACTCCGGGCTATATATGAAATCGATTCTAAAGGAGTAAACTCCAAAAAGCTCCATAGGGACCCTTTAAAAAGCTAAATATTTTATTTTTAGAAAATGCTTTTCAACTACCCAACGATTGGGGCGGGGTCAAAAAAAGGTTAATTGTTCTACCATCCAAAGTGATGCGGTTTAGCGTACATACATACATATTCCTTCAAATTAACATGGTAGTTCTTACTTTCTGAGGTTTGCCATTTTTTGTATAGAGATGACGGCCAAGCAGAAAAATTAAATCAATTAAAAGGTCATTCTGTGTTAGATGGGACTCAAAACTGGGTTCTTTCGCATACCAGCCACGCACCTTTACCAGTATACCACGGTCACCACATGGCTACAAAAAATTAACCTGTCTGTAATTCACTATGAAGACTCTCCCTTCATTGAATGAAGACACTTTGAAACACATTATAGCAGAATGTCAAGCAAGCTCTCATCTAAAGGAGAAAGAAACCCCAAAAACAATACCAACAAAATTAACACAAACCATAAAAAATGTCCTAGATTTTCTGAAAAATTAATAACCTAATTAATAACTTCAGTAATCTAGGATAGCCACATAGGCCTTATTGAAAGCGACATTCAGATTTCAAAGAAACTTTCTCACTATAAAACACTACAAATAACGGTTGTTTCTTTAAATTGTTATGATTGTGGTTGTTTCCATGGTTTCAGTTTTATTTTTTAATCCGATGAAGGGAAGAACTTTATATTTGAGCTGATAGTTTTAAAACTGTATTGGTCTCTTTTTCTCTCTCTCTCTCTCTGTCTGTCTTTCAATATCTTTCTCTCTGCTATTGCTCTTCTATTTCAATTAGTTTCGGAATATTTTTGGCAGAGTGTAACGGGGCAACAGAGAAGCTATTAAACAAGTTTTAAACAATAATTCCGATGACAGTCAAGTTTCTAAAAACGAATGATAAGCTTTGTCCAGACATAGAAGCAGCAGCAGCTTAGCCCCAGATAAAATCCAGCATAGAACATAATTTGTGTGGCTCGTTGACAACATTTTTAAAACACTTAGCATGCTCTTAAAATAACGAAACATTTTGTGGTGTTATAATTGGTTATTTTGGTTTTTTGTCTATCTTTCTGTAGTTTTTTCTTTGCAAATTTGACCACTTTTTGTTGTAAGCTTTTTTTATGAACATTGTTTTAAATTTTAAAGACAGCTAAAGACGGCAGGAAGAGCTTTTTTTTTTTTTTCTCTCGAATTTTCAAAATAATCTGAGACATTGACTAAACCTGAATCTTGAAAGGTGTACGATTGAACCCAACTCTCAAGCTTGCCTCTTTAGACCAACTTAATGTGTAGAGCTGATGACTGTGACGCTGAGTCGTCTTCACTATAACGTTATGTATATTTTTTTTTAATTTGTTTTGTTTTTATATTTATTTCCTTGTTGTTGTATCACAGGTAGTTGTTATTTTGTTCATCTCTTTGTTTCTTGCAAACTGTATATATATTAAAATTTACGTTTTTTTTTTTTTTGCCTTTATTTTTATTGTGCTAAAATATATGGTTCAAGAATATTTCATGGAATAAAGTTGTTCTGCCAAGCCGGTTGGATAGGTTCTTCTGAGCTTGACATCCTTAGGCAATATAAATAATTTCGAAGTCTAGAAATTCGACACAGTCTTTCATCTACATTCGACGTGTGGATTAGAACTCAAGTGATTCGAGTATAAGTTATAAAAAATTAAAGAAATGGTAAGCATCGATATGAAATCGATAAAGCCAGATCAAGGCAGATAACAGTTATTATGAAGTGTTGTGTGGACTTAAATTAAATTTTTAAAAATTATTGTGCAGTTAATAATAGAAATAGAACTCAAGTGATTTGACAAGCAAGATTTTCAGCTACAAGTTATTGTAATGGATAATATAAAATAACCGCTGAATAACCACTTCAATTAATCAAATGAACTACTATGAAAGCCATATATCAAAACTTTCTCTTTCTAAATTCTTACAGAAACTCTTTCTTGCCTTCGCTCTGTTGGCCGTTGTAAATGCTGACGTTTCTCATCTCTTTAGCAGCAGCAACAATTTGCACAAGGATGGCTATCATTATGAACTGCCAGTCAATAAGTTCGAAACTCACATCGTAGATGTTCCAGTTATTCAACCGGTGCACGAATACCTACCACCTCAAGCAGAACATCATGCACAAGTTACGAAACATACTTCGGTGCAATACAACCCAGCACCAGTTGTAGTGAAGCCAGCTCCAGCGCCAATACCCGTGAAGCAAATTCCTACTCCAGTGTACATCGCTCCAGTACCTGTGAGGCAAACTCCTGCTCCAGTACCGGTGAGGCAAAGCCCTGCTCCAGTACAAGTTCGCCAGGAAGCTGGAATATTAAAAGAAGATGGTTACCACTACGAATCCCCCAAAGTAACCTTTAATCCACCACCAAAGGCGACATATATACCACCAGCACCGACTCAAGCTCCTAAGCCAGTGCCAGTACAAACCTACAAGCCATTTGTTCCCGCTCCTGTGCCAACCAACAAGCCATATGCACCCGCACCAAAGCCGGTTGTACCAAAAGATGTGCCCCATATTCCAATTAAATCATCACCAAAACCAGTACCAATTCAATCCTTCCAGCCTGCACCAAGGCCAGTAGTGATAGTGACGCCCCATACCCCAGCTAGGCCAAATATTGAATATTTACCACCAGTACCAAAACCAGTTCCAACACCAAAACCAGTGCCAGTTCAAACCTACAAGCCATTTGTTCCCGCTCCGGTGCCAACAAGCAAACCCTACGCTCCCGCTCCAAAACCAGTAGTACCCAAAGTTGAATACCTCCCACCAGTATCAAAACCAGTAGCAACCCAAGCACCAACACGAAAACCAGTGGTAGCCCAAACCTACAAGCCATATGTTCCCGTTACGGTGCCAACCAATAAGCCAAAAATTCCTGCCCAAAGACCTGTTGTTGTAGTTGTACCCCAGAAGACAGTTAAGCCTAATAATGAATACTTACCACCAGCACGTATTCCAAAACCAGTGCCAACACAAGCTCCACGACCAGTTCCAACAAGAGCACCAACACCAAAACCAGTGCCAGTTCAAACCTACAAGCCATATGTTCCCGCTCCAGCGCCTACCAATAAGCCCTACACTCCCGCGCCAAAGCCAGTAGCACCGATAGTTGTACCCCAGAAGCCAGTTAAGCCAAATTTGGAATACTTACCGCCAGCACCAAAACCAGCACCAACACAAGCACCAACACGAAAACCAGCGCCAGTTCAAACTTACAAGCCCGCTCCGGTGCCAACCAACAAGCCCTACGCTCCCGCACCAAAACCAGTAGTGCCCAAAGTTGAATACCTACCACCAACACCAAAACCAGTACCAACACAAGCACCAACACGAAAACCAGTACCAGTTCAAACTTACAAGCCCGCTCCGGTGCCAACCAATAAGCCTTACGCACCCGCACCAAAACCAGTTGTGCCCAAAGTGGAATACCTGCCGCCAGTACCAAAACCAGTGCCCACCCAAGCACCAAGACCAGTGCCAGTTCAAACATACAAGCCATACGTTCCTGCTCCAGTCCCAACCTACAAACCCTACGTTCCCGCACCAACACCAAAAATTGTCACAGTCCATCATGAAACTGGAGCCTTAGAAGAAGATGGTTATCACTACGTAGCCCCTAAAGTTACTTTTAATCCACCGCCAAAAGTTCAGATCCCAATCATCTCCAAGGTAGAATATATTCCACCAGCACCCAAGCCAACAAACAAGCCATATACTCCAGCACCAAAGCCAGTGGCACCAAAAGTTGAAGTGCAATACTTGCCACCCCAAACTTTGCCACACAAGGGCTACACCTATCCTAACGAACCTAGACCACCATTCACTTCCTAGGCTAAATGTTTTGTAATTAGCACGCGCTTTTATTTTAGTATTATGAAATTTTGTTGGCTCATTGCACACAATGATGAGCCGCGATAGTGTCTTTTCTATGCAAGGACATAAAAAAACTCGATTTATGGTAATTTAATCAATAAATATTTGGAAAAATTTAACGGAAATCTTTTTATTTTCTTATGCACGCTCAACAGACCTGTAAGAGATAAAATTGTGGTTTTGATTAGAATTATTACGGTTTTAATAGTACCAGATCTTATAAGTAGCTTGAAATGTAAAGAAATTTTATGCAAAATAAGTCTTTAAGTGACTTCAACATAGACTATCAATAATTTTCAAAACTTTTTGATAAAAATTCCATTTGTGTAATGCCCAGCCTAATATGCCCTAAAGTAATGGGTCAAAATATTGAACAAATTGTATAGGAATAGAGAATAGGATTGAATACAGAATAAAAGTAGCCCAAATGGTTCGAATGGTTACTTAGATAAGTTCAATAGACTTGATAGAAGTTCTTTCAAATGGACTGACCAGATTTTTGGTCAAAACTTGAGATATCTTGTTTATGTAACAGTAGTTCGATTATTCTGTTTTTTAAACCAAATTTTGAGAAAGCGAACTATTTTCCACATCAGCAAAAGGACTTTAATAATCAACTATCAGCTATTAAAAAAAAATTGTTTTTCAATTTTTATTTTAAAGAACACTAACTTAACTAAATATTCGCATAGATTGAGCTTCGTTTTTCATCAAGAACTATGTTTTCGTTTCACAAAGGGAAACCAATGATCAAAATCAAAATGCAAAAGAATTATAAAATTGTTATTTTAGATTGTTTCTCTCTTTCTTTCTTAGTTTCCTGGATTCAAATAATATTTGTCTTTCTTAAGCTTTATAAGATTCATATTTGTTACTTAACACTGTGACAAACCGAAATCAATTCTTGTACGTCGAATGCAGGAAACTTTAAAAAATTACTCATATATTGTACTGACAGAATGAACTTTGTGAGAAGTCTAACCAAGGCATAATCTTATTCGTCACATAGGTGGTCATGATAAATTAATAGTGTAGTATATGATTCACTCCAATCATATCAGTAAAGTTTTTACGGTTTTCATATCTGTTGCTGTCATATTGGTTTTATAGTTTTAAGAAAGTAGCACTGAGAAGCAAAGTTTGTTAAAACAAACAAAGACCATATCAAATTTTTATATTTATACCCCAAAGCGTACTGCGTATGAAGTATATTAACTTTGTCATTCCGTTTGTAACGCCAAGAAGGAGGCGGGCAGGTATAGAAAAAAATATATATTTTTGATCAGCATCATCTCCTGGGTCGATTTCCGTGTGTCCGTCTGTCTGTCCGTCTGTCCGTCTGTCGACACGATTACAGCCGCAATTTTAAACCTATAGCGATGAAATTCAAAATATAAGTTTATTTTTAAAAAAGGAAGGAACTTGATTTATTATTTCATGTTCGAAAATGGGCCAAATCGGATGAAAACAACGCCTACCTCCAATATAAAGTGACTTTATATTAACGGTAAAATGTCTTTAAAATCCACAAAAATTAAAGAAATGCCTTGAAATTTGGCAAATTAGGTTTGCTCTTCAGCTTTAATCCTGGCTATGAATTTTGGAAAAATCGGATCAAAACCACGCCTACCTCCCATACAAAAGAACTTTATTTTAAAAGTAAAATCTCTTAAAAATCTGCTCAAATTAAAGAAATCTCTTGAAATATTGCATAAAGTCTTTGATATATAACATAGACCATAAAGTCATGATATATAATATGATATTTGGCAAAATCGAATGAAAGCCACGCCTACGTCCCATACAAATGGGCTTTATTTTAAACGTTAAATCTCTTAAATATCCACGAAAATTAATGAAATGTCTTGAAATTTTGGCTTTTAGCTTTGATATATAATATGAACCATCTCTATCATATATGGCAAAATCGGATGAAAACCACGCCTACTTCCCATACAAAGTGACGTCATCAAAATAGGAAAACTTTCGTTAATATATAAAACTGAATGTCATCGTGTATGTTGTGGCTATAGACTTCGAATATACTTCAATATGGCCGCGGGGGGTATTTTAGCTTCGGTACCCTGCCGAAGCTCCTCCCTTACTAGTTTCATCTTGTCATTAAAACTTAGACAAATACTGAGTTAAGCTAGGCAGACGGAGTGTTATTTCGAACAGTGTACTGTGGACTGCTAACTAAAATAATAAATATTTTACGCTTAATTTGAGAAGAAAATTTTACAAAAAATAGAAATTATTTTCATTACTCAACTGTAAATTTTATTTTAGCGTTTTATTCACTTAAGCTTAATCACTTTCTTATTGCATCTTTCTATATAAAATAAAGCCATCGTTTCAATCTACGTTCGTTTGTCAACGACATCGAATAAAATTGGCTTAATGTTTTTTATTTTATTACGCCACACATTGGGAAAAACATAGCAAAAATGCTCGCATCACCTGCTTTTGACGCTAGAATCTATTATTGATGCCAGATACTTGAATTTTGGATATTGTTTACAAAATTCTTTATGGAGGAGGCTGACATAACCAGTGTTTGCTTTACTTCACGAGTGTTAAATACCCTACAGTCGGAAGTTATGACTTTTAAAGAACTGCGCTGTGTGAAGTCAAAGAAAAATATCAAAGTTCCGGTAATGAATTGGGAAAGCTGATCATAAATAAAAATAAACCCGTGTTTCAGCGCTTTCAAAATTGAGGCAAAAACCCGTTTATATGATTTTTAAAGGCGGCATTTGTGGAAAATAGTTTATGAAATTACTAGCAGTACCCGTTCCACCAATCATACTGTTTTTATTTGTGGGTGGTGAAAGGGCTGTGGCAAACACTATTCCCCGTAAACCAGCTCGTGCTCGAAAGCAATCTGTTGTCAAAATTTCAGCGCAATCGGCCCAGAAGTTTTGAAGTCTTACTGATTTCTTTAAAGTGGGCGTAATTATGGTGCCACCACGCTCATTTTTAAAATAATTTTTATTGATATAGATATGGAAATGTATATTAATATAGAAATGGAACTTGGTGTATCCGATTGGAGAAGCGCGCGCAAAGCAGAGGCGCCTGGCGAGAGCTGATGAGGTCGGCCGAAACCCGGACACGGGTTGTTACGACCACTTAAGTAAGTAAGTAAAGTTGATATGGAAATAACATTTTTTTATTGAAAATAGTTTAACTTTTACTTTTTTGATTGTGCGTAATCGTTATTAGAAGAATATATTATGTGAAATATTATCGTAATTTATTATGAGCCATTTTATGTGGTCTAAGAAGCCATTTCTTGATAGAGTTATATATTTGACCCGCCCGCTTCGTCAGGCACTTTTTTAACAGGCTTACATTTATTTAGCTATATATGTGTACTTGAAAGTGTCTGCGTAGTTTCTGTATTCAGAAAAGTTGGTTTGAGCCTGTCTATATGAACTGTAGTGCTTTCTTTAAAAATTGTAGAGAATTTTGGTGTTTTGTCTTTAACCAACAAATTCGTAAATAGTTGAAAACTCTGTGAATAAAATTATAGAATTTTTAAATTCTGGCAACGGATGCGGTTTCAGTGAACCATTTTTACCTAGTGTTCGCCCCAGCACCGAATTCGTAAAAATAAAAAAATGTAGCTGGCATCCATATGATAAGATAACACCATCATTTTTAAATTCAAAGAACGGGTTCAAATTCGGGTAAAAATGAAAAAAATGTAGCCCGATGGTAAAAAAATTACATAGTTTTGAAATTCAATTAACGGATCTAACGGATATCTAACGGATTCGGATTTAGTGATCCATTTTTACCTGCAGAACGCCCTTGCATGGTATTCGTAAAAAGAAAAAAATTTTAGATGACAACTCTATGGAAAAAAAATTACGTTACTTTTAAATTCTGACGACGAATTCAGATTCCGCGACATATTTTCAGCTAATGTTCGTCCAGCACCGAATTCGTAAAAATTTAAAAATTCTGATGGCAGCCTATGGTAAAAATTTTACATAATCTTTGAAATTCTGACGACGGTTTCGAATTCAGTGACCCATAAAAGCTAGTGTCCGCCCCAGCACCGAATTCGTAAAAATAAAAAAAATTTAGGTGGTAGCCCTATGAAAAAATACTTAATTTTGAGTTCGTTAAAATTTTAAAATTTAGTTGGCAATACTATGGTCAAAAAATGCCATAGTTTTTGAAATTCTGACAACGCACAGTAAAAAAACGATCATCAATTTGAGCTTGAAGTGTCATCATTGTCACATTTTTTCATACCAAAAAAGAGCCAAGAGGTTTCATATCAATTTGTCATGATTATATGCTTACATTAAGATTCTTTCATATGATTACATCATTTTTTCAACGGGTTAAAAAATTAATTTAGAAATTTTAACTGCAATATAATGCATACGTACTTAATTGGGAATAAAGTTCAAATTTTTTAACCCGTGCCCATCAGAAATATTTGACTCCAAAGTCACCAAAATTCAGCAAATTTCTCAAAATACAAATTTTTAGGAGGTTGTAAACAAAAAAGTTGATGAGCCAGAATGTTAAAATAGTTTATATTTAAACAAACAGTTAAAATGTACTCTAGAAAAAACTTACTGCTTTCTATAAAAAAAATATTCTTAAAGTTTCAAGATATTACTTTTTGAACACATAAATAAAATGTTTTTTTTTTAATAAGAAGAAATTAAAGGCCTAGGTCTGTTTAATATTTTGGTTTTTAGTTCAATATTCTATGTATAATAGAAGCTGAGATATATAAGTGAACACAAATGCATAAGTTAACTTTTTTAAAATTGGCCGAGCAATTGAAAAAAAGCTCGTAGCTCTACAGAAAGTTTTAGTTTTGAGCTTAAAACTGATATTAGCACTTCCACTTTTAAATACATTAAAAAACCGAAGGGCATTCAACTTTATATTTAAATTGGTCATGGAAAGCTGTGCCCAATATTATATAAAATGCATTTTTATTTTATACTAGCTGAAGTAACTAGCCGGCTTAACTCGGCAGTTGATATAAATAATAGTTGAACTCATTCGTCGGTTTGAAAAACATTTTTACAAACTTAAGAAGGGATTTTATGTGCATCTTTCAAACCGGTAACTTCGGTGAAATGAGCAAAATGTTGCTCGAACATCTGAAAATTATGAGAAAAAGTTAGGGAAATAGCGATTTGTGTATGCGTGCCGATCGCTTGCAAAAGTATATTTTATATAGTATTCTATAGAATGGACATTTTTGATCAATCATTCATTTTGGGCAATCAGAGCAAAAACGAGTTTTTGGCAATCATTTCTGTAAATTTTCTTATATATAAATACTCTCCTTTGACCTCGTGTCCTAATATGTTCGTTCAAGCTACTAAACTTGTGGACAGTTCATGTGTTATTATTGTTGACGTAACCCTTGTGTGTTGTTTTTAAGGCTTCACAATATTTATAGTTCACAGAAACTATCTTAAAGAAATGAATATATATATAAAAAATAAACCAAACATTCCAAGTAATTACTATGAATTTTTTGCGAATAAGTCATTATTTTGTAAATCTTTTTTAACTGAATAACAATTAAATTAGCTTTGAAAATAGAAATTGAAATGTTAAAACAACCGACTTGTGCATGTGTTGATTCGAACTGAAATACAACAAAATTTGGCATCAGCTGTCCTGATATGGGAAAATAAGAATATTGAATATAAATACGCATAAAGAAGAAAAGAAGATATTTATCATCGTTCGCAATTTACTTCGCCCCACTGTATTTTGTAGTACAGCGCCTTCTGGTGTTCAAGATATAGCAAAATACATAGCGCAAAAAACTCACCGCAAGAGCCCTTTCTATACTCGAAAGTCCCTATACACAAATGTTCATCCTAATCAGATCAGCAGTTTTGGAGTGTTTTACCATTTCTTAAGAGATTTGTACTACAGCGCCCTCTGGTGCTAGAGAAAGCACAAAAAAATAAGAGTGTGCTTTAGACCACACGAATGGACCATCTATATGTATGTATTTATATGTATAATAAATCCATGTATTCACATATACATATCAAAGGGAACTGCCCTCCCCTGCCCTACCGTTGATATGCCTATGTATATGTTTATATGTTTATATATGTATATATGTATAATATATATAATGCCGTCATAAGGAAGAGTGCGGCATCTAGCATAAAAATCAAATTTCATTTTATTGTACTTTCCTTATTATTCATCCATCCTTTTTAAGATTGTAAAAGAAAAATCCCGAATTTTTTGCCCCCAATCTTAATTTTTTTAACCTAAATTGTCGTATCTACACAAAATATAGGTATCATTCCAGGATAAAACGCTGTATCTACATAAACAGAGTAAGAAATCCCGTATCTTCATGTAGATGCCGCACTTTTTGTTTGTTTTTTATTTTTTTATATACACAATTTTTTTTTCAGTCATAAAAAATAGAATTTGAGTCATGAATTTTTTTCATTACGTGTTGTACATATTTATTATATATTCGCTTTAACCTTAATAATAACGATCATATATATCAGTAAGATGGTTGTGATGATATTTTAAATAAAAATAAGCAAATTATTTTTTTTATAGATGCGAAAAATAATGCAGATACGGCTTTTCTCATTGTTTTTAATTGAATAAAATCGGAGAACAAACAAGAAAAAAAGCGGCAAGTACATTGTTTTATGCCACAGTTTTGGAATTATTGGTTAATTCTTTTATATAACCTTATAGTTTATATTGCCCTGGGCTTTTCTTTTCTAAAGAATAAAATTTTTATAATTATATCATGGCTTTTTCATAAAATATTGCCTTTTTATTGTGAGGCGTTTTTAGCTTAGATTTTTGAAAAATGTTTTTGCATTCCTTATCGTTTCAAGCCATTCAATAATTTTAGGACGATCTAATGTACAGCGTCCCTAAGAATGCATATTAAATTTGTATTCAAAATTTTGATAAATTCAGTCATTAAGCTAAACAAACTTTTTATTTAAGTTCTTGAAATCTTTCGTATTTCCAAATCAATTTGTACAAAAACTAGATGTTGTTTTGAAAAACACTCAACTCAAATATAACACTCCCTCAGTGGTAGATAACATGAATTTCACTAAAATAAATTCATTTTCTAAAAATTTCTCTAATGACACTATTTTATGAAACTTATATTTTCAGAACAATTAAAAACACACTCTTCATATTTATTTGGCATTTTAAAAATACCCGTAGTTGCAGTTACATTTATCCTGATTTTCAAAAAATCAAAAAATATGCTGTTTTGGTTATGATGGGTCGAATATATGAGATTTTTTTTAAATTCCATTTATAACACACTTTCATAACAAATATTATTTCTTAAATATTTAAAAATACCATCTTCAAACTATACTACCATGTTTAAATATGTGTATTTTCATCCATTTAAAATTCTTAAAATATTGGCAAAGACTGTTTCGATATAGAAAGTTATCTTAATTTCTTAAAAGTTGCTATAATTTCTTTGAAACACTATTTTAAAAAACTTTTTTTTTTAAAAATAAATCAAGTATGCTCCCAAATTTTTCCAGTGTATTGCAAATTTTATAGAAGTAAAAACATAATAATATTTTTATTTTAAAAATATGCTTTTCTACAGGATTCTAAAATCGAAGCATTTTCCATAAATTCATAACTAAAAGCATAAAATTTGCTAAGGTGGAAATACTTATAGCTATTTGTTCAAGTTATCGTGTTAAGGAGATATAAAGAAAGAAATTATGAATTTTATTATACTCTAAATTGAAGAAATAGGTTGGTGAAAGTCGAAAAAAAATTTTTTTTTTGTTCTAAAAAACTTTGAATAATCTTAGAATAAACTTTACTTGGTATGATGAACTAATATTTTCATTTATAAAAACCATACAAAAATGTTATTTTCTGTCCGTATCACTATTAAATTAAAAAAACAGTAAAAGCATATCTTTTGAACAAACAAACAAAAAAAATCTTAAAAACAATTTTTTTAAATGTCTATTAAATGTCATTAAAAGTCAATTTTTTTGTCTGTTGTAAAAGAGCATCAATATAAATTTTTGTTAATTTTTTCCAAAACTAAGCGGTTTTTTTTTTAATGAAATCTGACGAAATGAGCCAATGTTTATCTATGCTTTGAATAAATACTAGAATTTAGTAACAATAGCCTTTTTTTATGCAAAAGATTTATTCAAATATATTCTACACAAAATCAGCAAAATAATGAAAAAACATTTAATTGTTATTTAAGCTAAACCGACAGTTCAAACAAAAGAAATTAATTTCAATGAATCTATAAGCGACGTTACAAATAAGTATCAGAATAAACATTTTCTATGAAACTAGCACAAACCATAAGAAGTAGGTGATGCAGTATACTCTACAGAGGTCAATGACTGTGATCAAAGTCAGAAAAAAAAATACAAATTTAGAATGAACTAAAAGCTTTTCAATAAATCAACAGACGAGACATGCTATTTTAACTATTAAACGGAATAAGAAATATCTCAGTTTTGCTGCTTGCAACCTTCAATACAAACAAGCTTCCGGTTAAACTACATATAATTATCTGACCTTATTTTTGAAATAATAATTTATAATCTTGACAATAAGTGAACATTCTCAAAAATACGAAGTAATGTATTCATAAATATATTCGTGCCTTGTTAACACATGAAATTTGTTTTCAAACTTCTGTTGGAAGCTGCCCACAGTATGAGATAGAAAAATTTTTATTCTTGATTTTATAAAGTAGCAATCATTTAGGTATTCGGTATATGTAAACTGAATGTGATTTTAAATAAGCGCCAAAAAATATGTCAGCCTTTTTCTTACACATGATTTTTTAAACTTGCATATTTATGATACAACAAAAATCAACACCGAACCAGTATACACGTTATCAATTACCGACAGTTTAAATAATGCAAAAATCCAAAAAAAAAAAAAATACCTGTTTTGAAGGTGAAGATTTTTATGTTGAATCCCACTTTGCGCTAATTAGCAGCATTGTTTGCCACAGAAAAGTTCGCTGAGATGGGCAAGCAAGGGAATTGTTGCATTGCCGTGACGATGATTATGTTGAAACTATTTACTGTATAAATTTGTTTTAATTTTTTTTTTCCTATATTACCAAAAAGAGTTTAACATTGACCTCTTAAACTACAGTTTAAAAAAAGCAGGTGCAATTTGATCTAATCAACTAATTGTTGCTGCATACATAAATTAACAAAATTATGGAACCCACCAAAAAATAAAAATAATGATTTAATTAAAAAAACACAGGGCGACAGCCAAAGAAAATACAACTGAGAGTCGTTTATTTAACTGTTTCCAATAGATTTATTACTTAAGGGTTTATTGCATTAAAAAATTTTAAGAAAAACTATTAGCAATCTATCAGTAAAGTCTTCCCAGTAGAAAACTCGCTCAGACCTCATACTAAGATTTCAAGGCACAAATTTAAATATAATTCAGGCTTCCTCTATACATCCTATATTCTAAACGAAAAGTAGACAAAAACTCAGTCCTCCTTATTTCAGGCCAGATTTCATATCTGAATTAAAAATAAAATTTTATGCTCAGACCAGAAATCATAGATGAATAACTACTACCAAATTTCAGATCTAAAGAGGCGGACACTTGTATAAAAAAAATCAGGGTTATTTTTAAGCAACCGTCAGACATTAGTTATGCCTGTTAGAACTACATTTTTTGTTTATTTGTTTATTTGTTTCATTAAGTCTATGAACAGAGTTCTTACAGACTACGAGTAAAACTAAAATATATTATACAATAAATTTTTCATAGCTTCTTAAGAAATTCAAAAATCAATTAAACAATTAGAGAATATATTATTGAAATCATTTTGAGCTCTATACATAGGTGAATTTACTGCATAGTTTGTTTGGCATACGCCTAAATAAAATATGTTAACTTGACAAAGCGCCCTACTTGGAATCTTAAAATGAAGAACTGAACAATCCGTTCTTCCTGCAATCATATGATGAATAAATAACATAGAAAACACTTTTCTTCTTATTTCAAGACTTTTTAATTTAAAAAGATCACATCGCACATATTCCAGTTTTGAATGGATTATAGACGTGTACAGCATTTTAAAAGTGCGGGGGTCTGTAAAACTGGAGCTATTACGTCGGATAAAAGCAAGTATAGAGTAGCGTAAGGGAAAAGCCTTTTTGTTGTTGTTTTTCTAAAGTGTTTTATAATAAAATGTAAAGTAAAGAAAAATTGTACATAAAGGAGCCGTTAATTTTCTGTTGTTGTTTGAGCTTTGGCAATACAAAAATATGCACTTTTTGGTGCGTCATTAGAATAGGTTCATCTCATTAATTTGAAGAAATAGAAACGAAAATATTTTTCTTATCTTAATTTATTTTTTTTTTTTTTTGTTTTATTCAACAAATTTTTAATAATGAGAGCTAACTTCTTTATTTAAGATAGTTTCATAAATCCGATTTGGAATGGAATTATAAAATTGATTCAAGTAGTTCAAAGAAATTTCACTCCAAGTCACTTAATGGCAGAAATGAGTGACTCTTTGTATTCAAATTGTCGACTTGAGTCATACACTTTCCGAACTTATCAACCCCATATATTATCAATAATGTTTAGATCCGGAAAATATGGAGGCCATGACAACAGTTGAACATTTTTGTTCACTAATCCAGCTTGTAACGATACGTGCCGTATGAATACGAGCGTTATCCAGTTGATAAATCCATTTCAGGGGTCCAAAAATATTCTGATACTTTGGAAAAGCTTGTTCTAGCATCGCTCTATACAAATTTGCCGTCATTATGCAACTTGGAAACTTCAGCTCAATGGTTCCAAAATATGGTATGCCCCCCAAACCATTACCTCCCTCGCTGTTATAGTGACGAGTTAAAAAAAGTTCCTCTTTTCCTAGATCATGAAAGTAATAGTTATAACCATGTGGTCCATCCAAATTTAATTTCTTTTCGTCTGAGAAAACTATGTATTGCCATTCTCCCTTCCAAGTCATGTGATTTTTACAAAAATTCAACCGATTTTCCTTCAGTTCAGGGTTTAGTGGTTGTTTTTTCTTAATCTTACGTCGTGTTAGGTGCTATACGGTTGAAAGACTGGCGCTTACCCCAGCTTTTTGTCTAATTTTTGATGCTGAAAAGCAAGAGTTGGAGGCTTTCCGAATAATTGCTCTCTTATCTAGATCTGATGCAGGAGAATATGTACACCCTTTTATGTTTTTTCCATATCCGATCTTATTTTTCAAAAAATTGCATACTACGTTTTGACTTCATCCGATTTTGCTAGCGATTTCGCGACTACTTAAGTTTTGCTCTTTGTACACTTCAATTTTAACTTTTTCCTTCGAACTTTAAGTTTTTCAGCGTCCCATACTGCCTCAAAATACTGTAACAGCTTTTTTATTATTTATTTTAGTACCGATCTTTTTGTAACTCTGAAATAAACTGAAGATGTTAACTGTGAACCTATTCTAATGACGCACCAAAAAGTGCATAGTTTTGGAATGCCAAATCTAAAACAACAACAAAAAATTAACGGTTCCTTTATGTACAATTTCTCTTTACCTAACTTTTTATAATAAAACACTTAAGAAAAAACGAAAACAAAATATTTTCCCTTACGCTCATTTTAATAGAAACAATGGTTGGTATTTCATTAAAGCAGTGAGTCTATTCTGCTGACGCGGAGTGTATCTTTATTTAAATGGAGATTATTTTTACGACACCAGTAATTTAAAGAGTTTAAATCTTCTTGTAGTTTCAGCACATCTGAGGGATTATAAATTTTAATAATCCTGAGAATTATGAACGGCAGTAGTGATGTCGGTTATAAATAGAATATAAAGCAGTGGGTAAAGGATACTGCCTTGAGGAACCCCAGATGAGCCTTCAACTTGTACAAAGCAAATCCTACTGCTAAGGTATGAAAGCAGCCATGTTAAGATAGTGGAATCAAATCCTAGTTTAGCTAGTTTTTTTAGTAAAATCGCATGTGAAACTTTGTCGAAAGCTTTTGAGAAGTCGGTATAATTGTATCAACTTGAAACCAATCTCGAAACGCTGAAATGCAATATTCGGAAGAAATTGTGAGATTGGTCAATATTGACCTACCCTGAAGAAAACCATGTTGAAAAGGGGATATAACACTTTTTACTGCAAAAAGTAACTTATCTTTAACAACAATTTCTAAGAGTTTAGAGACAGTCGACAGCCTTGAAATAGGTCTATAATTTGCTATGTTATTTTTATTCCCAGATTTGAAAATGGGCGCAATGAATGAAATCTTCCAATCAGCAATAAAAATTCCTGAGCTTAGAGATTTATTAAAAATTATTTGATATCGTATAATAAGGGAGTTACAATTCTTAAAAAGTATAGCGGAAAAGCCATCAATATCAGATTTAGCTGGCATTTTCAATTTCATTATACCAGTCTTGATATCGTTCTCAGATAGAAATATAGAGGAAAAATCTGTGGGTGAGATAATGTTATCATCAACACCTGCCGAGTTTAAATTAAAAATTAAAATTTGAAAACTTGATTTGAATTTCAGCTGAATTTCTTTAAAGCTAAATTTTAGTGGGATAATTTTTTCCGCTATCATTTTTCAGTTGATAGCGTCCCTTAAACTTAAACTTGCTTTTACATAAAATGTTATCTTTATATAACAAACACAAATCATTTTTATTTTGTTGCACTGTGTTAGTTATTTGAAGTCCATTCAACCATTTCTAAATTAATGCTGTCAAAGTCCGATTGTATTCATAAGCGTTTATAGAGCAAATACCTTTTGGGGGACAAAAATTTAGGCTTTTAGCTAAATTAGCAAGGCAAATCTTTTGCGGTCTTTATCTGAATTATATTGGTTAATATTTTCATAAATTTCTTATCACATCTGTGCCCATTAAGATCTCTACTGGAGATTTTTAAAATTTCTACTATTTTTGGTTGCCATTTTAAACTTTTTAAGCTTGCTATTTATTGCTAATTAAATATTGCCGACGGCTTGAAAACAGTGTGCAAAATACTACCAACACGTTTCAATTTCGCTTATAACTTCATTTTTGCATAATTGACTCAGGTATTTTAAGTTAAAAATTCAATAAAAGTAAATGCATACCAGTAGTTTACAGAAAAAACATATATTGACACCTAGATAAAAATCGTGCAAATGAAGGAAACAATAAGCACAACAACAAATCTTTATAGATCGAATGTAGTTATTAAAGCGTTACCTTCTTTAGGGAAGGAATAAACAGGAGTGAAATTAAAACTTTACAAATGCATCAGTTGCGCTTAAACAACAACAAATGAATGCAAACGCAATAAAAAACAGCCCTCACTCGATGGTGCTGATGTTAATTGCATTGTTATTGTGTGCTTTCGCAAAGAATTGCCTTTACATGTGTATTTTGTTGGTGGACTAGAAATTCGTACTCAGTAATTATTTGTTTTTATTGAACCGTTAGCTCATGATACAACCATGATACAACCAAGGTAGTACTGACCGTTCGTTTGGCGAATATAGGTTGTCAAAAATAGTATAACTAGAGAACGAAAGAAGTAAAAAACCGGGGTGCAGTCATTAGGACTGCCGACGAAAGCGTTAGCTTCTAAGCATTAGTGTATAATTGCATAAAGTATTAATTGAAAGAAGAAACATGGACACACTTTTAAGTTTATAATTTTTTAAATTTTATTAACCCTTCGTGTGGTTAGTTAGTATTTGCCTACGCGCCTTGGCTAGTGTTACGATATCTTCAAAGCCATATTTCAACCCCTTCAAAAAAATTTTTTGGTCAACATTTTTTTTTTAAGTTTTAGATAAACATTTCAATTTAAAGAAAATAAAGTGTTTTGGCCAAAATTTCCACGCAGTTTTGAGCGAAAAATTTCGGAACAGCCGAAAACGAGCATTTCTACAATTTTTAGTCTAAAATTCATATCTCCGGCTCTAATTGATATTAAGAAAAAATATTCTAGGGATTAAAGCTTCATATATATGTCTTCGAAAAAAACCTACCCAGATTTGGCTGTGTTCCAAAATCATCAATTAGTTTGCAACCTGAAAATTGGCTTTTTTTCGAGTAAAAAAATTTTAAAATATTGAAGGTTTTATTGAATAAGCACCCCCTAGGGGCATTAATGTTCAAAAAAGTTATTTGGAGATGAAATTTCATTTTTATCAATAAATAAAAAATATTTTGTAAAAAAATTAAGGTTGCTGGTCGAAATTAAATTTGGGACGGTAAAAAAATTATTTTTTTTTTTTTATGAAAAATTTTGGAAAAAAAATTATTTTTACACGGTTTTACTATTTTTTTTATTATGTTTTATTTATTATTTTTACAAAAAATATAGTTATTTAAGATAATAAATATTGTACAAGAATAAAAATATTTTAAGTCGGTTTCTTTTTTTCGGACAATTTTTTTTTTTTTTTGTCACAAACACGTGTTTTTATGTTGCATTCATTTGTACATTGAAAAAAGTAAAAAATATGAGAAAATTACTTCATTTGGAGCAAAAATAACACCATTTTTTACTTACAAAAAATAGTGCAAAAATCACGTCCTGTGGCTACTGTAACGATTTCGTAGTCGGTCCAACTTTGCACTAACAGTACGGACAAACGGCTAAACCAAAACTGGCGCGGCTTGGCAGGTGTTTATACAAAGGTTCAAAGTTTTTTAAGGAGGAGTTACCAGCCGTCGCCCATTGCACATGTCTGAGATACAGCCATGTCGTAAAAAGTAGGGTGACGATATCGTTACACTAGCCACACGGAGGGTTAATGGAATTGATAGCAAAAAAATTAAGAATTTTGGTGAAGGAGAGTGAAGAAAAAAAGCCTGTTCATACAACATCGAATTTTTTATTTCCGCAAAACTTATGAATCTTAATGAGAAATTAAGTATGCATTTAAGAATATGCATATAAACATTTGCAGATGATCAAAAACACCACCGTCCGTAATCTACAGGTACCGAAGCCATCGATTTTTACGGCATTTTTTTGTCATTTATAGAAATTTCTTTTTCTTGAAAGAAAAGACCGTTTTTGGTCTTTTCCATAGTTTAGGTCTTTTTTTGTGTAATTTTTATGGATTTCTACATAATTTTTAAGAAATATAAAATATGTTTATAAGTAAAAGATTTCGAAGATACTTTTGAAAGTCTTAAAGTCGAAGCAGTTGAAGAGGCTCAAACATTGTTTTCCTACAATTAAATAAAGTGTATAATTTTCTAAAGTTAAAAAAAAAAATTGTAATTTTCAATCTCTATCACGAGCTATAGAAACTTGGCAATGCTGGTGAGGATGTATTTAAAAAGTGTTATTAAGTATTGAATAAAGTTTTCGGGTATAAAAAATAAATATTAAGTGGGAAAAATGAAAATATGCAACTAAATGTAGATTCGGATGTACATAAACGATATTTCATCTTTTAAATATGCACTTTTGTCTGTGCTGAAGTAGAAAGACCTTTTTCGATATAGAATACATATAATACTAACAATAGATACACCGAAAAAAATATACCATTCAAGACAAGTGATAAACACCTATCAATTTCAACGTAATATCAAAAACTATCAATTTGATAGGAAAAACGTTATTATAACATTATTTCATTTAAATCGAAAGTTTTCACGTCAAATCAATACGGAAAATATTGTTTTACGTTGTAATATTAATTCACAACGTCAAAATGAATACCTAAAATATCAAGAAAATGTACGCTTATTTGATATGAATCATTGTTAACTTCATATTTTTCATGCCAAATTTGCATGAATATTTTCAATTACATGGTTCCTTATCAATTTGAAAGCAATCATATCAATTAGATTTAACAATTGATATTCATATTACCAAAATAATAAATTCTAATTTCAATATTACATTTTTCACGTCCATTTGATACGAATATTATCAAATTGATACGAATATTATCAAATTGATACGAATATTATCAAATTGAGTTATTTATTTATTTATTTATTTATTTATTTAAGCTTAATACAAGCAATTTAAATACTTAAACTAAAACTTAAATTTAAACAGTGAATATGTATCTTCATTAGTAATGGATTTAATATAAGTACATTATCTTAGTTGTAAGAAGACATTAAAGAGGGGGAAGAAGTGGCGTTGGAGTTAAGAAGGGTATTTCGGATTCGAGGTCTACTAAGATGAAAATCGAATTCGCTGATCAAATTATTGGTTATGCGAAGCATCCTGGTTATTGGTTCACTGCATCCATAATAGGTGCGATGAAAGTTAAGGTCGGCATAAGGAGGTAAGTTGAAACTGTCAGAACCGGGAAGACCACGTAGAGCGAAACGAATAAATCTACGTTGAACGGCTTCGATTCTCATTGAATGGGTGTTGTAAATGGGAGACCAAACTGGGCTGGCATATTCGAGAATGGGTCTAACAAAGGTAAGATAGAGAGATGTTGTGACGTAGGGATTGGAGAACTCTCTGGACCAGTGTTTCACAAAACCAAGTGCAGAGTTAGCTCTACTAATAATATTATCCATGTGAGACCTAAAGTTAAGTTCCTTGTCACAAATAACACCTAAGTCACGTAAAGAGCTTACAGAGGGAACTAGCTTACCGAGTATGTAATAGGTTCTCGGGGGGAGTTGGAGTCGCTTACGAGAATATGTAATAGCTTGGCATTTACTGACGTTGAGTTCCAGCAAATTTTTTTGACACCAAGTGGAAAAGCTGACAAGATCGTTTTGAAGATTTCGGGAATCGGTGCTGGTTTGTATGCGCCGATATATTTTCATATCATCAGCGTACACAGAAAGATTGGATTCTTTGATGATGCCGTCAACATCAGAAATTGTTAAGACGAATAGCAAAGGACCAAGGTGACTGCCTTGTGGGACACCAGAGGTAGCTGTAAAAGATTCTGAGTTGGAAAATCTAAAGATGACATTATAATGGCGTTCTTCGAGATACGATTTGATCCAGGATATAAACAGGGATGGAAAACCAAAGGCTTTAAGCTTAAGAAGGATGATAGTGTGTGAGATTTTGTCAAACGCTTTACTGAAGTCGGTAGAAACAGCATCAACTTCGAAACCGCTTTCCAACTAGCATAGAGTGTTTGAAACAAATTCTGTGAGGTTAGTGGTAGTTGATCTACCCTTGAGGAAGCCGTGTTGATTAACAGGAAAGATAGATTTGCAATGGAAGAAGAGAATGTCATAGATAATGCTTTCAAAAATTTTAGGAGCACATGACAGTTTTGCAATAGGTCTGTGAATGAATTCTTCCATAACTTAGGGAAAACTGACTGAGGAATAGAAAGTTGAAAGAGAGTCAAAAGGGGATGAGCCAGTAAGTTCGCGAATTTTTTTATGACAATAGCAGGTAAGCCATCGGGACCAGGAGAATAATCATCTTTTAGATTACTGATCTTTTCTAAGACATCACCTAGTGTAATATCAACAGAAGTCAGCGAGGTTTGAGCACAGTTCCTTAACGAAGAAAAGTATTCATAATCAAGTTCATCGTTGTGACTCGTGAATGACTGACTGAAGAAATTTGCAAATAGGTTTGCAATTACTTCCGGGTTATCTGAGGAGGTGTTTGAAAAAGTAAGGGTAGATGGGTAGTTATCAGATTTTCTTTTTATATTGATGAACTTGTAGAAGCTTTTAGGGTCCGACAGCAATTTAGTTTGAATATGAGCAAGATAAGACTCATATAGGTTTTCACAGAGTGCAGAAAAAAGGTTATAGGCGTGTAGATTATTAGCGAGGTCAATACAAGAGCGAGAGATTAAATAAGTGCGCCAAAGTTTGTTCCTCTTATTACGGAGTGAGCGTAGTTCTTTATTGTACCAGGGAGGAGATGACGAAAAATTGTTCTGCTTAGTAAAGGGGACAGATTGTGTGAAGCAGAAGAAAATTTAGTCATAGAAGAGAGCAACAGCATTATCAACACTTTCTTGAGCATAATCGAAGAGATGTTGGAAATCGATTCCGCTGAGTAACGTTTCTAGTTTTACAAAATCAGTTTTCCGATAGTTGAAACTGTACGCGTGCTCGAAGTGTGTACTTATGATGTTATGGTTGTAAGATAGGGTAAGAGATAGAGGTGGATGGTACTGATCAAGTGTTGAGAGTAAATGGTCACTCGCTGAGACTATGCAATAATCTAAGTCGGAAGAAAAGATAAGGTCTAGTTGTCTACCTATATTGTTAGTTACTCCGCTTAACTGGTAAAGGCCGGAGTCAGAAAGACAGCTAGTAAAGAGAATTTCTTTTACGGATGTAGCATTTGAAGGAAAATAGTGGCACTCGTCATCTGACAGGACCCATTGAAGGTTAGGAAGATTAAAGTCCCCCAGAAATATAATGGTATCAGATGGATCAGTTAGATCTAGAAGTGAATCGATTGCGTCCACTGCAAGCTGGTAACCATTCACGGGTTGAGAAGGTCGAATAGAACAGCAGATAATGAGTATACTCCGTTTAGCGACACAAACTTTGGCACAAATAAATTCAAAGTTAGCTGTGTGGGAATTTTTTACAAAGACTGTATTGTAATTTTATCAAATACGAATATTATCAAATTGACACGAATATTATCAACATGATATGCATTAAAATCACTTTTACTTTTCTACATGAAATTGATAGGAATTTTATCAAATTAATACAAATATTATAATATGAGTATTATAAATAATATGAGCATTTTCATATTGGTATGAATATTATCAAAATGTTGATTTTATGTGTTGCAATTACATGAAAATTTATCGATTATTATGCTTGCATCAATTTCATATGAAAAATAGAAATGAATATTATCAGAATAATAAGCCTTAATATCAATATTACGATTTTCACATCAAATTGATACGAATATTATCAAATTAATAGAAATATTATCAAATTGATATGAATACTATCAAATTAATATGAATATTATCAAATTGATATGAAAATCATCATAGTGATATGCATTAATATCAATTTGAATTTTTCACATTATATTGATATGCACATTATCAAACTGATATGGATGTATCAAAATAATGTGTTTTAAGGGCCTCCGGGAGTACATTGAAATATATTGCTACGCAATGTATGTCCAAATATTTTAATTAAAAACAATTAAAATTATATTTATTAATTTTAAACATTATGCCTTTTTATGAGTTTTTTGGGAAATTTTTAATGCTTTTATTGGGGGCATTATGTCATTTTTGGAAGTTTTTAAGGGCCTGTTCATCTCTTATTGCGTACTTAACTTTCATTAAGACTCAAAAGTTGTGTGTAAAATAAAAAATTTGTTTGCTATTAATTTCATTAATAAAATTAAAAAAAAAAAAATTATAAACTTAAGAGATGTGTGTGCATGTCAATCAATACTATATATAATTTTCCATCTAATGCTAAGAAACTAACTATTCCGTCGGCAGTCTTGACAACTGCACCTGTGATTTTATATGAAATTTTTAATTTTGCTAAATTGCATTGTAATGAATGGCACATATAATTTCGCATTGGTTTTGAAAAATGTGTGCTTAATAACTGTCAAAATAAATGGGCTATAGAAAGCACAGAAGACTAATGCTGAGTATGTATTGAGGCTTAGTATTTAGTATTTAATCATTTTAATGATATTAAATAATTTTAATTTTAGGTATAGGATCATTTTGGAATGCTGATCTCAAATCTATAGACAATTAGGTTCAAATCCAAAAACAGGGGTCTTAAAAAACTTATGAAAAATATGGTTATTTTAAGAAATACAGACTAGACGCCTTTGGCAAAGTCGTTAAGCATAACAAGACCAACACAATTTCGTTGAACATCATCTTTATATTCTTAAGTTCACCCCACAAGACCAATAAATTGGTGAAGCCATTAAGCATAACAAGACCAACAAGTTTTTCCTGAACATCATCCCTCTATTCTTAAGCCTCCTCTTAAAAAAGGGATATAGTGTCGCAAGTTTTTAAAAATTATATTTTGAAGGAAAACCGTCGTACTGTTTGGGAAGAAAATATTTTTGTAAAAAAGTAGTATGGGTCCTGGAACACGAAATCTCTCCACGAGGTAGACATTATACAGAATAAAGAAAAAATCATTTTATTGTATTTTGAAGCAATTCAGACTTCCCCTTTTATCTACTTTAAGCCCAAATTTTGGGTGAACTATTTAGAAATAAGGGGGGAAATAGACTTTAGATTCGTTATCCCACTAATCACGTACTATTTTTGTACTTGTAGGTAGGTATAAACCATTTTATGTAAAAATAATGAATTTCTTTTTGCTACACCTGATATACTACCCTATATAAGGCTTTTATAAAGTTTTGCTCATCGAAATTCAAACAAAATAGTGATCAAGTTTCAACGTTATTCAAACAAGTTGTTGAATAGACGAGCGGGTAGTGTATGCTCGTCTTTTCAACAACGAGCATAAGACGATTCATAAGATCCGAGCTCACGCAGGTATTATTTAAGAAAATTTGAATTTCTGCTCACTACCAGAGATCTGCAATGAATACTAGTTCAGAAATTAGTGTACACAAGTCATAACTTATGACTAGGGTGCAGATTCTTATGCAAATACATATTTTTTGTGGGTATCTCTAGAATGAACTTAAATAAATACCTCTACGAATCATTGAATTTTCTTAAAAATGGCATTTAAATGTTTTTGAGTATTTTTGCATATTTTGGCATTTTTGACAATATTTGCATATTTTCAGTTATTTGCATATTTTGACTATTTTCATTAATATTTTCAAGATGTTGCCAATGATTTTGATGATTCAGATGCATTTTCTATTATAAATACTAAGAGTTATTACCTTCTCTTAAAATTCAACCAGCTAATATAATACACAAACTATGGATTTCTTAGAGAATTTATCACTTAATTAGAAGGAAGGATCTTTTTAAGAACTCAAAATAGTTTCATTGATGATATTATTAAAAAATAAATGCTGTAAAAAAATAAATTTTGTTGAAGATCTAAAATCAAAAAATTTCTTTAAAAATAAATTCAAAAAGAATTAAAAAATAAGAGTGATTTTAAAAAAATAATGAAATTTCATATAGTATTGATCTCGGTGAGAGTTTTGAAAGTGAATATACTACTGGTGAATAATCTTTTTTCATATATAGTCCAATTACGTCCGTTGATGTAGAGCGATAATTTTCGCTTTGCAAAAACTTTTTGACGCCAAATCGTTAAAATTTTAGTTCTGAAAATTTAATGAATAATTTTCTTGTATACGCTAAAAATAGAACTTGTACAGATATATAACTGAATTAAGAGCATATAACCTTAATATTTTATTATAGAATTTTTATTTTTTTCTTTCAAATGTTGTGGCAGGCCGAGTTACAAATATATTTACAAATTTTTGTTACTAGAAATAAGAGTCTTGAATTCATTAATTTATCTTTATTTCTTTTTCGTTAATGCTACAAAATTGATTTCAAAACATTCAATAAAGAAATAATTGCTTACCATAAAATGCATTTTTTTCAAAAGGGTTTATTTTTATTTGCATATTTTTCCATTTCTAGTGCATAATTTTAAATTTTAAATGCATATTTTTGTCTTATTTCTGCATAAAAATCCGCACCCTACTAATGCCTCATAAGCCATGACTATTGGTGCAAATGTGTACTGAAACCAACTCAACAAAATGCTTTCACTCATTCCCACCAAAACCAAAAAATACTCCTTGTATTCCTACATGCAATTGTGTCGGAAAATTATAACTCTATTGGTTGTGGGTTAATAATCTGATGTGACTTACTTGTTCATGCTATAGGAAAATAAGTATGAAAGGGTTGAGTATTATTTTGTGTTATACCTTTGACACCAGAGATCTCTAATGAATACTTACTTACTTAGGTGTCCGTCACAACCCGTGTCCGAGTTTCGGCCGACCTCAACAGAACTCGCGAGGCGCTTCTGCTTTGCGCGCGTCTTCTCCAATCGGAATCACCAAGGGAGGTTTAGGGCTTCCTCGGCCTGGGCCATCCATCGTAGGCATGGTCTCCCTCGTCGTCGTTGACCAGCGACCCTCGCCTCGAGCACCTTTTTCGCTGGAGCTTCGTCGTCCATACGATGGACATGACCCAACCAGCGTAGTCGCTGCACAGTTATACGCCAAACTACGTCAATGTCTCCGTAGAGCTCATACAGCTCGTGGTTCATTCGGATGCGATAGTCATCGCCGACTCGAGCAGGACGGAAGATTTATTTATATTATAATTTAATCTTTATTATTTATAAATATAATTTATTATAATTTATAATTTACTTAAATTTCGTTTTTTTTTTTTAGGTGTTTTCTCTTGACCAACTAAAGCACATGTCGAACGAATTAAAAGCACCTATCTTCAAATCAAAAATGGTGGCGCTTAGATCATAGAGCAATAACATGCAACAAAATTAATGAATGAATTAAATAGCACAGATGCGAAAAAAATAGTAGAGGTGGTTGGTTCCTCGTGGTACCACCAGGCATAAAAGAATTAAATCAACAATCAGTACTTCTTCCTTTTATGATTCAATTGAGTCTTTCGATCAATACTCTGAAAGTACAGTACGGTCTAAAAATTTGAATCGGAACGTAACTTTTTTTCAGAACATTCGCATACTTTTAGGCATTTCTCAAATTGAGTTTTGATAAATTCAGATTGATTGCATTGATTGATTTGGAAATAGCGCATGCTGCAATATTAGTGAATGCGACTTTGAATCTAAAATTTGTTTTAATATTAGATCTGTGAATTTCCATATAAATATAGTATCTTTTATAAAATTAAAACGTACTTTCTAACTCACATTTATATCGAAATAAAAAAAATATTCGCACGCTGCGGTATTTTAACAAACAAAATATTGGTTACAAGTTCTGCCATTACCAACTGAGCTGTCAGATTACCTACGATATGTTGGTCGAAACTAAAACATAAGAAGGATATGTTACTAAAATATCGTGCCGAATATTAACACTTGTCAATGCATATGTAACCCACCCGGCGAAATTTCGTTTGTTTTGAACTTTTATCGAAGAAAAATTTCGTATATTTCCCTAATTGGCGATCAAAAATCGAAAGTTATTTCATACCAGTGTTATTGCATCAGTAATAATAAAAGTAAGTCTGAAAGTGCCAAAAACGTTATCCGGAAGTCCAAGTTGTTCACCTTACAGTAAAAAAAGTAGAAAATATAATTATCTTCGCATTTGTGTTGAAGAATTAATCGCTTTAGAAATGTAAACCAATAATTTTTCGAAACATAGGCGAACCTTCGTTGACGAAGTAACTGTAGCGTCTGCCAAACTTACCTTTTTCGAATCGTAATCGATATCGAATTCGATTGTTATCATCGCGAAATATTCGTCAATTTTTAAATTTTCTTTAAATTTTTAAATAAATTCTTTTTGGCATCAATCCTATGGAATAATTTGGAAGATATATACTATGCTTACTTTCAGGTTTGTTCGTATTTTGTTCGCTTATGCAAGGGAGGCAATGGTGAGATGGTACCACTTTCAACTTGAAGTCGAATTGTACGCGGTTCGATGCGAGTACGGAAATGGAAAAGTGCATGATTCCTGACACAGTTTTTTCGACAAATATTTTCTTTTTAATATTTATTAATAAAAATATAATTAAAAAAATAATAAAACAGCAAGAAATGTAGTCTGTGCAATGAGGATCGAGCCTGAAATAACTTAAGTCATCAAATTAAAATAAAACTAGTAAGGAATGGAGCTTCGGCAGGGTACCGAAGCTAAAATACCCCCCCCCCCCCCCCCCCCGCGGCCATATTGAAGTATATTCGAAGTCTTTAGCCACGACATACACGATGATATTCAGTTTTATATATTAACGAAAGTTTTCCTATTTTGATGACCAATTTTGATCCAATTTTGCCATTTATCATAGGGATGATTCATATTATATATCAAAGCTAATATGCAAAATTTCAAGACATTTCATTAATTTTTGTGGATTTTTAAGAGATTTTACGTTTAAAATAAAGCCACTTTGTATGGGAAGTGGGCGTGGTTTTTATCTGATTTTGCCATATATCATGCAGATAGCTTGTATTATATATCAAAGCTTATGTCCAAAATTTTAAAGCATTTCTTTAATTTTTGCAGATTTTGAAGAGATTTTACGTTTAAAATAAAGCCAATTTGTGTGGGAGGTAGGCGTTGTTTCCATCCGATTTTTCCAGATTTTATAGCCAGGATTAAGAATGAAGAGCAAGGTTTACATGCCAAATTTCAAGGCAATTCTTTAATTTGTGTGGATTTTAAAGACATTTTACGGTTAATATAAAGTCACTTTGTATGAGAGGTAGGCGTGGTTTTCATCCGATTTGGCCCATTCTCGAACTGGATCTTCCTTTTTTAAAAATAAACTTACGTTTTGAATTTCATCGCGATAGCTTTAAAATTGCGGCTGTAATCGTGTCGACAGACGGACACACGGAAATCGACTCAGGAGATGATGCTGATCAAAAATGTATATATTTTTCTATACCTGCCACGCCTCCTTCTTGGCGTTACAAACGGAATGACAAAGTTAATATACCCCTTACGCAGTACGCGTTGGGGTATAAAAATCCTCTTGATAACTGTGTCACGAAAGTAAAAAAAATCTGTGATCTAATTCTGTACGTGAATATTAAACTTTTCTGTAACTGTTCGTAAACAAAAGGGACAATTGATATTTTACATGATATCACTATGTTGCATATACTAGTTGCCTTTATGAAAAAATACAGTTCTTGAACTACTACTGGTATGAAGGCAGACTGCTTTTTAACCATTTTATTGCACTGAAGGAGGGAATGTTAATAAAATAAATTAGCAATTTTCCCATAAATTCCATTTTTGGGTAACAGTTTCACTTCTATCGTGGGTGGCGGCCACACACATAATTTATTTTTTTTTTTGTGGCAAATCTTTGAAAATGGAAAAAAACAACGTCTGAAATAAAAGACAAACTTATTCGTATACATTTATTTAGACAGATGTTTGCAAATGTGGACACGATGTTAATTTTTATTGTGATCTCATTGTGACTGAATCTAATCTTATCAGATTGTATAAATATCTGAATGCTTTTATTATTTTTTGCAATGGCTTAATTTTTAATCGTTCCATAAATTTAAATAAAAATTTATTTGATAATGTTTTCAACAACCAGTATTTGAATCCCACGGATTCTGTCACTGTACGAATAAATTTGACTTGATTTATTTTATTTTTTTTTTTATCTCTCGTCTTTACTGTCTTTATCATCGGTCATCAATTTGTAAAGCTATGTAAAATAATATAGAAAATTAACATAAAATTAGTTAAACATTAAGCGTGGCTGCATTGCACTGGCTGCATTTTGAAAAAACATAAAAATATGAATGAATACCCATAAATACCGATGACCTTGAACTTAATGAAGTTATTAAAATTTCGTTAATTCTTTGACTGACAGCTGCTTAAATACGTGCATAAAAGAGTTTGGTAAATAAATGTTTGGCCAAGGTCAGATATAACAACATACATAAGTGGCCAAAAAAGTACGTGTGCTTTGATGAGAGGCGAAAAAGCTGTTAAACGGTAAAATCAACAGTCTCACGCGTCACAAGCTATGATAATTAAAAAATTATAATGTAACCAAGAAGATTTTTACTTCAAATTTTATTACTAAAACGATTACAACGAAGGCTCAACTGTTTTGTAAGCTAAAACATAAATATTCAATTGTAACATTGAAAACAAATTCATGCAAAATGGCGTGAGAAAATTATCCAAACGCATCACGTTGCTTAGTGTCATGTTTTGTTTCTTCTTTTTGTTTTTTTGTGCTTCAGTTCATATTTTCTATCAATGAAATATTTCTTTTGAAAGAGGTAACGAATGAGGAGTTTTATTCAAACGCCTTATAAGTCTTTTTATTCAAAAGATTTGCTTTTTTAACACTAAAACTACGGCAAGAGTCAAAATGACTTACAATTTTGAATTACAATTCCTAGATTATGCTACATTTTTTTCTCCGCAATGACTAACTTTTGTAGCAATTCCAGTGGCCCAAATATATCAGCCTATTGGTAGAATTGAATTTTAACAGTGCGCAAAAATATATTGGCTTTGGCGCTTTGGGAGAGAACTGAACTCCTAACCGTGAGGAAACTTATTTTTTAACACATAAATTTAATATGAATTGAAAAATTTTATACTTTTTTACTTCCTTAATTGGGACTTGAACCCCGACCCTGTCGATATCTGGTTAACTGCGTGGCAACAACGAAAAGCTTATTTAACTTGAAATCAATAAATAAAATCTGCATTGAGCTTTATGATAATTTTTTATTATTTTCTCAGGCACAACCAAAAATCTGTTTTAATTTAAAATGTTCGTTTTTAAGAACATTTCGTTTTTTTTTCCTAAAATTTCGTTTCCTAAAAGCGAAGTTTTAAGTTGCAATTAACAAATTATTCATATGCTGCAATTGAAAAATCGCACGCGTTTATAATAAACAAAATTCATTTCCTGCAACTAACTAACTGTTCCCGTTTTTTGTAACTGTTGAAACGTTTGCAAAAACGTTTTCAAGCACGATAAACGAAGTTCGTTTGGCGCAAAATGGAGATGCAATTTTTTCTTAGCATACGTAAAGATACAACTATTGTTAATTTTAAGAGAACAATGAGTGAGATATCCCTCAAACCTCAAAATATGTTACATCAACCCAAAAATTTGGCTTAAGAAAAAACGTCAAAATAGCATACCAGCATGGAATTCTTTTTATATACCCAAGCATTCAACAAAATACAACAATGTTGTATATAGTTCAATAATACACATATATTAAAGTACAAAAATGTTCGAAAAAAACAAACCCATTAGAAAATTACAATTTCCATGTGTAAAATTTGCAAAGATAACAATCGTATCTGATACCTTTTGCAAAATATTTCTACTGGCCTGTATTGTACTAAAAATGATTTCTGTTGATTACAGAAATATAACTGAACAACTGGAACAATTGTTCAATTGTAACTATGAATACTATTTAAGTATACTCTTATCTTAGGATGGCCCTGATTGTTCATTGTCGATTGATATCTTCAGGGAAAACTCCTTACCACCACTTGACGTCTAGTATAGGTGATAGGGTTCAAGGATTCGACATCCGCCTAAAGCTTATAGTACTATGATATTATTTCGGTTGCATTTTATAAGACCGAATTGAAGACTTATTCTGGACAACTTAGAATCTTTTTTACTGCATTTTAAGATCATTATCACAAATGGTTCCATTGTACTCTGGAGTGTTTAAAAGAATGCATTTGAGTTGATCTTATTATGGATTCTGACCTGTGGCAACACTAAACACTTAATCGTTTCGAACGACTCAAACATAACATAGCCGGTTGCATTCGTCAGACAAACGAATCTAAACCAAACATTACAGAATGAAGGAAATGAAGGATTTGTAAAGATGATTGCAGCATTAATATATGGGTCGAATGATATGTGCACAACAAGATAACATTCGGTGCATAAATTGATTGAATTTACTATTTTAAAAATAGAAAATTGGAATTGTACATGCGATGGCAGAATTAGACGATCGCAATTTAGACTGTCAGAATTTTAAAATTCAAGATGGTTAATATTGTTGCCACCTAAAATATTTTTATTTTCACGAATTTGGTGCTGGAACAAATACTTGGTAAAAATAAGTTTTTTGCTTAACACATTTTATACATGCGCTGGCAGAACTAGGTGGTTGCTTATTTCGAAGTTGATGTTAGAATTTAAAAAATTTTATGTGACACTGAGGTAGACCCCAAAATTGTTTTAAGGGCACAAAAATGACACAAAAATTTCTAAAAAACAAATTTTATTTAAAATTCAGAAGAGCACATTATTTAATATATGTATGCATTAGCTCATATTAAAAATATATATCGGCAAGGGTAAGGAAACTACACCGAGAAAAAAAGCAATAGGTAAATCACCTAAGTCAGCTTGGGTAAAGAGAAGTATATGGGAATTATAAGCTTATGCTTATTCACCTAAGCAATTTATTGTTTAATACATTGCTTTGAAAGCACATACTTCGATACCTTGCCAAAAAAATATTTGATTCACCCAAGCCCAAAATCCAAAAATACAAAATTAAAAAAAAATTGCATGGATGGTTTAGCATAGTTTTGAGATATTTTCTGCAAAAAAAAAACACAGCTGCGTCTTTAGACACACGAGAAAGGATAGATTTGATAATTTAATGGTTTTTTTTTTTGTGCGCTAAAGTGGAATTATTACTAAAAACCGATTTTTTGGTCTTATTTGGTTCATATAATAGCTTTGGTGCAAAAATTGTGTTTTTGACATTTTTCCGAGAGGATGGTCATAAATGTACGAGATATTCATTTTGTTTATTTTTTTATTTACCTTACCATTTATATTTTAGTAAAAATAACCCATAATTTTTATTTGTCTTTTATCTTAAATACCAAAGATTTTATTATATAAGAATAAAATAATTATTACTCAAAATAAGAGTAATATTATTACTCAAAATAATTATTTGAGGCAAAAAATCCACGGAAAGTACTGTAAAGCATAAACAAAACCTGTAAAACAAAAAACATTTTTCAGGTCCACCCTAGTGTCACATAAAAATTTTTAAATTTTAGCCATGTACAAAACGTATTCAACAAAAACATATTCAGGGCCCACCATAGTGTCCCATCAAATTTTTACAATTCTGACATAAGATTCAAAATCAACAACTTTACCCATTTTTACGTCTTGTTCGACCCAACCCCGAATGCATAAAAATAAAAAATGTTAGGTGGCAACACCATTTTGAATTTTAAAATTCTTAAATCAGGTTCGAAGTCAGCGACTCCTTAACACTGTTAAACGATGTTTAAAACTCTTAAAAATACATTTTAGTAGATGGCAACACTGTTATAAAAAATTACACAATTTTGAAATTCTGGTAACGGATTCGGATTCAGCGACCCAATTTTACTCCAGCACCGAATTCATAAAATAAAAAAATTTTAGGTGGCAACACTATTAACCATCTTAAATTTACATTCCAATTTCCAATTTTTAAAATCTTAAATTCAGTTTATGCACCGAATGTTATATTGTTGTGCACATAACATTCGACTCGTATATTTATGCAGCATTAATCTTTTGCAAATCCTTTATTCTGTTCTGTTTGGTTTAGATTCGTTTGTTCGGCGGATGCTACCGGCTATGTTATGTTTGAGTCGTTCGGAACGCATCAAACATAACAATAACTCGGTTCCAAACGAATGTGTTGAAAGTCGGTTTAAGACTATTTATGGCTATGGTGTTAATTTCACTCGCTGTTGTAGTTATGTAAACTACTGAACTCGACACCGAATGCACTATTGTTGTAGTAGAAACGAGTTTATACGAGCAGAGGTTTACTAAACACTAAGAAAACGCGTCCTATTTCGTGAAACTTCCTCTAATGCGGTATACAGTTATTAACGTTACTAGTATAAAAGTCCGTCTTATGAAGGGTTGGAAGTATTTACGCTCAAACTAATTATTTTTGCCATTATTATAGTGCTCTTACAACATTAACTATCCTAACAAACTTTCAGCCTGAAAGTATCCACATACATAAAAGGCAAACGCCGTTACTGATAAGTAAAAAGTTAATTTATAGTGTATACTTTCAGGCTGAACATTTTTCAGGACAGTAAATATTGGAAAAGCAATGTAATAATGGCAAAAACTAATTGCAGTTTGAGCGATATTAGGGCCTTACCTTACCTTACCTTAACTTATCTTACCTTACCTTACCTTACCTTACCTTACCTTACCTTACCTTACCTTACCTTACCTTACCTTACCTTACCTTACCTTACCTTACCTTACCTTACCTTACCTTACCTTACCTTAGCTTACCTTGCCGACATCTAATCCAAACCTTTTTTAATTAAATTGACAATGCAAACCATGCAAAATATGAAAGGTTTCGTTAAATACGGATCTTCTACCGACAACATTGCTCAAATCACTCAATTTTTTCAAACGGTTTCCTTCCCTTACGGATTGTTTTTGCAGAAGTGTCTGATGTGAATGATGATTCTTCATTCAAACTTCGAGATAGGAAGTGATTTGTATCAAAAAAATTAAATTTATAACACCACTTCTTATTGTGGTTATTATCTTTTTTATTATGAGTGACTGGAACCATAACATAAAATAATACTATAAATGTCAAATCTATTGATTAAAAGTTAAGCCAACATATTTCTGATAAATAAAAAAAAATTAGTTGTAACTGTCACCTAAATCTATGATTTCATTAACCCGATATGTTTCATAAAATGTCCATAAAACATGAGTCGTTTAACAAATCACCAATTTCAGCTTGGAGCCAATGCAAATATTATTATTTTTTTTTTTTGTTTGTGTATTTTCAAAATCAAGTTCAATTAACTTCAAATTTCATATATTATTACAAATTACCTGTTGTGATACCAAAGTGCGTATTTTATTGCAACACTTGAGCTTTTTATGCAAATTCCTAAGCTGACAAAACAATTTTTTTTACAAGATACAAGATTAATTATGTTTATGAATGCTCATTAGAGAACTAGAAAAAAAAAACCTAAAGAAAACTCGTTTCGTTTAAATATTATTCAAAAATATGTTAAATTAAGTTTATGTTTATGTTAGGGTGGCGGAAGCTCTAGGGCAAAATAATAATATAATGCAGCTTAAGCTGCTATTGTTGGTTTATGTTTTATCAGAATTGCAACAGCAACTTGATGAAGTTAGTGATGATGATAATGATGTGGCTGAAGACGTGTAATATTCCAACCGAAATAAAATTTGGGCTCTTGTAATCGGGCTGAAATAACTTTGTAATTTTGACCTGACTGCAGTACAAGTTTGTGTATAAATAACTGAACAAAGGCTTGAATGAGCATCATTCGCTTAATAGCTCACTGAGGAGTAACAATACAAATTCGCCATCATTATCATGGTAGGTTTGTTGGAAATAAAACAACATGATTAAATTATTTTGCCACACTAACACTTTTGAATTAACTTTTATGTTTTCTACAGAAATTGTTTGTTTTCGCTCTTTGCATCGCTGCCATAGCAGCTGATGTCTCTCACTTGTCTTCTGGAAATGGATATTCATACGAGAAGCCGTCATTTTCAACCCAAATTTCCGCACCAACATTGCAACACTCTGCACCATCTAATGAATATCTAGCACCACAGGCGCCAGCTCGTCATCACTCTGCTCCAGCTGTCCATCATTCTGCACCACAATATTCTGCACCAGTTCAACAGCATTCAGTTCCAGCTCCATCTACCGATTACTTGCCACCAGTATCTCACCAACCGGCTCCAGTACAACAGTACTCAGCCCCAGTTCAACAATATTCACCTCCAGCTCCTGTTCAGCACTACTCAGCGCCTGCACCTTCCAGCGAATACTTGCCACCACCACCATCGCACCAATCGGCTCCAGTGCAGCAGTACTCAGCCCCAGTTCAACAACATTCGGCTCCAGCTCCTCAGTACTCGGCACCAGTACAACAATATTCAGCACCAGTCCAACAGTATCAGTCAGCACCAGTCCAACAATACTCAGCACCAGCTCCATCCACCGAATACTTGCCACCAACTACTCAACACTCGGCTCCTCAGTACGCTGCTCCACCACAATATTTCTCAGCACCAACTCAACAATATTCAGCCCCTCAAATCAGCCAACACATACCTGAAGCTCCATCGAGCCAATATATACCACCACCAACTCAGCACGTTCAAGCTCCACAAAACGAATACTTGCCTCCAATTTCTCAACACTCGGCACCTGCACAAGAGTATTCAGCACCTGTTCAACAATATTCAGCACCGATTCAACAACATTCAGCTCCAGCTCAACAGTATTCAGCACCTGTTCAACAATATTCAGCACCAATTCAACAACATTCAGCTCCAGCTCAACGGTATTCAGCACCTGTTCAGCAATATTCAGCACCTATTCAACATTCAGCTCCAGTTCAACAATATTCAGCACCTGTTCAGCAGTATTCAGCACCTGCCCAACAACATTCAGCTCCAGCTCAACAGTATTTAGCGCCTGCTGCACCATCGAACGAATATCTTGCCCCAAGTGTGTCCTCAAGTTCGTTGGGATCTTCAAATAATGGCTATCAATACAACACTCCATCAAAACGTTTCCGCTCTTAGATTCATTACCTTATGCGTAAAACATCAACTGTTGATGTTTAAGTTGTAAATGTGTTTATAGATAATTTTTAGATCATTGTACCTTATAATAAGTAGGTAACAATAAAAAATTTTAGTTTATAATTCTGTACAGAACTGTAAATGATAAATTTTGAACAAATTTGGAATATAAAGATTTAGAATATCAAGAAGAGAATTAAATATCTGTTTCAGAATTTAAGCTCCATTATCGGAATTAAGTACCAGTTAGTTCACAAATACTTCCTAGTAGCGGATGGTATATATCCCGAATATATAGAGAATTAATTACTATATAAATCCGGATAATTCCAACTGTCTTAAACCAGCTTTCAAAACTAAAACTTCTAGATTTAAAATATTTCACTATTTGTTTCAAAAAAAATCTTTACACACCTATCATAAGATATGTGTTCAAACATGGATGTTCTTATGAAATGAAAAAAAAAGTATGCTATAATATGCATTATATTTATTATTAACTAGCCGGACCCAGTTGCCCGCGGCTTCGCCACGGACGTTCCAGCAACCATCTTTTTTTATTTGTGGGCAGTGAAAGAAGGTGTGGCAATTATTTTTTTTCCGTAAGCCATCTCGTGCTCGAAAACAATCTACTGCCAAAATTTCAGCGCAATCGGCCCAGAAGTTTTGAAGTCTTAATGATTTCTTAAAAGTGGGCGTAATTTTATTCAAACCACGCCCATTTTTAGATCAGTTGCCGACGGTGAGCATACATTTAATTACCATTTACTATTTTAATTTAATAAGTTAATTTTACATTAACTTATTTAATTACCAAATTTCAGTCTAATACGACCAAAACCATTTGAATATATCATTTTCATTGATTTGTGGGCGGTAAAAGTGGGCATGGAAGCCCAGTTTTGGTACAGTTGTAGAAAGTAACCATACAAACTAAATTACAAAATTTTAATCTCAAACAATAGAAACAGTGGTTAAAACTAAGTATGCAAAAATCTAATCTAGGACGTAAGTAATACACCTTTTAAGTTTGAGAGTAATCCGTTCAGCCGTTAAGATTTGCATAAAAGTTAAACAAACAAACAAACAAATAAACAAACAAACAGAAAATGATTTTTATTAATATAGATTATATTTTTTAGTAATGTCCATTTGAAATTGTCATTCCAGCCCTTGAAAGGACCGAGCTTCTTATGATCAATTGTGTTGTACGTGTAGGGAAATGTTTGAAAACAAATGGTCTTGAACTGAACTTACAAGTTTTTATTCCGAATCCGATCGGATTATGTTCTCAAGAAGCTTTTAATGGTTTTTACTCTCTGAGGCTTGCCATTGTCTGCAGAGAGGTGACTGCCGAACAAAAAAATTAATTCAGTTGAAAAAACTTTCTGTGTCAGGTGGGAATTGAACCAGGATCCTCTGGCGTATGGGCTACGCACTCTACCCCCTGTGCCCCGGCCGCCACAAAGATAAATTTAACATATACGCTTTGATTTGTCTGAAATTGAGGCAGTCAGTTCCTATTAAAAAATGTAAGAAACTTTGTTCATATTTTTTTTTCTTATGCGCCATTCTTCGCGATGTTATGGATAAACGATTTTTCATCATATTAACACAGCTATTAAATATTTGTAATTTATTAATATTTTATTGCAATATCTTAAGAAATACTCCCAAATATTTTTATTTCTACCGTGCGTGGAGGCCACACACATACTTTTTTCACTGCCACCTGGCAATAATCATCTTATCCATAAATACTCAACTCATTTTTGTAGAACTGAATATAAATCATACTCATACTCATATAAAGAGATTGTTAAGAGTATGAGTATCATAAATGCTTTGGATAGAAATGATGTTTGAGTGACTCTTGTTTGAGGGAATACCCAGCCGGAAATTGAACATAACGTCTATGTCGCCAATAGATATATTTCATTCTATTTACAAAACAGGCACTACTCAAAATTTACAAATTTTTACTTTTTAATGTTAAACTATTCGAGTGATTACCTCCATAAACTATCAAAACTGTTCACTCATCTTCTACTTTTTAATTCAAAAAAATTTTTTGACTCTGATTTGTACTGAGTTCTTTGAAAAAAAGGTTTTTGCTTCGAGGGTGCGATTTTTAGGGTTAAGCGGTTTTTAGGGTGCGATATAATAAGTAGCTTTAAAAGTTAAGCCGCTCTCGAGTTTTGGCAGTGAGAAACTCAGTTCATTACTCATCATCATTTAATCAGGTCCTATTTTTTTCACACCCAACATTTTTTCCCAACAATCCCTCCTTATATGTCACCCTTTTGGGGGCCCTCCTACGAAAAACAAAAAATAGATTAATGTCGAAAATAGTTTTTATTGCTCGTAAATGGACTCTTTAAGGGTTTCAAATATATAAGTTGATGCTATTGTGTTTTGCTGCTTAACATTTCTTCTGAATACACCTACCGTCTATCTACCACCCTCTTTAGGTCACCATACATAAAACACAAAAACAGTCGAAAATAATTGATACTTCTCGCAAAGAGACTCCCTTAACATTTCTTCTCAATACACATACCACCTATCTGCACCTCTTCTTTGAGTCGCCATACAAAAAACAAAAAAAAAAAACAAAAACTCTAAAATATTTTATATCTCTCGCAAATGGACTCCTAGAGGGGTCAAATATATGAGCTGGTCCTATTAATTTTTTGCCCCTTAACACTTCTTCTAAACACATCTACCGCTATCTGCCATCCTTCTTTGGGTCCCCATACAAAAACACAGAAACTTTCGCGCTAGCAGCTACGCAAGTGACTTGGATATTTTTGATGACTCTAAGTCAGTGGTAGGCAAAATTAAAAGTTAGACTGTATTGTCGAGAGAAGAAAATCTGCACTGAAAAAACTTTTGTGCTTCAAATCGGTCATTTATATCAGTGCTATCATCTTAGCATATGCACTTATGCTTGGCTTGTTGATGTGCCTGGCACTTATGCTTGTGAGAGTTGATAAGATATAAGTAGCATGTGTTCAGGGTTGAATATTTCCTAATGCTTACGAGTATTTTTGGTTAGTATACTCCTGATGCTAAAAAAGCGACTCATTGCAGTAGAACAGTGCTTTGCTACATCGGTTTTACCCCACATCTCATTCGCCGTGTTGTTGTATAAGTAGCTATAAAAGTTGTATTTCCAAAATCCAAATATCATTCAAAAAAGCATTCAAAATTCGAATTTTTGGCATGACATTAGATTTCAAAGGACAATCTACTGTAAGTCAAACGAAAATTTTTAATTTAGAAAAAGCTTAGGAGAGCCCTTAAAAGCTTTTTTGAATAGGTACACTGAAAAAAAGCTTAAGTTAAATTAACAAAAAACCTAGTGTAATTTATAAGCTGGCCTTGGCAGTTTTCAGCCTCCAAAGTACTTCATTAAAACGCCTTAGTTCAACATGTTAATTTGCAAATTTTTATTTGGGCGATAAATTAACCAAGTATTTGATAACACTACACTCAGAAAATTCATTTATAGGCATAAGGTTGCGGGAAATGAATGTTATTTGCGGTAATCGGAAGAAAATTGCTACAACTGATATTTGGTTAATGTAACTCGAATGAAATAAGCACAATTGATTGTTAGTTGGCACGAATGATCGGTCCTTCGCAACCCGCTCATTTCCAAATGTTTGTTCAGTTGAAATGAAAATATGACATGTTAGTTGCTTGAACCGCGTAAATGTGTTTATTTCAACTCCACTTGCCACTACAAGGAACGTAATGTGTCTGAAATAACTAACTGAAGCTATTTCAGACAAGCGAACAATACTAGTCATTGTAACAACCACATTGTTATGTCAATAGCATTATTTTTACGCTGCAATCGAGTTTTGAATTTTATCAAATCAATCGCACCCTTAAGTTGCGTCAATCTCAACAGCCAACCTTGCAACTGCAAGTTTGTCAAACCATCCGACTTATCGAGTGAAACAGACATACGTTCACAAACACGAAGTTGTGTAAGCCGACCTTAATCGCAAGACGCTTGCATTTTATTTCTTAAAGTTGCTAACGTGTGCGGACGGAATTTTTGTGTCGTGCGTCTTTTTTTTAATAACTTGTGAGGAACAAACATTTGGTAAGTTAAATAAATTGCTTTTTATCTATTTATGCACAAAGAAAGGCTGAGTTCCTAAATGCATTCATACAAAGCATCAGTGACTTTCTATTAATTGGTGCTTAGTTGATTCACCAAAAGTGCGCAACTAGGTTATTATTTTTAAGCACGTTTCAGTTTCGCAGTTTCGGTGAATCTGCTTGGCAAGAATTCAAAGAAAAAGGTCACTGATGCTTTGCATAAATGCATTAAGGAACTCGGCACGATTACAATTTCCTGGGCGCCGCGATTTGAAAGTGTTTGTTTTATCAACCATAAAAAGTGTGGTTAATAACACAAACAACAAAGTTCTGTGCATTACTTTGCAATCTTGGATAGACCTTTACTTTGATAATCATAATGCTTATTTTTGTAGTGAAACGAATTAAAAAAATCACAAGTTTGTAGGCCCATTTTCCTAACTCTTAACGTATCTAACTTTTAAATTACTTGAGATGGCGGCTATGATTACGATTAGAATTTGTAATTGTAATTTATCTGTAAGCAATTACGAAAGTAATCTATTACATCCCAGCTCTAGATTGAATACATTCATATAATGATACTCATTAATATTCTACACTACTCACTTACAGCTTCGCTATGAGTAACTTCATAAATGTTTATTACGCTAACTGCGTTGCTGTGGTAAAAGTAATTTTTACCGGAAATATATTTTCCAACAATGATTTGCATCGAGCCGGTACATGAGTTATATACATATAATATTCTCTTTCTCTATTAAATTCCTCAATTTCTGTACTTTACATTTAGTTAAAGAAAAATTTGCAATAGAAAACAGAATACGCTTCCAAGATAATACTACAGAAGTTGACATAAGCGAAGAAGATTTCAGTTCATGAAATCACCGGGATGGAGCTTAAAGGCACTCGACGTTGAAGAAAGTGGTATTCATCACATCTAAAAACATATTTCTCACTTTATGAACTAATCAAACTTTTTAATTTAAATTTACAAGCAGAATCAATAATAGTTGATGAAGTGTTGATGTCTGATATTATTTTGGATTCAAAAGAAAGCAATTTGCTAGATGTTCCAACAGAAGTGGATGATTGTACGACGTTTGCTATACCTTATCATACGCTTTTATGTCACAATGCGCAGCAATTTAATCAACAAGGTGTGCAAACATATGTGAGCAGTACTGTGACTGTTGAGGTATAACATTTAAACTCTTATAAATTTCAAAAAAATATCTTGATATGTTTGGAATTTTTATTTGTCGAATACTTTTTGTATATAGGAATTATAAAAAAAAAGCATCAATCGAAAACTAAAAAAATTCCTTTTCACAATTTCAGAATTTGCAAAACCTCAAAACAATAGGATTTCGCATTATTTTGGCAAACTATATCAATAGCAACAAAATCACAAACATCGATAAAATAAAGCTGAGCAAAGTAATAATAAATCACATATTAGAAAACAACATAACTTTGGAGTAAGTTTACATTACATAATAATATTATATATTTCCCTTATTTATTTTCTTTTTTTAAATAAGTGCTTTATTTCTGAATTCGTTTTTCAATCAGATTTTTTGATAAAGGTTAAATTGAAGTTAACAACACTTCCCAAACTATAAATTTAGTACTTTTTGCGTTTATTTTTTAAATTCATTCGTTCCCGACGTACAAAACAATGGAACTTTTTTGAAACAAAATGCTGTAGGATTGTAGTTATTTAATGTGGTTTATTTACACAAAAAAAAAATTTAGACAGAATATATTTATATAGTGAAGATATTTGACTTTTTATATTGGTTTCTGCAAATTTGCAATGCAAGTCTTTTTTCGTTTCTGTGTAAGGAACAAGTTTTTAATGTGCCTCTACGACTTGCAAAACCATCTGCTTTCATCTACTTAAAATATTAGTAAAGGGGTATTAATACATGAAAAAAAATCAATGATATACCAGTACAGCCAATGAGTAGCAGAACTTTTTCGTGTAAACTAGTGATATTCATTGAATATTACAAAACCTTTATAAATAAGTATTGTGCCCAGCGGAAAAAATTTGCTCATTCAATATATAGGTACTTAATTTTGTACCTTTTTATTTTTACTGATGGTTTATTCGATGGCTTCCGATAGTTTTAATATCGAGTCGCGACCCACCCGTAACCCTTCCGCGGCCCAGTAGTGGATCACGACCCACTGGTTAAGAACCGCTGATAAATATATATAAATATATAAAAAAGATTAGAATTTATTATATTTAAAAAATCAAGTTTTACAATACAATAGCAATACAATTTTTCGTAGTTACATACTGGCTCTGTAGCTACATACATCTGTATTATTTATTAGTAGAGTACGCCAATGGTCAAAATTCGACCTTTTCGCCATACCACTCCCGAGCGACGCCGGGCATTCCAGCTAGCATTTTTCTTTAAAAACTATTCGGTGCACTTCTCCCCACTCTGATTCATTAAAAAAAAAAGCATTAAAATCGGTTGAGAAACACCCTGAATGCCATACCACCCCCGAGCAACGCCGGGTATTCCAGCTAGCATTTTTCTTTAAAAATTGATCGGTTCATTTAAAAAATATTCCTACTTATTCATTTAAAAAAAAAAAAATCGGCTTCAAAATCGGTTAAGAAACACAGGCAAAAATGGTACTGAACTCTTTTGCCTTCTGCAGTAAAAACAATGGTTACATCATACACTACTAATAATGGTTACATCATACACTACTAATAATGTTTAATAAAAAATGCGTTCATAAAAAATTCAAACCTATAGAACTTAATTTTTTATTAGGTTTGTTCCTTCGCCTATTCAGATAGGGCGTTTCTATATGAAGGCATCGATATATATGGCTATACGAATGTTTAGTTTTTCTTGGGTGATCGTTCATAATGAACAATCAAATTCGGAAAAATTACATGCCGCTCTCAATTCGTTTAGAAGTTATAGGGCTCAAAAGTAATGGATGTATTTTAATGATTGATAGGTCGTTGAGTAGGTAATGGGATAACCTTTCATTTGATACCAATAATGCTAGGTTTCGTAGAAAAATTCACAAGTTCTTGATGTCTATTTTCAACAACTTTCAAGCCCTATAACTTTTAAACTACTTGAGAGCGGCGCGAAATTTTTTTCACCATTAGCTTTTTAGCTTTTCGCGCTAGCAGCTACGCAAGTGACTTGGATATTTTTGATGACTCTAAGTCAGTGGTCGGCAAAATTAAAAGTTAGACTGTATTGTCGAGAGAAGAAAATCTGCACTGAAAAAACTTTTGTGCTTCAAATCGGTCATTTATATCAGTGCTATCATCTTAGCATATGCACTTATGCTTGGCTTGTTGATGTGCCTGGCACTTATGCTTGTGAGAGTTGATAAGATATAAGTAGCATGTGTTCAGGGTTGAATATTTCCTAATGCTTACGAGTATTTTTGGTTAGTATACTCCTGATGCTAAAAAAGCGACTCATTGCAGTAGAACAGTGCTTTGCTACATCGGTTTTACCCCACATCTCATTCACCGTGTTGTTGTATAAGTAGCTATAAAAATTGTATTTCCAAAATCCAAATATCATTCAAAAAAGCATTCAAAATTCGAATTTTTGGCATGACATTAGATTTCAAAGGACAATCTACTGTAAGTCAAACGAAAATTTTTAATTTAGAAAAAGCTTAGGAGAGCCCTTAAAAGCTTTTTTGAATAGGTACACTGAAAAAAAGCTTAAGTTAAATTAACAAAAAACCTAGTGTAATTTATAAGCTGGCTTTGGCAGTTTTCAGCCTCCCAAGTACTTCATTAAAACTCCTAAGTTTAACATGTTAACTTGTAAATTGTTATTTGGGCGATAAATTAACCAAGTATTTGATAACACTATGACACAAAAAACACTTTTGGCAGAATAACGGGATACCACGGTATAGGTTCGATTCTCTGATCAAAGGTGAGTTAAACCCTAGCTGGGTTTTGAAAGTTTGACGCCCGTTTGTTTTTTAGGGCCCATTTAATATTGTGGGTTTTAGTGATTTCGACAAAAAATGGTGCCATCAGTTTTTGTTCAACAGCCCCGTCACAAATGGAGGCGTTGGTTTACTGTCTTTGGCAAAGTTGTAGCTTAACAGTCTAATAAACAAACACAATGTTTTGTTTATCACTTAAGTATGTAAACAGTGCATTTTTGAGCATTTTAGTACTGTTGACCAGTTCAGATTATATTAGCGTGTTGAAAAAATTTGTTCATTATTCTTCTGCCTACACTTTTTCAGAAGATATTTGGTAAACAATTTGCTTAGTTTAGGAGTTATCGGCTAAAAATGGTAAAAGCAGTCCTAAAAAACGATATTTTCCACTAAAAAAATATCTTTTTGAGCTTTTTAAGTACTGCTGACCAGTTCAGATTATAATAATATGTTCACAAGAGTTGTTCATTATTCTTTTGACTACAGTTTGTCAGAAGATATTTGGTTAAAAACTTGCTTAGTTTAGGAGCTATCACCAAAAAACTGCGAAACCAGCCCTAAAAATCGATATTTTTCACTTGAAAAATTATCTTCTAAAGCTTTTTAAGTAGTGTAGATATGTTCAGATCACATAAGTATGTTTAAAAATGTGTTTTAATTCTTTTCTGGCTAGAATTTTGTGAAAAATATTTGGCTAAAAATTTGCTTAGCTCAGGAGTTATCACCGAAAAACTGCGAAAACAGTTCTAAAAATCGATATTTTTTCACTTAAAAAATGATCTTCTTAAGCTTTTAAAGTAGTGTAGACACGTTCAGATCACATAAGTATGTTCACAAAAGTTGTTAAAGTTTTTTTTGCTATAATTTTGTAGAAGATAGTATAGGAAAATTTTGAATTATTTGAATTAATATATTGATATAAATTTGATAATATTCAATGGGCCCTAAAAAACAAACGGGCGCCAAACTTTCAAAACCCAGCTAGCTTTTACCTTTGATCAAAGTTTCGAACCAATATCGTGGTATCCCGTTATTTGTTTCACTGTTGCAAAGTGTAATTTAAACATTATTTAAAAAAAGTTAAGTTTCAAATATATAATTTTTTTTCGGGTTTTGGTCTTTTTATATTTTTTTTTTCTTTTTTAAGCTAAGTTTTTAAAGACTTGTTCTGTGACTTGCTTGACTGATATTGACACTAAAAACTTTTTTTCGACACCGTTTTTCTTATAAATTTATGTCTTCGTTGCTGCTTGCATTTACTATAACAAGAACATTAAATTAAATATCAAATATAAAAATCTCCTTCGCCCGCCATGGGGACTTGAACCCACACTCACCGATTAAGAGTTCACTACACTACGCATCGAGCCAAGCTCATTCGTTACGCAGTGCCATTAGTTCAGTAGTGGTATTCAAAGAACGCCGTATTAGTGATGTAAGTAGCGTATTTTCCGTAAGTTTGTTGAAGCGTATTTTGCAACAATAAAATTGTACGAGAATAAATATACTCAGCTTACCGCACAATATTCTGGTGTAAACAGCACGTGTAATTGGTTAAGGAAACTGTTGTCTTATGTGGCATTTAAGAAACTTTGCGCTAGCGATAAAATTCTAAAAATTGGTAAAGTATTGCCTAATGTCAAAAATGTCAATACGGATTTAAAAAATTTTGTGATGGCAACTTATTTTTTATACAATTACACAGTTTAATCGATATTTACCGCGCATCGTAAGCTTATAGTTTTACGCTTCAGTATATATACGATATTCTGAATATAAGCTATGCTGCAGCACCACACAATAATCTATTAATAGATTTTTGTTGTATTCCTGTGATATACTTCATCTGTTAATATATCATCTTTTAACATTACTGCAGTTATATCTATTATTAAATCAATGACCGTGCGAAACAAGGCTGTTTGGATCGGTGGATATAGCGGATTAATCGAAGCGTCCAAGATCGATCCCCAAGGCGGGCAAAGAAATAGTTTCTTTTTTTTTTTCTTTTTGTTGATATGAACACGTTTGCATTCCTACTTTTATTTTGTTTGGCTTTTGCACAGTGCGATGGAAAAATTAACAATTGTTCACAAGTGCGTTGAAATAACAATGAATGTAACATGTAATAAAATATATAAAATAATATTGAAATAAAATAAAATAAAATTTACTGTTGAGAATATTAACGTGTTTTTTCATTTTATGTTATTTTACATATTTGAATTTAAAAGTTATTTTATTACAAAAAAAAAATTAACATAATTACTAAATCATGAAACTACGAAAAAGCTTCGCGTCTCTCGTGTGTCCAACGACGCACCTGAGGTTTTTTGTTTTGTTTCTTAAGCTATAATAGCTATGTTTAAGCCATCCATTCTATAGTTTTTTTTTTAATTTTGTATTTTTGGATATTATTTGATTTTGGCTTAAGTGAATCAAATTCTTTTTTGGGAGGGTATCGAAGTATGTGCTTTTAAAGCAATGTATTAAACAATAAATTGCTTGGGTGAATAAGCATAAGTTTATAATTCCCACACAATTCTTTCTACCGACTTAAGTGATTTAACTATTGCTTATTTTCTCGGTGTAGTACCAAAAAATGATTTATTTGGTTTGAATTGAAACAATGTATATTAAAAATAAAACTAAAACAGACAATGCTAGAGACTTCATTGAAATGCATGTTGTTTTATATAAAATGCAAATTTCAAATTACCATCTACAATGGGCCAAATGACATCCATTGTGTTGGGCCAAAACATATTAATTTTAAAACCAAATCATCTTATATCTTTAAAACCTATACAGATACATAAGACAAAACAAATGATACACATCATGGGTGTAGCCATTATTACCGCCAGGGGAGAAAAAGTTTTAATTATATAAAAAAAATATTTAATTATACATAAAAATATTTATATTTTTTAATTAGTGGTGGGTTTCAGAACTCAGACATATAGCACATGCAGACTTTACTTAAACAGTAACTTTACACTACACTCTAAAAAATAAATACAAATTTATTATAACTGTAATACTAATTTTTAGTTTAAAATTCAAATGGAGTGTAATTTCACTGCAAGTTTCATTGTAAATTTTCAACGCTTGAAATTATATACAAACTTTAGTAAAATTAAGCAACATATGTTGAATTTTGCTGCAATATTTATATTAAACTATTTTGTCATCATTTATTTCGATGCCAATAGACATATGTATGAGTGTTGAATTTTCAACATCAATTGTATAATTGCATCATATTCTCATTCAAGTTTGGTTATGAGTAAGTAAGCAGCTTATTATTCAGTCCGGTATCCGCTCTCTAATTACAAAAATTGTGTTAAATAACGTGTTTTAATTTTAAGCTAAGATTGTAAATATTTTTGCCTTGTAATGTACTCAATATTTATATTGGAATGTTTGCGAGAAGTGCTTAATAAATATTTAAAAATTGATTTTAAAAATGCTTTGCTTTATTTTTATAACTCTAAGGACAAATTGATATAGCTTCTTGGTGCAACGGACTTGAAAGTTTTTCTGTTTTTTTATTCACATTTGTGTGTTTTATAAAGGGTGGTTAAATTTTAAGGGCCGATGTTAATTTTGAATAAAACATAAATTATTAAGAAATTATTATCATTTCTTATTATTATGATAAAACTGGCATGGTTCAATTATGTATAGAGCAAAATATCGGTCAAATGGCCTCCGCGACCTCGGCGGCACACCTCCATCCGATGGTCAAAATTTTCGATGACGCTGAGGCAGAAGTGAGGTTCTATGCCGTTAATGTGCTGAATTATCTCATCTTTTAGCTCTTGAATTGTTGCTGGCTAACGACGTACATTTTTTCTTTCAAATAACCCCAAAGAAAGAATCCCAACGGTGTCGAATTACATGATCTTGGCGGCCAATTGACATCGCCACAACGTGAGATAACAAGGCCATTGAATTTGTCGCGCAAAAGAGCCATTGTTTCGTAAGCTGTGTGGCAAGTGGCGCCATCCTCCACATATCGTCCACATTCATATCTTCCAATTCGGGGCATAAAAAGTTCATTATCATCTCACGATAGCGATCACCATTCACAGTAACTGCGTGACCGGCCTCATTTTGGAAAAAATACGGCCCGATGATGCCGCCAGCCCATAAACCGCACCAAACAGCATGCACTGGTGTTTTCACATCTCCTACAGACCCGGTTTGCTCAAATTTTTGCACGATTTTTGCGGATTGTACGCACATTTGGACGATTAAATTGACCGAAAAAATCACGAAGTGCACGATATGCATTTTGATTTGAACGCCCATTTTCATAATAAGCCCGAATAACTTTAGCGCGTTGCTCGATTGTGTATCTTTCCATGGTTAAAATTGAGTTAGTCTGAAATTGAGAAATGTCAAATGAAATACAGAAAAAAACTTGACGTTTTGGTGGGGTTCACATTCAACATCGGCCCTTAAAATTTAACCACCCTTTAAATATTAAATCAATCAAAAAATTAGTTGAAGCTTACTTCAGTTTTAATTGCCAAGCTCGTGTAAAATATTAGTAAATAGCAGTAGTAATTTTTAGATTACTACATTATTGTAGTAAAAGTAAACAAAAGTTGTTGAATATTATTCATATAAAGGTTGTAATTTTGCAATAGTAATACAAAAATGACAGCAACTAATGTTTAAGTTTACTACAATACATATATTAAAGCATAAATATTATCATATATTTTAAGCAAAATTAAACACCAACTGTTGAATTTTATAAAGGTGTGTAAATGTACTACAGTTATAGTAGCTAAACTGTTGCCTACAACTATTGTAGTAAATTTCAACAAAAACTTTTAAGAGTGTGCACCACAGGCGAAGGTTCGCAAAAAGTGGGAGATTTGCAAAAGTTTTCGGATTAATAATTTTTCTTTGATTAATTTCTTTTTGACATTCATCTAATTTTTAGCTTGCTTATCAAAAAATATACTTTGTTCACCATAAGTAAGTCAAAAAATTAATCATAAATTAAACTTATCTCAAAAAATATGTAGGAGTGAAAAATTTATTTCCTATTTGTTATTTTTTTTTTTTTATTTTTTTTCAAAAAATTGTGTTTTTAAATGTTAATGTTTTTCAACTGCTTTCGAAAATTTATAACAAGTTATGATTCTTAAGTTCTTTTTTAATTTCAACATATGTCATAGAGCACGCCACACAGTGCATGAAAGGAGGAAAGAAATACCAGATTTATGAACTTTTTTTTATCATTTCTGACACAACTGAATTTACAACACTAATAAACTGACAATACAGTGGTTCTTTCTAGGTCTTGTTAGTTTTTAAAAACTTTTAAATACGATTTTCAATACAAATTTATACAAATTTTCACAAAAAGAAATCATCTTTAAAATGTCATCACTTTTGTTTTAATAGAAAAAAAGGAGCAGATAAAATTTGAAGAACGGAGACTAGATACTCATTGTAAAAACAAGAAAAAGTTTAATTCAAATCGAATATACCGTTTTTTTTTATATTTTTAAGCAATTTTCACAAAATCTAACCATATAAAAACCGACCTTACATTCTTGTTGATAAAAAGAGGAAAATAAAATTCAGTTAACTGAAAGAATATGCTTGATGAAAAAAAATGTAAAAATTACAGAAATCGATGATACCGTTTTTTTGTTTTTCTCCTTTTACTTTTAGCTTTTTATAAAATTTTTATAAAAGAAACGATTTAATAAACTTTAAAAGAACAAAAACTTGTTCAACTTCTACTTTTTTTTCAAATGTAAAAATACTTAATTTTCATCAATTAAATAAGTAAAGTTTAAAAATCTAGCGCTTCTTAATTATTAAATCTATGATATTAACAAACTGCTTTCTGAATTGTGACAATTCTGACTTTCTATTCGACTGAATTATTTTTGACTTTTATTTTGCATGCAAATTTTTTGAAATTTTGACTTTCTTTTTTTACGTATTTATGTCGCCATTCAACGCACAATGAGAAACTTTTAAAAATCGATTTATATAAAAACGCTTGGAAAAGTAAATATTGGTATTTTTCAAAAGTTTACTAAAACCATTCTTGGATAACATTTTAGCATAATAATATTTTTTATTTATATTTTAATTTTTATTCTTCTAATAAACTCCTTATCTTATGTCGATATAAAAAGAATATTAGTATATGAATTTAGTGCACCGACTGTATTTCAAAGCCTTTGTCAATATTTGACAAAAAATAAATACGTTTTGAAGAAAATATATATTTACTCAGTATCACGGCTTAACCCATTCACCTTTATCACGAAAAATCGCACTAACTATGAGCAAGACACAAGAAGCCATAAATTTGTGTATGGAAGATAGTATTGCCTCTCGTGTCTTGTCTATCGTTGGCGTGCTTTTTCGTAATACAAAATGAAGAGATAATAATTTAATTAGTCTTATAATTTTTGTTAGTATGCTTTTAGGCATTGCTTCATTGAACGATCAATTTATGTTGTCTATTATTGTTCCAGCAACGAAATCATAACAGATTATTTTATGCAAGCTATCACAAGCTACACAATAAAAACCGGGTTGCAGTCATCAGGACTGCCGACGGAAGCGTTAGCTTCTTAGCTAGATGTTAAATTAAATATAAGGTGTGTTTCATATATATAACGTCACTTCGAAATTTTAAATATTTTTATAACGGCCAACTTAAGCAAAAAAGAACGTTTTGCGAATTTGGTCATCTATGCACAACAACAATAGTGAGCAAGACCAAAGTCTATTCTAATAACGGTACATTGTTTATTGCTAAATATTGCTTTTAAAAATGTTTCATATTTATAACGCCACTTGCAATTATTCCTTCTGCTGCGTTTGAAGTGTAGAGATTAATAAAATTGTGTAGTTAGTTTTGAAGACATTAACAATATAAAAAAAAATTTAGACCGGAATACCTCGTGCAACCCAACATACTTGCGAAAAAATGGGAAAAATAAAAATTCTTAAAGAAGAAGGCTATGGATTTCAGCAAATCGGGATTAGAATTAATCGCAGCCATAGAGTGATTCAACATTTTTTTTAACACACCACAAAATTACGGCAAAACAAAATGTTCGGAGCGGCGAGCAACACTACACACAGTTTAAAAGAGTTGCGGAGTTTTGTTGCTGAAAAAGTTTCCCGAACACCGGTATGGAGAGTGCTACATCAGTGTAAAAATATCCGTAGTGAACCTATGAAGTGTGTTTCTGCTCTTGCTAGCAAACATAAGAGAACGAGCTTTGAATTTGCAAGAAGGAACATAGGAACAAATTGACTACCAGTCAGATTCTCAATAATGTTTTAAAAAAGGGTCCCACGTTGAAGTTTAATTTTGAAATGTCATTTTTTCCGATGAGAAAAAATGGTGTCTTGATGGCCAGGATGTATTTTGACATTATTAATACGACATACGCCGCGAACCACTTCCGTTTTCAAAAAGAGTTTTGGTGGAGAGAAAGTGATGGTGTGGGATGGTTTTCTGAAATTGAAAGTTCAAGCATGAAGAGCGCTGACTACACTCGTCTGCTGGAGAGCAGTTTGACTCCACTTTTTGAAAAAAACGGACAGACACAACTTTTCCAGCAAGACAATGCGTCAATCTACGTAAGTCGAGATGGTTTCAGGCCAATCACATTGATTAATTGGAGTAGCCGGCGTACTCTTCAGATTGTAATCCCATCGAGAATTTATGGGAGTACTTGTATGCCAGGTATATAAAAATAACAGACAATTTGGCAACGTGAAAGAACGGAAATTAGTTATTTTCGAAGAATGGAGTAAAATTGTTTCAAACACATTAAAAAACTGGATTGCAAGATTGCCAAATCGCATTAACAATATTATTGGAGCCAATGGAACAGTAATTTAATATATTTTTTTTTATAAATTCATTAAAAATCGTTTTAATTAAAAAATTTTGAAATGACGTTATAAATATGAGACAGTATCAAAAGTGATATTAAGCAATAAATAATGTACTGTTATTAGAAAAGACTCCACTTTTGCTCACTATTGTTGTTGTGCATAGATGACCAAATTCGCAAAACATTATCTATTGTTTAAACTAGCCGTTACAAAAATATTTCAAATTTCGTAGTGGCGTTATATTTATGAAGCATACCTTAGTATTAAAAAAAATAAGCATGCACACTAGACCGTAACACCTTGTATGGAAGAAAAGTAAACTTATTTTTGACACCGGCTCAATCGTTATCACATAAAACATTTTCGAAAAAACATATTTTTTTTATTTAAAAAGGTCCCCATGGTGGTACTTTTTTGTTTTTGTTATATCTTCCTTGTTTCTTATCCGATCTTAAAGTTATATATATATTTTTCCTGATTTTTTTTAACCTAATATTAGTTTTTCCTCGTCTAATCACTGCTGGCTGTAGCGGTCGTAACTATCTAGCTTCGCGAAAATGTGTCCAAACCATTTTCGTCAATAACTGCTGTAGCTGACTTGTGCACATTCTAAACGAAACGCTCCGTTTTTTATAATCTGTCGGAAATATAACATGAAATATATGATATATGAACTCCATGTTCCAAAGTTAAAACTGTATCGATTAATTAATGTGTAGTGTAATGTAATTCATGTGTATTCTAATGTGATTAATGTGCGTACCTAGAATTTGAATCAATTAGTCAGAAAATTGCATATCAGACAGTTGGTCTTGGGTTAAAATTTGAGGCATGGCGGTTCAGTGATCTCAAATTGTTTCCAATCAATGATTTCAGTATTTGTGCTGCTGCTATAGTTGATGTTGGGCTGGTGGTTGGGTCCACGAAATTGTTGAATTCGACCTGTCACGCTTAAGCGTGTTGCAAAATTATGCTGCATGCATCTGCACGCACCGTTGTATCCGGATCAGTTATCTTAGATAGCAATATAATTTCGTGGTGAAAATAATACGCGTTGTTTTCGATGGTTGGTTTGATTGCTAACTGAACGTGGTTCGGCCAATTACGTATGAATGAAATGTACTTAAAGACATTGCGGCTGCCTTACAATGGCAAGCGGCTGGCTTTTGACTAAAAACCGGAATGACACTTTGACGATCGAGCATAGCAATATCTCTTAATTTCTTGAAAGGCTGCAAAAAATGGTTAGAAAAATATTCTAGAAACCTGTTACCATCATCAAGAATGAAACGCAAAAAGCAAAAATCAACACGTATGAGTTTGTTCGTGTGCAGACAGAGATAGAGAGAAAAAGAGAACAAGAAGAAGAAGGGTGAAGTTTTTATAACAAGACCTGAAATGTCCGAACCCTTTATAGGGAAGGTGCCATTATCCAACTGGCGGAAGCCCTCAAAACGATAAAGGCTGACATCACCGCCATCCAGGAAATGCGATGGAAAGGGCAAGGCTGCTCTAAACAAGCACACTGTGATAACTACTACAGCTGCCATGCGGAGAGGCGCGAATTTGGATGTGGATTCGTTGTTAGCCGGAAACTACGCCACCTTGTTTCCCGGTTCACACCTGTCAACGAAAGATTGGCCACGATCCGCATCAAGGCAAAATTTTTCTCCATCAGCCTTATTTGCGCGCACGCCCCGACGGAGGAAAAGGACGAAGCCGTCAAAGACGCTTTCTACGCTAGCCTTGAGGACGTATACGACCACCTTCCGGTCCATGACGTGAAAATAGTCCTCGGCGATTTTAATGCGAAAGTCGGAAGGGAAGGCATCTTTGGCCCCACTGTCGGTCAGTTCAGTCTTCATGAGACCTCCACGAACAACGGTCTAAGACTGATTGACTTCGCCGCGGCGCGAAACATGGTAGTTAATAGCACCAGATTTAAGCACCTCGACATCCACAAGGCCACCTGGCTGTCCCCGGATCAAAAAACGCGAAACCAAATTGATCATGTTGTAATCGACGGAAGGCATGCCTCTACTGTTCTAGATGTGCGTACATTTCGGGGGGTCAACATTGACTCCGACCATTATCTTGTTGCAGCCAAGATCCGCATGCGATTATGCAATGCGAAGAACATACGCACAGGAATGCAACGAAAGCTAGATGTCGCTAAGCTGCAATTACAACGGACTGCCGAAGCCTACTCCGCTCAACTCTCGGTTAAGCTCAACCAACCAACCTCTGGACCCGACGACGCCGGCGGACTTTGGGCGCATATATCCCACTCCATGCGCGCTGCCGCTGAAGAAGTCATTGGTTTCCGGCGCCCCCAATCTCGGAACCAATGGTATGATCAGGAGTGTCGCATTGCGACTGCAGTAAAAAACGCCGCTTATAGAAAAACGCTGCAGTCAGCTGCAACGCGAGCCGTGCGAGAAAACTACCGCGAAAAGAGGAAGGAAGAGAGGCGCCTTTTCAGACGCAAGAAAAGAGAGCAGGAAAAGCGTGAGCGTGAGGAACTAGAGGTATACCAGGGCAAGAAGGATGCACGAAAATTCTATCAACAGGTTAAGCGTCTAACCCAAGGTTTCAAGCCCGGAGCATCCACTTGCAGAGACGAAAATGGAGATCTGAATACGGATACACAGTGTGTGCTTAGATTGTGGAGACAGCACTTCTCCAATTTACTTACTGGCGACGATTCCACCAATGCCGCCCATGGAGAGCGCAGTGCAGTGCCACCAATCGACGATGACGGAGTGGAAGTATCACCACCTAGCCATGAAGAGGTTCGAGTTGCTATCCAACGACTCAAAAACAATAAAGCAGCGGGTGCTGACGGCCTGTCAGCTGAATTGTTTAAAACCGGCGGCGATGAATTGATAAGGCGCATGCATCAGCTCATCAGCAAAATATGGCTAGAAGAAAGCATGCCCGACGATTGGCACCTCAGCGTACTGTGCCCTATACTTAAGAAAGGAGACCCAACAATCTGCGCAAGTTATAGAGGTATCAGTCTTATTTCCATCGCATATAAGGTTCTTTCAAGCGTACTGTGTGAAAGATTAAAGCCGATTACAAAAACACTGATTGGACCTTATCAGTGTGGCTTTCGACCTGGTAAGTCCACCATAGACCAGATTTTCACGCTACGACAAATCCTGGAGAAAACCCACGAAAATCAAATTGACACACACCATCTCTTTGTCGATTTTAAAGCTGCGTTCGATAGCCCGACAAGGGATTGCCTATACGCAACAATGTCTGAGTTCGGTATACCTGCAAAGTTGATCAGACTTTGCAGAATGACGTTGAGCAACACACGCAGCTCCGTCAAGGTAGGAAATGACCTCTCCGAAACCTTCAATACCGAAAGAGGTTTCAGGCAAGGCGATCCACTGTCTTGCGATCTCTTTAACATCATCATGGAGGGGATCGTACGAAAGGCCGGTGTGCATCGTAATGGCACCATATTCTACAAAGGCGTCCAGCTCCTTGCGTACGCTGATGATATTGATATTGTTGGCAGAACCAAGAGAGATGTTACCGCTGCTTTCGCCGCTATCGAAAAGGAATCAGCCAAAGTGGGTTTGACGATAAATGAGGGCAAAACAAAATATATGCTGTCTACAAACGAGGGAGCTCGGCGTTTAGACTCCCACGTTTCATCCGGCAGCTATAACTTTGAAGTAGTAAAGGAGTTCGTTTACCTTGGCACCGCCATTAATACCAAAAACGAAATCAGCCTGGAAATAAAGCGAAGAACAATAATTGCTAATAGGTGCTACTACGGGCTCAGTAAGCAACTAAGTTCCAGAGCCCTCTCTCGATCGACAAAACTAACACTCTACAAGACGCTCGTTCTACCTGTGCTGCTTTATGGCGCTGAGGCATGGGTAGTTTCGCAAACTGACGCAGCCGCTCTGGGGGTGTTCGAGAGAAAAGTTCTTCGCAAAATCTTCGGTCCTGTTCGAGTCGGCGATGACTATGACTATGAACTACGAGCTGTATGAGCTCTACGATGACATTGACGTAGTCCGGCGTATAACTGTGCAGCGACTACGCTGGCTGGGTCATGTCCATCGTATGAACGACGAAGCTCCAGCGAAAAAAGTGCTCGAGGCGAGGGTCGCTGGTCAACGACGACGAGGGAGACCATGCCTCCGATGGATGGACCAGGCTGAGGAAGCCCTAACCGCACTTGGTGTATCCGATTGGAGAAGGCGCGCGCAAAGCAGAGGCGCCTGGCGAGAGCTGATGAGGTCGGTTGAAACCCGGACATGGGTTGTTACGACCAACTAAGTAAGTAAGTAAGTAAGTGTCAATATTATTCGAGATACAGTAGTATCTAGTATTGCGAGATCTATTATTGCCACGCCCAGTTATCGAATACCGCCCTTTTTTGTACGGGCACCTCAATGCTTATGATATCTATCTGTTCCCAAAAAATTATGGCAATCAGGAATATGGTTTAGGAGTTATCGGTGTACATACATTTAAAAAAAAAAAACCAGAGAAACCGACGAACTTGAGAACTTCCTCCTTTTTGAAGTTGGTTAATGAAACCTTATTGCACATCGACAGAGCAAGACCTGCCAATTACTTCCCCGTTTTATGAAAATCGCGTCTATAGTATAGATGTGATAGTCTTGACAAAAAATTCGCTTGCGTAATAATAATATAGTTAGATAGAAGTGTGGTGTTTAATTGAACAATAACGAGACAAACAAAGCACAAACAAAAAGGAAAGATACAGCGTCGTGTTTTGCCCTTACAGTTATGAATAAAAATGTTTTATAAAATATGGAAACTATAATTGCAATACCTTCTGCATTACATGTAATATAAAAAGTATTTAATGTCGCATGAAGGCTTTGCAAATTTCTATGAAATTTTTGTTCGGGCTTGTACACTACGTAAAAGTTTGTTTTCTCTCTCTCTCGCTCTTTGTTGTTGTTTGAACTCTTCATTGATAACCACTGTTGTAAACGCCGGAGACTGGCTAAATCAACAAACATTTTGGAAGATGAATAATAAAAAATAGCATAATTTTTTGACTAAAATCGATCGGATCCATGTTTTAAATCAATCTTATCGTTTTCATTTGTTCCCATGGTTCGCAACGAAATCGTATTCCAAATTCGGAAAGATATCATTTCATAGATCATTTTCTTTTCTAATAAGTTTTGACAAAAACTTGCAACGAGAGATGACAAAAAGAGCGTAAGATAGTGAGAGAGAAAAAAGTAGCTGCAAGTTTCTGCTTGCAAAATTTCTACTTGCTACAACTTGCAGCAACCGAAAAAAATTGTTTGTCAAAAAAAAAAACAAGCTATCAAAAGCTATTTCTTGTGGATTTTATATTAAAATGGACGAAAAAGAAACATTTGTGCTTAAAAATCTTTGGCGAACAATATAAATTTGTTTAATATGGCTCCATTTTATTTTTTTTAATAAAAAAATGTTTTAATAAATACAAACTATTTTATTGTGCAAAAAGTGGTCTGCCCCCAGTTGTACTTTCCCCCAGTTGAGATGAGCTTCCGGCGGCTATGAATCGCAGCATTATAAAAATTTTGTGGCACCTGTTCCAACACTTCCATGCTACGCCCGTAGTGGACATTGAAGCCACTCACAAGTATCAAACATTTTTAACAGAATGCAAATTTGAAACGTACACTGCGAAAAAAAAAATCGTAAAATTAAAGAAAATTTTACTTGTCTTAGCACCATGGAAAATTTTTACATCAATGTGAAATTTTTCTATAAAAGCAAATTTAAAATTATTTTTGAAACAAAAAGGAATATTTTAGACTTAAATAATTAAATTGCTTAAATTTGTGCGAACAGACATGCAAAAACTATTATTTTGCGACTGCGCTCAGCATCGACGAATAAGGGGCTGTTAAAAAAAAGCAGCCGAAAGAAAATAAAAGAAAAACTCTGACATGGCGCGATGCTGGCTCAAAATTCCAATTACGAGGGTCTGACGTTGTATGCTGTATGCTATTGAGCAATTGTCAAAAAGAAGGCAGAGAAGCTTTTTCTCTCTGGCAGAAAATATATATTATTTAATAGACCGAGAGCTGGAAGGAAGTGAGTATGCATATTGTGTGGAGCGCATGCCATTAATAGATTTCAGTTCAGAATAACTCGAAGATTAATAATATGGATCTTGCCTGTACCAATTTTTTTTTTACCCCACTCTCCTTATTTATATAGGAAATATATGGAGTTTATAATATGAAGTCTTGGTATTTTAGACATAATTTATAGTTTTTTCTTATGATGAAAGTAATGATGGGTTGATGCGTTATGGGCAATCTTGTAATATATCATTCTTGTAGGCGCGCTATGCTTACCGTAGGGCACGGAGAGGGGATGGAAAGGGGATGGAAAGGGGATAGAATGGACCACCATGGCTGCCGGCAAGATGTATTTTTTCATTATTTGGGGTCTAAGGTAAAAGAATCGGAACATAGTTGCCAATCCTCACGTTTTGCATAATCAACTACTTCCAGCGCCTGCACTATAAAGTAAATATGATTTTGAAATTAAATTAAGACAAATTGTTATATTTATATTTTTAATTAAAATTAAATTATAACCAAGGAAATTTTAAATTTTCAAAACAATAATTGGTTATTTTTTTATTTTAAACTAGAGCTTTTTTTCTGGTGTAGGCTATACAAATATTTTATATATAAGCTCCGTTCAACTTAAGCATAAGCATCAAATGCAATCCATCTTCAAGTGGAATCAGATCTAGAGATTGTCTGCCAATCCGAAACACTAATTCGGTACACATTTTAATAATGGTAAGTTATGCAATCTTTGCTCATTCCAATGACCCATTATTTTGTTTTCATTTTATTTCAAATCTATTGTTTTGTTTTTTCTTTTAGACATTTTTGGTTTTGTTTGTAAGCGTAGCCACGATAGCCGCTGTATCAGGTGATGTTTCACATTTGCCTAAAGTCAATGATTATACGTACGACAATCCAATCTCAAGTCACCAGAGCTCGACATCACAACAGTACTCAGAAGGTCAATCATACGCCACAGAGAGTTCGTTCAAACAATCGCAAGGGGAATCAATTGAAAAAGTTGAACATTCATCCGAATATACAAGTCAGTCATACTCACCAAATACTGAGTCATTCAAACCAATTCAAACACACAATCAGTTGCATGCACCAGTTGTCAGTCAGTCATACGCCCAAGTTATATACGGAAGAACAAACTCTGACAGTTTCGCTCCGGTTTACAATCCACCATCACTTCCTGCTTCTGGACCAGCTTACCCAGCAATTAGCGAAGAATATCACAAAGCACCAGCAGCAAACCACATTCCCACTCTTGGTCCAGCTGAGGCTTCAGGATACTTGCCCCCAGTACAAGAGGTGCCGTTAAATTCGGGTCAAGAATACAATGCACCAGTTCAATCTCATTCTGCAATATACACATCTCCCGCTTTAATTGAGCAAAAACTACATGGTGAGCACTACTCAAGCCAGGTTGGTCTATCTCAAGAATACCTGGCACCGCAAGAACTTCATCACAGTCCTGAACTTGCCCCCATAGAGCATGGTACTGCTCATGTTGAGCATGGTACTGCTCATGTTGAGCATAACTCTGTTCCAGAGCATCATGAAGAATATCAACATGAGGTGCATCAGCCAGCTACCGTAGAAACCTTCTCCATACCAGCTTCAGCTGTTCAACATCATCATCATGAGGAATACTCTGCACCAGCTTCACAAACCGATGGCTACCATTATCGTCAGCCACTAAAACGTTTCCGTCATCGTTCCTAAATGGTTAACGCAGTACTAATCTTGAGCTACACGCTCAAAAATAGTTAAAATGAGGATCTAGATTGACTGTCAGTCACCACTTTAAGCCAAAAAAAGTATTGTTAAAACAGTATTTGATTTTATAGGGAAAATTTAATAAAATTAATTTATGAAAATAATCTGATTGACCTTATTACCATCATATAATATATTTGTACACAATGGCTTTTCTGCATAAGTTTTTTTGTTATGCATTGTTTTTAAAACCATAGCTGAGGTCAATTTCGTTTACATGTGTTCCATGAAGATCTGCTCCATGATCAAGTTGTACCGTATGTAACCATTTTGTAAACGAGCTCTAAAATAGCTTTTTGGAAATAAAATTTTATTGAGTTGAACTTGAATTTGATCTAATTGTGTCTATATGAACAAACGTGCTTCGTAATACCATAGCTTAGCTCATAAAACATAAACAATGTGGTATAGGAACTGGCAAGTGTTTAATTTTGTTTATCTATAAATGTTTAATTTATATGGTATTATTTATAGCATAAGTTTAATTTATTTTGTTAAGAGAAGCTGATTTATCGCACCGTTATTTGCGCTAAAAGTCATCATGAAAGGTCATCATCTTCTACGATGAGTTCCGTTTCTATTGTCTTGTGTATAAGAATGTGAGCCTATGAATTGTTCGATATTTTGAACATACGATAGAATTAAATGACATTTATCGGTAGTTTAAGCAATTCAAAAAAACCCGATAGCTATTTATAAGAGCTTAGAACGATTCGATCGAGAGGTAAGAAGGCGAATGTGACGGAAATAAGGAATTCGCCGAAAATGTGTTAATGTATGTTTATCATCCTCCTACCATTTCTATTATTGTGTTGGTTTACAAATCAAAGAAGTATGTAAGTATAAAAATAAATTCACTACAAGGAAGTATATCTTTTTACGCGCGTACTGAGTACACGCACCCTGTTTTAAGTTAAACTTCTTTAGTCATGTATATAACAATACAGTCAGTTAAATGAAGGGAGGGGTAAGCCGATGTATGGAAAGGTTACAATAATAAAAAGCATTAACAAAAATTTGCATAGCTCGGCAGTAAGAAAATACAAAATTGTTATTTAACCCTAGAAAGATAACCTACGTCCTAACGACGTATGCTTTATACATGTTTTGTACTCTCTCTTCAAATAGGGTTATCTTTCTAGGGTTAAACCAACTGCCTCCTGATCTTCAGACGGACATTCTACCCTCTGAGCAACAATCTTATATCAAGAAGAGTTGCTGATTAGCTATTAGTTCCTCTATTCATCTTTATATGTTGGCCTTGGATTGTGTCTTTGCTTTATTAATAATCATGCACAAACCACATACATGCGTAATATTCTCGAAAATGTAGTAAAACGTATTGTGATTGAATAGTTATAACTATTATCGCCTGTGGCCGAATTTCGGCCATATCAGAATCGGTTTTTCTTTCGTGTTTTGCTGAACGCACCAACCCATAGCCTGAATATGAGGGTTGGCTCCATATAAGCCGCGGACAAAAATAGGAGGAGTTGTTGCAGGATTAAAAAAATTTTGCGAAAAGAAGTTTTACGACAAGGTTTCTACTAACACAAAATAAACGAAATATAACCGAAATCGGTAATCTGGTATAATTCTCCAAAAAAAATTTTCCCAGATAAATAAAACTTGGTACGCAAAATAAATTTATAGCAAGAAATAGTTGCCGTAAAAATAAACCAAATCGGTCGACTAACACGCCTACTTCTTATATAACTGTTTCTAGCATTGGGTTATCTGGTATATTTCTACTATAAATTATCCCAGATCTTTAACATTTTATACCCATAATTATTTTATACAAACAAATAGTTGGTGTAAAAATTAATGAAATCGGCCAACTTATACGTCTATCTCCCATATAACCGAAATCGGTTATCTGGTATATTTCCCCAAAAAATTATCCCAGATCCATTCAATTTGTTATGCATAATTATTTTATAGCAAGAAATAGTTTCATAAGCGAAAAAAAATACATGACCATCAGTTTGACGGATTTGAAATAAAAAAATTATCGTTAAAAAAATACATCAGCTTTGATCAGTAGGTTGAAGTTATACTATGACAACATTTGTGCAGTCATAAATCGCGGTGATTTTTAATAAAACTTTTTCGCCTGCGGAGCTCATTCTTTAAGATATCAACAATTCATAAAAATATTTTATTAAAAATCGCAGCAAAATTTTTACAAATATGTGAAAAACGTCCGATTTGACATAGAATCCCTGATATATGTAATTTTATAATTTTTTCATTTTTGTTCTTTTTGTTTTTGCTATCTTAGCCCTCTTCCGGAGGAATCCTAGACAAGAACCAATGATAGATTTTGCAAACAGTAACATCAAATTTTCGCTTTATATTTCATGTAATTGTGTAATATGTAAAGGGTGATTTTTTAAGAGCTTGATAACTTTTTTTTTAAAAAAAACGCATAAAATTTGCAAAATCTCATCGGTTCTTTATTTGAAACGTTAGATTGGTCCATGACATTTACTTTTTGAAGATAATTTCATTTAAATGTTGACCGCGGCTGCGTCTTAGGTGGTCCATTCGGAAAGTCCAATTTTGGGCAACTTTTTCGAGCGATGAGGCTCATTTCTGGTTGAATGGCTACGTAAATAAGCAAAATTGCCGCATTTGGAGTGAAGAGCAACCAGAAGCCGTTCAAGAACTGGCCATGCATCCCGAAAAATGCACTGTTTGGTGTGGTTTGTACGCTGGTGGAATCATTGGACCGTATTTTTTCAAAGATGCTGTTGGACGCAACGTTACGGTGAATGGCGATCGCTATCGTTCGATGCTAACAAACTTTTTGTTGCCAAAAATGGAAGAACTGAACTTGGTTGACATGTGGTTTCAACAAGATGGCGCTACATGCCACACAGCTCGCGATTCTATGGCCATTTTGAGGGAAAACTTCGGAGAACAATTAATCTCAAGAAATGGACCGGTAAGTTGGCCACCAAGATCATGCGATTTGACGCCTTTAGACTATTTTTTGTGGGGCTACGTCAAGTCTAAAGTCTACAGAAATAAGCCAGCAACTATTCCAGCTTTGGAAGACAACATTTCCGAAGAAATTCGGGCTATTCCGGCCGAAATGCTCGAAAAAGTTGCCCAAAATTGGACTTTCCGAATGGACCACCTAAGACGCAGCCGCGGTCAACATTTAAATGAAATTATCTTCAAAAAGTAAATGTCATGGACCAATCTAACGTTTCAAATAAAGAACCGATGAGATTTTGCAAATTTTATGCGTTTTTTTTAAAAAAAAAGTTATCAAGCTCTTAAAAAATCACCCTTTATATAAGTTAGAGAGTTCAAACATGAATTTTTCTCCCAGTGAGGATCAAACAGACCAACCAGTGCTAACATCAAAATTGTACGAACAGTATTTTATGCACACTAAAGGCTCAAAGTGTGACATAAAAACGATTTCTGATCGCAATCAACCACTCTACTAAACTCCAAGAAAGACTTAATTCTTCGTCAAAAATGTTGAAAATACGTTTTTTATTTTTTTAATTGCGTTTTAAACTTTTGGAATTATTAGGTTTTTCCCATACAAATCTTTTCATTTTGGCAAAAACATGCTCCAGAAATTGCCGATTGCTACTTCAATTTTTTTTTTTTTTGTTGGCTCTCAGGCGCAGTGGGTAGAGTGTGTGGCTCATACGCCAGAGAACAATGGTTCGAATCCCATCTGACACAGAAGTTTTTTCAATTGAATACATTTTTCTGTTGGCAGAAATTGCAGAGAGAATTCGGTCGTCAGAGAGTAAAAACTGCCATGAAAAGCTTTTTGAGAACCAAAGTCGTTCGTAGGTCCAGTTCTCGATCATTTGTGTTCAAACATTTTACAACACACGCAAGACAATTGATCATAAGAAGCTCGGTCAAAGTCCTTTCACGGGCTGAAATGGACATTTCGTTTTTTTTTCTTATTAGCCTTATTTTCTTAAAATATATAATGAAAATTTTTTTGGATAATAATATGAAATAAATATCTAAATATAACGCCTAGACCCACTTTGATAAAATTAAGTACGAAAATACTCCAAGCCAAGGGATATCAGATAGCTAGTTTGTTTTCAGCACTAAAAATATTTTGCTTGCTCGTGTGTGAGGTTGTGTGATTTTTCTTTAGTTGCTGCTTTGCTTGTTGGTTTTTTTATTCAATAAATTTCTGGCTAAGCGACTTTACCGATTTTGTTGAAATTAAGTATAAAGATACTCCAGGTTCAAAAATAAAAGATAGGCCATTAGAAGTCACAAAGAGTTTCGATAGAGGGCGCTTAAAGTAATAAAATCTATATATGGCTCAATAACGCCTAAGCGACTGAGTCGTTTGTGAAAAAATTTGGTATACAAAATTAAACCAAACGAAGCTGATCCGAAGACTCACGAACTAGGCCGGAGATGAACGAAGTCATTTCGAAGGCGAACAAAGATGCACAGAAGGCTAAAAGCAAAAATTAAAATAATCGTGGCCGAAAATTAAATTTGCTGTAACTTTTATCCCTACGAATGAAATTAAAAAGTTTCTGTACAAAAGTTTAATGAACTTTTATTTTCTATTTAAAAAAGGAATTAAAGTTTTAGGGGAGAAAATAAAATGAAAAGTTTAAATATATAGTTAAAGATGGAGTCGGAGTAAAAAAAGTTGTAAGAACGAATTGTTGACCTTATTGAGACATATTTAACGAAATACTTTCTCTACGATCGGTTACGAAATGGTGAAGTTATTTTTAAAAAAACATTTTGGCCACATTTTGCGTCCACCTAAAAAATAAATGTTTGTAGTACTAAAACCCTCTTTAAATTAGCATTCAAATGAGGGGTGGGTCTTTTTATAATTTTTTTCATAAGGGGTGACCCACTTTAATATGTATACCTTAATAGCTCATAGCTAATTAATCAAACCGATAAATAAAAAACTTTAAATTTAATACCCTTCCAACAAGATTAATTTCACGTTAATTTAATGAAAAATGTGTTTTTACAGCGTTTTTAACAAAATGTGTTTTTAAAAATAGCATAAAATTCGATTTTTTAAGGTCAATAAGAGTAAGAATAACACAAAATTTTAAAAAAATTTGTACGTCAAAATCTTGGTAAAGATAAGAAGTTTATCTTTTTATCATATTTGGGTATGCGTTCTGTAAAAAATAAAAAGTTATAAGCAAAAAACATGTTTTTTCCCAAATTGGACCTTCAGGAGAATCAAAAACGCTCCGTGGAATTTTCTCTGATTTGAAGAAAAAGTATGCAGAAATCGTTTTTATGAGTTTTGAGTATGAATTTTGATCCGGTCTATTGTTCAGTAACTGCTTGTGTTGTTGTAATTAATATGAATGTATGAAATATTTGCATACACATATTTCTTTCGTTTTTGTAGTTTGTGAATGTTTTTGTTAAACTTCAGCAAGATTAATACAATAAATAATACATGAATAATACAAAAAATTATATTACTACTATGCAGGTTTTCATATACGGAGACTGGCATGTAGTTCTGCTATTAAAAACTTCATTTATTTAAAAAAGTTATTACTTGAACTAATTTTATACATATAACATCTTATAAATATATATTGTTACTATCGAAATACTATCGAAACTGTACCTTTTTTTTTTTTTTTGTATGTAACAAATTTTTTTCTCTATCTTTTTACAACTTTTTATAGAAAAAATTATTAAATATTGCATATTCATGGTAGTGAAATTTACGATCTGTTTTAAAATTTACAGTACTAAACTGTGAGACAATTGAGAGACATGGCATGTCTGCAACTCAAAAATATCGTAAAATCTTTTGTAATACAAAAAAATAATATTCCTGTCTGTAATTCTGCATACTTTATTTTTTTTAAATTCTAACAAAAAATCTTTTTCGACTTTTGTCCGCACCGCGACACTGTGCGCTGTTCTAATAGCGTTACAAGCGATTTGCATACTCGTAACCAACCAATTGACCAACCTAAGTTAGTTTCAACTTTAGAGGGGGGAGAGGCTGTGTAATAAAAAGCTAACTCTAAGCCCGTGGGGAGGTTCTTGCCACCTTCAAACCTTGCATTTTTCGTAAAATAAATATAATATGAATGTACGTCATTTTTTAATTTATTTTTAATTGGATTGTTTTTTTTGCTAACTTAGCCACCCCCGTCCCCTCTCCCTTCTGGCAAATTCTATATCCGCCACTGGCTCATAATGTCGTAAGTGCACTACACGGAGGTAGTGTTTTAATTTTTTTTTTTTTTTAATTTTATCTCATGGAATGATTATTCTTCCTTATTCTCCTACTTAACAAGAATAAAATATAAATGACAGCTTCTTACAATTAAGAGGACATTTTTCTTTTTAGACTCCCAACACCTACCCATCACTCAGAGGATGCTCCTATAAATGCGAAAGCATTCTGTTGATTCAGTAGACGGTTGCTAGTTATTTGGAGGGTGGAAAATCCGGCCTCAAAAAAACACAGGTGCGTCGTTGGACACACTAGAGAAGCGAAGATTTTTTGCAGTTTCATAGATATAATAATTTAATGGTTTTTTTTTTAATAAAATAGCTTTTAAATTAAAAACATTTTAAATAACATAATGTAAATTATAAAACACACATTAATATTCACAACAGTAAATTTTATTACATGTCATTATTATTTTATTTATAACATAGTTTCAGGCATCTTGTAGCAAGTAAAAACAAGTAAAAGCATCTTGTAGCAAGTATTTTATGTGAAGTCTACTTATATGTGAAATATATTTACATCTGGAATGTATTTATATGTAGAATAGTCAATACAAAATCCTCTTTATATTAAGAGATTATTGTAATCTACTGCAACACAGCTTTAGTAACACATACTTGATATTGAATCAACAACTGCTGTTAACAGAGGCTTTTGGATCAATGGATAGTATATTGAACTCCAAATCACAACGGTGCGAGTTCAATTCCCCGCGAAGGATCGAACAAATATTTTTAATATATTGAAAGAACATTTTCTTGTTATAATAGATGCAAGAAACAAAGAAACATCAATTTCTAAGAAAAACGCTGTCGAAAAAAGTGTCGTTTTTGAGATTTCACTCAATCAAATCACAGAACGAGGCGTAAAAAGCTTGGCTTCAAAAAGGAATGGAATGGAATGGAATGGAAAACCGTGTGTTGGCAGCCCTAGAGTTCAAAAATATTTTTTTAATGAAAATCAAAAATATGTTTTTAGAACTATTGAAGTCACTCCGAGTGAGAAATATTTGTTTTTTGATTTTTTAAGATATAATTTTAAGATATAAGAATTTTCGTTCTTTTTTAATTCTTTGCGGAAAGAAGCTTAAGACTATGCTTAAAACATCCCTGGTGTTGTTTTTTCAATTTAGTATTTTTGGATTCTTGTGAATTTTTTTTCGGAAAAATATTCAAACTTCAAATTTTTAAAAAAGTACAATTCTAGCAAAAAATTCATAAGGACCAAGTTATTCAGCCTAATTACGCAGTGTTTTGCATATGCTTCAGTTTAAGAAAACATGAAAACAAGATTAAATTGAAATCTTTTCAATTTTGGATTTTTTCGGCTTTTTTTTTTGTAATACAGACCAAAAATGAGATTTTTTTGGAAAAGTAAAAAATTACAACTCTGGTGTTTTTTTCAAATTTTCATGCCTGATACCTTATTTTGAAGAAAAATTAAATATAAAACCAGGTGCGAACCAGTTCTCTGAAATTTTGCTCTTATAAAAAAGTTATTTGTTTTTTTTTAAATTAGCACTTCTCTTACATCGTGCAGTAATAACATGTTTCGATGCAAGTTGGCAAGGGTTGCCGTAGTCCTAGGTAAACGGAATTTTGCTTACATTATTTTAACATCATACGAAAATTCAACTTCAACTTTTATGGGACACCCTAATATATATGACTAACTTCAGACGTTCCTGACCTAACTCAAATGTCAAAAATTGTGACCATAATAATAAGCCACAAAAAAATTTTGAAACAATTTGTGTGCAACAATTTTAAGAGGAAGTATACAAAAAGCCATAAAATTTAAAAAAATCTTTATAACATGGCAAAACTTTTTGAAGCCATTAGCTCAAAAATTAATTTTGTACAATAACGATTTAGAAAATTCAGCTACTAGTAAGCAAATATCAAAAAGTACGCTAGTGACCTCAATGCAACATGTGTAATTTTTAGCATTTTATAAACATCATTAAAAATGTTTATGTGCAGATTTAACGCTATTTCGGAAATAAGTTTAACAAGAAAATTTAAAGAAGCAAAAAACTTAAACATCAATGAGGAACCGTAAAACTTGCAAAACGTCTTCTATACAGTTCAAAATTCAAAAATAAACAAACAATAAGAGCAACGACCATGCAACACCATATTATAAAAACTAACATCTTCAACATCGACATCAAATAAATTTCAAAATCGTTTAATTGAAATGTAGTAATTAATTAACACATTAAATAACAAATTTTAACACCAGCTTATGATGGATGAGGAAGAAGAGCCAGTGAAATAAAAAACCAACACAGTGCAAGAAGTTTAAACAAAAAAAAAATATAAGCTGGAGCGAAAGAGAACAAAAAATAGCGAAGAGGTGTAAGCATTCGAAGAGGTATCAACTGATAAATTGTAGCTAGAATTGAGTTCGTGGTCAGTTAATTGAATCTATGAGTCTGAGTTATTGATTTAATAGACTTTGACTATAAAAAGCCACAACATGTCAATAAAATGAAGCATTCGAACTTTAAAAAGCAGTATTTAAACAACCAGAACGCCAAATCAAGTGAATAGAGATTAATAGTTTCAGGAAGCCGGAGAGTTAACATTGAAGTTTCGATTTGTTTTTTGTTTATTTAAGATGGTAATTATAATAATGCAGTTAAAGTGATTTACAATAAAAAAAAAACATATGCTATACGTGACTGCTCTTGAAACTATGCATTGCACAAAGACTACGCATATCGTTAGAAGGATAACAGATACATAAAGTGCTATGGAGCGGTTAATAAAGTGCAAAAAATAAGTGAGAATTTAAAACAATACAAATAAAATAAAGAATATACCATGAACTGTATGGGATTAAAAAAGTTTAAAAGATCCTTTGAAGGTATTTTTCTTAAAGGTTTTCATAAGAATCTGCCTAAAAATGAAAACCAATTTTTAGAATTTAAAGCAATTTAAACCGTTTAAAGCACGTAACTGCAAAACAACAACTGTGAATAATCTTTAATAGCTACCTTGAGGCTAAGTTCAAGAAAAACGCAAACAACAGCTTTGCAGAACTTAAGCCATAAGCTTAACAAGCACAAGAACAACAATACAAAATAGTCAAAAGGTCTGACCACAAATTTCTGACCTAAAAAGTTTGGCAATTTTAATCACTTATAATAATCAATTAATCAATATTAATCAAATATTTTAATCATACCTCTGAGTAAAATAATCTTCTTTTTATATTTTTTGCAGAACTTCTTTATTCTTGCCATTTGCTGCTTAGGCATTGCCAAAGCAGACGTTTCACATTTATTGGGTCATCAACATGACCATCACAATCACGATCACCACCACGATCACCACCACGATCATCAGCACAATCATCACCATGATCAAGATCTTGCTGCAAATAACGAACATTCACATCATTCCGGCTACTCCTATGAAGAACCAATCATAGAATTTGAATTGCCAGCACCAACCTATCTGCCGCCTACACCCGCACCAACTTATCTGCCGCCAACTCCCGCACCCGCCTATCTGCCACCCACACCAGCGCCAGCCTATTTACCTCCCGTAACCGAACATATTGTCAAGCCGTTGCCCACCTATTTGCCGCCATCTACGACACGTCGCACAACAACTCGTCGCACTACAACTCGTCGGTCAACACCCCGCACAACGCCTGCACAAGTTTATTTACCACCCAAGACCACTACTACAACCACCACGACGACACCACGTTCTACACCGGCAAAGATCTATTTACCACCCAAACCAACTACTACGACAACTACAACGACCACTACAACTGTACCGCCACCACCCCAAGTAAACTATTTGCCACCAACAGCTAAGGCAGTTGTAAACTTTCCACAGTTTAAAATACCAATTCCCTCATATGCGGCACCCTTGGAACCAGATGTTGAATACTTGCCTCCTGTGCAGGAAGTAGTTACCCAGTATTTGCCGCCTGTGCATGAGGATGTCGATGAAGGTGAAGACGAACAGGCATCAGTGGTCGAAGAACAAAACGATGAACTTGATGATGGTCATGGTTATCACTATAAAAAACCTTTAAGAAATTTTATATTTTAGAATTGACTGGCTGATGTAGTACTAATTAAAATATTTTTATTTAATTGTTTCTAATGGTTAAAATAAAAAATATTTATAAAATGTTGTTTTTTAAAAAAATTGTGTGTGTGTGTTTTAAATATTTTTTGACTGCAATGAATTGAGTAAGTTTGCACTAGGTTTAAATATATCACCATTCCTAATCTTGAAAAATAGGGAGTAGTCCGGGCAACTAATGATTGCAGATGGTTTGACTTCGCAACTTTGCTTGGACTAGTAAGGTGGGAAACATACTGAAAGTCTTGACCCCTCGGTGGTAAGCCCGAGAGGAGAGAGCACAAAGAAGGTCCACGTCAAAGACGTCAAAGGACATTTTGTTTTGTTACTATTATGTAAAATTTAAATGCAATTTTTTGTAAAACTCCAAAAGTACTGGGCCGATTTTTATGAAATAAGTTTTAGAATATCCTATTTATACTACTGCACAGTATAGGGACACAGTAAAGCTTTCGAAATTTCAATAATAAGTATTTTAAATTTAAATGTAGATATTCGTATCAAATAATCGGCATGGGAGCCACGCATTGCTTGATCGTTTTCTTTTCACGCGTGTGTGTTGCAAGAGTTCATACCCTATAGGAACAAACTAACTTGTTTTTAAAAACAACTAATTAAAAAACTAATTTAAATAAACCAGTATATGAACTACTTTTATTTATATTAAGGCGGCATCTACTTCAATTCTAAATTGCATTATATATGAAGTAATTGAAGTACTTCTTAAAAACAAGTGATTGATAAACTACTTTGAATTATATTAAAGCGGCAACTACTCTGATTTTGACATGTTTTAATTGCAGATTTTTATTAGATTACAAGTTTATATATATTTAACCATGTTATTTCATCAAATATTATTAACTTTAGGCCATCAGTAATAGTTTTCAATTGGTTATTTTAAAGTAATTAAAAAATAATTTAAATATAACTAATTTAACAAGTAGTTGAAAATATATGCAGACGAAAGTCAATTGACTTATTTAGCGGACATCACCATACAAAATATGTTAGTTCGTTCTATGGAAAAAAGTCAGAATTTCAACTAGTTGTGGTTGACAAAAAACTACTTTATCAACTACTTTTAAATTAGTTGATTTTCCTACAGGGTATGAAGTCCATGTTGCTTTCTACTCTTCTCATTTCATACAATATACATATAAGCTAACACAAATGCATATATTGCTATAGGTAGCACAGAAAATATGGCCGCCATTTTGAAATAAGAAGAAAAACATATTTTTTTAAAGTAGTTCTGAGATTCAAATATACTGGGCAACTGTTAATAAATATACTAACTTTTTAAAAATGGTCGAGCAACCAGTGTTGGATCAGTTGATTTGGACTGACTCTAAACAGACAATAACCCAATTTTGGTGCTTTTGTTCAATTGAACGCCACTTCCCATTACTCAATAGATTTTCTTCAGCAATAGCTTATTGTTTTTGGAAAAATCAAATTTTTTGCGAAAAATATCAAATTTAATTAAATATTAAATAACTTGAATTTATTCCGCTAAAACTATCAGCTCAATCAAAAAATAATATAGGCATTGTTTGTAGGATTTGTTTGCTTATGAGCTTTAATTTGATATATCATTTGTTTGATTGTTTTAGTTGGTTCTGGAGACATATGCAATTAAGTGGAACTAAATTTTATTTTGTAGAAAATAACTACAGTGGGCAATATCTCGAAAACGGAGTGACAGAAAAAAAATAATAATATTTTTGGAGTTAGCGACAGATTTTACATAAGAAATGGTAAGTGGCATTCATTGTACATATTGGCTGTAAGCCAGTGTAATTATTGATCCACTTCATACCTATTGTTTTACAAATATTTTCATAAAAATCGTTATTTTATAGGACACTCGGGAATAGATGAATTGAGATTAAAATTGACATTTATATAAATTAAGAATTTCCTATTATGAATTAATTTGGCCCATATTCAAAGCGATTTTTATGATTTCAAATTATTATGCCACGTTAAATGACATTCAATAACAAGAAGATGACATCAGATTGCAAAAAAAATCCATATAATCAATATTCGGCTAAGTACATGCCACATGAACTAATAATCATTGCAATATAATTCCTTCGTTTATGATTATGTCATATTTGAGAATATTTTTAAGCAGGAAGATGTGATCAGAAAGTACGAAATTTTGTGTTGCTGCACAGGATCTTTGCACTAACCGAACCAGCCTATGATGTTTTTTATAAAATTAGTTTTAAAAAAATGTAATGGTTTTAAGGACAAACTGGGGAATAAGATCGAAACGAATATTTGTACTTTACATGTACCATATGTTTCAATATCTTTCGAATGATTCCTGAGGCAAATCGATACTATGCACTTTTGAAATTCGCTCCGGCCTAATAAACAAGGTTTCTATTTTTATGATCATCTCACATTTATTTTTGTCAAATATTCTTTTGTTTTTTAAACTTCAAACTCGAATGTAAGAATTTCCATATTCAATGTGAAGATAGAATCACTAGTGTGTAGCTTATTTTAATAACTTCCGATAAAACTCTCATGACTGAATTTTGTTTCTACTATTAAAACTATTATTGTAAAAATGCTTAGAAAAGTTGTCACTATAAAAAAAATACTGAATTACATTAAATCTAGCATCACAAATAGAAGTTATCAAGAATAAAACTAATTAATATTGATCTTATTAAAAATTCGACTTTATTGTTTCATTCAAATTATTCTTTTATTGGCGCATTCAATTCATCATTAAGTGAATAAAGAACGGCCTTTGATTTTTTTGTTCCTGCATTCGTATTCTCTAATATTTATATGTTACAGCAATAAAAATTTTTGTAGATGGCGTGAACTTTTACGGCTTCTGTCAACTATTGTCAACACTTCTGGTAACAAAAAATATCAGAAGTTTTATATGATACTTAAATAGAACCTTGACGGAATTTTTTGTCTAAAGTATTTTCATCTTTTTATACGAAATTTTAAACTGCATAAATATGAATTGAATCGTAAAATCTACGAGCATTATTTATACAAAGTTAAATACTTAAGTCCGAGAGATGATTTAATTAAAAAAACATTTTTAAGGGTCGACGTTACTTTTTAACAAAAAAAGTTTGTAAACGAATGCAAAAATGGTTCTTATAACTCATTAAGTTACAACCTGCATCATTGCGGTTTAATTACAAGTTGTCTCTAAAAAATCACGCTGCTTGAGCAGACAAATAGCGAAATAAAAAAAAAATCTTGATTTTATAATCCTGATATACTTTATACACTCTACTTCAATGACAAATTCTTGCCATTCTTTATTTGATTAATGTTATTATTAACCAAAATAGTTCACATCTCTAGCAACCAGCTGGGTCATTTTGAGTTCATAACACGAGCCCATAAGACTCAAGCATTTTTTCTTGTTTATTTTGACTTGATATCAATTTAGTTGTAAGGAAATAAAAATCAAAACAAATCCGCTTAAACGATTTACATCAATCAAACTATTTGCTTCAAAAACTTAAACATAATATTGTTTATGAGCACTCATCTACCCACGCAGGTGCTCTAGTAGCTACTAAGTGGACACCTACAAAGCTTGAAAAATTTAACAAGCTCAAAAATGTAGTTTCGAACTCATTTCTCAATAGTTATTAATTGATATACGCTGGTTAATAAAGCTTCGCTATTTGAATCTAAAGTAAATAAATAAATTGATGCAACCAAATAAGGAAGCACTTTGCTGTTATATGTCATTTATATGAACTTGAAATTCGAATAATTGTTGAATGGCGTTTGTGTTTGTTTTCCTCCTCTCACCATTTATCTTTGCACATATCAATGAAGAATTCTATAGCGTCCAAATAAATTCTTTAAGAAAAAATTTATTCAAATTTTTAAGTAGGCGCAATGTAGTTATTTTATCTTGTTTAGCTTTTTGAGTTGCTTTCACTTTTTTCGGAATGATTTATTTAATATTGATTATGTTCTAATCAACTTAAAAAAAGCTGTTAAAAAGTTTTTGTGTGCTTGTTCATTGATTTTTTGTTTTTAATAGATTCTGTTAACATCAAATAATTAATTGGGATTATATGAAAGGGACACGGATTATGTTGAGTACCGACCCATAGCAGTATGCTTTGCGCTCGCTAAAGTTATGGAGAGCTGAATAAACTTCAACCTAAACAACTATGTAGAGGATATCGAATTGTTTAATGACCGGCAATATAGTTCCAATAGGGCCCACTCAACTGTTGGCAGAAGCGGTTTCCAGGGGGGGGAGAGGAAGAATGGGGATTGCCCTGCAAAAATTCCAGTTATTATACTAATTTATTAGAAGACACTAACTGTGTGTACAGCTTGACACAATTACTTGAATCAGCTTAATACAGAAAATACAGCGATGCGACAAGCGTTGCGAAGTCATATCAGGTGTAGTAAAAAGAAATCCATTATACCATATCTGCATGAAATAAAGGCTTTATTTAGCCTTTTTAAAATGATCCGATTTAGTTCAAATATGAACCACCTTCTTTGATATCTTTTTGCCATTTTGAAGGAAATTTCATTACAATTTTATCAAATGTTCTTATAACATAATATCATCAGTAATCTCTTATAGAAACTTTTGAGCAGTTTTTTGCAAAAAACTGGGACAGTCGTTTTTTACGAGCTTCTCTAGAGGCGAATATTTTACCAGCAAAATATTCCGTCGTAGACAGGAGCAGGTGGTTATCACATGGTGCCAGTCCCGGAGTATAAGGTGGATGCAGAAGAACCTCCTAATCAAGCTCCTTGGCCTGGCGTTATCCAGATTCAAAACAATTTTTCTCCTATTGGCCAAGGCTGGCCGCTTCTGGACGATTGCTTCCTTTAGAGATTATTGTGATCCACTGCAACATATCTAGCTTAAGTATAGAGCTGCCATACTTCACGGTTTTTCCGGACATGTCGAGGTTTTGAGGTTGGTGTCCCGGAGCACAGTAAATAATGTCCCAGTTAAAAATATTGCAGGAAAAATTCAAAGTGTATTAATAAAAACTAAACAAATTTTTAACAAATCCGTGTAAATGTAACAGCCAATCATCTCTAGTTGGTGTTATGTCGATTTTTTTTAATAATAATTTTTTAATAATATAATGCTCCAATATGAGTTTAAAAATGGTTTATTGTATTATTTCTACAGATTTGTTAAATTTGGAACCAATCTTCTACTTTTCCATAAGTGCAATGCATTTTTTACACGATTTTTTTGCACGAAATCTTTGGGAACGTGTCTACCGTGTAAAAACAGAACTGAGTGTATTAAAATTACAATATGTTGTTATAATAGACGCAAGGAACAAAGAAACATCAATTTCTAAGAAAAACGCTGTCGAAAAAAAGTGTCGTTTTTGAGATTTCACTCAAGCAAATCACAGAACGAAGCTTAAAAAGCTTCGCTTCAAAAAAAGTGCACCGTACACCATCGAATCCAAAGCATTTTTGGAAGAATATTTAGAAAAATTAAAAATCTGTGGCCGAACGTAGTGGTCGCTTTTTTAAATTTTTCGTCATATCTTCGACACTTTTAGTCCGATCTCAAAGTATGATATATCGATGCTTTTGTCTCAAAAAGATTGATTTTGTTGCTTCAAAAATCATTGACCTCACGTATTCCATTCTAGTACTTACGCGCTCATCTCAATTCTTACTTTCCTAATGTACCACCCCTATATCAGAAAAAAGCTCACAAAAAATTATTTAAATTTTGCTAAAGAATTATTTCGGTAGAAGTAGTTAAAAAATGGTTATTTCTTATTAAAATTTAACAATTAAACAATAAAACAAGTCTTTTTTTTTGCTCCAAAGGTCATTGTCATCAAGTAAGCCGTTCTAGTATTTACTTATCCATCAGATCTCAACTTCTTTAATATAATTGAGAGGTCTGCAGGACGCAGGTTCGATTTTCGCCACGGTCTTAGAATAATAAACAATAAAAAAATAATTTTAATGCGGAGGCATAAAAAATTTAACTGTTAATGTTTTTTATGAAAATTACATAAACTAAGACTAAAGCAATTTTCCAATTACCTGCAGAAATCCCAGTATAAAGTTTTTTAACAAATATTTTTTCAACTGAGAAATAAAATTTTTCTTTGAAGAAAAGTGATAAAAGGTGATTTAACAAAGCCCGTAATTTGGAAATTAAACTTCGCACAGGACAAAATTTTTGTATTAAAGTTGAAGTGCTAAGAGGTCTAGTCTAGCCAACAAAAATAAAAAACGAAATGGCACTTTCAGCCCTTGAAAGGACTTTGACCGAGCTTCTTATGGTCAATTGTGTCGTGTGTGTGTTGTGAAATGTTTGATCACAAATGATCTAGAACTTGGCCTACATGTTATATGCCGACTCCGAACGGCTTACGTTCTAAATAAGCTTTTCATGGCAGAAAAATTAATTCAATTGAAAAAACAGAGAACAATTGGTTCTCTGGCGTATGGGCCACATACTCTACCCACTGCGCCACGGCCGCCACCAACAAAAACAAGGTATGTTCAAATGGAAAAAATTTTTAATTATGCGCTTCTAGAAATATACTCCACAATTTTTCAATATACTCCACGAAAAAAATTAAATTTTGTTTTTAAAAATGTCATTTTAAATCATTTTTTCATGCTTTTTGAATTCTATGCTTTTTGAATTCTATGAGGTGAGTTTGAACCCAAACACATTGTTTTTTATTGCACAACTCACACTTTCACACTCGAAATGCAAAAACTTTAAAAATGCGTTTATTAAGCAAACCTTATGTGAAGGAAGACAAGACAATTTCCTAAATATGTAAGAAACTTAAAATGCCAGCTCCTAAAAAATACCACGTTTTTTGAGTTATTACTCAAAGTATAAAATAAAAACGATTCATGCTTTCAAAAAATAATAACCCTATAGGAACAAACTAAATTGTTTTTAAAAACAACTAGTTAAAAAACTAGTTTAAAATAAACTAGTATATGAACTACTTTGAATTACATTAAGTCGGCATCCACTTCAATTCTAAATAGTTTTTATTGCATTATATATGAAGTAATTGAAATACTACTTAAAAACAAGTGGTTGATAAACTTCTTTGAATTATATTAAGGCGGCAACTACTTTGATTTTGACATATTTTAATTGCAAATTTTTATTAGATAACAAGTTTATATATATTTAACCATGTTATTTCATCAAATATTATTAACTTTAGGCTTAACTAACATTTTGTTTCAAAAAGACATATTTTTTTATTTACGACATTGAACTGCAAGACAGACGTGGTAAACACACTTTAAAACTGATAAACTGCCTCAAAACCCTGTGAAACGATTAAAAATTCTTTATTATTTAAGATATTCAAATTACAAACTGGTACTGTTTAGCAAACATTGCACAATTTGGACTCTGTAAGGAAATTGATGCATTGCTTAACCATTCAGCAAACACCTCATCACTTCAATAGTAAAGACGCACGCTTTTCCCTACGTAGCGTCGCGTCTGTTTCATCACTTCATTGCGATTGACACTTAAAAGAAGCACTAAGCAAAATATCGGTGTGTCCATCGACCATGATTGATGGTTACGAAGCGTGGAAAATCCCGCTGACACTCTTGTTTAGCTCATATTTTGAAATGAAGCATCAAAAAGCTGGCTCGTGTTAAATAACAGGCGCAGTATCCACACAATTTCGATCAATTGGATCGGCACCTTCGCTCATGTACCCGGGCGGTGGCGTGCCCGTTTTTGGAAACTGCTTCCGTGGTACGCATGCTCACATATAAGCGCAGAGTTCCTCCAGCTTCTGAAACTATCACCTGTTGGAAGCAGAAATAGTCCAATGAAGAAAGGAATAATGAAATTATATCTACCCTCGCAGCGTACTTCTGTTCCGCTCCTTGAATGTAATTACTAGTCCTTTTTTGAATTAACTGGCAATAAAGCTTGGCATGAATCACTTTTTAATTATTTTAAAATCAATTAAAACACCACACAAAACGACATTTCACAATTTTCCATTAAAAAATTCTAATCACCTTTAACTTTGTTAACATTTTGCTTTCAGATGTTATATTTCAGAATTTATTTGTGTCGACCACGCATGATTTTTTTGGCATGATTTATGTATTTATGTATTTTTTAAAACAGTCAAATAAATGATCTCTTTGATGTATAGAAATTTAAAATGTTTATGCGTTTAAATTCATCTTCAGTAAGTGGAATATTAAATAATTTCCAATTGGTTATTTTAAAGTAATTAAAAAATAACTTAATTTAACTAGTTTAACAAGTAGTTAAAAATATATGCAGACGAAAGTCAATTAACTTATTTAGCGGACATCACCATACAAAATATGTAAGTTCGTTCTATGGAAAAATGTCAGAATTTCAACTAGTTGTGGTTGACAAAAAACTACTTTTTCAACTACTTTTAAATTAGTTGATTTGCTACAGGGAATTGTCAAAAACTAATACATACAATAAAGTCTTTTGATATAATCTCCACACTTTCTTCACCTATTTTAAAGCACCTGCACTTTTTCTCTCTCTTTTTTCCTGTCTTCCTCTCACTCTTTCGAAATTAGTGCCTTTAAACAAAAGACTTAAGCGAGAAACTTGCTGCATTTCGAGTGTTGGCTAAAATATTGCTATTGGGCTATTCACAGCTCAATCGTATATTAACAAAGCGTTTTTACAGCATTTGTTATTTTTATAGCTGTGAGCATCTCAGTGTGTGACTGCCGTATTCAATATTTTTGCAACGCTGTTATATATGTTGTGGATAGGGCATAAAAATACGAGACACAAAAAACACGTCCAAGGGCTACTTTTATTTACGCGTGTTTACGAATTTTCGCTTGCATACAAAACAACAACAAAGAAAAATACGCATACGCAAGTTGGCGTAAAAATAACAAATCGTATATTAAACAGGCCTGCGTACTTAAACTGTGAATAGCCTATATACGTATATTTACAATTCAACCGAATAAATATATTTAAAAATCAAGTATATATGACAAGATATATGCGAAACAACATATCTTACATTCTATTTTTATTTTTGTAGATTCAAAGTAGAGTAATATAAGTTGAGTTAAATAAAATATTGTCCAACTTATTAAAATAGTTGGTTTTTCCCTCTTGTTGACATATTTATTTCACAGCACACTCTTTGGCTTAAACTTACCACATCTCTTCACATAGTCGTTTATTAAAGGTGTCTCCAAAAAGTATGCCATATTTTTATATTATGATTTTGTATAACAGTTTAACTTAAAGCTGCTTTTTAAATTACATGAATTTAAATAATATAAAAAAAAGGAGCCCATTTTTGCAAACATATTCATCTATGTAGCGTTGTAATAAATAAATTTGTTTGAATAGTGTGAAATATAATACTGCCATCATAAGAACCCATCCTCTTAAAATTATGAAAAAAAGCAAATTTCTGGCTAGAAGTCTAATATTTTAACTTAAATTGCCGTATCTATACAAATCTTAGGTTTCAATCCATGACAACACGCGGTATACATATATATGGTATATAAATAGGCTAAGGAAAAACAGTTCAGTACCTTTTTTTTTTTTTGTTTTTGTTAAATGAATCAGAGTATTCATCAGAGAGTTAAATGGAGCATCGACGAATTTTTAAATAAAAATGCCAGCTGGAATACCCGGCGTTGCTCGGAGTGGTAGGGCATTCAGGGTGTTTATTAACCGATTTTGATAATTTTGTCAAATGAATCACAGTAGCGAAAAGGAGTGCACCGAATAGTTTTTAAGGAAAAATTCTAGCTGGAATACCCGAACCGTTCGGGGGTGGTATTTCAAAAAGGTTGAGTTTCAACCACGGGCGTACTCTAGTTTATATAAACAGAGCCGTATCTACAAGAAGATGCCGCGCCGTTTCTTTCTTTTTGGTTTGGTTTTTCAGGTACACAATGTTTTTTTTTTTTTTATCATTAAATTGAATTTGATTCAAATTAATTTTGTAAATATATCAATTATTCATAAGTATTCTATTTCACTTTTACCCTAATAATATGGACCCTATATATCGGTAAGTTAGTTTGGATGACATTTTGAATAGAAATAAACAAACTATTTTCTTTACAGTTGCGTAAAATTATTGTAAATGGGGGTTTTTCAATATCTTTAATTGAATGAATTTGGGGAACAAACAAGCATTTAGCTGCATTTACCTTTAAGCCACAGTTTTTGCATTATTGCTAAATTCATTAAAAAAACTTTTTAATTTATATTGTGGGCTTTATATACTGGGCTTAAGTTTTCTGACGAACACAATTTTTATAATTATTCCCCTCCTTGTTCCCGGAAGATTGACTTTTTATTGAAAAGCGTTTTGCTCAGAATTTTGAAAAATGTCCTTTTTAACCGACTTCAAAAAGGAGGAGCTTCTCAAGTTCGTCGGTTTCTCTGTTTTTTTTTTGTTTTTTTTTTTTTAATGTATGTACATTGATAACTCCTAAACCATATGCCTGATTGCCATAATTTTTCGAGAACAGATAGATATCATAAGCATTGAGGTGCCCGTATAAAAGTGGGCGGTATTCGAGAACTGGGCGTGGCAATAATAGATCTCGCAATACTAGATACTACTGTATCTCAAGTATAATTGACACTAGGGTACTGCAATTTAGTGTAGGGGTAGGCACAATTATGACAAATTACGGGCAAGAAAATGGGCGTCATTCGACAAATGGGCGTGGCAATATTAGAAAAACAGTGTATCTTGAATAATTTTGAGGCTAGAGTACTGCAATTTAGTATAGGGGTAGGCATTATTATAACAAATTATCGTCAATAAAGTGGGCGTTATTCGACAAATGGGCGTGGCAGTATTATATAAACACTGTATCTCAAATATAATGGACACAAGGGTACTGAAATTTAGTGTAGGGGTAGACACAGTTAATACAAATTACGGTCAAGAAAATGGGCGTTATTCGACAAATGGGAGTGGCAATATTATAAAAACACTGTATCTCGAATAATATGGACACTAGGGTACTGAAATTTAGTGTAGTGGTAGGCACAATTATTACAAATTGCCGTCAACAAAATGGGCGTTATTTGACAAATGGGCGTGGCAATATTAGAAAAAGAGTATATCTCGAATAATATAAACACTATGGTACTGCAATTTGCTATAGGGGTAGGCATTATAAGTAAAAATTACGGTGAAGCAAGTGGGCGGATTTTGACTACTGGGTGTGGCAATATTAGAAAAACAGTGTATCTCGAATAATATTGACACTAGGGCACTGAAATTTATTGTAGTACAGGGGTAGGCAGAATTATTAAAAATTATGGTCAATAAAGTAGGCGTTATTCGATAAATGGGCGTGGTAATACTAGATAAACACTATCGCAGTTAATATTGACGCTGGGGTACTGAAATAAAATACAGGGGTAGGCACAATTATTGGAAATAACGCTCCAGAAAGTGGGCGCTTATTTAACAAAGGCGCGTGGCAATATTTGAAAAACACTATATCTCGAATAATATTGACACTGGGGTAATAAAACTCGTTACATGAATAGGTATAATAATTCCAAAACATGTGACATCTAATTTAAATTTAAGAGGCAGATATTTGAAATAACCAACAAACTTTTAGATTTTAATAGAACAAATTTTTTCGGAACAATTTTATTTATGTTGTTTATACACTTTTTTCGAAAATTTATCATATTCTCTAAAAAGGAAGAAATAAAAAATTTTTAAAAAAAAAAACAACCGACTACAAAATCACTACAAAGTAAAAAATAATTTTAAAAATACTTTTCCTTTTAATTTCTTTGTCATATTTGATAATTTATTTAAACATATTATTGTTTATGAAATCTTATTATTTAATCTTTTCCTTATTTGTTTTATTATCATATATATACTAATTTCTTGATGAATACAAAGACTTTGAAGTTGGTGCTTCTGATTAAAAGTCTGATTATATTAGCGCCAACCTTAAAAGCTTTTGTATTCATCAATCAATTAATAAATTTATGATAATAAAACAAATAAGAAAAAAATTAAGATAATAAGATTTCATATATAATAATATGTTTATATAAATTATCAAATATGACCAAGAAATTAAAAGGAAAAGTATTTTTAAAATTATTTTTTACTTTGTAGTGATTTTGTAGTCGGTTGTTTTTTTTTAAAAAATTTTTTAATTTTGGTTTTTTGCTTTAATCTTACTTGCTTAAGAAAAGTTTAAATTCGTGCACAGAATATTACTGAAGATGCAGAACCTGTTTTTGTTGTTTGTTCGAGTTAAAATGATGAAAGTTAAGATTAAAGCAATAATCTGGAATGGTCAACAACAAAGAATACTTTCAGAGAAGAACTGCTTTACTCTTAATATGATTTTATTTTGTTACGTAATCTTCTTGATAAACCGTTCGGCACCACTTCATCTATAATTAAAATTATAAACGGTACCTGATTATGTCTGATGTATGCCTGATTATGTCTGATTACAAGTTAACCGCAAGTATTTTAATACTTGATAGTGAAATAACACAAAATTTCAGTTTGATTTTACGGACATTATCTAGCGGTACTACTTCGTACTTTCGAGTTGTTTTTAAAAGAATATAACTGCTATACGATGCTGCCAACAGTCCATACAATTCTGGTTCACGGAACTGAAATAATAGATAACTTCAATTTACCTTAGCAATCCTTTCAGAAGAAGCTTTAAGAGCTAGTCATAAGAAGTTTAGGAACTTCTATATCTTCCCATAGAAAAATATTGAAAAATAAAATAAAGTACGATAATGAAATCGATGAACTTATTTTATATGAAGATCACGATACGAAAGATGACACAAGTGATTTCTTTCCTGATCTCATTTATCTGACTATGTGTCGAGTGACTCTACGGATTGCACTGATGTTGCGAGTAGTCGAATAATTTTTTTGTTCGACAAGCTAATTTCCTTCCTTATACTTTGTAAAACTGGAGATATTGCTACTTTAATCTTCATTTTGTATGGAAGGTGGGCGAAGGGCGTGGCCGATCTTGATAAAAATTTGTGTAGCGTTATATATTTATGAAATAATGACACATGCAAAATTTCATCATGTACCTACGATGGTTCCTTCTATTTTTGTCCCTCATTCCATAGAACTCGTTACACTGTGCAACGCTGGTCTTTAACGAAATACGTTTTTGTATATTTTTACCTGTATTGTGGAAATTCTTGTGATCAATATTGGCACAAGACACTCTATTTTGTTTGTAGCTTAATATCGTTCCATTACAGTATCGTTGCATACAATTTAATATCGATTTTATTTTCTAAGTTAGACCAAACTAAATATTTTTGGAAAGATTCATCATTCTAGCTCAACGGGAACATGGATCAGTTCATGATGGGCTAACTAAAAAATAAATGAAAAATTTAAGATGTGCCTGTGACACTGATAAGTGACGACTTCAGTATTAACATTGCAGATAATAAAAATCTACCAGTAATTGAATTTATTAATAAAGTATTAGGTTTAATTATGTCCAATGATCGAAAACTCAGAACTACTAAATATAAAAATGTTTAAGATAACGTGAATTTGAGTATAGTTATAATAGATAACGTGCACTGTAGTTATAATAGATCAAAATCAAGTACAATATTCCAGAGTTATTATTTATATAAAGTCTAATGCACGCGGTGGCAATGTTCACACAGGCTCGCTTAACTGTAAACGTGAGCCGAGTTGTGATGGTGATGTTGTCGTTTTAGAGACTTTGTGTTTTCTAACTTTTGTTGTTTTTGTTGTATAGCCCTGCACTGCAGTTCCCTGTAGGAAAACCAACTAATTTAAAAGTAGTTGAAAAAGTAGTTTTTGTCAACCACAACTAGTTGAAATTCTGACTTTTTTCCATAGAACGAACTAACATATTTTGTATGGTGATGTCCGCTAAATAAGTCAATTGACTTTCGTCTGCATATATTTACAACTACTTGTTAAATTAGTTAAGTTTTAATTATTTTTGAACTACTTTAAAATAAATCAATTGAAAACTAGTTAATATTCCACTTACTGAAGATGAATATAAAAGCATAAAAATTTTAAATTTCTATGCATCAAAGAGATCACTTATTTGGCTGTGTATTTATTAAAAATATATACATAAATTCATTACGTGAATGCAGTTTACGGAAGCAGTTTCCAAAAACGGGCACGGTGCCGCCTGGGTACATGAGCGAAGGTACCGATTCAATTGATCGGAATTGTGTGGATACTGCGCCTGTTATTTAACAGGAGCCAGCTTTTTGATGCTTCATTTCAAAATATGAGGTAAACAAGCGTGTCAGCGGGATTTTCCACGCTTTGCAACCATCAGTCATGGTTAATGGACACACCGATATTTTGCTTAGTGCTTCTTTTAAGTATCAATCAAAATGAAGTGATGGAGCAGACTCTACGTAGGGAAAAGCGTGCGTCTTTACTACTGAAGTGATGAGGTGTTTGCTGAATGGTTAAGCAATGCATCAATTTCCGTACAGAGTCCAAATTGTGCAATGGTTGCTAAACAGTACCAGTTTGTAATTTGAATATCTTAAATAATAAAGAATTTTTAATCGTTTCACAGGGTTTAGAGGCAGTTTATTAGTTTTATGTAAAGTGTGTTTACCACGTCTGACTTGCAGCTTTTGAAACAAAATGTTAGTGAAGCCTAAAGTTAATAATATATGATGAAATAACATGGTTAAGTATATACAAACTTGTAGTCCAATAAAAATTTGCAATTAAAACATGTCAAAATCAGAGTAGTTGCCGCCTTAATATAATTCAAAGTAGTTTATCAACCACTTGTATTTAAGTAGTATTTCAATTGCTTCATATTTAATGCAATAAAAACTATTTAGAATTGAAGTGGATGACGCCTTAATATAATTCAAAGTAGTTTATATACTAGTTTATTTAAAATTAGTTTTTTAATAAGTTGTTTTTAAAAACAAGTTAGTTTGTTCCTATTCTTCCTATTGTTGTAATAAATCATTTGGTGTTTTGGTGTTGTTTGTGTTGTTTATTTTGTAGGTGTATAGCTCTACGTTTTTTTTTCAGCCTGAACAGGCCGTTGAAGCCACAAGAAGCCTGGTTTTGGAGGTACCAATTTCAAAGTAGCAAAACCGTTACAAAAATCGGTTCAAACGATTGCAAAAGTGTATTGGTCATCTTGGAGAATACTTTGAAAAACAATAAAACTATTTTCACTGATTGACTACTGTTTTCATTGTTAATGCGCAAGACTTAAAAGGTGACCCACTTATTTAGGACATTTATATTATTTCAGTTGGAGCGCTTTTCTTTTTAACCAAAATTTGTACAAGCCTATCATAAAAATTTGTACGCTTAAATCATACATTAATTTAAGCCCCTGAAAAATGCTACATGTGTCGGGATTAACATATCAATATTTACAAATAACAAAAAATGCTATTATGAGTTCTCATCACCCTGCTACCTACAGCCTTATAATCTTTGAAAAGAAAGCTCTAATTTCAACAAATATTGTCATTTCATTGACTCCAGAGATATTATTAATTTATTCTTAATTTGCACAGAAAAATATTTCGCGTATCAAAAGCTAAATTATTTTGTGACGTTTTTCGTTTAATCATCGGAATATATGTAGGTATTAAAAAACAAACTATTTTTCAAAGCTAAACAAGCGACAAATATTAAGTGCAAATACGGAAGCACTCATTTACATAAAAACGTTAATTTGAAGATTTAAGTTTCCTTCATTCTGCTTCAAACTTCATTGGCAGTAAAATCATCGTGATGTCTTAAGAACTATTTTAATGCGTAGAGAGCTAAAATGAATCAAATAAATACCGAAACTTAAGTGAATCCAAACACTTTGAGAATTGAAAGCAAATATTTATAAAAAAATTAAAAGCAAGATTTTATGCCATATTTTTTTTTTTTTTTTTTTGTGGTTTTTTTATGTAAATATATTTTTACTAATCGAAAGTGTTCATTGATATTAATTGCACATAATGATATTGCGCTGTTTTTGAAGTATACTAAAAATAAACTTCTAGTCACAAACTAAAATAAACTAGTCATAAACTAGTCACAAAAAATGGTTCACATAGCTTTAAGTAATAGAGTCTTATGTGATATGATGCTTGAAACGTTGTTTATTTCCTTACATTCTACATACATTCACCTAATTACCATTTATATTGATTTTTTTACTGTTTACTTTAACTATTCTAATCTGAAAATTATTGATAACAACATATACGAGTATAGAATAGCTAAAGTGATGCTTTTAAGTTAAGTATAGACGAAAGTATAATATTCTAAAACTCCGTGACAGATGCCTGTTGAATGATACTCTCAGCTGAATTATTTTTATGTCGATTGTTTTAAGAAAATCAAGTTTGCGGTGACTTGTCAAACTCATTTGAAATTAATTTAAATGGCCATTTAAAATTCCAATCAATTAGCCATTTAAGTTTTATGCTACGTATTAAAAATAAAATATTTGTTGTGAATAGTCATGGAATTTAAGTTAAATTTGTTCCTATACATTCTCAAATATTTTATACATTTTCAAGGGTACTTGTGTATAATGTGTTCAATTAATATATTATTAAAGTGTTGGAACTATTTTTATTGGAGTACACTGAGCAAAAAAAAAAAACAAAATTTATTTAAAAACTCCAGTCCTAACAGCAAAATAATTATTTTGAATAACAGTGGAATAACAAAATAAATGAAAATATTTTAAGGGTGGGTGCGAATTGAACTAAATTGCAACCTAAACTAAATTGTGTCGATAAAGCAGTGTTTCCTAAATTAATTTAGAAAGATTCCGAGCTACCCAAATGCTTGCTAAATGAATGATATTTCTTAAGAGAACAGAATAATGGCATTTCTTAACCTTTAACCTATTTGTAATTAGCCTTGATTAACCTTAATAAACCTTAACTGCTTTACCTTAATTTAGTTTAGGTAGCAATTTAGTTCAATTCGCACACACCCTAAATAGCTCTTTGTTGTATAAACAATGAAGTGCAAAAACTGAATATTTCAGAGTGACACGTCAATACAGTATTACAGGTATACATTTTTCTTTCCGAAATTTTCATGTAGTACAGCAATAATTAATGGAATGAGGTTCAGAAATTATATACAAGAAAGATTTTTAAGAACAATTTTCCAGCTATCGCTTGGTCCACAAAACTGCTTTGGTTGTTTTATTGGGTGTACAAATAAGATTCAAGGGGTTTTTTTCGTAACGTTGAAGCTTTATTCAGATAAATTGGTTCAATGTATTTTATTCCAAGTATTGTCCATCGTTAGCTACAACTTTTCCCAAACATTCAGACGGCATACAAATTCCGCGTTAAAAAAATGCCTCTTCTTTTGAGGCAATCCAAGAGTCGATTTTATTTTAAGTAAACTGCTGCTCGGTCAGGCCATGAGGCATCGACCGGAAGAAGTGGTAGTCGGAAAAAGCAATATCTGGTAAATACAACGGGTGAGGTAGGACACCCAGTTTAAAATTCACCTAAATAAACCTTGAGAAAAGCATTACGGATTACGGATAAGGATTTTATGTGGGGGGGAGAGCTTAAATTTCATTGGATAGTTCTTGAAACAAGTTTAGTACGAAGTCAATGTTATTTTATTGAAGCACTTATATAAAGTCTGATATATGTATATCTTATGAACGCATAAGAATAAAGTTTTACATGAGGTTTTTATTTAAGGCTTATTCATGAATTTGGAAACTGTGAAAAATAAATCAGATTATAATTATTATTACGTTAATTTCCGCAAGTACATTTTCATTTAATTTTTTGTTTAATTTTAGAATAGAAATTTTCCGCATTTTACAAATTTTTGTCACCCAGCCTGTTTTGAATTTAGTGACAGATATCCAGAGTACCCTGACGTTATTTAGGGAACACTTCTCTAGTCTTCTGAATGGCGATGATGGCAACAATCCCGCCAAAAGAGATGATATCCAGAAAATTATGGATGACAGCGTTGAAGTTCCGCTGCCCGACTATAATGAAGTCTTGACAGCAATATCACGGCTTAAGAACAACAAAGCCGCGGGAGCCGATGGTCTACATTCACGTGCTTCTATGCAGAATATAGTCTGAAGAATGCAAAATTCCAAACGAGTGCAACTCTGCCCAATCCACAAAAAAGGCGATCCCACTATTTGCGCCAACTACCGTGGGATATGCTTCCTAAATATCACCAATAAGGTCCAGTCGAGCGTATTATGTGAAAGACTGAAGCCCATCGTAAACCAACTGATTGTGCCTTATCAGTGTGGCTTCAGACCTGGAAAATCTACCACCGACCAGATATTCACGCTACGACAAATCTTGGAAAATATCATAGAGAAGCAAATCGACATCCACCATCTTTTAGTCGATTACAAAGCCGCTTTCAACAGTCCAATAAGGAATCACCTATACTTCCTTTTAATCCGTCTTTGCAGGATGACACTGAGCAACACCAGCAGCACAGTTAAAATCGGGAAGGACCTCTCCCCCCCGTTTGTTACCAAACGAGGTTTCAGACAAGGTAGTTCCTTATCGTGCGACTTTTTTAACCTAATCATAGAAAAGATCATTCGAGCTTCTGATGATGATCTGAGACAAAGCGGCACAATATTCTATAAGAGTGTTATGCTGCTAGCGTATGACGATGACATTGATATCATTGGCCATAACACACGCGAAGACCTAGTAAAGCGCATAAAAATCGAGCGGCTTCGCTAGCTAGGTCATGTTGAACGAATCGAAGAATACGCTTTAGCGAAGAAAATACTCGATTCGGTACCCAGCGGCGGTTATCGCAGAGAAGACGACCGCATCTCCGTTGGAAGGACCAAGTAGAGAACAACCTGACGAAACTTGAAGCTTCCAACTGGCGCCAGCAAGCGCATAACAGAAATGGCTGAAGCAATTTCTTACGACAGGCGGAAACCGACTTACGGTTGTAGGCGCCACCTACAGAAGAAGAAGAAGCCTGTTCTGAACTCGGAACCTTTGTATCGGCAACCGCACACACTATAGACTCGTCTATTCATGAATTTGCTTAAATAACGTTGAAACTTAATTACTATTTTCTTTGATTTTCCCTATCTAAAACTTTATAAAAGCTTTATAAAGAGAATTCTTGAACACTTCAGAAAAATGTATGCTTTCACTCGAAAGAAAAGAGTGTTTGTCATAAGCAATAAATGACGAAAAGATTAAAAGTGTTAGGAATAATTTCCCTAAATCTATAATCAGTGTTTATGACAAACAGTAAAATGTTGCTTACTTCAACTGAAATCATTTCAAAAAGAACTTAAGTTGCCTTCCAAAACTTGCTTCGGTAGCTCTGCGGTCTAAGCAAATAGATTATCAGTCAACAGATCCGTGGTTCGCCGCCGAACACATACAAGCTTTTTTATTCTTTTTTTTTATTATTGAAATTTAAATGTTTGAAAAAATGGTGAAAAGTTTTTTTTTATGATAGAGTTGTTTCTTATTCGGCCGGCCGAAATCGGAAACGGGTTGTTATGGCCACCTAAGTAAGTAAGTAAATTGTTTCTTATTTAATTCAGAAATTTCTAATGTTTTTTTGCAACAAATTGAAGCTGTGTTATTAAGCTTTGAACAAAGCTTCACCCAAGCTAAGGCTCGAACCGTGATTGAGACCCGAGCGAAAGTTGGAAAATTGGTTGTTCTTAAAAATATCTCTATATAATGTTTTTTCACCTCATTTCACCAATTTTTGCTGTAAAGCAATTTTTGAAATTAGTCATTGAAGATTATTGTTGATTACTTTCTTTTAAAATCGAGGTGCTGTGCACATTTTTGCCTGAAGGTTAGACGGTAAATATAGCATATTGTCTAGCCTGCGATTCAGTGAGCATATTCGTCGAAAAAGGCTAAGTTTGCGAAAGAGAAATCATTGATTTAGCACCACTACAACGCTCCAATTCACAATGCTATGATTGTAAACGAATTTCTGACCAAAAACTCAACAAATATCATACCGTATTCATCTGATATATGTAAGATCCAACTGACCTTTTTTCTCTTTTCAAAACTTAAATTACCACTTCGAGGCACGCGTTTTTAGTCGATAGAAGACACAAAACAGAATTCGCGAAAAATACATAAAAGAGAAACTGAAGTCGATTCTGGAAAAACCATTTAAAAAATATTTCGAAGATTGGATTATTCGTTGGCATAAAATTATTATTTTTAAAAGGTAAGCTCTGAAGGCAATATTATATTACAATATGTTGTGTTTTATTCACCAATATCCGGTACTTGTTTGACAGAATACACTACAAATTTCATATAAAAATTTTAAAGAATACCTGATAAAATCTGACCAAAAATTTAAGATGTTCTGTTTAAATTTTAATTGAAAACGTTGGGTTCTTATTGAAAGGAACAAGATATGGGGTGAAATTATAAAAGTGAGAAATAGCTTTATATTATATAGAAGTTTGAGTACCTACAAAGTGCAAGTTTCCAAGATTGCTACGGTGATATTAGTTAAGCAGAGCATTATTTTATTTTGAATTGCCTTTTTTAACACTCAGTATGTTGTACTTTCATAGAGCACTGAACATATCTAGTAAAAGATAGGATGAGTTTTTAAGTTGTTCCAAGCTGTTCCAAGCTTAAGTTCGAAAACTTTAAGATAGTGACATTTTCGAAATAACTATTAGAGCGCATGATATTGTTGGATCGTCCCAAACACACAATATGTAATCTTCTCATAAAAAAAAATACGAATATGATACGAAAAGAAAACAAATATCCTTATTATTTAAGAGTAAATGTCTATATTTCTCTCAATATATACAATAAATATGGGCAAATCCCAGCGTGTCGGACGTTTCATTCAGACGCTTCTTTTCGATCCAGAAATTTGTTCATACAATCCAGAGATATATTTAGGATGGGTGTATATTATCGAAAAACTAAATATTGGTATATTAAAAAAAAAATACAAGAATTTTTATTCAACTTAATTTTATAGCAAAATTTTTATTTTAAACATGCTTTCGGACGCTTCAGAAAACGGAAGTCATTTTGAGGTTAAGTTCATAATATGCCTAGATCTGCGAAATTATTAGCCGTATAAGAAAAGTCACAAGACAATACTTTTTATAAATTTAAGATTTTTTTTTTCTTTGCTTAATATGTTCTTCATAGTTTCTAGAATATACATACATGTTTTTAAAACGATACCTTGCCGATTAAATAATAGTAAGTTTATCAACCGATAATTTTAAAAATATATGCAAAATTTCAAAAAACAAAAGCCTTAAACGCGATTTCCTCGAAACTAGTTTTTTTAAAACGGTTCGATTGATAACTGGAAATCTATTGGTTCAATTTCAATGAATCTTTTTGCATTATGCTTGTAATTTCCTTTAAACATCCCCTTTAAATTCAAGTACCTATTACTTTTCATTTTTTTTTTTTTTATTGACAAAAAAGCGCGAGAAAGTATACATCTTTTTTTAATTTTTTACATTAACTTTCACCATAATTTTTAAAAAACCCTCCGGGGTCGTGCGTCAGGGGAATGCCAAATTAGTGGTATGTACCAGAAAACTGCGCAAGCCTACTTGAAATTCAAGCTTTTTCAAGTACTTGAATTCAAGTATGTATCCAAACTTGTAAAAGCAAGCTATAAAAATACCAAAGCTTTTTCGATGGCTTGCTTGTTGAGGCTTACTATGTAAGTAAGAAAAGGTAAGAAAGTTGAAAAGCTTGAAACGTTCGGCAAAAGCTTGTAAGCTCGCAAGTATCCAAATAATTGAATTTAAAACAAGTATCCGAAAAAATTCAATTAGCTTGTTTAGGAATATCTTAAGCGTATTAAGACTTTTAAGGGTTTTGTAGTCTCCGTGGTTGGCAGTTTTAGGGGGTAGCTGATTTTGAAATTAATGTAAAAATTTAAAATTCAAATTGCCACCTTGATTTTTTTATTTTATTTCTGCGAATTCTTGTTATTTTGAATTTCTGACAACGGATTTGATTTCGAATCTAATATCACAGTTTTAAAATTTAAGATGAAGGAAAGGCTTGCCACCTAAATTTTCACCATAGTATTGCCACCTAGTAAAATATATTTTTAAGAGTTTAAACACCATTTAACAGTGTTAAGGGGTCGCTGACTTCGAATCTTATGTCAGAATTGTAAAATTCAAGATTGTTATTAGTGTTGCCACCTAAAATTTTTTTATTTCCACGAATTCGGGGCTGGAGCAAACACTAGGTAAAAATGGGTCGTTGAGTTTGAATACGTAGCCAGAATTTCAAAATTGTGTAATTTGTTTTATAACAGTCTTGCCACCTACCAAAATGTATTTCTAAGAGTTTTAAACATCATTTAACAGTGTTAAGGAGTCGCTGACTTCGAATCTGATGTCAGAATTTTAAAATTTAAGATGGTTTATAATTTTGCCACCTAAAATTGTTTTATTTTCAAGAATTCGGTGCTGGAGCAAACACTAGGATGCTCGTCTTTTGATCACCAAATTGCTCCAACCTTATAATTTTATCATGGGGCACCCTAAAAATATCTTCTTTCAATCCAAATTTACAATCAATAAAAATAAAACAAAAACAAGTATTCATAAGTTTATTTTATTTATATATTTATTTATTTTATTTTTAGTATTTTTCATTTTTAAAAAATAGAATTCAGGAATAGAATAGCATCTAGTATTTTTTGGAGCCAATCTGTTTCGTTTTTCAACTATAGCATTACCAGCAAGAAAAAAACTCTTTCGCTTGCTGCACTGCTGGCCAGAATTGATAAAAGTTTTGAACAAATTTGAAAATTGAAGGAAATTCACTGTCATGGTGCTCCCACCATAGCATCGCATCAACATTATTTTCAAGCTTAGTCCTCATATTAGAAAATTTTGCAATTTCTTCATTCGCAGTCATTTCTGATATAGGAGGTTCACTGATTCACACATCAGAAAAGAAGAAATTGAGCTCGTGTGAATATCGTGCGTTTTCTGGTGCTGATATTGATGTGATTGCTGATTGGTTACTTTATGTTAGTGAGAATCACTTTCACTTAATACGCAGTTCGTGGGTGGGTAAAGAAAAACAGTGGCACATTTTTAGCTAGCGTTTGCTCCAGCACTGAATTCGTGAAAATAAAACAGTTTTAGGTGGCAATACTATTAACCGTCTTAAATTTTAGAATCCTGACATCAAATTATAGCGAGCCATTTTTATCTAGTGTTTGCTCCAGCACCGAATTCGTGAAAATAAAAAAATTTTAGGTGGAAGCACTATTAACCATTTTAAATTTTAAAATTCTGACATCAGATTCGAAGTCAGCGGCCCCATAACACTGTTATATGATGTTTAATACACTTAAAAATACATTTTGCTAGGTGGCACTACTATGGTGAAAATTTAGGTGGCAAGCCTATCCTCCATCTTAAATATTAAAACTGTGGTATTAGATTCGAAATCAAATCCATTATCAAAGTTTCAAAATAACAAGAATTCGCAAAAATACAAAAAAAAATCAAGGTGGCAACTCTATTCGCCATCTTAAATTTTAAATTTTGACATCAATTCAGAAATCAGCTACCCCCTAAAACTACCAACCACGGAGTCCACAGAACTCTTAGAAGTCCAAATACGCTTAAGCTTTTCCTACACAAGCTCATTCAATTTTTTTGGATACTTGCTTTTATATTGGATACTTGCCTTCAATTTCAAGCTTTTCAAGATTTTTGCGAAGGCATAAGGGACTTTCCTTTACTTGGGACTTCGTGCCGTTTGCTTGTAAGCTAGCATACTTGCAAGTCGCAAGCTGTCGTGGGCTTATTTATTTTCAAGCACAAGTCAGACTTGAATGAAAATTATCAAGCTCAAGGTAGCTTGCACTTGTATTTTAAGCAAGTACTTGAAATCGATTTCAAGAAGGCTTGTGCAGTTCTCTGGTCTGTACATACTTTAAAATGACATTTGATTTTCTTGTTTCAGATACATGGCAAAGGCGATATCCATCTAACCGTTTTGGATGTTTTTTTTTTAATGTAATTTTCAGCGCCCACTTTATAAAAGCCTGGAAACTAATTAAAAAAAAAAAATTATTTTTATAAAGTACTTTTTATGTACAATAAACTGTTTAGATTTGAAAAAAACCTCAACCTCAACAAGCTTTCAGAAAAGTCAAAAGTCTTTATTAAAGGCATAGAGAGGTCACAGTAAATTATTTCATTTGCTCGGACGTTTCGTGTCGGACTTTTCAGATTTTTCTATTTGGATGTATTGGGTAATTAAGTAGTTAAGTAATTATGTCATTAAAAACCAATTTTATATGTTGTTCTTTCCGTGCCTCAATCATTTCATAATTATCGTTACCCAATACTTTCCATTATTAATAAAACAAAAACATTTATGAAACACTTACTAAACATTTACTAAGAAGAAAAACTGCAGTTGTGAAACTCTGCGGGGGATTTGATCAACATAGTAAATTAATTAATGTATAGATTACTTAAATAAATAAAATTTTAATGATTCTTCAAGATAATATCCTATAATTATAAGTTTTTAATAACTTTTTATTTTTCGCCTGTGGTTGACCATTTTTGGGATTTGCATTTTGTTTTTTTTTTTTTTTTGGGATTTGCATTTGGGGATACATTTTTCTATCAATAATAATCTTACAACTGGTATATGAATTCTGTATAATAATTCTGACTCTACAGAATCTCTAAAAATCCTAGACTTCAGAGCTAAATCAAGATTTTATGAACACAAAAACTAAATCTTAAGCTTCATCACAGTTCTACCCTAAATATGAGTCGATCTGTTAAAAAAAAACCACCTTCATATCGACTTATTATAAAATAATTTATTTAATTTTCATAAGTTTTGTGCTAATAACATTAATAAACAAAACATAACATATAAAAAAAATTAAATTTTTCAACATCTTTCGTATTTCGTGTCTTTTGTTTTTTTTTTCCTCTCCGTGCTGCTTGAATTCGAACAAGTTTTTCGTTATAATAAAAAACTAGCCCGAGGACAGGCAGTGGGAATAAAAATTTTCAAAAAGATAAACAAGCAAAAAAAATTATTAATAACTAAATAGATTCGCATAATGCAATTAATGTGTTTGCCTTGGTGTTGGTATTGGTGTGGATATCTCGGCAGTTCACTGGTATCTAGATTACAAGTCTGTGTGTATGTGTGAGCAGATTTGAGCGTAGTGTAATATATGTAAATGAACGCATTTATATGCGTTTTAAATGATTGGCACTTTCACTTCCGTCTAGCAAAGCGGTTTCCGCTTTAATAACGGTGACGGTAGATACGTCTGACATAGACAGGGCGTCTGTATTCGTAGCCCGACTCACTGTTGTAAGAATGTCCTGGCAATTGCTGTTGGGAGTGGTAGTGAGTAATTGGTTGATATTGTTGCAAGATTGGCTGTTGATGATGTACGATGGGTTGTTGGTGCACTATTTGCTGATGGTGCACAATGGGCTGTTGGTGCACTATTTGTTGATGGTGCACAAGGGGCTGTTGGTGCACAATGGGCTGCTGCTGGTGGTAAGCAATAGGCTGATACTGTCGCTGTGGTGAAGAGTATGATTGCGCAATATGTCGAGCATTGGACGAAGCTCCATTGAATGAAAGTGGACGCTGAATTGGGCGTGGTTGGGCTGGTGAAAAGTTTCGTGATTGAATTGCCACGGGTGCTTGTGGGGGTAATGGTGCTGATCCTGATGATCCAGGCTCGGGTTCATCAATATCGATGTACTCGGGCTCAGGTGTTGCAATATCCTGTGGATTTGGCCCTTGTGTAGCAGAATCGGGCAGCTGGGCGGCAACAACAAGGCCAAAGGTGGCCATTGTTATCAGGAAGAATTTCTGAAAGAGATAAATTAATGTTATTTAATCCGGGATTAACAATACTAAAAGCAGTTACTACTTCTGCATTTATATTAACATGTTTCTTGTGTTAAAAATAATTTTGTATTAAAAATTAAATTCATATTAAAGCCGAATTCTGAAAGCGTTTAAATTTCATTAAATTTCATAATAAAATGCAATAAACTTTTTTCAATTCAGTCAAAAACTATCGCAACAATTTAGTGTAAAATCAGCGAAGTTTTGGTATATAAGATTATTTTATGCATTTATAAAAGAATAATTAAAAGTTAGGAAGTGAATTTTTCTTTGACTTAAGTTGCCTGTAATTCTTCAACTCTTTCGTGTAATTTAAGAGCCATACAAAAATTGTGTTCTTAAAACTTTAGGAAGTAAACTTTAAAAGAACCACTACTAGACTACCCAGGAATGGCCAATTTTTGGTCCCTCTCTAAAACAACTTTGAAAAAATAACGATAAATTTCTTTGTTAAATTGAACAACGGATTTTTCGAAATCTATCATTTTATCTAAAATGGTCATGATATTGCAAAGAACAATCACACATGACCAATCAACAGCTCAACTTGAAATAGTCGAATAAAACTAAATGATATAGTTGGTAGAGGAAACTAAAGAATTTTGTATGTCTTGTTCAAAACCTCAAAAATATATCAAATAACCCTTTTTCGAGAATGTAACCTTAATCATCTGGCATCATAAGACTATTCGGACTGTGGTTCTTAACAGAAAACTACTTTTAGAATGACCACTCGGTGTTTCTTAAAATATTACTTTTCTAATCGAAGAAAACTTAAATTGATATCTTTGTCAACGAATTTCCTTTTTTTAAATAATTGGATACACAATTAAAATAGAACAATGTCGAAAGTTAGTGATTTTTGACCGTCAACGGAGAATGACAGCATTAAAAATGAGAATTGTGAGTTTTTAAATACAAAAATAAAGGTAATACAAATTAGAATCAATCAAATATTTTTTTTAACAAAAAATGTTTCAGCGTTAAATTTAGCTGTATTTTATCAAAAAACCTGTATTCAAAATTTAGCTAAAGTCTACTTTAACGAACCTGCCGAATTTCAAGGGGTTGCTTGGGCCACAGGGGGAATTGTGGCCTTTTTTCAATACCATTATAATCTACGAAAAAATGCTACCTTGCACGAATGATACAATTATAACTCTGCCATGCCATGTACTAAGCAACTTTTTGAAATTGAGCGGATTCATTAAACTAGAGTTGTTCCCAAAATGTAAGCATCGCACAGGACTAATATTTTTATAAAATTTTGATCACTTAAAATCATAATAAAACTTTTTTGTTAAACGATTTCTCTGAAATTATAAAAATTCAAAGATTAAAAAATGTTATTGTTAAATCTTCTTATGAAAAGTTGATACCATGATTACAAAACAAAAACATTCAGCTCTCCGTAGGCATCACTGCTATTTTTTTAACAACGTTTTTCAGCTACGGAATCGTATTCGAAAAAAGTCATATTAACAATATAGATGATTTTACGAAGCTACAATATAGATGATTTTACGATTCTAGTTCGGAAACTAGACCTCTTATAGAACCAAATTCTTGTGAACAAGCTTAGAGGCTCAACATACCAAAAAAGTATAGTCGAATGGAAAAAGTTTTAAGTTGTTCGCTTAACGTGAAATGCTGCCTCATTTTTTAATATTGTGGAATATGTATTTACTGGATAACACAGAATTTCAAGACTAAAAAAAAAACTCCATTCAAACGAAAATTTTCTTAAGGGAATGGGGTCCTATCCCCCTGATAAGACAAGGAAAAACATCCCCAAATCAAAAACAAATTCTTCCATGCATTGTACCAAACAACTTTCTAAAATTTAAGCGGGTTCATTAAACAAGACTTGTTCCGAAACTTTTTTCAAAAATACTTAAAGTGCCCTTTTCTAGCATTTCGATCACAAAAAAAATTATTAAAAATCGAAAAATATATATATATTTCTCACTCGGTGTGACTTTCATAATTCAAAAAAAAAAGTTCCAATCGAAAAATTTTTGAATTCCAGGGTTGCCAACATACCTTTTTTTCTATTCCATTTTTTTAGGTCTGTTTTAGGTAATTTTAAGAAAAAGTCTCCAAATGTCGAAAAATGCTATTATTTCTTAACGCTTTAACCCTACTAATGGGCACATCAAATTTGCCACGCCCTTTTGGGCGTCAAAAACATCAATCTATGTTATTTTTTTAAAAAAACAAAAGTTATGAAATTAAGTGCGCCTATCTGAAACGCCCCCTATATTGCGAACACATAATAACACGAGAACGGTTCATCTGATTTGAACAAAAAAGGCGTCATATTGTTCTGTACAAGATTTAAATGAGTAAAAAAAAATTATCTTGCCTACCTGCCACGCCTACTATATTGGAAAACAAAATAAAAAGTGAATGACTGAATCGATTTTTACAAAATACGAATCAAACAATTCTGATTGAATTTCGAAGAGTACAAGCATACATTTACCCCTTCTACATTCATACCCAAAACGCATTCTTTGAACATATGCGTTTCATTGGGTGGAATGCTTTCCTTGGTCTTCTCTAGAAGTGCTTCCTGAATTTTTTTCTTTGAAGCATTCAATGAAAGGAGGAGTGATCGTTGCTTTCAATCGATCAAAGACTTTTGTTGGGCATAATTCATTTATATTTATAAAAATTGATGTATGTATGTGGGTGTGTGTGTCAGGCATAGTTCCGAAACCGCAAAAGCAATTTTAATGATATTTCCTGGAAACTGTAGCAAAGTTTTGAGTGTTCCTGTGAAGTTTGGTGCTGATCGAACCAATGGGGCGGACATTGAACAAGGGGGCGTGCCACCTTACATATAAACGAAATTTGTGATATCGAATAGCCTTGGAGTAATAGGTCGCACAGCCTCGGATTCGGTATTCGATCTCAATTTTCAAGTGGTAACACTTTATGGGCGTAGTACGAGAGGAATGGCACTTGTAAATTGCCATAAAGTAAGAAATATTGTAAACTTGAAAGCTGTAGACTTTCTTTTAAATTGCATTATTAAAATATATATTTTTGAATGTATGGGTTAAATATGTGACTGTCGCAATATTTAATTTAGTCGAATTTATCAGAACGAATCAAAGTCGAGATTTTTTTTAATTAATTTTTTTTTTACCTCTTGGGAGATGAAAAAATCTATTATCGATTTGAAATAATGGAAACATAGCATCAGCAGCTTACGTAAAAATATTGAATTAAATTGCACACTAGGGTGGTCCTTATTGCTAAGAAAAATTATTTTTTTATTTTAATTTCACAGGGCTAAACATTTTTTTAATATATACCATAAGAATTTTTTTTTTAATTTTTCAATGATATTTAGGTGTGGCTCTACCAAGGCACATTGGTACAAATGGCAGGAAAAGTGGCCAAAACTAGAAGACGACCTCGTACCTACATGAAATCAGGTACCTATGGGTTTTTGGGGACAATAAACACTAATCTGGAGTCAAAAACCAAAAATTCAAAATGTGGGCCCCAATATGACATTTATGTGAAATTACGCACTTATGTGAACTATTCTGACGCCATTTTTAACCTTTAAACATGAGTTTCCGCACCTATAAAAAAATAAGTGTACCTCAGATTTCAGTATTCAATTTCTACATATCCGAAGTACATTCAAATCGGCGCATGACACCAAGGAAAGTTTTCTTATGAGAGGGCTAAACTTTGACAATTGGTAGCGACCTCCAAATAATATAAAAAAATTTTTAAAAAAAAATCGCTTTCATATTAAAAAATCGCTTTCATATTTCATATATAATCGAATTATGACATACCGCGATAATAATTCAAAAGTCGAAAAATAAGGACCACCCTATTGTACAGATTAAATCCCAGTTTCACAGTACAATTTCAATCTTGATATGAACTAATACCAAGGAATTTAATAAGATTTTAAATAAATCAGTACTAAAATGTAAGCATGTCATATCCGAGAAAATTTGTTTGGTCTCGACAGACTGGTGACATATTACTAAACATTTAAAATTTACTAATTCCTTTCCACATGTGAACTAGTAAGTTTATCGTAATATTTTTCCCCAAAAAGTCAAATCTAAAATTTTTTTAAAAAATACTGATCCTATGTTTTCCAACATTTTTTATAAATATCCTTTATTACAAATCCAGATAACAATAACTTTAAACCCTCAAATCCACAACACCTTAACATGTTAAATTAATTTTAAAAAAAAAAATTAAAATAACTCATGCAAAAATGGCGGGTATGGAACCAAATAATAGTAATTTTATTTCCCCTAAATAAAAGAACATTAATAGAGAAGAGACAAGATTTAATTAAAAAGTTTGTATTTTAATGGCAACAAAAACATTTTTAAAAATAGGTAAAAATAATCCAAGCTCGGGAGGAAAGCTTAAATATAAAGTGGTGTGGATCAAGGACTTAAATTTACTTATTGGAGTTTACTCCTTTAGAATCAATTACATATAGAGCCCGCGGTATGAAAATGATATAGCGAGTGAAATCCAGCGTTACTTGTTCTGCCACTCGTCTTGTGACTCTCTGTGAGAGAATCGTCTTGTGAATCTCTTGTGAGAGATTTCGTTTTTACAGTATGGTGCTCTGCTTTCAGCCGTGCGACCAGCTTAATTTATTCTACCATGGTTTTCCCTTTGCGCAGCAAAATACCAACAACGAAAAAATACCAACAAAGCACACACAACAGATATAAATATGCCATCATATAAAATTGAAGTGCAAATTTTTGTACAACTCCAAGAGTACGGGGCCAATTTTTATGATATAAGTTTTAAAATACCGTACAGTATACGGGTATTTTTTTTTTCAAAATTTCAATGGTAAATATATTTAATTAAAATGTAAAGATTTGTATGAAATCATCCCGCTGCCACGCATTGCTTAATCGTTTTTTTTTCACACGTTTGTGTTGAAAGAGTTTCAATAAACTCCATGTTGCTCTCTACTATTCTCCTTTTATGCTCAGCTAGTACAGCCAAGTAAAAAAATTTTGTTGTTTTTGTGTATTTAAATATGTATGCATTCGCATCGTAGCCGTTGCTCATAGCTTGTAATTATAACTGATAATAATATAAGAGCTTGGTTTTTTTATAGTTTTATTTCATTAAAAACAGTAAGTTATAACAGTGAGTTATTTATTTTCCAATTTTAAGCAATAATATTACTGTTAAAACAACACAAAATCGTTGTTTTTCAAGTTGTTTGCCTGAACCGAGTTTTTTTGCAAGTAAGGACAATCAAAACATAGTTACAATATTGTTCGAAACCTAACTATTCTACCTAACTAGCCTAACTATTTCAATTGAATTAATCAAAGCCCTGTATATTCTGTCAAAATCAATTTGTTCAAAATAAATTGTTTTCGTTTTATTTGGTTGTGTTGTCACTTTCTTACAGCAACAACAAAAATAATATTCCCATTCATAACAATATATAAGAAAACAAAACAAAATCAGCTCAATATTTTGCTGTTCAAAACGTAAACAACTTCTTATTATTGAACTTCTATATTATTATGAGGTTGATTTTCGCAAAAGCTTATCTAAATTGGACTCCAGGAAACTGGATAACAGTATTATTTAGCGATGAATCTAAATTTAACCTGTTAAATTCAGATGGAATCTGCCTTGTAAGGGCAAAATAAAGCATGGAGGAGGAAATGTAATGGTGTGGACCTGCTTTTCAGGGAGAGAATTGTCCCATTTGTCGAAATATATTAAAAAATGGATCCTTTTGTGTACAGGGACATTTTAGCCTACCATATGCTTCAATATGCCGAAAGGGAAATGCCACACGATAACGAACCGAAACACTCATGGAAGTTGATCAAAAATTGGTTGTGTTTTCATGAAATTCAAGTCTTGGATTGACCTCAATTGTCAGACTTGAATCCCATAGAGAATCTTTTCGGCATTATTAAGCGCAGAGTCGGGACTAGGCGGCTAATGACCTGCTTAAAAGGAGAGTGGGAATCAATTCCAACAACAGTTATAGAGAACCTTAAAGATTCCATGCCAAAACGATGTGCGGAAATCATAAGGAATAATCATAGCTATCATAGCATATATTAAAAGTTACTGAAGTTTCGAACAGTAAAGTATTGAATTGTTTTTGGTTTTGTTATTTCATTGATTGCTACATATACATAATATAGATACATAATCAAATAAAACTAAAACAAATTATTTTCAATAAATTGTTTTTAATGGAAGTACTTTGATCACTACAAGGGGGAAATTTGCTTAGATTTCGAACAATACTGTATTTTGGTGATTTTGTTGTGAAGTAAAAATTCTTCCAATTGAATAACTCGATGAATTAAAAAAAACCCTTGCTGGACTTAGATTAGATTTAGATATTAGCTAGATTTTTTTATTACTACGACTTAACGGGGCATTTAATACAAAATATTTCCACAAATTGATCTCAAAAGGAAGAAATATGAAAAATTTTAGAAAATTTTTAATTGTTTCATCATACAGATAAAGGATTGCGCGAATTTAATTTATATATTGTTTCTGGTAAAACACTAAGAACGACTAGATATGGTACAACCATTGATGCGGTGCTCTCACGATTAGTAAACTATGTAACTTCCTATGTCCACGTATCATATTTTAGTTAACACAAATCTATTGTTACAGTATTTCATAATGTCGTTAGTTTTAATGAAATTGATCAATTTAAAAATATGTAAGTAATATTTTTTTTTTAATTTAAAAATAATACAATCCTTTCAGTAATATAAGTGATGCCTATATTCGCCCCCTTTGCCTTTTTTATACATCTCAAATTCCAAGATAATCGATCTAGAGGAGTAAACTCAAGTCGCGCGCCGGATCTGATACGCTCACTTCTTTTTGTTTTTCAAAAGAACGGCAAGTTTCAAAGAGCGTTTTGTATATTACAAAATATATTACACAATCTTTTTCTATTTAAAAAAAAAATAAAGAAGAAGTACAAGAAACAAAAAATTTTCTCTCGATCTGGCAATATTGTTTTAATTATAATCAGAAAAAAAAAAAATTCTGTTTATAAAACCAGATTATCGAGATTACTTATATCTCGAAATATTCCACAGGCTCCAACCTATGCAATTTTGAGAGACATTCGTTTTTGAATTCCATAATATATTCAATAATATTTTCCTAGAGCAGGTATAAAAGACTTTTAAAATATTTATGAACGTTTGCAGATTTTGTCTGATTCTGCAAACAAAAGGTATTATCACAATTTGGACAATCTCTGATTTTCAGTTGTTATTTAGCCTTATTTTAAATTTTTTTTTTTAAATCACATTATTTATTTATTACATTTTTTCAAATTACAAAATCACGAATATAATAACACTTTTATAAAAGTTCTTTTATAGTTGTTCATTCATTTTGTTCCAGTTCATATCACTTAGTTTACTACTTTTATTTATATTTTTTTTTTAATTATTGGCAACACCTACCATTGTTGATGTTGTTGCAATTTAATTGTTATATAATCCAAATATTTAGCGCCGATTTTCAAAAAGCTGACTAGAGAGACGATTACAAACTATCTAACTAGAGAAGTTCAAAGCACAAATGATGATGAGACCTGAAGAGACTTTGTTATTTATATGTGGACCAAAAACGACCGTCAAAGCGGCAAAAACAACAGCAACAACAATAAGAGCAGCAACTGCAACTGAGCCACTGACCGTCAAAAAAAAAAAACCAAAAAAATTAACAGAAAAATAAGCACATAAACAAAATTCAGAAAAAAATTTAAATTTAAAGCAAACTATTTTTAAGCAACAACGGCAGCTGAAGAAGATGGACGAGTTGCGCCTCTAACAGCAGCAGCAGCAGAAGCGGCAAATCTTGTTGATGTTAGCTATGCGTTTATTGATAAAGATGCTATTGTTTTTGTTGTTGATGGTGATGGTGATAATGACTTTGATGAAGACTTACTGCTACCAACCCATTCACTTAATGTCGTCACTAATGACGCAGCAATCGGCAAGTTTTTATGCTGCTGTTATTGTTGAACATGTTGTTGAGGAGCAGCATGTCTGCACATTTGCTTCAAATGTTGAGGTTCCACTGTTAATGTTTTTTTTATAGTTTGAATACATTTTCTGCGCGTTATATAACCTGGCTTAGAGCTGCGAGCCTGTTTTAAAGCCATTGAGGCGCGTGTTCATTGATCATTGATCACGTTACGATTTTTTTTTTAGTTCTATATATTATTTGTTGTTGACCATTAATCTAAACTACAAGTTTTTCAAGTTGAAGTTCAGTTAAATATTATTAAAAAAATATTTTTTAACTTTGTTTATATTGATTTTTTTAGCCAGCTAAATTTTTTAATTTATTCCTTTTCACAAATAAATGTTTTTGACTTGAAGTGATACTCGAGTTTTTATTGTGAAGCCGTCAGTTTTATTTTTACTACTTATTTCTATTGCATTTTTTTCAATAATTTTGCGTACATTCAACAATTTCATATCAAAGATACTCTAACCCTTAACTGGTACATCTCAAGTTATTTAGTTACATGTTTATGTTTTTTCCAAAGAACGCCTGGAATAATAACACGAATGATCTATGCGAAAGCATGCACACACCTGAAACCTTGAAATGTACTGAGCGTAAGAGACTGAATGGCGAAATAATGAGAGAATATAATCTTTTTTTTTTAGCATGATTCCACAGACCAAGTGCATCAGTTAAGGGTTAAATGTTAAAAACTCTTTTCATATTTTTTCCCATCTTATTTTGTTTTAGATTTTATGGCCAAGCATCATAAAGCACAATGTTTTATTTGCTTTATTCATGCCTTTGACTATTAATTAAAAAGAGCTAAAAACCGCTCATTAGATATTTTGTATATATTGGTAGATGATTTCATAATTAATCAAATAATCTAACGATATGAAAAGCTAATTCATTTAAATGAAATATTACTACTTCTAGATTTGAGATCAACTTTCTATTTTTATGAAATATTTGTATTTTTGTGAGTGTGATCAATTGTTGTGCAATTTTTTGATTATTATAATGCACAGGATTTACTAGTTTTTAAGTGAAAATGTCTAAGAATAATAAAAAAATTTTTATTCAGTACGAAGATGCACTGCAAAGAACTATAAAGCGGAAATAAAAAATTATTTATTCCAGTTATTCAGATTTTTTTTTTTTCGTCCTAGAAATAAAATTATCGAGACCATTAAAATTAAGAAGTTTATTGATTCAAACAATTAATTAAAGAATCGAAATATTTGAATATTATATTCTTTAGATCATTATATACATCGTTGATAACATCAATGAGGCAGAAGAAGTTTTAGTTTATAAAAACAAAGCCAAAAATCAAATTAGCCTGACTCGAGATAAATATACATACCTACATCTGAGTGTAAAAACATTTGAAAAATAAACACATATGCATAAAATCTTAAATTTGAAATTTTAAATAAATAAAAAATATATATGCACAGGGCAGCACATTTTTTCATACAATTTCTTAAGATATCTTTCTCATTTCTTTTTAATTTTTACATATAATCTATGTTTTTGAAGCAAAATGTATGCTTTAAACTTATGCAAACTTGAAACTTTAAACACGTTCTCTCAAAAAAGCATATTAAAAAAATGATTAAGACTATCTAAATCCTCTTTATTAAAGTTTTTTTAAAAGATTGACCACGTTCAGACGTCAAATTAAAATCAAAAATTCGATTTGTTAAAGCGCTCCAATGGATCAAAAACAGGACATTTTTGTCTTTATTTCAAATTCGTGAACAAAAAAAATTATGAGCTTTACCAGACTAAAAGTGGTCAGTTTTATACATAAAGATTGTTTCCAATATATTAGTAGGAGTTGAGATATACTGGTCATCCATGGGGACTCAGAAAATGACATCTAATATTTACCACACTGATATAGACAGATGGAAGGATAAAAATAAAAAAAGGTTTGAGTGCCATCAAAAGCACAGTTGTGTTGTGCGTGTTGTAAAATGTTTGAACAGAAATGAAAAAGAACTGAACCTACAAGCTTTATGCCAACTCCGAACGGCTTATGTTCTCAAGAAGCTTTTCATGGCAATTTTTACTCACTGAGGCTTGCCATTGTCTGCAGAGAGGTGACGGCCGAACAGAAAAATTAACTCAATTGAAAAACATTCTATGTCAGATGGGACTTGAACCTGGATTCTATCGCATACAAGCCACGCATCTCAACCAGTATACCAGTATTTATTTAATCAATAAATCTCTTTAACACATATTCTAAAAAAAAAGTTTTTTTGACCTTTTTTATGGGAAAGATCCTTAAAGGAGGCAGTTGCTTTCAGAATTGAAAAAACATAACTGTTTAGAAAATTTTCTTTTTTAAATAACTTCAAAAAGTATGTAGCCACTTTCCGTAGCCACAGTTTTAGTGCTTTTTCGGGAATTTACGTAAACCTTGTAGTTTGTGCATCACTATTAATATAGCCAAAACACAATCCGAGGCCATCATATAAGAAAGAAAAGTTTAAGTAATACTTAATAGTTAATTAACAACTTTAATTGACATGGCTACGTTGCTCAAAAGGTAAAAAATCCGTTAGAAGATCGAGAGGTAGTGGCTCCAATAGCACTTCGAACAAAATACTCTTAAGATAACAACTTTGTCCTTTTTATACTGCAAGTGCTGCAATTTTTTGTTGTAGTTATTGTTATTGAAACCTTTCGTTACATCGGTTTTACTCCCTGTCTAATTCGTTGTTGTTGTAGAAGGTTTTCCTCAAAAATATTTTATTTATGATTTTGTTTCATTATATTGAATTCTATTGAGGATTAAATGCAACGTTTGCCCATGACAATTATCTCCTGAGTAGTTCTGTGCTTAATTAAATTATTAATCGAAATTAATATATAACACAACTTCGAAATTTTAAATATTTTTGTAACGGCCAGCTTAGACAAAAGAGAATGTTTTGCGAATTTGGTCATCTATGCACAACAGTATTGAGCAAGACGAAAGTCTATTCTACTTTTAATGCTGTTTCATATTTATAACGCCACTTGCAATTATACCTTCAGCTGCGTTTGAAGTGTAGAGATTAATAAAATTGTGTAGTTAGTTTTCAAGACCTTAACAATAGAAAAAAATTTAGACCAGAATACCTCGTGCAACCCATCATACTTGCGAAAAAAATGGGAAAAATAAAAATTCTTAAAGAAGAAGGCTATGGATTTCAGGAAATCGGGATTAGAATTAATCGCAGCCATAGAGTGATTAAACATTTTTTTTAACACACCTCAAAATTACGGCAAAACAAAATGTTCGGAGCTGCGAGCAACACTACACACAGTTTAAAAGAGTTGCGGAGTTTTGTTGCTGAAAAAGTTTCCCGAACACCGGTATAGAGAGTGCTACATCAGTGTAAAAATATCCGTAGTGAACCTATGAAGTGTGTTTCTGCTCTTGCTAGCAAACATAAGAGAACGAGCTTGGAATTTGCAAGAAGGAACATAGGAACAAATTGACTACCAGTCAGACTCACAATAATGTTTTAAAAAAGGGTCCCACGTTGAAGTTTAATTTTGACATGTCATTTTTTCCGATGAGAAAAAATGGTGTCTTGATGGCCAGGATGTATTTTGACATTATTAATACGACATACGCCGCGAACCACTTCCGTTTTCAAAAAGAGTTTTGGTGGAGAGAAAGTGATGGTGTGGGATGGTTTTTCTGGAATTGAAAGTTCAAGCATGAAGAGCGCTGACTACACTCGTCTGCTGGAGAGCAGTTTGACTCCACTTTTGGAAAAAAACGGAGTAGCCGGCATACTCTTCAGATTGTTATCCCATCGAGAATTTATGGGGAGTTCTTGTACGCCAGGTGTATAAAAACAACAGACAATTTGGCAACGTGAAGGAACGGAAATCAGTTTTTGTTTTTTTTTTGTACAATAAGAACTACGTTCTTTTTTAGTACGACATAAAATAAAATAAAATAAAATGATTACAACAAAAACTTATATTACAATAATAACAACGTATTAATTAATTACGCATACAGGGTATACATTCATGATTTCAAGTGACAACATGCATTAATCAAAATTTATGCTTAATCATAGACTTCATAAGTCTATGAAGGAGAAAATGAAGGAAAACAGAAAAGGTACAGTAACTATAAGTTAAGAAGAAGAAAAGAAAGATAGGATAGATTGTCTAAAAATATTTCTCCTGCTGATCTCTCTTATCCTACGTGGCAGAGCATTCCACAGTCTAATGGCGTTGATGAAAAATAGACAAGACAAATTCAATGAATTGTGTCTAGGGACAATAAGACCATGATTTCTATTCGATACACAGAACTGAAGTTTATTATAAAGGTAAAAAGGTGTTTTTTCATGAATGAGTTTATGCAAAAATATGCAGTTTCGTGCATTGAGGTGAGCTATTATATCACACCCAAGTATAGCATTGCGAATTCTTGAGAGGTGATCAAATTTACGCAGCCCATAAACATAACGAGTTGCATAGTTGAAAGAAATTTGTAACTTCAAACGAGTGGTGGAGTCAAGTTTTAAACTATATCAGAATACGTTATCAAAGGTAAAATAAGTTGTTTTACCTACCTATGCTTAACATTGATAGGAGTTACACTTGACGACATCCTTAAATTACGTAGGACATAATAAACTTTTTGGACTACACTATTGATATGATCTACACAGGATAGAGACGAGTTAATATAGAAACCTTGATTCTTTATTTTTAACACCACTGCTAACTTACTTTCACCGACAAATAGGTCAGGGACATCATCAATACATGTTTCGTTCTTACAGATAGGGTGGACATACGATTTGGAAGCATCCAGTTATTTTCGAAGAATGGAGTAAAATTAATTCAAACATATTAAAAAAATTAATTGCAAGAATGTCAAATAGCATTTACAATATTATTGGAGCCCATGTAACTTAATATATTTTTTTTTATAAATTCAATAAAAATCGTTTTTATTAAAAATTTTGAAATGGCGTTATAAATATGAGACAGCATCAAAAGTGATATTAAGCAATAAACAGTGTACCGTTATTAGAAAAGAGTTCACTTTTGCTCACTATTGTTGTTGTGCATTGATGACCAAATTCGCAAAACATTATCTATTGTTTAAACTGGCCGTTACAAAAATACTTAAAATTTCGCAGTGGCGTTATATTTATGAAACATAACTTATCCAGGTCACGGCTGTATTCAAAATAACTCAATTCGAAATGATAAACTAAATATTATTAAATTTATTTTACTTGCATTTCATCCATATCTCGTCCATATATAAAATCCATATCTTGCAATTCAAAGCTATTCAAATATTTAAATGTCCTCGTCATGAAATGTTTTCTTCTGAAATTAGCTGAAAGTGGAATACATCTACTTTGATTCTAAACAACACAATTAGAGTATACAAGTCATGTATAATTAATGTGACCAACATTTTCAGAGAAAAAAGAAGCACAGACACAGACTTTAAAAAGAAGTACAAAAGAAGTGCTTAGAATAAATATATAAGTTCAAAAAAGAAGTATGCACACAAAAATATGTGTATGAATAATGTACGAAAAGGAAAAATGCATGAATAATTCCATTGCGCAAGAAATTTTATTTATAAGAGATTGAAAATTAAATTAAGCTTACAATTTAAACTTAAAAGCAAAATAATGTATATTTGTATATTAATATAAATTCATTTTGGGAAAAAATTGTTGTTTCAACAAATCAAAAATCAAAGATAAAAGAAAAACAATATTATATATATCTTAGCACACATTACGCCAGCAGAACATTACCGTCACAATTCAAAAATCAAAAGTTTTCAGGAGAGGCTAAAACTGTTGAACAAGAAACTGCAGATGCAATGAAACTAACATAGGAACAGACAAACCGAATTTTTCCAGTTAAAGAATATATGTAGTGATATAAAATTATTAATTGCAGTAGTTAGAGATGTGTATTGTGAATTGATTTATGAAAAACTTTTGATTCCGAAAATTTTGAGTTGTGACGGGTTTGTACTACGTATGCCATAAGATAATGCTCTTTTTTGCCAAATAAATTTCTACTTAAATCATTTGAAAAAGGTACATAATATTTGGCATATTCATTTAAATTCGTTTGAAGTAAAATTTTTAAAAATTTAAAATTTAATCAAAAATGTCAAAAAGAAGTGCAAAAAATAAAAAGAAATACTTTTATGCGTACTTCGCTACAAGAAGTACATCGAGCAAAAAAGAAGTACAAAACTTCCAAAAGGAGTACTGTTGGTCACGTTATGTATAATACACCATTTGCAAAAGCTTTATCAAACTGCAAGAAAAAGGATGCTCATACATTTTATACTGACGAATGCGGCGAATTTTTGTTGTTGTTCGTTGTTATTTAAAACTTTTGTTACATCGGTCTTACTTCACATCTAATTCGCTGTGTTGTTGTATATGTGGCTAAAGAAGTTTCACACAAAAAAAAAAATTCATTTTAATTGTACTTACAACATTTAACCAATAAGGCCACAAGATTTTTTTTACGTGTATACGTCTATAAGCCCGATAAAAGGAAACATTATTGAAAAAGTTGAAAGGAGAGCGTCACAAATCTGAACAGATTTCAAACAAATATTTCCATATAATGCAATTGTCCGAGCTCAACAGAAATTTTTTTAATACAATTTAGCGTTGTACATACTTCGCACCAAGCATCATTCGTTTTTTGAGAAACATTCCCAACATCTTATCATCTTACCATAGCCTAGATCTTTTACATCGGTAAAGGGGACTTATATACACAAACTTAAAAAAGAGAGTCACAAAAAAGTCTTGTATAGATTCAAACACAAACTTTCATATGATTCTCTAAATTACTTTAGTCTTATTGAAAAGATCATCTCAACACAAAATTCAAGAGTAAATTTTACACAAGGCACCAGCCCTTTTTTTGTGGCCGGAAAATTTAAAGGAACTCGTGAGGGAAACGATGATATTTTGGTACACATTAATGCTACAATTATAAAATATGGCACGAGAGGTCAATTCATATTATCTTATATCAGTAGCCGGAAGTAGCTAAATATAACCGGAAACAAAACTTGAAAACGTTGTAATAACATGGAAAAAACTATATTACGGTACACAGTGCCGTAAAAATAGTGAAATTTGACACAAGAGTAGATTAGGTCAGTTTCCATCATCTTGCATCCATTGGGCGCAACCGGAAGAAGCCTAAAGAAACCCGAAATTAACCGTATAAACTCTGTAACAATATGGAAATAACTACATATTTGAGTATATTAGATCAGTTTCTGTCAGCAGTCATGCGCAACCAGACATTCATGCTTATATATGCAGCTTGTTGAAAAGACAACAACAACAATATACCAATCTTTAACCAACCCACTGAACCATAAGCGATAAGTTAGAATATTTTTTTTTTTTGTTTTTTTTTATTTTGTCGCTTAAAAGTGCTTGTTATAAAAAATTTAATTCGTGAAAGCTTTTCTCATAAAGAAAAATTGTGCTTATTTTGCGAAATTCATTAAAAACTTTTTTTGAGTCGAAAATGAATCATTTTTGTATCATTTCAGTAGGTAAGACTTCCTTGTAAATGAACCATTTTTTGTTCATAAATGAGTTCGGAAATGAATCATTTATGTTTCTTTTTTGCATTCTGAAATGGGTTCAAAAAAGGATAATTTTGCTATCATATCAGTAGGAAACAATTTTTCATAAACGAACCATTTTATGTTCATAAATGAGTTCACAAATTAATCATAAATGTTACTTTTTATATTCTAAAATCAGGTAAATAAAGGAACTTGAAATGAAAATGTTAACCTTCGTACAAACGTCATATGAACTTTTTTACCACTGCGAGATGGATGTACTGCTAAACGTTTGAAAATTTTCAACATTTCTATCAAAAATTAAAATCAAGCCCAAATAGAATGAACACCACGAAAACATTCCATGCAAAAATGTAATCAAATAAATTCCCCAATTAATAACTTAACTATTTTGATATTTCATATATAATTTGGAAGTTTGTCAAATTGGAAAACAATCAAGCCTTTTCCCCTTTGAAACATCAATATCATGAAAAACACAATGCGTGAATTCTAGCCCAGGTATATTAATCCTATTAACCCAATGATTAATATGATCTCTAATTTTAGTAATAATCATTTCTTCTTTAACAAAATATCGATACGTAATTATAAATAGTATTATGCAATAATAAAATGTATAATTCAAAAAGGTTCTTTTTTTTTAACTCATTATTGAACAAAAAAAGGTTTGTTTTTGAGAGGCAATTCAGTCCAAAGATTGATACAAAAAGGGTTCAATTTCGTTTCGGTTTCGAGTGCCGAAAAAGAACTTTTGTATGGTTAATTTTTGAACTCATTTCCGAAGAAAAAACAGTTTGTTTCTGAGAGGCATTTTCGTCCGGCGATTGATTCAAAAAGGGTTAATTCACGAGTGCCGAAAAATAACTTTTATGGATCTTTTTTTAACTCATTTCCGAGCAAAAAAGAGGATTTTTGGTTCTTTTTTTAACTAATTTGCGAACAAAATATGGTTCGTTTTTTAGAGGCATTTAAGTCCGACGAATGATATAAGAAGGGTTCATTTATGAGTGCCGAAAATGAACGTTTCTACCCGAAAAGGTTCATAAATGAATTCAAAAACGGTAGTTTTGGTTCACTGGGAAATTTCAAGCCCTTAGCTTTTATGGGTGATCAAAGAAGAAAATAATTGTCTGCTGAAAAACTGAAAATGTATTATATTTAATACGATAATTTATAATAATTACAACATTTATAATTCTTCGAGTGTCTCCCCTTACTCCAGCTCAGTCAAAAGTTGTCTATTATACGCAGGCGGTTTTCGATTTTTAAAGCAGTTGTCTTCGTGATAGCAGGCAACAGTTACATTTTATAGCATGATTGGATATTTTTGTTTTTAAGTTTCTTATTTGTTCTCTTGCCAACGATGTTGCTAAGTGTTACACTTAAAACGAAAAAAAAATTGACAGGGAATTATTTTCAAGGTTAAAAAAATACTCAGGGAAATATAGACTTTAAATTATTTAGCTGAAAAGATACTTAAGAACTGACTTAAGAAATGACTTCAGTTCGAGTTGACAAATAAAAACCATCTATAAATATTTACTAAAAAGTTATATAATAAATAACTCTTGTAACAACTGAAGGTTTGAAATGCGGATATGCGGTCTGTTCTATTTATTATACCTATATTAATCTAAGATAAAAATTCAACTCCTACATAAAAATTGCATTCACCACTTTCAAGCACTCTAGTTTAATAAAAAAAAATTGTGAACGTGAACAGTATTTCAATTAAAAAAATGCGTGGAATAAATTTGTTTGGCAAATATTATTAGTCATTCCATAAATATTTGTCATTCCAGCTGATTGTGTTTGTAAAATGTTTTATTTAAGCACATTAAAAAGCTTTGAATGAATGCTTTACTTTTATAGTATAGGTGCAGCAAATTGAGATATTATCACTTATGTTATTTCATTAATGTTGGTGAGAATGCAAATATTAACAAGCTATAGAACGGAAGTGGCTAGGAAAAAAAAACATTCAATAGCAAATTAAAAAATAGTCATTTTGCTTTTTTCAATTATGTTCATAGAATCTTCTTCAAGAATTTATTCACTTCGTTACTGTTAATTGTCTACATTTTCATCTTTATATTAGCTGATCAAAAACATGTTGAAATATCTTTAAAAATAATAGAGATACAGTAATCCCAACAAGTCCACTTCATTGCTTGTTGTTCTTTAAAACGTTGGATTTTTTATTATAAGAATAATGCTTCGGTAAAACAACTAAAAACTTTTACAGTTTTATGTTAATTTCTTGGTCCAATTTTAGTTTGAATATATATATTTAAGTTCAATGGAGTTGTTTGGCCATTTCTTTTTAATTGCAATTTTTAAATATTAAAAACAAAAAATTCAATTTTTTCCCGACGTTTCGTCACTTTCTTGGCGATATCTTCGGGGGAGATTTTTTAATTTTTTATCCACAAAAACATATATGAACAATTTTTCAAAAACAATTAACCAAGAACTTACTTTACATTAAAAGATACATTAAGTTTATTTTTTGACAATAAACCATTACTTGAATTACAAAAATTTTACATGACATAAACTGTTTTTAAATTAAATTTTTATTTTTAATATTTTATTTTTAATTGTAACTAGCTTATACCCGGCGCGCTTCGCTGCGCTCAGCGCTTATCACCTAAAAGAGGGTGTAGTTTTAGTGAAGCCATACTTTTATAGTAAGTTCATACCGAGTTTTATTGATGTGTGACTTATTTCGAAAACTATTCCGAATATTTGGGGTGATGTAAAAGTACCACGCCCCTCGTCCAACGCCCATAAAATGTTACCAGTGAAACGGCATGTGTAAATTGAGGTCGAATTCTGAATTCCGAGGCTGTGCGACCTAAAAAAAAAACCAAAACTGTTCGATATCGAAAATTTTAGGTGTATTTAAGGTGCCTTTTACTATCGGCACCAGACTTCATAGGAAGGCCTCTCAAGGCTTTGGTATAAAAATTGGCTTAGCGGTTTCGGAGTGTTTACGTGATATACACATATACCCACATACGAATATACATTAAGTCGCCTCACGCTCCTTAGAAAAAAAAGTTGCTTAGTCCGGTCAAAATAATCCATGGCTTATGTTTTATGGTAGTTAAAAAAAACAAACGGTCAGAAATAAGAGCAATGAAAAAGTTCTTTGGCATCAAAAAATCTTAAATTTTTTTCGTTGGACCAAAGATAAAGCGAATTTGTATGGATTGTTTTAACTTTTTTCATATTATTTTAACTCAAATGAATTTTTTCCCATACTACTTTTAGTCAAATAAATTGTAAAATGTACAAAATGTGTAAATTTTTTTTATAATTTCATTCAATTTAATTCTTCACTTTACACTATATTTGATCATCAATAGATAATTTATTTGCCCAAAAGTAACATGGCAAGACAAAAAAAAAATTTAATCTGAATTTCAAAATAATATAAAAAAAAGCCTAAAAAATTAATGAAAATCCGCATAACCTCGCATAACCATCCGATCCGACTGAAAAAATTAAAAACTGATTGGTGCAGATAACTATTAAGGCTGACTCTTTGTTATTAAGGTCAATGTCCTTTTAAGGGCTGAAATAGCCATTTCGTTTTTGTTTTTTTTATTTCAAACTATTCCAGCTCACAGATGGCTATCGCTACTATTGAAATATTTGGGGAATCATAACATAAAGCGTTATTTTGAGCAACCGACCCAAACACTTTTTTTTGTGAGGAGCATTAGTACACAAACATACATATTTTACTGATAGATAGATGAGCAGAAAAAGTAGCATAGTAACATTAATATATATAGTGACCGCCACTTGGTCCCATTGCACCTACATATCCAGTTTCACTATCAAAACATGTACAGCTCAGAAATTACAATGATTTCTGAAAAGTCGGCGTGAATAAAGTGCGACACGCCCATTTTTTAAGGGTTCTGGCAGTAACCATATGAACTAACCTACCAAATTTTATTCTTTTATTGTAAATTTTGATTTATATACTTTTTACGGATTTGTGGGCGTGACAAAATGTATATAAAAAGTGACCGCCACTTGGACCCATAGCACCTGCATACCAAGATTGACTATCAAAACGTGTACAACTCAGGAATAAGCAAGATTTCGATAAAGTGGGCGTAGATATAGAGCGGCCATGCCCATTTTTTGTACACTTGGCTGACAAATATCATTTAAACTAAATCAGGCAAAAGCCGCCTGATATAAAGCATTTTTACTGTTTTGTGGGCGGTAAAAGTGGGTGTGACAACGTTTATATTTACTTAGTGACTGCCACTTGGACCCATAACACCTGCATTCCAAGATTCACTATCAAAACGTGTATAACTCAGGAATAAGCATGATTTCGAAAAAGTGGGCGTAGATATAGTGCGGATATGCCCTTTTTTTGTGCATTGGCTGAAAGTAACCATACGAACTAAATTACCAAATCTTAGTCTTCTACGGCAAAAGCCGCCTGATATAAAGCATTTTTACTGATTTGTGGGCGACGTGACAACATTTGTATATACATACTGACTGTCACTTGGATCCATAGCACCTGCATACTAAGATTCCCTATCTAAACATGTACAACTCAGGAATAAGCATGATTTCTAGAAAGGAGGCGTAGATATAGTACGGCCATGCCCATTTTTTGTGCATTGGCCGACTGTAATCAAATAAACTAAATTAACAAATCCTAGTCTTCTACGGCAAAAGCCGTCAGATATAAAGCATTTTTACTTATTTGTGGGTTGTAAAAGTGGGCGTGAAAACATTTCTATTTACATAGTGCCTGCCACTTGAACCCTTAGAACCTGCATACCTGCATAAGATTCACTATCAAAACGTGTACAACTCAGGAATAAGCATGATTCCGATAAAGTGGGCGTATATATAGTGCGGGCACGCCCATTTTTTGTATATTGGCCGAGAGTAACCATACAAACTTAATTACAACATCTTAGTCTTCTACGGCAAAAGCCGTCTGATATAAAGCATTTTTACTTATTTGTGGGCGGTAAAAGTGGGCGTGACAACGTTTATATTTACATAGTGACTGCCACGTGTATGCATAGCACCTGCATATCAAGATTCACTGTCAAAACTTGAACATATCAGTAATTAAAATTAGTGCTGAAAAGTGGGCGTATATATAGTGTGACCACGCCCATTTCTTGTACAGTCACCGAAAGTAACCATCTGAACAAAATTACCAAATTTAAGTTTTTTATGAATAAAACCGTCTGATATATAGCAATTTTTTTGGTTTGTGGGCGATAGAGCCAATTTGGGTTGTATGGGAGGTACCACGCCCCCTTGCCCAATCAACACCAAACTTCACAGGAACACTTCCCGAATGTTGCTTCAGTATCCCTAAAACTTTCATAAAGTTTGGTTCGGTGGTTTTGGAGTCTATACGTGATATACACACATATCCACATACCCCCATACCCACATACATACATTCATTTTTATATATATAGAAGATTAAAAAGAAATGGCCAAACAACTCCATTGAACTTAAATAAATATTTTACAGTTTTACTCTATTTATTTTTTCATTTAAGGTACCTAAGCCTACGCAGGAACGTTTTCGGTTGCTGTAGCGCAAGAACGTTTCGGTTTCGGTCACAGAAATTATTGCACACTTTCATCCACTATTTTGTATGTGAGATGGAGATGTCTTTAAATAAAGTGTGATCTTTTTAAATAAAGTGTGCTATTTTTCTGCTTAGACTTAAAAAGTAAAAGCAAAACAAAAAACCGAAAAGAAGTTAAAGTTTTCTTTATTTTTCCATAGTTTAAAAGTGAAAATAAAGTTTCATTGAACTCAAAAATAAAAAAATTGTCGCTTTCTTTATTATTGTCTCAGGATTTTAATTTCATATGTTAAAATAAAAGAACTCATATAAATACTTTAATAATTCATCTGAACAACTTCCGCCTGCTATAATTATTGTTCCCAATCAGCGTTCAATTATTGTTTCATAATCTTCATTGCTGATTATGATGTGGCGGCCGTGGCGTAGTGGGTAGAGTGTGTGACTCCTACGCCAGAGAACCCAAGTTAAAATCCTCCATCCAACACAGAAAGTTTTTTCATTGAATTAATTTTTCTGTTCGGCCGTCACCTCTCTGCAGACAATGGCAAACCTCAGAGAGTAAAAAACTGCCATGATAAGCTTCTTGAGAACATAAGCCGTTCGGAGTCGGCGTAAAACATGGTAGGTCCAGTTCTCGATCATTTGTGTGCAAACATTTCACATCACACACAACACAATTGATCATAAGAAGCTCGGTCAAAGTCCTTTCAAGGGCTGAAATGGCCATTTCGTTTGTTTTTTTTTTTAATCTTCATTGCTGACTGGTACACTAAAAATATTGCAAGTTCATAAAAACCAACATGAATTTTATGTTCACTGATTATATATACTCATACATAGACTATCTGAATCATACATGAATACATAGTATTCAAAGACAAGACCAGGTATATTGTTAGGATAAATTTTCTAGGAATCCATAAATTGTATATTTGCACTAAAAAAAAATCGAAATGTTTTAAAATTGAACACAATGTTACCATTTCGAAATGTATTTTGCCATATAAAATTTTTGAATTTTTTAAATATTCGCATGTAAATCGATAACATAATGTTATTATTTTGACGAAATTTGTTTAAAGCTATTTTTTTCCAATCAAATGAAAACTTTTACACTTCATATTCAAATTTTTCCAGTTTAAATAAACTTTTTTATTAAATTTTTACAAAGCATATTCAGTTTTTTAAACTTAAAACTCAACTTTAGGAAGAAAAAGCTCTATTTTAAGTTTTTTAACATTATTTATACATGTATATATAAAAAATTACTTATGTATTTTTAATAACTATTTTCAATTGATTCTGAAGAAAAATAAAAGGAATGGCCGTGAACCATAAGCATATAGAATAGGATGAATATTGGTACTTTGAAAATAATAATATTATTTTTTCATTATTTGGAGTTTCATTTGGAGAGAATTTTTCAGTAAGTTTTTTGAATGTATTTAACATTCATATACGTTCTGTATTACTAGATATACCCTATAGGAACAAACTAACTTGTTTTTAAAATCAACTAATTAAAAAACTAATTTAAAATAAACTAGTATATGAACTACTTTGAATTATATTAAGGCGGCATCCACTTCAATTCTAAATAGTTTAGATTGCATTATATATGAAGTAATTGAAATACTACTTAAAAACAAGTGGTTGATAAACTACTTTGAATTACATGACATGTTTTAATTGCAAATTTTTATAAGATTACTAGTTTATACATATTTAACCATGTTATTTCATCAACTATTATTAACTTTAGGCCATCAGTAATAGTTTTCAATTGGTTATTTTAAAGTAATTAAAAAAATTATTTAAATATAACTAATTTAACAAGTAGTTGAAAATATATGCAGACGAAAGTCAATTGACTTATTTAGCGGACATCGCCATACAAAATAAGTTAGTTTGTTCTATGGAAAAAAGTCAGAATTTCAACTAGTTGTGGTTGACAAAAAACTACTTTATCAACTACTTTTAAATTAGTTGATTTTCCTGCAGGGTATAGTTTGAAGAGTAACTCATCGTACTCACCAAGGAAAAAATGAGTACACACTAAACTGTAAAAAATGTTGCGCCAATGGCTAATTTTTGCTGCAGACTAGTGCTTTAAGTTTTAATGCTATTTTAAAATTATTCAAGCAGAATTTTTTAAAGGTAAGTTATATTTTATGATACTCGTAGCATTAAAAAATATAATAAATTCTGTTAACTGATTTCGATGATTTTTTGAGGAATTGCTTATTTTGATCCCTAGATCACAAACTCTGGGATTCAAAAAAATCGATATTCTGATTTCCCGGAAAATATGTGTTGCTTTAAAGCAACTTTGGGCGTTAATGTGCAATATTTTTACTTGAAATGGAGCTTTTATTTGTAGAACTTTTATTTTGATCTTTTAGCTTTACATTCCTGTCAAAGTTTGCTAAATAGCATTTTTGTTTAAATTTACTACACTGTAAACCATGTCCTTTGCCTTGAAATAAAATTTCAAGGCAAAACCTTAATGCAACACCGGCGTTTAATGTATTAATTGTAAAATTGAATTTGAAGTGGGAAAAAATTAAATTTCAAGTTTAAAGGCTTTATAGTATAGTTCTTGATGATTTTTTTACCAGACACTTTGAGAAATTTTACAATATAATTTTATTTTGTTTAATTTTTCCAATGTTTAACGGGCAGCGGTCCTCCTGCCGCCGCTACGTCCATGTAAGCCCTTGCTCTCTGAAACTATGATCTTTCGGCTAATTCTTTTACATGGTGGATTTTGTAAGCCTTTTAAACAAAATCGTTGTATACAACATTTCATAAAGCTTACAAGCAAAGACTAAGCTGTTGTGCACGATTTCGAATCGATAAATATGAATCTTCTTTATTGTTACCTACTGAGTCCAAAGTAACACCTGTTGGAAGATAACTTTTAGTTATCCTTCGTTTCATATTAATATTGATATAGTTGGTGGAGTTAATGCTGGATAGCGCTGAAGGTGTTGGCAACAGTGACGTGGGCTTGTTGTTGACGCTTATCTGCTTTCACTACAAGACCCTTGCGACTCGACTCTTTTTCTAATTTGAAGAATGTTGCACTGACTTCGCGTGTATTATGGCCAATAATATCAATATATCATCAGCATACGCTGGCAGCATAAGACTCTTATAGAATAAAGTTCCACTACGACTTAGATCTGCAGCTCGGATGATCTTCTCCATCATTAGGTTGAAAAAGTCGAACTATCAGTAACTGAACCAAAATATATAAATGTGGCTTATGCAGATCAAGCAAAAATTTAAAATTGATGTGTACATTTTTGTTCAGTGTAGTTGATGTTTATTATAACACAAGCCTTAACAATCAAAAACTTGAAGCGGCTTAAAAAGACAGACGAAGCATCCGAATCTAAATCAATTCACTGATGTTTGATTTAAATTAGTTTTTTGTTTATATAGATTAGTTACCGACAATAAAACATGAATTAGCTAAAGCTTAAAGAGGAAGCAGCAAAAGCTGTGCACACGTTTTTATTGATAAAAAGAGACACTCAAGTCTAGGTCAAGAGATGCAAGTTGAACCCCAGATGTGAGCTTAATCCACAATCCAACAAACAAACAAACAAGTAAACATAAACTGAAGAGATCTCTACTACAATCATTTATGACAGGCTTGTTAGACTTAACCCTCTAACCAACAAGACTGCCCTGAGGCAGTCATTGCTATTTTCAGTGTAGTTTCAACGTATTCATTTTTTCGACTTGGAGTTTTGAACAACTGAAAAAAATAAACCAAGCTACATTATATTGACAGTCATTTAAAAAAATATTTTGTCGTTTTTTGATAAATTAATTGATAGCTCATCATCGAAATAAAGAAATAGAAAAAAAATATATTTTGAAGTATCCAATATAAGTTAGTTTTTTTTCTGTTTTTTTTTTTTTTTTTTATTATTTATTTATTATTACATTAAATCCTTATGCTGCATGACTATAAATAATCTTAACATTTAAAGCATCAGTCACAGACGTTTAATTAGATATTAATTATGTAAAATACAAGAATACATTTTATGCATACAATTTGACTGGTTACATATTGTTAGAATTAATGAATATATTATATATATATATATTTATTATCTTTACTCTTTAATAGAAACTTATTAATTTTATACGAGATATCTTGCATTTTGTATATTGAGTTTTATTTCTTTTTTTTAACCAAACCTGTCAATCGAATTGACAAGCAGCCAGTGGATTTAGGTTTCTTCTTTCCTATTATTTTAGCCTTGCGGACTGGGGGGTTAAGTAGAGATGCCAAATAAATATAAAAAAATGATAGCATTTAATCAAATGTGTTTTTTATGCCTTGTCTTTTTATATTAAAGAAACTTTCATGAGAAAAATAATAAATCATGATTAAAGAGTTTCAATGCGATGGAAATCGAATGCCTGTTTGTTTTCATCGCTTAACACAATTAACTGAACTTTATTAAAATATCACCATGTAAAGAATACCTTGCACGTAATTAATTTTTTTTTTCGTGCTCACTCATTAGAGCATTAATATGTATTGTGATATTAGGATACCAAAAATACTGATGTAAATTAGATTTTTAAATCATGCAAAATCAATATTCAAAAACGGCTACTAATCAGGGTTGATAAATAACTTTTCCAATTTCGTATGAAGACATTAAGAAAATTGTAGGTACTAAGTTTAGATTTTGACGTAGAATTACAGTGAAACCCGCTCAAGCACCTCCCCTTTTAAGTACCTAACCTGCTTTAGTACCCAAAATGTTCAGGCATTAAGCATTTATCATGAAAATTGATGTATGTTTATCCTCTTAAGTACCTCCCCGCTTAACTACCCAAACCGCTTGAGTACCTCAAATCTTCATACTTTAATTATCATTTTACCTATTATTTTCCCCTCAAACGTACCTCACAAAATTATTTTTTTAACACAATAGCAATGCTCCACAATCAAGTAGAGGCTTTCAGACGAACGTACGTATCAGCAGACATTGTAAGACGACAAACTTACGGCAATACTTTGCTGAGTTTTTAAGCGATCGGACACATACGACGACGTTATTTCTTTGCAGATTCTCACGCAGAACACATCGGCGTAATGGCTAAACCATTATTGGATGCTGTTATAATTGACCAATATTTTTACTCAATATTTCCATGTTTCAGGAAAGCTCTTCTAAAAATTCAGTGTTTGGAACGCTTGCCATATTTACTTTCTTCTTTATTTTTCCACTTTGTTGTTCTTTAAAAAGGGTAGTTAAAAGATAAAGTTTAAAAGCATTAATAAAAAAAAATGACTGACTTTTTTATTTCCTAAAAATTTATCCTAAAATCTCGAACAAAATTCCTTATAAACTTATTACTGTTTATGATCTTAAATGTAAAATTTTATTTTTAAAAAAGCCATTTTGCAAAACACAAAGAAGTATTTACCTAATTATAATATAAGTTATATAGGACATAAGTTCCTTTTTAAAATAATTGAGTTCTTAAATAAAATTATCTCATATATCCACATTTACGAAATGTATTATTTTGAATAATGTTTTTTTATGTTAAAACAATGATTTAACACACAAAAGTTTTTCGTTTAACACATTCTAAACAAAAATATGTATGTAATAGTATATGTTAAGTTCCTAGAGTTACTCAAGCGGGTTCGCTTAAGTACCCAGCTCGAGGTTCTAAACCGGATTTTTTTAAGTACCCAACCCGCTTAAGTACCTTAAAATGTGGACAATTTTGGGTGAGGTACTTAAGTGGGTTTTACTGTACGTCATTCTCGGAGGTTAGTAGGGTGGTTGATTGCGATCGAAATCGTTTTAATGTGAGCCTTTGGTATGCTTAAAGTAATGATCGCACTTGTTGGTCTGGTTGATCTTTATTGGGAGAAAAATTCATGCTTGAACTCTCTAACTTATATAAATCTTATACAATTACATTATATATAAAGCCAACATTTGCTGTTTCTGTCTGCTTTCTATCGACCGCACTGGTTCTTGTATATGATACAATCTATGTACTGAGTGTTGCCGTTTAACGCAAGAGGGCAATCGTCAAGTTAATAAACACAAACTTTGAAACTTAACGAAATAATTGAAACGGTAAGTCATTGTTTCTTTTTGGATAAGTGGTCATTGCTTTATTTATTATTTTGCTAAATTTTTTTGTCGTTCGTTCTTGTTTTTGTTAATCTTCAGCAAGAGTAATACAATAAATAATACATAAATAATACAAAAACTTGTATTACCACTAGGCAGGTTTACATATACGGAGACTGTGTGTGGTAGTTATGCTATGAAAACTTCATTTATTTTTAAAATATAATAAATACGAATTATTTATTGAATAAATTTTATATATATTTCATATTAAAAATATATTTTTGTTTGTTAAAATTAATTTAGAATATAATTAAGTTCTTTACTGTAGAAAAAAATAATAATTTCATATTATTCCCAAATATTTATTTGCTTTTATTAAACATAAGATTGAATTACATTTATTTTTAGCCAACATAAACATGAACAAAAACAACAAAACCATCACCAAATATCAAGCAAATGATTTTTAATGAGATAAAAACTCACATTTAAGCGGACTTTTAGAATTAAAGAGAACTTATGCACTGAATGGCCGCCACACATTAGTTTCAACACGAAAATAAATTGCTTTTTTCATGTTGTGATATTTTATTTATATATATTTGTTTTTTTTTTTTTAATTTAAATAAAGAAATGCGCATATGTGTGAAATGAGCATATTTAAAAAAAAATCTTAAATAAGTTTCCACAATTTTTATGGTCGTGCCATATCGCCAATGTTTATTTTTCACTCTCAAAACAAGTTGTAATTTCATATTCCGGTGGATACTGCTTTAAAATAATTGCTTAATAAATTATTTTTAAATAAACTTTTCTCAAAAAACACTTTTATCCAAATTGTTTTCCACCTTCCATAGTTTGGTGGCCCAGAATTATTGTGCTTATTAAATCTAAAGTTGCTAGTTATAAATCTTTAAAAACAATCTTTAATTTAACATTTTAAAAAATGTTTGCTTTTCTATATATAATGTAAGCAAGATACACTTTTTTGCTTCGAATTGTTCGAAATTGTTCTAAAAGTGTTATCGCGATCAGATTTCTGCAACGGATTGACCGTTTTTTTTTTACAGAACAGTTTTAAACGCGTCTAAAATTAGATGGTGATGAAGACCAAATTTGATTTACTCAAAAAATGTTACTTAAATCAAATTCATAGGCCTAAATGCAAATAATTTTTGCAACAACTTTAAAAAATGTATGTGTTGTAATTCGTCGAATCTTGGCGTTGATGGTTTGTTGTTGTTGTTTTTTTTTTTGTTTCTTGTTGTATTTGCTGAATATTAATAGGATCAGAATCAGCAATAAGTTGACCGATTTCAAAATGTTTTTCATTGGAAAGTTCTGCGTTTCTAAAACTAAGACAAGACGAATCCCAAATTTTATTAACTTAAAAAATTTTAATGAAATCAAATTCATATGCATAGAAAAAGAATATTTACAAATTCAATAATTTTATGTGTGTCGTCAATTATTTTTATTTTCGTCTGTTCACAAGCGCTGCCAGAAAACGCAATGTTGTTTTTCGTTGATTATTTTTTATCGTGCCACGTACGTATTCAATCAATTGTTCCTGTTGTTGGCTTTTTATTGTATTGGTGGAATATTATTAGAATCAGATACTATCAATGGGTTGGCTTATTTTCTTATTTTTTTGACTGAAGAGTTCTTCCCTTCTAAAATTAGGTCGTTACAAAGCCCACCTTGATTAACTCAAACAATTTTACTAAAATGAATAGGCTTAAACACAAATTGTTGAAAAACATCAATAATTTTATGTTTATTGTAATTTGCCGAAGTAAGCATCTTCAAAATAATGATAATAACTTATGCGAACGCGAAGCAAAGCTTGTGGCACTTAATGAATATACAGTGAAATAATATATATTTGTGTTGAACATTTAAGAATAAAAATAAACAGTATACGAAGTGGTGGATCTAGAATTCGATAGAAGGGAGGGGTGGAGGGAGGGGAGGAGGGGCTAAGTTAGCAAAAAAAACAAAAGAAACTACAATGACAACATATTGAAAATGTATCTTCTTTGTGGAGAAAATTTTGACCAACACTTACTTGAAAAATTTAAATTTCTTTCCACTAAAAATTACGTTTCCATTTTTCATGGTCAGCACCTCTATTTTTTGGCATTTTGAAACATTATCGTATTGACGCATTCAAACTTGCATTCTCAAAATTTTATGTTGGAAAATTCTCCCGTGCAAAATTTGAAAAAATCTGAATCGTCAAAATCAGTTTTTGAACAAAAACGTCCGATATGACATGGAATCACCAATATTCATCTGATTTTTATTTTACCGAAAAGACTTAGAAAAAAGATACGAAAAGGTAACAAAAAATTACTCATACAAAAAATAAATAAGTTTTGGATTATTAATAATATTAAACAGGGACATAAAAGAAATGATTAAAATCGGCTTAAATGCATTTTAGTTATAAATAACTGTTATTTTTAAGAAATATTTTTTTGGATGCCGCTTAACTTTTATTTTTGAGGAATATATTCTTAGGTTAACTAATAATAGTTTTATTCTGAAATGAAATTTTTTCGGTTATTAGAGTTAAAAATCATGAAGAAGTTGACATTTTGTCTTGGAATGGACTCACACCTCTTAGCCGTGGCCGATATGGGGGTTCATGCGCTGGCAGATTAAGAGGATCGCTGATTAAAAATTTGAAAAATTTTTTGGCACTAGGCTGGACCCTGAAAATGTTTTTGTTTACTGCATTTTGCATATGGCAGTATTAGACAGTCACTGATTTCGAATTTGTGATTCATATTTTTCACCGAGGGGGAAGTCTCATATCGTTTACAAGTAGAGGTCAAATGTAATGCTCAGGTTCATTTGGAATTGCTGTTTAAAGATTATAATACATAATATGTTCATCAGGGCTCGGATTTTGTTGGCATGTCAATTTTTTTCAGCTATAACATAGGCATTTTCTGATGATTGAAAAATACCGTTAATTATCTCCAGGTACCAGCCAAAAATTTTTAGGGCATTTTTCGGCGTTTTTGGCCATTTCTGTTTTTTAAGGTGACTTATTATTGTTTTGGGTCATGTTTTTTTTAAGTAATTTAATTTTTTTTTTTTATTTTAACCTTCTTTTTTTTTGACAGTAAAAAAATGTTTTTACTAAGTTTTACTATGTCAATTTCAATGGTCAATTGATGTCAATAAAATGAAAAATGTCAACACACTGGCATTTTTTCTATGTTTGACAATGGAGAAAAATTAAAAGCAACTGAATTATCGAATTGAGCTATACAAAACATATAGAATAATTTTATTTAGGTGTTATTTAAATTGATTAAGTTTTATGTCGTCATACAACTGGCATAGTGAAAACCAAGCTTTAGATACTTCTGAAAGCCTTCAAGCCAAAAAAAATGTAATTTTCAAGCCTTAGAAACTTTGCCATAGAGAAATTTATCAAATATTGAATAAAAATTCCGGATATGAAATTAAAATATAAAGTGGATGAAATTTTGGGGACATGCAACTAAAAATAAATTTGCCTGTAAATGATCTTTAGGCACGAGAGGCACATCTTTTAAATATGTGCCTCTCGTCAGTGCTGATGTGGAAAGAAGTTGTTCGATATATAAGACAGTTTTTACTGTCAACACACTATTGTTTCATTTTGATAAATTACATTAAAATTTATTGCAACCTGACGCAGTTGCAAACATTTTATTTAAAAACATTTAAAAATATATTCACGTTTTAGTTTTTAGGTATTTTGTATGGGGCTTAACGGCATTTTTAATGCCTTTCTAGGGCGTAAGATAATTTTTTGATGTTTCTAAGAGCAATAATATCCAAGCCGTGATGATTATATTATGATGTTCTTGTTAGGATTTATAAATTACAATTTAATTTAATGCTTATTTCTTTGTTTACTTTTTCATAAGAACATTGCAAGAACAGCCTAAAATTGCAATTAAAAATTAACTTAATAACATTTTGTAAAACTGAACATTGCATTTTAACTCTACTTTTCACCTTTGTAGGTCATGCTCCTAGATGAGAGCCATTACCAATAATTCTTGTTGTCCGGAAACAGGGTGTTAGGGCTAATTATCATTATATTTCCATACAAAAAATTCTCCAAGGGAATGTGGGCTAAGGCCCTTGCAGGCCGCCACTGATAGTACGGTAAAAAAATCATTGCACACATTTCTCTCAAGCAAGTTCTCAGCAAGTTTTTAAAGCTGATACGTACCAATATATGCTGCTAGCTTAGGCTATGCGCTGGAGTCACCAAGTATTTAAAATTTAAATACTGGTTTTCTTAAAACCAATTTAGCCTTTGTCCTGTAACGTAGTTTTTTTGTTACTTTCGCTATAACGTGGTGCACTAGTGTCTTGCCGTTAATTTTCCTACAATAGTTAAATCGCTCCTAGGGTCCTGCCAAATTTTTTACCTGATGATTGATGTTTTTAATCTACGATAGATTTATTTACTAAATAGTTAATTATAAAAAAATGAAAAGGTTCATTTTTATTAAGGGTCTCCATAGGAACTCAAACATAAAAAATGTTTTATAATATATCAAAACTCTACTTATTTTTATGGTGAACTTTGTTAAATGTTAACTCTGAATTGTCTACAAACTCAAAATTAGTAATTAACAATAACATTTTTTTTAAGATGTTATTGCGAAATTCTTAAAATTTCTTATTACGCTGAAACTGTATACGTGGCCGTATATAATTGTATATTTAGAAGAAAATTAATTCATTTTCCATTCCTATTCATTACTCCAGATCTATTACGAAATAAAAATATATTTATTTATTTTTTTTTTTTTTTAAGTAAGACTAAAACAAACTGTATACTATATCCAAACTATACCGGTATGTCTGAGTAGATCTTTCAAAATTATTTCATTGATAATTTTATATCGTCATTCAATAAAATCATCCAAAACGTCAATAATTTGATTAATGATGATAATTTTCCATTGTCAATCACTGAAACTCACACACTGAATTATGAATGAAAAAATTAATAATAGAAATCAAGAAGAATGGGTTCAATACAATAATAGCCAATGGGTTCAAAATAATTCCAAGAATTAATCAAGTTTCGTAACAAAAGCCATTTGTTGCATTTAAATTGCAAATTAAAACTTCAAAACCGACCTTTTTAAGCCAATTAGGAAAACGTATTGCAATTAATAACAATATCCATTCATTATAATGCCGTATCTTTAATGATTTAAGTTTAGGTCTTTACTCAGAAAAAATATGAGCCATATTGATTTAGATTAGCAAACGAAGCTTTTCTAGCGTTGCTTTAGGTTATGAACAAAGATATATAAATTCAAACAAAGATTTTTAATAATATAAATGTAACTTTATACGCCAATTTTTAGCCAAAATGTGTAACAAGTTTGTCAAAAAAAAAAAAAAGCAAAGTGATTAAATATTTTATGCAAAAATGTGCATAAAAGTTTCGCTCAAATTTCTAAAATTATATTCATTTCAATTAATTATATTCCCTTAAAACTTAGAAATGAACTACTTAGTTTTAGTGCCTCAAAATTGTTGTTTGCCTCCAGATTCGTTATTGTTCTATATACTCGTATATATAATAAACATCAAAGTTAAAAAATCAAAATTATATATCTATATAAAATGAAGTTGTTTTATTTATGTGTGATATTTTTCAACACTTAATAAACTTATCTTAACAATTGTTTACTAGATAGCAAAGCAACAACAGCGTGCAAATTTTAATTATGATTAATTAAATCTTATTAATGTTGATTTATTCTCCACTACTGTAAGTTGGGGAAAACATAAAGCAAACTTTATGTAGTGCATCTCCGGTTTAATTCTTTGCTTAAATTTGGCATAAAATTATACTCAGATTTGTGTCAAAAATATGACCTTTAAGCTTTAATTGATTTTTTTCCAAAATTGCTGTTTTTGTTCCAATATTGGACTTTATTCAAATATTGTATTTGCTTTGCATTCAGTCTATTATAAACTTTTTAATGCAAAACATATCACGTTCAGAAAACCAGATGTTTCTTTGTCATGATGTCAAATTGTTTTAATTAAATTTATTTCAATGCACGACGTATTTTTATTAGAATCATCTATTTGATTTTGCTAATCTAATTTAAATACAATTTATCACTTAATATGTCGAACTTGTTCAATAAATTCGCATACTTTAACATACAAATCATTCGAAATAAAAAATTTGAATTCAGGAAATAGAATTCAACAACGGCCACTCCTTAAATCTATGAAGGAACTAAAGCTTCATTGACTTTTGAGAGCAGTATATTTATTATAACATATATAAGATGTCCTCGATTTTACTCAACCAGTTCACTAACTCATCAGATTTTTTCTTAATTTTTCGACATCGCAGCCATAAAGGAAAAATTCAGCTACAAAAAAATATATAAGCCATACATAGGTAATTTTCAAAACCGACGGCTTTTCTCTGTCCAAAATATAAGATCAAATAAATATAAGATCGAATATATAAAATCAAAAATATATTAAAAAAAATACTGTTTTAAAATAAAAACAATATATCCGAAACAAGGCATTTGGAGGCAAATTTAATGGCTTAACGTTTGCAAGCAACTATTTTCTCCCTCCTTTACCTGTTTCATAGAAAAGCATTTGAAACTCTTACCTGCTGTAATTGAATATTGAAAAAGAAAATTAAAAGAAAGAACAATAAAAAGAATATTCATTCACTTGCAATGCCAGAATAAATTCCAAGGTTTTTGGTGTTTTTAATTTATAAAGTTTACATAACAGTTATTTTTTTCCAGAATTTTTTTTTTGGCACAGCTTCGTGTCAGAAGTGTTATGTTTCACTTAATTTGCTCTAATCTTTATTTTAGTTACTGATATACCGTCAATTGGATAACTGCAAGAAAGCACACGATTTATCGATTTCAGTTTTATTAAACAAGTGGAATTTTAAACTGTTTATAAAAATTTAATCAGCAGGTTATGGTAAGTATTGCTTAATCAATTAAAAGTGTTGTCTATGATTTTGCGGTTTAAATATTGAAAATAAAAAAAACTTTGTTAGTTTTTGATTGCTTGAGTTTTTGGTGCAGAATTTTTTCAACAAAAATATTAAGAAATCGTTCCTAAACAACATTCAGCAACACCAACGTCTGTTCCGCCGAATTACGAAACCTTTGTTTTACCTTTTTAAAATAAAAATTACGAAACCTTTTAAAAATTAAAATTCATAAATTTTTAGTAGACTTTTACGCAAGACAAAAATCGTATTCACTTCTGCAAAATAAAAAAAAAAATACATTTTATAGAATTTTTTAAAGAGCGAGCGTAACAGTTTTCATAAAAGCGGCCAGGTTTAAAGTTGAACGATATTAAAAATGAAAAAATTTAAAAATTCCTGTGTCATATACATATTTTTTTTAAATTCATACTCAGTACTCGCGTAAGAAGTTATACTTGTTTAACATGAAATTCAAAATTTTTATTTATATACATACTTACATTATTGTTGGATTTGTAAACCAAAACAATAATGAATGCGAAGGAAGATGATAAAAATCTATATCTTTTTCTTCTTCTATATATATAAAATCGTTTGTGTGGGTTTTATAAAACTGAAATAAAACTAAAATGAAAAAAATGGCCACACCGCCACAAATCAATACTTAAGGCGAATTTGATTACATTGAACTAAAATTTTGCAGTTTAGTTCGTATGTTTACTTTCGGCAATTGAATTAAAAATGGGCGTGGTCGTACTTACATATGCCCACTTTTCAGAAAGCATTATAGTTCCATGATAGTACATGTTTTGATAGTGAAACTTTGTGCTTAGGTGTTATGAGAACAAGTGGGATTTTCTTTAAATGTAAAACTAGCTGAGACACCAGGCGCCGCACAGTGCGACTTTTGATACATCTAGATTGTCAAAAGCCAAAAATAAAATTTCTTCGATCGCAATTATTTTTTGGTATGTAATAGACGAAAATACCACTGTTACGAATATGAAATCAAAACAAAACAAAAAACAACAATTTCCATGAACTTGTAATTCAACTGATACTGAAATTGTCTTAGCGCGACACGTGCAGCAAGCATTTTCACAGTCTGCAATTTTAAGTGAACTCACCGCAAAGTTAACTTTTTTAACTTTTTTGTGGATTAATATTTGGACAATTTTTTTTTTTAATTTGAGTTAATTGGACATTTATTAATAAAACAGGTAAGTTTTAAAAACTTTAGTATTATCTGGGCATTTCCGCCGAAAAGTCCACCATAACACGAAAATTAAAAGTTATTAAAAACTTATTATTTAATAATATTATCTTAGAGAAACATTTTTATTTTATTAATTTAAGCAATTTATATATAAATTGATTTACCATGATGATTAAATCGTCTGCACTGTTTCACAAATGTAATTTTTCTTTTTAGTTAATGTTTTGTAAATGTTTCGTAAAGTTTTTGTTTTAGTAAAAATGGAAGGCATTGGCTAAAAATAACGAAAAATGGTTGAGGCAAGGAGAGGCAGAATATATTGAATTTGTTTTTTTATAACCAAATCACATAATTGTAGCGGCCGTGGCGTAGTGGGTAGAGTGTGTGACTCTTACCCCAGAGAACCCAGGTTCGAATCGTCCATCTGACATAGAACATTTTTTCAATTGAATTAATTTTTCTGTTCGGCCGTCACCTCTCTGCAGATAATGGCAAACCTCAGAGAGTAAAAACTGCCATGAAAAGCTTCTTGAGAACATAAGCCGTTCGGAGTCGGCGTAAAACATGTAGGTTCAGTTCACAATTGATCATAAGAAGCTTGGTCAAAGTCCCTTCAAGGGCTGAAATGGCCATTTCGTTTTTTTTTAGATCACATAATTACTTAATTGCCTAATTACTTAATAACCCAAATGAATTACAATCGAAAAAATGTCACGTAACGCCATGTCACGTAACGTTTCATACTAAGCCCAGTAAAAAATAAAAAAAATAAAAGGTTTTTAAATTTGATTACTTTGAAAATAAACTTATACTATTTCAAATCCTTCTAAAAAAGTTTTATACAAAATCGTATCATTTTTGGTGGCTTCTATCTAAGAGCCGAGCTTTTGACAACTCTAAGGCTTTACACCTTCAAAAAATCAGAAAATCAAAATAAGGACCTTGTAAGTTAAATTTTTCATTCTTTTTTCACTCAATAAAGTCGTACGATCGCACAGTGGTTCCAAATCGAAAAAAGACGGCCAAAACCTCAAGGAGTGGTCTGATTTTCATGAAATTAAGTGTATATAGGTTTTTGGGGTCGCTGATCACGAATCTGAAGTCAAAATTTTAAAATTCAAAATGGCGGCTACAAAATGGCGGTCATGAACAAGCTAACTTCTTTAATAATTGTTTAATTCAGCTCAAAATTGGTATTCGGGGGTTTTTGGGGTCGCTGATCACGAATCTGAAGTCCAAAATTTTAAATTCAAAATGGCGGCCATGAACAAGCTACCTTCTTTAAGAATTGTTTAATTCAGCTCAAAATTGGTATTCGGGTGTTTTTGGGGTCGCTGATCACGAATCTGAAGTCCAAAATTTTAAATTTAAAATAAATAACAAAATTTTTTATATTTTATACAAAGTATATTTAACACATTTTTAGTACACTTTCTTATGGTTTTCGGCCTTCTAAACACGAATATCGCAATATAAACCTTTTTCTGTGGATAGGTTTCTGAGATATGACCTTTTAAAAACTATGCAAAACTAGGTAATTTAATTATCTTTAATTTGGTGTTTCAGTTTTTGAAATTTGTCAATGCGTTCTCGAGATAGGTAGATATTTATGACACTATCTCTTTAAAAAAAGGAAAAATGTTTAAAAAATCATATCTCAGAAACCTATCCATAGAAAATTTCTTTATTGCAATATTCGTGTTTAGCAGGCCAAAGTCCATAAGAAAAGTATTGTGGGATATGGATATCAGAAAATTTTTTGTATTTTGGCGCCTAATGTAATTTGTATATCAATCAGGGATAAAAATAATCATTAACATACTGTTTTTTTCGAAACCTGTTGTCATTATCACATTTTAATAGAAATATACACTTAAAGATAACCTTATTTAGAATTCTTAATAACAATACAAAAAAATGTATATTAAAATAAATGGATTTCACAAAAAAAAAATTTTTTTTTTCGAAACCAATTCAGTTTTTTTCAAAATTTTCCGATTGGGGCACGTTTGGGCAAAATGTTTTTCTTCTATTAGTATTATAAGATATCCCACAAAGTAACCAATACCTTTCTTTATGGGCGTAACGCGGCGAACACTTTCGTTTTTTCCATTTTCACTGATCCAAATTTTTCAAAAAATATAAATTTTCAAGGATTTTTTTAAAATATTAGGCATGAAATTTTTTCAAAGTTTTAAGTTTATTCTAATTGCATATGCTTCGATTCAATATATGAAAATATAAAACAACTTAAATTACTTGTACAGATAATACAAAAAATGTTTGAATTTGGGTCAAAATTTTACTATTTTTTTTGTAAAATTTTTGCCAAACTTTCAAGGCGTTAAAAATGAAAAAAAAAATTTTTAAAAAAAATTGACATCGCAGTTTTTTTCATTTATCTATCTTTAATAGGTATTTGAAGTAAAATATGTTTTTCAAACATCTTTAAAAATTAGGTTTTGGCCGCCTTTTTCATGTTTGGAACCAATGTGGATCGTCACGTGCGCCACCACGGATATGCTCAAATGCTAATTTTTGTATATTAAAATAGAAAATTACTTAAAATTATTTGTGAAACAAAAAAGAAATGTTTTCCAATACAGTAAAACTTATATAATTCTGTCGAATTCAATTTTATGCATACTGTCAAATTAATTGGAAAAATGCCTAGTTTCTGATTCTGCAATAAAATTTTGCTACAGTGTGCACCAAATTTTGTAATCGCTAATCTAACATGGCAGTCTTAATAAAACTTTAATTATAAAATTAAAAAGACTCTACATCAAATTAAGAAACAACAATAAATGTAGTGAAATTTGCAGAATATAGTGAAATTTTATTTATGTCCGCCCCAGCAAATGCAATTAAATAAGAAATTATGGTCATCTGAATAACACCTTATATGAGGGGTAGGCGAAAAAGTGGACGAATCACTCCAATATCATCTCGGCTCCAATATCCAATATCATCTCGGCTTATATAATATTATTGCAAAGTTTCATTGGAATACCTTGTTTAGTTTAGCTGTTATGAATTTTGGCATCCTACATTTGATAAAAGTCACACTGTTCGCCGCCCGGGGTAAGTGTAGCATTCAGGGTGTGTATAATTATGAAACGTCGTACAACCCACAATGCACTACGATCAATGGGTCAAATCTCAACCACTTATTTTTTGTCATTATTTCTGGTTATAAAATTTCCAATTTGAAGACTAAAGCTTTAGTTTTTTAAAAACAGTGGATCTTAATCCCTTAAAAATTATCACATAGCCCCTTTTTGTCATTTGTCACTTAGGCTGTCATTTAGGATGTTAAAAATATTTACATTTGAACACGCATTGCAAACTGATGCTTGCTGAAAAGTTATTAACAGTTACTATTTTACTTTCTTTTACGCAAGGCTTTATTCTTGACAAGGAAATTTTAACAAAAACTGTTTTCTTGCTTACGTTTTCTAAGCTATACGGTTATACTCGAATTATGAATTTTAAAACTGATATGAATACAAACAAAAAACTGTTACGGCCCTTTTATAGTCCCGATCACTTTTTACATGGTGTTTGGAACAGACTCTACCCATCCTAATGCTAACTATCAATATCATGGTGAAGATATTTACTGAAATAAAGCATTTTTATGAAATTGACAAGCCTCCTTCTCTAAACCCGATAAAACTTTCTACGCTACGGACTGTTCATTACACTAAAAGTTTATGTGCAAAATTTGGTTGAAGTCAGACCAATTATGTGGAAGGAACTCAACGAAAATTAAAGTGACAAGCCTCTTTGTCTAACCCCGCCCAGTTTTCTTTTCTGCATTATAATGTGCAAAATTTGGTTGAAGTCGGACAAACGGTGTATGAAAAGTTCGATTAAAATTAAAGTGACACGTCTTATTGTCTAATTCCACCTACTTTTCTAAACTATGAACTGATCATTATTCAAAAGAATTTATGTGTAAAATTTGGTTTGCTTGTAACTCGACTAAAATTAAAGTGACACGCCCCCCTGTCTAATACCGTAAACATTTTTAAGTTCTACAAACTGAACTGTATAATCAAAGAATAGGAATATGTATGAGTTTAGTTGAAGTCAGACAAACAGTGTACGCGCAATTGTGGTACATACAGATATGATGATATTCAGCTTTATATATTTGATGGGCAGTAAAAGTAGGCGTAGTAATGTTTATATGCATAGTGAGCGCCACCTGGATTTATAGCACCTACACACCAAATTACACTATCTACACATCCACAACTCAGGAATTATAATGATTTTTGAAAAGTGGCCATCAACGTCACTAAAGATATGGTAGAACATAGACAATACCGACCCCACTCTCATAAAATGCATTATAACTGGATATACGAAATGGGTTAACAAGTCAACTATCTTCGGAATGACACTTTCCAACTGAGCCGAAACCGAATTAACTACGTCAAAGTCGATCAAAAGTCGAGGGAATGTTGACTAGTTTCTTTGATTATCGCGGTATTGTGGACATGCAACTCTTGCCTGAAGAGCAGACTGGTCGTAATGTGGCACTTGAGAGAGCAAATTCGTCGAAGAAGGACAGGTTTGTGGAAAGAAAACTCATGGATTCCGCACCACGACAACGGACCTTCGCATCTGAGCTATCATTGTATCAATTTATGGCCAAAAACTCTTCAAATATCATTGAACAATCACCGTAATCACCTGATATGACTCTGGAAGACTTTTTTTCTTTCCGGAGCAAATTAAAACTTAGCGAAACCCGTTTTCAGTCGATAGAACGCACAAAAGATAGTTCGCGGCGAGAACTGAAGTCGATTCCTGAAAATCCGTTTGAAAAATGATTTAATGATTGAATTACTTGTTAGCATAAGTGTATTATTTTAGAAGGCGGACTTCTTTAAAGGCGATACAATAAATTTGAATTAATATTTTGTGTTTTATTGATCAATTCCTGGTATTTTCATGACAGAAAGTTTACTTGTATATAAGCGCAAAAGAGCTCCAAAATTCATATTCTAACATTCACTACTTCTACTACTACTTCTAGCATTCAGAGCCTTGTCAGTTCCGACTAGGCTCCACTGACCAATATCACAAATATATAAATGAATTCCGGCAGATGATAATCGTTAACAATCATGTTGATAACGTATACCTACATGACTAAAAATAATAAACACTTTGTCATAAGCTAACCATGAGCTTAACCGTGTTTGGCGGTAAATATTTACATTGAGAAATATCATTTGATAATTACTACACTAGACCTCTGGCTAACAATGTATAATTAATAGTTTTTTGATTAGCCACCATTTATTAAATTTTTATTGTTGGTAATTATCAATTAAGGTTAGCATAAATATATTATTAATTATAGTTTTGACGTTTGAATAAATTGTTTTAGTTATGGCCAGACTACGCGGAATGCGTACAAAATTCAGAAATTAACTGATTGTAATAATTAATTATTACACAGTGCAGCAAAAATAAAACATTTGGCTTAGTATTCGTAATTTACTACCTCTAAAGTGTAAATAAGGAATGGTGATCATGATTCTGAAGTCTATTTATCTCCATCACAACTAGCCCTTCCACAATATAGGATCGAAAAAAAAAAAGGTCTCCAAGAACTGAAGAAAATATTTTTTTTTTGTGAATTATAGAGTATACGCCTTTAGCAACGTTTGGTAATGTAATCAATATGTTTAAATTTTTTATGACCGCTATAGTTATGTGTATTTTTTTTTTTTATCTGATTAACAGAATTTGAATAGTTATGATAGCAAAAAAAAAACAATTATAAAATTTTTATAATGATAGACTGAAGGACTTTTACAGGTAAAAAATAATGACCAAACTGGAATTTCAAGCGTTTCTATCATAAGTTTTTCATCCTTAGATCTCTATTCATATTTATTAATGTTTTCATAAAACTTATATCACTCCGCTAGGGTCCGTTCATAAGTTACGTAACATGTTTTTGGCCAATTTTTCATCCCATCCCTCCCTCCCCGCCCCCCTTCGACGTAACGTAGCATTTGTATTATTTTTTTAAAACTTATGGGTTTTTTTATCAGACCACGTTATATTTATTATAAGTTTTATTGTTGTGGAAATTACAAAGTAATTTTATGTTGTCCTATTGTGTTTGACAAACAATTGATGAAAAATTTGACCATTTGGACAAAGATTGGACAAAAAGAACACAAACCAGTGGCGATACGTTACAACTTCGATATTCAACAATTGTGAAAATTGTTATGTTTGTTTTAGTTTTTTTTTTATAAAACTTTGATATTCGCTTTGAATGTGAAATTATAACAGCTGTTTTCGATGACTCCGTTTAGTTCAGCAAAAAAACGTTACTTCAGCTCCGTTTGATGCTCTTACTTGCTCTTGATCTTTATTTTTTTGAAGCTGCTACACTTGTTGGAGGTGTTTCTAATGCCTTTTATAAATTTGATCGACTTAGACATAGATTTAGCTGTCTTTTTTCGGTTTGTGATCCGTTCGTTTTATTAGGTTCATTCTTTTTTTGATAAAAAATTAAATTTTAATAAATTTTAAAATTTTAAAAACTGAGTTGAGAAATGATGTGACGTAACGCACCGCACGACCACCCTCACTACCCCTTATGTCACACTTCCACACAAATGCTCGACTCTCTCCCCCCTAAACGTTTTAAGTATTTTATGAACAGCCTTTAATTAGCTTTATTGTCCATAACCTCGATAAATTAAACTTTTGGTGTATCAACACATTCCAACGATACGTAGAAAAATCGCTTATTTCCTTATATTTCATATTTTAACTCATATTTTAGCACTTGTGTTCTGACTAAAAATTCTCACATTAATTAGCCGTGGTTTGTAGTTGTTGTTGTGTCTTAATTAATTTCAATTTTCAAGATTACGGTATAAACTATTTCAACCTATTTTAGATTCGTTAACCTTGCGGCGCACAGTGAAATGCGAGTGGTAAAAATTTGGTAAAGAAAAAAAGTCATAATTCTAAATATGAAGAATCATAGTTTTGAGTCATATGAATGCGAATTTAAGAGAATGTTGCGATAACTTTTTAGCTGTGGAAATGCCCCCCTTCCAATTTTAAAGTGAAGTACTGAATATTTTTCAACAACTTATAAATTTTATTGCGAACTTACAAATAATGAATATGATATATTTCATTAGTTGTTCTATAAAATAATATAAATTCAAAAAAATTGGCAGTGGGGGGACTACCGACTGAAGTAAAACCTTGAAAAGAAAATCGAAATAGCCATTTCAGCCCTTGAAATGACTTTGACCGAGCTTCTTATGATCAATTGTGTTGTGTGTGTTGTGAAATGTTTCAACACAAATGATCGCAAACTGGACCTACATGTTTTATACCGACTCCGAACGGCTTATGTTCTCAAACAACTTTTCATGGCAGTTTTTACTCTCTGAGGTTTTCCATTGTCTGCATAGATGACGGCCGAACAGAAAAATTTAATTCATAGGAAAAAACATTCTGTGTCTGATGGTATTCGAACCAGGGTTCTCTGGCGTATGGGCCACACACTCTACCCACTGCGCCACGGCCGCCACAAGACCAAGCAAGTAAAATCTTTAAGCTCTGAAAAATTTAAAGCTATGAAATAAAATGTTTTTCATTTTCATTCACATTTCAATTATTTAATTTTATTTCAAAGGGGTACAATAGGGGTATGGTCACTAAAATGAAAAACAAAACTAATGCATTAGAGTTCCTGTAAGTATCGCGTAAGACCCTCGTTGATCGTGGTTCTATATTTAGTAGTACTAAGTTTTCGATCATTGGATCAACTGCTTGATTCAAAAATTAGTTAGTTTCATAGGTACATCGTCAAATTGTTTGGTACATCTTTTTCGAGTATTTTATAACCTTTTTTTGAATAAATTATCAAATTTTCTAATATAAAAAATCTCTCCTATATCAATCCCTTGAGGAATCAAATAAATGAGTTTTATTATTTTTTGCCTTTTAACATTCATTCTCAAATCACCTACCTTCTATCTGCCACCAGGGATGATATAGACTTAGTTGGAAAAGGGCCAGCATTCAAACAAAAATTGGGCCAATTTGACGTTAATAGGGCTTTTAGTTTTAAAAAGTGGCAATTCAATATTGAAGACTTTCTATTTGGTCACACGATCATGCCGTGGTCTCGCAAATAGCCCACTTTTTACTACTCAGCAAGTCCAGTTTACTTTTGATAAAAATAGTCGAAATTTCGAATTAACAGTTTTGGGAAATCAAAAAACTTTAACTTTTTCGTGTTTTATTTCGTTAAAGCCGAACATTGAAGGAAGTTTTTGGTTGATCACAAAAATAGCACACTCTAATTTAAATGATTGAATTATATCACTCTCCATCTTAATAGTGTTTAAGATGATTCTTTCAAATACATTTTATTTTACGCATTACTTGTGTCAAAATTTTTTTAAGACAAAAAATGACAAAAACAATCCTTAAAAAATGTAATGCCAAAAATTGCTAAACATTTCCACACAAAACCGCAAATCGGTTATATCCACCATAAAAAAGTCGTAGAGTGTCAGAAAAATAATGAGAAATTTAATGTAGACTCTTCTCCGTTAAGACTTGTAAGAAGACGAATCAATAAAGCGGGACGAAATTGAGTAGAAAAAGTCACTCCTGTAAAAAATATATTGAGGCATGGCTGAATTCAATAAAAAATATTTTCATAAATAACTACTACAATTTTAGAATAAAGAATTTTGCAAGAAGAAAATTAAGTCAAATTACATCTGATAAGATGACAAAACAATCGCCAAGAAATAAGTTTGAAATTTGCCACCAAAACTTCATCAGGGTGTAGAGAGATGGTGCTGGCCTGATTTTCTTAGCGTTAATATTGAATTGATAACAAAATGGATTAATTTGTATACAAATAATTATATGTGCACCATTAGAAAAATTATTTTTGCGCTAAAATAAAAATGCTTCAAAATTCTGCTCTTGCACTTATATTATTTATGACAACAGTAACATAACATAACAAAGACTTTATTCAATTGTCCTTTAAATTAAATTAAATAAAAAAATTAGCATACAAAATTTTATCATAGTAAGAAATTGCTTAATTTTCGAGCTTAATAATAAAAAAAATTAAATAAAATTTCATTTTAGTAATTTAAATGCTTTTCTTTTTTTTAATAACTTGGCTCAGCCGGAATGGCATAGAATTAATCAAGGATTTTGGGTTGGATGGGCTGATACTTTGCCATTCTTGCAATATTGCTATTTTAAACTCCCTAGCTGCCTCAAATTGCCTTCCATCCTTATATACTTTTCCATAGAGGATTCCCCAGAGATTCTCATTGGGGTCTAAGTCTGGACTTATTGCTGGCTATTGCAGTAATGGTATATTTCTGAATGTAAAAAACTCTTTTGTACGCTTTGCACAGTGTATTGACGCATTATCCTGCTAATTAGTCTAATTATCACCACAAAGTTGGCCAGAAAATTATATTAGTTCATTGTCCAATAAATGGACGTACATTTCAGCATTCATTTTTTTGATATAAAACACATTGGAGTCTTTCTTTCATAACAAAATGCAGCCCAGACCATCAGCGATCCTCCCCTATGGACACGCAAGTGGCAAGTGCACCGCTATTGATCCCTATGACGCCAATACTTCTTGGAACCATCAGGCCCATCTAAATAGAACTTTTTTTTGTCACTAAAGATAATGTTACGCCATTCCTCATCCAAAAACTGGAACATGGTAGCGAAGGCCAAACGTGCGTTAATATGTCGAGGTAAAAGGTTAGGTTGTCGCGTCTTGAAAGTATGTGTTGCTTTAGGATTTTCATGTAATATTTAAACTATCCTACTTCTTGTTATGTTAAGACCCATTTGACTTTTTATTTGTACGGTACTCAAACCTTTGACTACTGCAATATGTTGAGTTCTCCGTTTACACCGAGCGTCGATGTGTGTTTTCCTACCTCTCCGTCTAATTGTGCCATAACTACTATGACATTTTAATAAATTTGTTATTGTTTTTCTGTGGCGATTAAGCCTTTTGGCTATTTCTTTCATTTAGCCCCATTTTCGCTTATTCCCAGTATTATGACCAGGGAGGTCATGTTCAGAAAGGCTCGTTCCGCTGGGCATTTTCAATATCTAACACGTAATAATTAAATTAACTTTATTGATTATAAATGAAAAAAACGTACCTTATATTTCGCAACAATTATTTCCCGTGCGAGCACTTTTAGCTATCAACTAAGCAACCAAACACCAACTATGTACATGTATGTACATATTATTCTGTACTACTGATCATTCAATGCACCGTCACATTTTTCATATAACGGTACATTAAATGCATTACGAACTGCATACAAAAACTTGTTAAACAGTTACAACGAATAACAAAAACAAACTGCATACAGAAAAATACTATACTATTCTAGGTGGAGAAAAAATGCAAGCAAATATTTATGCACATATAATTATGAGGTATGAGGTATATTAAGGCATTGTCAGGACTACGATGGAGCCTTTAAGGCTCGCTCCTTTCATATAACTTGGAAAACAAACTAAATTTGTAGTTGAGATTATTAAAAAGAATGCTTTTTATGTGATCATGGCTGTACAGGGTTGTCAATATTCGAAGCGCCCATCTGGCAACACTGTACCTTTCCGCAGTGATGCCAAATCGACTAATGACATACCGCGTTTGAAGCGGCATTCCAAGCAAATGTTTACAATAGAACAGTACACGCCACGCGAACGCTCTAAAATTGTTGAAATTTACATTCAACAAAACAAGTCAATAGTGAAAACTCAACGTGCTTTCAAAAAAATAAATAAAGTGAAAAGTGCGCCTTCCTTCGTTTGTATAAAACTGAAAATCCACAAGAGATTCAAGAGGTACCTCTTCACGATGCAAAAGTCACTGTTTGGTGCGGCGTTTGTGCTAAAATGCTCATTGGGCCGTTCTTTTTCGAAGATGATAATGGCCACAGAGTTACTGTCAATCAGGAGCATTATCGCGATATGATAAACAATTTTTTCATGCCAATCGTTCGTCGAAAGCGTATCAGGCACTACTGGTTTCAACAAGACGGCGCGCCACCACACACAAGCCGCACAAGCCGCGCAAAAATAAAATGGGCGCTTCGAATATGGACAACCCTGTATATAACGGAACTTATTTTAATGAGATCATTTAAAAAGGCGATAAGAAATATAGACTTTAAATAAAAATCACCCAAAATTTCTCCATACCAAATTCGGTTAATTTTAGTTTAGAAACAGCCAAAAAAATTATGCAGTTTTCCACGTTTTTGGGCAAAATTTCGCTTTTGGTTTGACTATTTGCCATACAAAAATTACCTCATTTTTTAGGACTAAATTTCACTTTTTGTTTTCGAGTGATAGTTCACATTGACTACAAGTGAAATGGTAATTATAGCTATTGCTATCACTTGATCATCATGTTTTTAAAAAATTATATGTTTTTAGCTAAAATCGGTCCTCGTCCCGCGGTCGTCATACCTTTTGATAATTACTAATGAATAATATATATTTCTTTCTCCAGATATTTTCATTTATTTAATAAATTCAAGAGAGCTTATTCTTGTCCAGCACTCCGATACCGCAAGATTGCATTTTAGGCAATTTTTTCAAATTTTTGGCATATTTTCATATATTTCTTTAATTTTATTTATTTTTTCGGTAATTTTTTGTTTTAGTGGTTTTTAATTTTATTTTTTGTGCGATTTTTCTGTGGATGATATTTCCTACCTCCATTTCCTACCTCCAAATTTAAAATTTTGTAATACGATGGCATAGTACACAAATGTTGTCAACAAATATCAACCATTAAACTTTTCTTGTTAAAAATTGCGAAAATGTTTCGGCTAAATTTTTTCAAAAGGGCCTAAAATGACTAAAAAGGGCCTCGGGGCTTTCACAATTAAAAAGGGCTCAAAAAAGCCCTAAAAGCACCCAAATATCATCACTGTCTGCCACCCTTCTGGGGGTCCCCGTAAGAGAAACACAAAACTGTCGATTTAAGACCGGCAATACTCGTACAATTAGTATACTCGTACAAAAGTCGGTTTTTATTAGAAAAAAGTTTTGTTTAGAGTTTTAAAATTTTCAAATTTGTTAAAATATACAATTATGTTAAAAAAAAAGTTTTTTTTCAAAAACACAGCTGGCTACAACGATTGCTGTACAAGACCTCTTTTCGTACAGCGGAGATTCTGCTAGGTTGACCTGAAAAAAAAAATTTTAAACGTATTGAAAATATCTCTAATGTAAATGAGACAGAATTTTAAAAAAATCTTTATTTAAAAAATTTATAATTGGAAAATAAAAATTGAATTTTTTACTTATAGTCCGGGAGGTAGCGTTGATTTTAAAAAGTCATTTTATTCCGGCTGAAATTCATTGTAGTAATAGTTTTTCCTTAATACATATGAGATCTGAGCTCCAGTGGCGGTGGAGCTAAAGGTGACAGTATGTCAAAGTTGTAAAAAAAAAGTTATGTCACGAGTAATTTTATTTCGCGCCAAGCTTCGTGGGATGGATTTTGAGACAATTTTGGCATAAGGTACACATATAAAAGAGGTTACTGAGATATTAATTTTTTGTATACGAAACCCAATTTTGATCTAAGTGTGGGTTAGCACCTTATTGCCCCGACCCCTTCAATTATTTAACTAAAAACGCGATACGAACAAGGTTATTACAAAAAATTTATTGACAACATACATACCAGAATATTGCATACCTTATTTAAATTGATATTTTTATATATATACCTACTGAAATTGAAATATAGAGACATTTTATTGTTAAAAACAACATCTTCAACACGCTGACTGACGGTCTTATCACCGTTATCAATACAGCTGGCTATTATCCTTATTATTGTAAAAGTATAAAAATCCAACTGTATAAAATTTATAAGGTATAAAATGACTTTATGCTTGAACATTTTTAACAAATGCTCGCGACTGACATATAATCCATCCTCAGTAAAGAAGCTGACTATTATTTTTTGGTTACAAAACATCGCAAAGTGCATCCCACGAAGTTTGGCGTGGAATAAAATTACTCGGGGCATATTTTTTTTTACACCTTGACAGGCTGTCACCTTTAGTTTTACCGCTGGTTCGGCAACTGACGCTCATTTCGGTGATTATTAAACATAAATCACCTGCTTGCAATAAAACTTATTCGGCATAAAATTCCTCCAAAAAAATGCAACGCCACCTCTGTACTATTATTTTTTGTTTTCAATTTTGAATAAAACGCTCATTTAAAAATCAGTTTCATTCACATTGGTCGCAAAAATGTTCTTCCAAATATTGTAAGGATCGGTCAAGAAGTTTTTGAGCTAGGTTGCCTGCAGTTTTGAAAAACGTAGTTTTGAGAAAAACAACTTTAAAGTTATACAAAACAAATAATACGAAGACACAAGTCTTCAGAACTGTGTTCACCATATACCATAAACACACAAAATAATTATTGTTAACATTCTTTGGAATGTTCCCCTTTTCAAATATACCGGTTTGAGCAGATAAAATAAATTATATAATATAATAGCAGTTGTAGTAACTAGATTTTTATATTATATCGAACTTACGCGCGGGTCTCTTTTCAAGCTAATAACTTTCTTGTGTATAACTTGAGATAATCTTGAATATATCTTTATAAATTTTTTTTTACATGTTTTTAAGATGTTCTTAAGTCACTTGAAATGAAAAAAAAAATTATTTTGGGATGCCTCTAAATGTATTGCCGGCCTTAATTTCATATCCCTCCCGAATTGCTGAGAGATAAATATGAGCTGGTCCTATTATATTTTTCCTTTCAACATTTCTTCTGAACGCCTGGTACCCGAATCAAAAATGCAAGTATTAACGGTGTAACACTCACCAGCGCTAACGTTAGCAGTGATGACAGCAACCATGGTGATGATATAACATTACTGACGTTAACAGTGCTGTTAACAAGTTTAGGGGGGAGGGAAAGGGTGAGTATTGAATTGTGCGTGTTGTGAAATTTTAGAACACAAATGATCGAGAACTAGACCAACAAGTTTTATGCCGACTCCGACTTCTTCTCAAAAAGCTTTTCATGGCAGTTTTACTCTCTGAGGTTTGCCATTGTCTGCAGAGAGGTGACGGCCGAACAGGAAAATTGATTCAATTGAAAAAACTTTTTGCATCAGATGGGATTTGAACCTGGGTTCCATCGCATATAAGACACGCACATCAACCAGTATGCCACGGCCGCCATTGAGGTCCTATCGGAACAAAAAGCGGAAGAGTAGATCAGGTAGAGTAGGGTTGGTTGAACCAGCCGGTGCTCCGTATGAATTTTAAAGCGTCCATCAATGGGTGATCGGTAAACTTTCGTAGTTCTACGTAATGTATAGTTCCACGGGATAATTTTTTGGTTGTGAAGATTATTGATTTCGGCTATATGGGACGCTCGGTCAGTTATAAGGTCAAAATTATTTTTCTCTGTTATATTTTTTAGGATATATATATACCAGATTACCGATTTCGGTTATATGGGAGGTAAGCGTGTCATTCATCCGAACTGAAATTATAAAATATATTCTGTTTTTGTATGTTCGCTATATGGGCGCGTTACACTGTGCGTTGTCGGTTACTTCTATTAACATAAATTTTAAATATTTTAGTCTTTAATTAAGGCAAATTTGTTATAAAAGACGCCATGCTGATTTATTTAAGGGTCAAGTTTGTAGTACTAAATATTAAAATCATTTTTTACTTCAGAATTCAACTTACACTTGAAGTGCATTTTTAAACCTTGGAGAAAACTGCTAATTTATGTTGAAGTCTGAGATAGTTTTAAAAAATTTTAATTTTTAACTGTATTGATAGAACTAAATGACAAATTAATTATTTTTTTTTTTATAATTTGCTCAATATATTATTGAATTTTGTGGTATCTTTAAAGAACCTAAACTTGTAATTTTTTCGTTAATTTTTCGTCAAATAAAGAAATAAGTCATTTTAATAACCGCGTTTTTTCCAACATTCAAATTGGATTTGAAAAACGATTAATGGTGCAAAAAATCAGTTTCACAGCTAGATGGCGTTGTGAACATATGAAGAGTTGGATTTTTTTGCACGCAAATCGGATTTGGATGTTGGAAAAAACTCAGCTTATATCAAAAAATTTCGAAAAAAAATATAAAATAAAACAACATTAGTATTTTTTTACCATTAAATAAGCACTGTTTAATTGATTCGATAAAGACAAAACAAAATTTTAAAGTTATTGGCAGAAAACTTTTATTAAATACCTTTAAATTCAAATCAAAATACACAGCATTGCTACTAAAGCAAAAATTCCAAAAAAAAACAATGTTTTTCTCATTTCTTCCTGCTATTCTGAGTTGAGTTTTAAAAATTTTCCTAAGTTGTTTGTATTGTACTGGAACCTTGAGTCAACCACTTAAAAACATTCGCTCTCAATAGATGTTTGCATTTTAAAAACTTGAAATATCAACAAAAATTCGATCCTGATGCTTATCAATGTTTTAATTAAAATATCCACACATCATAAATCTTTCATAAAAATACAACCGAAGAATTGATAGTATTTTAATGTCCAAGAAAATAAGAGCTTTTACACAATTTATATGCTTCGAAAAAGTAAAATCAAAACATAAAAACAAGTTAGTCAAAAAAAGTTTAAAGGAAATATGATTAATGTATCAGCTAATTAAGACAAGAATTTAAATCCTAAGCATAAACAAACAAAACAGCATCACAGAAATTTACTTTGTTCAGCTCGGAAAAAATGTTTAATTATATCAAGATTTTAATCTTTACTCTATAGTTCTGTGGAAACAATAAAAAATAAAAAAACATATAAAAACTAAACTTAATCACATCTGAAGACTGTAGGCTAAAGCGTGCCTCATTCTTGAATCAGCATCGCACCAGCTTTGATCTGCACGCTCCATCAAAACCATCAAAACCATCAAAGCAATTAAGTTCATATAGCAGCTACTTAACTCATAGTTTAAACAGAAACGCTAATAATAGGTTGCACCTTTGGCTCAAAACAAGTCAATTCAGACACTTTGGCACCTAAGCAAGCAATCAGTAATCAGCTCTAGTCTCAGCTACATCGCCATTATGGTTTATAATAGCCTAAAGCTGTCACTACCCAGTGTGGCGAATGGTATATTTTATTATTTTTGTTTTTTCTTTTTCTGAACAAATGATAGTTAGCCATAAAATACGAAAAGCATTTAAGTGATGGTGGAAAGTTTTATGGCCTGTTAAGCTACTATAAAATGCCCGCTAAACCATGCAAACAACCTTTAATGCAGAAGAAAAACAAGTTTTGTTAATCATAGATTAGTTTTCGGAAACAAGAAAATTTCAAACAATATAATTCGGTTTAATTTCGTGCTTCCATAACCGTAAACCTAAAATTTTGAACATAAAGAATTTTCAACTCCCTTGTAGGGATTAAAATCTTTCCTTCTAACCAACTTTTTTATGTGTTTTACGTATTTTCGTTAAATCTCTAATAAATACTCCCAGCATAAAATATAGCAACTGTTTAGACAGGGACTCAGGCATGTTTGTTCTCTGAAAAACAGTGAACGAAAATGAATTATACGATATTTTAAAGTACAGTAGATGGCATGACTCTGTATTATGTAGAGTATATTTTTGTGTACACAAGCTCAAACACATATACTACACTACGGTCGCATAAAAAATTAACACAAACATTATTATTCTGTGCCATTCGACAGAAAAAAAATTTACAGTACTGTTTGTAATGTTTGCGTATGCCCAACACAGCTGACATACGATAGCTATTAGCGTAGGTTATTCTATGTGAGTACAAGGTGCATCACAGAAATTTGTATTGCCGGGGAACTATCGAGAACTTTTCTTCCTTGACAATTAAATCGATAAAATCATCGATAAATGATCGTTGCTGATATCGTAAGCGACAATGCTTCTATAAATAAAACGATGAAAATTTTAGCTCTCTGCTTTCTTTGTCTCTCAAAAACCGCTACTCATTCAGTTACTTCAATGAACCAATAAATTATCGTTCTCGATTTCGTTAGCGATAATTTCTCCATAATTTTAACTTCTTTGTCTCTCAAAAACCGCTGCTCATTCGGTTATTTTATTATTGCTTACTCTTCGGAACGATTATGTTTGTGCTCATTTTCAAATTATCGCAATGTATTGTTTCTGTTCGCGTTAAAGTACTCAAACTTTAACGGTACAGAATAAAGAGTGCAATTATCTACGATACACAACGTTAATGTAATACTTTATCAACGCTGCAGTTTCTTAACATACACTACGTTAGCATTTCTTTCATTCACTGCTGAAAACAGCACTAAATTTTTATACAGATGCCTATTTCTTCAGATTTGAACTTTGTATATCTATCTTGCATTATCTTATTTAGTATTTGATGTTATTAAATATTTATCTACCATTTCTAGTCGAAATATCAATGATGAAAATAAGACATATCTCACTTCTGAAATAGAACTGAATTTGGTATTACTTTTACGAAAATTGGAAAATATATTACCGGCATGATCGTCAACAATTTTTTGACTGGCCTAAAGAAAGAGGACGGATTTTTTGTTTAATTTCAGATTAGAATACAGGTCTGTAAAAAGGAAGCCTGAATGATATTTAAATTTCAGCCTTGATATCTAAACTGAATAATGGAGGCATGAATATGTTTAGAAATTCAGTCGTGAATTTCAGCCTGAATATTAGAGGCCTGAGCGAGTTTTCCGATAGGATCTTATGCGGTAACTCTATGGGAATAGAAATGTAAAAGTGATCATTTATTAACATTATTATTATTGATCATTGATCATTATTATAAATATAATTAAATTAATTAAACAATTTCCTATTTTAAATATTTTGTGAAGTTTATTATTGATTGATTTTATTAATTGGACAGGATAATCAATATTATCATCATTGGTTCTGTTCTACTTATATTAAGCAGATCAAATTTAATTTTTCCTTCCTACTGTTGGGTTAGAAACCAAATTTTGAGACGCTCTTTTAAAAAAAAAAGTCCTTTTGAATGTGCCGGTGCTCACTGACGTACCTTTCTTTTAAGCTTGAACCAACGCTCAGAGAGTGTCTCCTTTTAATGTTTTAAATCAGCAATGTTTTGATTCGGATGGCGGGTGATAGTTAGTTGGAAAATTGAAAGATGGAAAAGTGTCGGAGAAGATTGTTTGAAATCCACATAGTTGCAAAATATTGCTGGACTTGCTCGCAGAGAACTATTTCACAATTTTACAGTGCGGCCGAAGAACGATTTACCTCTGTAATACGGTATTCAACTGGGCCTCAAATAATGGTATTGGGATAGGCTTGGAGAGCTGCCCGTGTAGACCTAGGAAATATACGATTTGGTGGTGTCAGGCCGTGTATTTCCTTTAAGCACTTCCCATTGTAGTAACCTACAGAAAGGCTAAGACAACTAAGCTTGAATCAATATTCAAGAGAGTTGAGAGAAGATGAATTGCTTTCATTCCCTAAGGTATCTAATGTCATTCATGACGACCTGAAACATTCAAGAGTTAATGTGAATTCGTTTTGGAGAATGAGAAAAAACGGTTCACTAGGGTGGTCAATCCTGAAAAATTTCTCAGGATTTTCGGGAAAGAAATTTTTTTAAAAATATATGGTCAAACATTTTTGAAGAATAATATTATAAGGGAACGGGGATCGAATTTTTTAATTCAGTTTTTAAATTTTATTAAAATTTTATTAAAATTTAATTTAATTGTAAATATTGCTTTAAGTTTTTTCAATAAAAAAACGTTCCGAATAAAAAGAACGGATCACAAAGAAAAAAGATAGCTAAAACTATGTTTGAATTAAGCAAATTTATAAAAGGTTGTATTTCAAGACTTTGTGACGAAATGCGACAAAGCGGGGATCTAAAATTGGCCAAAAGCATGCTAAGTAATTTATAAACAGCCCCTTAATGTGTGGTTTAAGGTAATTATTTGTTGGCAATAGCGTTGTGTTTTAACGGTTTTGCCGGTCTTCTAGAGTTCATAACACACAATACCGCTATGGTCTCACCAGACAAACAGCATGGCCTTCTTGCCGAAGCGATTTGGGTCCTTTGCATTGAAGGACCGTCTTTGTAAGGTGAAAACGACAATTTTTTCTGCTTCGGGTTTTAAAAATAAATCCATTTTTCATCATCTGTTTTCAAAAATAAATTCCTGCCGTTGAAGCAGCATTTATTTATTTATTAATTTACCATCTACTGGGCTAAGCCCTTACAGATTACATTCTTAGCCTAATACCTAATACTAATTTGAATTAAGGAAATTCATAACATCAATTTTGAACTTGTTCCTATTTTCCGTAATATCACAATGACTCCCTGCTAAATTGCAAAGAGATATGCATCTGGAAATAGGCTCATTCGCTCCATAGTAAGTTCTATGGAAGCGAGAATGAAAAAGATTTGCATTTCTAAGTGTTCTTTGTGGAATATTAAACCCAATAAGATCGAGTAAGATCGAGTAATTCCGGGGAATCAATGGTGCTATCAATCAAATCTTTTATAAATAGAACACACTGAGTTTTACGTCTATTTTCAAGTTTTTGTAATCTTAAGAGTTGATAACGCGAGTCATAAGATGTCATGTTTTCATAAGAATACGTAGGACGCAATGCAAGTCTTGAAAAGCTCTTTCCTTTTCTGAAGCGAAGCTTTTTACTCCTCGTTCTGTGATTTGCTTGGAGTGAAATCTGAAAAATTTTCGACAGATTTTTTCCTGGAAATTTGATGGTTTCTTTGTTGCTAGTGCTTATTACAACAAGAAAATTTAATACTTTAATATAAAATACTAAAAATATTTCTTGGCCTGCCCGTGGGGATCGAACCCACGTTTTCCTATACGAGAGTCCAATGCACAATCCACAAGGCCACAAAGACTTCTTAGAAATTGTTGTTAATTCAATGCTAATTATAACAGAAGCTATGCTGCAGTAGATCGTCACCATCTATCAATACATAGAGGATTGTGTATTTGCTATGCTACAACTATCAAAAATTTGCTTTTATTTGCCACAAGTTGTCTCCAGCATCGGTTTGTTTGTATTGTGAATGCGTTTGTGGTGCTGTTGGCATAGAGTATAAATTATTATCTAGAGATTGCATCAACTCTGCTAAATCTCTGGCATGTGTTAACAGAGGTTAACAGAGTTTTTTTTCTTCATGTTTTTAAGTGAAATACCTCTGTTAACACATACCAGAGATTTAGATTTAACACATACCAGTTGATGCAATCTCTAGATAATAATTTACACTCTATGACAAGTGCGTTGACAAGTGCTTTTTTAAGTGTCAAAAAAATAGATATCAATATATATGGAATAAACAAACGCATGCATGTGTCAGTGCAGCCAAGCTCACAACCATGTGTGGAGAATTAAAATGGAGAGTCGCTGGCATTATATGCCCGTATATGTGATTGGCGTGAAAATTTGACATTCAACAATAAAAAAATAAGCAGTAAATATGTTTTCTGTATATATGTAATTTATTTTATGTTATTTTAAGTTTTTAAATTTCAAAGTTAATTTATTAAAAAGAAAAAATTATTAAGCTATCAAATCTATGTAACTGCGATAAAGCTTCGCTTCTTTCGTGTGTCCAACGACGCCCCTGTGTTTTTTTTTTTTTTTTAATCCTTTCAATTCAATTTCAGCTCTGAATCCTTTCAATTCGACAAATATCAGTTCCGTACATTGGACACCAAATGACACAAGCATATTCTAAAATTGATCTTACTAATGAAAAAAATAGTGTTTGAACTGTAAGAGGATTCAAAAATTCTTTAGAATTTCTTTTTAAAAAACCGAGTTTTAAATTCGCCTTTGAGATAATATACTCCATGTGAGAATCAAAAGAAAATTTCGCATCAAAAAAGACTCCCAGATCTTTAACAGCACGTTCACGTTTAAATAATATATTTGGGTTTTAAAAATAATTGTAAGCACAAGGTAAATTTTTCCGAGTATATGTGACAATTTTGCATTTATTATAGTTTAGACTTAAGCCATTGATATTACACCATACAATAAAATGGTTAATCTCTCTTTGAAATTTAGCGCAGTCATTAAGATTCCTTAAAGCAATAAATATTTTCAAATCATCAGCAAAAAGTAAAAATTTACAAAATATAAAAATATATGAGACATCATTAATAAACAAAATAAACAAGAGAGGCCCCAGGTGGCTACCTTCTGGAACACCGGATTTTGCATCAATAACTCTAGAATACTGATCTTCTACTTTTACCACCAACTTTCTATTGGAAAGGTACGAAGTTATCCACTTTAAAAGTACTGAATGTATTCCTTGTTTTTCAAGTTTATTTACTATTAGTTTGTGATTTAGACTGTCGAATGCTTTCGTAAAATCAGTATATAACACATCAACTTGTAAGTTATTTTCAATAGCATGTAAGCAGTAGTTCGAGAATATTGCAAGGTTCGTATTCGTGAATCTACCGCTGAAAAAACCGTGTTGGTTAATTGAAATATAACTTTTAAGATCGAAAAATAATCGTTTATTTATAATTTTATCTAAAATTTTGGGTATGATTGATAGTTTTACAATTGGCCTATAGTTGTCTATAAGTCCTTTTTGGCATGATTTCAACACTGGCGATACCAACTGAAAGAAACTTATTAAATAGCAGTGTTAAACCAACATATAGGAACTTAGCGCAATTTTTGAAAAGAACGTGATGTATTAAATCAAAACCAGCTCCTTTATTAATATCTAAGTCGTGACTTTTCACGAGTGACTTTGCGATTTTCCATTTGACCTTCATTCAAATCATGTGGGACCCATTTGCCGAGTTTATTGTTCTTCGCCATTGCTCGTAAAGTCTGCTGATTATTTCTTGTGGCGCATGTGATGCTTCTGCCAATTGCCGCTGAGTAAGAGTTGGGTCATCATCCAATAACTCCTGCAAATGCTTGTATTCGCACTTTTTTGCTGACTTTTTTCGCATTGAAATCACTACTTTTAAATTGTCGAAACCATGTCTCACATATTCTAATTGATGGAGCGTCCTCACTTAATGTTTCTACCAGCAAACAATAACTTTTGACAGCCTTTTTCTTTTGATTCAATAAGAAAAGCAATGCGTACCGCAAATATTCTTTTTTAGACACAAAACTCGACATGATCACTGAACAATAAAACAAAGGCGCTAGATTTTGGCAGACTCAACTTGTATGTGTTTGTAGTTAAATGTTAGACAAACAAAATGACGTATGTGTCAAATTAATGTGCTGCGTATTTATCGCTGGTGCCATCCAATCAAACTGGAAAGAATTTATGTACACACCTGATATATTTTGTTCCGCACACGTTAATATCGGTTTGGCTCAATGCTAGTTCGATAGGTACTGTAACTCAAGCCCATTGAAAGGGGTTGTTTATTATATAACTATTAAGTATATATAACAGTTCAAAAATGGCAGTGTCTCTTTGGATTGTGTCTTGGATATAAAGGGCACTGTAAAAAAACAATGCGATGAAAAATGTTGTTGTTTGATCGATGTGTTATTATAGGATGTTTTTTGTTAGGAAAATAAAAGTTTTTCATTTCTTAACATGCACTCTAAATTCGACAACTGTTTTGATACAAGCTATACTCAACGTACTTGCAAAAATGAACTTTTTCCATGTTTTGTTTAATTTGTTTTTTTTTTTTTGACAAATCGACCAAACCATAAAATTTTCATTGCATTAAGGACTCAGAAATACAAAATTTTCGCTGTTAAAAAACCAAAAAAAACCATTTCTACCAGCCCTTGATGTTCTTTAGTTCTTGAAGACGCCATTTGTCTATCGCCATGACTAAATTATTGGAGAACTAGAAAAATCTTCTTTATTGACATGTCACCGTTTTTATTAAAAATTGAATTCTATTTTATGTGACTCTCATAATTTTACAGTTGATTCTTAGTTATATGCATAAATTATGCTCAATATTGCTTTTTTATTTTTTAGATTGATAACTTACCTATTTTATGCAAAGTAAATTAATTTGTTGAGATTGGTATTGAAATGTGAATGTGATAATAGATAATTTACATTTAAGCCTATGCCCACACATTTTAAATTAATTGAGTTGAGCCATAGTTGAGTCTTAAGAGCATAATTAACATTATACTTTTACAACTAATCCTACATAAAAAAGAATTGGAAACATTTTTTTATTATTCTAGCCTATACTCGTTTAACACTCTAAACCAGACATGCTCATTCAGTAGCTCATCTTGCTCGCCTTACCCATCATACAAATTTTTTTCTATTATTAACATTGTCTTTGCGCTTAAGCGAAAGCAAAACCACTTTCTACAAAAAAAATCTAAAAAAAAATAACAGAACCACAAGCAGCTGTCGACGGTCATCTAATTTTGACCGTTGCTTGTTTGTTAACGCATACAGGATTTGTATGCATAAGACTAGTCACAGTTGAGTCTACTTTTTATTCTTGTTTTTTTACACTTTTTTTTATTTGTTGTTTAAACAATTTTTTTACTTTTTAATAAATATTTTTTTATTTGTGTTTTTTTTCATAGCCAAAAGTTACGACGCACAATATTTTGTGTTTAATTTTGTTTTTAAAAAATCATTTGTTTTTCTGTGAAATTTCGCGAGCACCACTGCTCTAAACTATGGGCGCGCACAAGGAGGGTTAAGTTTGGATGTTACACTTCCCCTAAACTAAAAAAATTAGTTTAAAATTAAGAGGATCCTGCTAGGAGTATAGAAGTATTAAAGACAAAATAAAAGGATTTTTGGCAATCAGTTTCTCCAGAGCATTACCAGATACTTGTGGATACAATACCTCGTCTTACTGCACCAGTCATAGGTCAGAAATTTAAACACTACACAATGGTGTATGGAATAGTCCGACCTATTATGACTCAGTTTTCAGGTGGCCGAACTTTTCTGAATGAATTCTTATATATGGTTTCTTGCAGTAGTTATATTTAACTAATTTTAATTAATTTTTTTATATTTTTATTTTATTAAGCTTCGTTCTCAAATGTTGTTGTGGAAAAAGTTTTTGCTGAACTAACCATTTTTCAGTAATTTTTTGACTACTTCTTTGTGTAAGTAAGGAAAAAAATAAAGGTGGCCGAACTATTCTGACGATGGGCTCGTAGTACCCATGGTGGAGTTAAACAAGGTGAACGTGATAAAAAATGTTGATGGAGAGAGGTGCACTGCAGAAAAGTGCCAGTACAAAGAAGGCTTATGCAACCAACATTGCGTCGATGCCCAGAAAGATGAGAGAAAAAGAAATATTTTCATCCCATATCAAGTATATCACGCGTTGTTGAATTCGTTCCAGAATCTCCAAATATAATCTTGAAGCCCCTGCCCAAATGAGCGAATTTTTCATTTTATATCAATTATATATAATTATATTACTATTAATATATATAATTATATTATATTTTATTGGATTTTTAAACTTCATATCTCTTCCGATATCTGTTGTGGTGGCCGTGGCGCAGTGGGTAGAGTGTGTGGCTCATACGCCAGAGAACTCTGGTTCGAATCCCACCTGACACAGAAAGTTTTTTCAAATTTATTAATTTTTTCTCTGTCTCTGCAGACAATGGCAAAACTCAGAGAGTAAAAACTGTCATGAAAAGCTTCTTGAGAACATAAGCCGTTCGAAGTCGGCATAAAACATGTAGGTCCAGTTCTCGATCATTTGTGTTCAAACATTTCACAACACACACAACACAATTGATCATAAGAAGCTCGGTCCAAGTCCTTTGAAGGGCTGTGATGGCCATTTTTGTTTTTTTTCGTTATCTGTTGCTATATGTTATATGATCAAACTTCCTCAAGGAAAATCCTGGCTACTGGCTTGATAGACATTATTCTTAAGAACTAAAAAAACTTGAGCCCCTAGCATTTTTTTCTGGTTGCGCTCCTGCTCTAAACAATTCATTAAACTCATTCATTGAAGCTGATAATTCTTAAGTTCCATATTAAGCTATAAAAATAAATGATTTTACGAGACTTTGCGGCAGCAATTTTAGGCAATCTGGTTTTGGAATTCTCTTTTAATACAAAAGAAATAGCATGGCTTATACCGAGAGTCAAAAAACTTGTGGCACTTTCTTGAGAAACACGTTATTTTCATATGTCTTATCTATTCTTTCTGCTATTCCACCTCATTACGGTTGCATAAATTTAGAACGTTTTTGTAATTTATATTCGCATAATACTTAAAAGTATTTAAACCGGCATTATAACAGATCAGATGTTAAGCTTCTGCAGAATTTAGATAAAAGTTAAACCTGATGTTAGAGTTTGTTTTGTTCATATAAAAAATTATGCAATTTTATTAAAAAAAACAAGTTATTTTATCTTGTTGCTTTCCAAAATTAGATAAACCATTTTTTATGTGTTTCTTTTAAAGATTTTATTTTATTGCTTTTTAATTTTTTTTCGTGTCTCATATTGTTAAGCATAAATATTCCAAGAACTATTCTAAACTTACTTCGTGACTGGCAGTGGATGCTGTAAGTTTTTCTATAAGATGCTAATTCAAGATTATTAGTCAGATAAAAATATACGTAACTGTAGAATTTGAATATTATACAAAGGAATATTTTCCATAATTTTAAAAAAGCCGCTACTCTTTAATCATCTGTAATGGTGGAAGTGTTCCAAATAGTTTTGTTGTAATAAAATTATTCACAACAGGTTAATAAACCTATTTTATAGTCTTACTTAATTTTATATATATATATACCTATATATATACATGTTAACTTGATTATACTCTGTCCTTATCTAGTCAGTTTTTTCTACTATCCGTCTTTATCTATCTAAGCTAGTTTTGCATATTAAGCCTAATTTAGTTGTTTTTAAAAAGAAAAAAAAATACGAATTCATTGATCACTTTAACAGAAGTTAAGGCCAAGGTTATTTTGTTTGATATTGTAAAGAGAATGTCTAAAACTTGTTGTTGTATATTGTATATTTGAAGTGCTATTATTATTTCGACTTATATTAAATATTTTCATGTTTGCATTTATATAAACGATCAATATTTCGATTATGTTTTTATCTTTGTTTAATACAACATTTTAAATTATTCATAAATACTAGAGGAAGGTGACTTTATTTTAAGGCTGTTTCTATAATAAGGTATTCTTTGGTTTGTGATGATTTTTTTTTATGTTAATGAAGAAGGCCTTAACTGCTTAGCATCAATAAACTTGTTATTATGTTTTAGTATTAAGAGATTTCATTAACATGATTTGCCAATTAAAATATTGTCCAAATAACAATAAAACAAATCATTAAGAGCATTCATTTTGATTTAGATAAATTAGTAGTGGGTGTTGAAGTCGTGTGTCTCACGCAGAGTTGAATCTTTGCTTACTTTAGTGACTAGCAATGCTGATGGCGAAAATTTATATCGCAGTCTTTAGCCAAAATAACAGTTTAATATTCCGTCATTGTTTAAAAAAAAAATAAAAAATAATAACTTTTGTGGTTATCTTTTTCTTTCTCTAACAGTGATGTGTTATAAGCTAATTTTGATATGAAAAACAGTCCAATTTTTTCAGGGTCTTATTTCGACGAATCATGCAAAACAATAGCTGGACAGTCATCCATCAAAAACTATAAAATGTTGTCTAACAACCTTCCAAAATCTTTGGAAGTCTTATACTCATCGTTTTAAATAACATATATTTATCAAAACTATATTGTATGATAGAACAAAATTTGATGGCATTTAAGCAAACACTTTTATTTCCCACCTAAATTAAGATTTCTCAAACACAATGCTGATATCTGAATATGAGATTATGAACATCCAATGCCATAGAAAAGTTGTTTTTTAAAAGGAGTTATACTCACATACCAAATTTTATTAAACTGAACACATGAGAAAATATTTTCAAAACATTTTATTATTTGCATGCGGGGGCTTACAGCCTGTTGAATACAGTTCCGGTAAATAAATTAGATTAACTAAAGCTCATAAGCTTTCACCTCCAAAAAAAGTTTATGAAAAACTCCACCCAAATTTGAATGGTTGTTTAATAAATTTTACGTATTAATTTCCCTATTTCTTTAAGGCGGTATTCTCATTGAGCAACTTTTTTTTCGATTTTTTTGCATTTATTTATAGCTTGGGTAGTTGTGAATATGCCCCTAAAAGAATTTTTAGAAATTCGAAATACTTTAGACGATACAGCCTTTTTTGTGAAGCAAGGTCTTCGTCAAAATGAGCAATTTGATTTGGTGATGGAGGTAATAAAACCAGCTTACGAAGCGCTGTCGGCAGATAATTTGCTTGAAAGATGCCTTGGATCTGAAACTCAGAATTCCAATGAGTCCTACAATTCTGTTCTTTGGTCACTTTCGCCCAAACACATCAACTAAGGCGCACGCACCATCGAAGTGGCCAATTTCATTGCAACGTGCCTCTTCAACGACGGTTTTATACCCATACTTAAAATTATGGGTTTGATGGGTATTGCGATTGGCAAAACCGCATACGAATACGCACTATCTCGCAATGAAGACAGATTGAACCGATCAGAGACTCGAGCTGCGGCATCATCAAAAGCTGGCAGAACGGCTCGCAGAGCAGAGAGGGCAGCAGAAAGCAGTTTCTACGAAAAAGAGGAAGGTGGCCTGTATGGAGCTGGCATCGCCGACTAATATTTGTAAGTAAATATTGTCAGCTCTTTAAAACTGCATTTAAACATTTTTGATTTTTTTTTTTTTCCCCCCAAAAAAATTACTTCAAACTTTAAACGCGTTTATCTCGAACCCACGTTTTTCGAACTGGCGGCCATGATATCTCCAGTTCAACTGAACCGATTTTCATGAAACAAAGTGGAATCGACGCAGAATTGTCACCATTCTCGGGTGAACCTCGACCATAATTTTAAAAAATTTTTTACTATTTTTTTTTACACTAAACTACAAAAAAAAAACCCGAAATTGAATTTTTTTTTTTGAATTGCCGCCATTTTGTCAAAAAAAATCACAAAATTAAGCTTGAGGTTCACCCAAGAATTACATCTATACTGATTATAACCCCGTTTTTTTTTCATTTCAGACGCTCCGGAGACCCGGAATCGTGGCCGCCGTGACGACACCTTTTTTTTCTCCACCAACTTTGAAGTATCATTACTTTTTGAACAGCCCACGTATCGAGGCAAAAAAATTTTTTTATTTACTTTGAACCTTTTGTAATACAATAAATAAAAACAGTTTTCAATTATTCTTTGCGTTTTCAAATAAGAATTTTTTTAAAAAGGGTCCAAAAAACGGGTTTTGAATGAGAAGACTGCCTTAAGTCTCCCAAATTTGGGAGAAGAAAATAAAATTATAGCTCCAAGGCCACGAGGTAAAACAAAAAAATTTATAAAATTTTTCAGCTAAGAAGACTCAAAACAATTTAAAAAAAATCAAATGCATAATAGATATAATTTTTCTTTAAATTTTTGTAAACCAGAGTACCAGAGTACCAAATTAAGGCCCAAAATGTTCTAAATATTCTTCCCAATTCTCAAGGAAAATTTTTCTACCAGAGAACTGCAACGAGTCTATGATTTGAACGAATGACTATAAATCATCCATCAAAAACCGAATGCGAGAGCGTGCGGTTGCGTACAACAACTACCACTTCCGCGCGAAGCATCCTCATAACAGCGATGAGCTACGAGTGCCGCCGCTTTTACTCATCGCTCATAAGAATGCCTCTCAATGATTCTAATGATTCTAGAGTCATTAAGGGAAATCGCGTGCAGTGTAACCGCTGACATATTTTAGTATACATATAATATATAAATTTATTATTATATACATATAATACTAGCGGACTCGGCAAATGTACGAAAATAAATCTTAAAATAATTTAAACAAAATATTTAAATGCCTAATAAAAAAAAAATTGAAAATATTATTGATAGAAATTAGTGAAAAATTGTGAAAATATTATCAAAAAAAAAAATATTAAAAATTTTTGAAAAAATTTTTTAAGAATTATTAAAATTATTATAATTAAAGAATTATTATAATTAAAATATTAAATAAAATCATTTTTATAACACGAATAAAGGTTCTCAGCAATTCATCATTGCAAGTGTGAAAGTGATTTAAGAAATTGATTAAAAACAATACAATAACAACAAGGAACAAATAATAGACAACATACAAGTATAAAGTAAGCTTGCTACAATTTAATTAACATGATCTTTATCAACACGTAAAACACAAAACAAAAGTAAAACAAGGAAAACGCATGCCAATACTGAAGTGCACGCAAATCATTCAATGACTCTAGAGTCATTGAGGGTGCTTAGAATTTAGCAGTCTTTCAAATGAGCGATGGGTGAAAGCAGCGGCACTCGTCGCTCATCAGAGTGCTTCGCGTGGAAGTGGTTGTTGTTGTGCGCAACCGCACGCACTCGTACTCGGTTTTTGGCGAGTGATTTAGAATCGTAAAAAAACGATTCGCTGCAGGTCTCTGGTACCTACCTAATTTTTTTATGGCTTTTCTTGGCTGAAACTAAATGTTTTGCAGCCTAACTTCAGATTCATTTTCAGTAACCATTAAATCCCTTTAAAAACAAATTTCTAATTTAAATATTTTAACAAACCACTAGAAATTTATTAAACATTTGAACAAGCAATACGAACATTATTATGAGATATATTTTTTCAGTCTAGAATCAATATTTATTTTAAAATTGATTTTATTTCATACAATTAGCTTTTTGCAACTCTTAACTGTAAGTTTCTTGGATCAGAATTTCTAATGCACATGTTACAAGGCTTTATAATTAAACTGAAATCTAAAAAATGAAAACCTTTTCAATCTACTAAACTCAACAATGTTAGAAATAGTTTCATTTCCTAGTATAAAAACGTGTTAAAGCACTTTGGTTTTATCTTTATTTCACAAAATGCAGTTCAACATTGAAATAACTTTTGTATCTTTTACGATATCAGCAATGAACTCAACGAACTTCCTCACTAACTGCTCTGATTTAATTTGCTAACAAAAATGTATCTCTTTTAGTTTCGAAGGTTCAACGTATGATAATTAAATTTTAATGAGAAAAATCTCATTAAAAAACTTGTTTGTGGAAAAAATTTCAATCAATTCAATTCTTATAACACAATACTATCGGCTTGCTTGTGCCATCAAACAAAACAAACAAATAGTGAAAATATTCTTAAATTCACTTAATAATCACCTAAATAATTTGAAAACTCCTTTTAAAAAATAATTTGGCTTTGAATATTCAGAGAATAAAACAGCACAAAATAAGTTTTGTTTGACACAAAAGAAAAAACAATATTAAAAATAAATCAGCACAAAAGTAGGTTAGATAACCGTTTGCTAAAAGCTAGGACAGCTAATTAACAAATATACGGTTTTCAATAATTTTGTAATCGTATTGTTATATATGTGTAATAAAATATTCATTCATAAAGCTTATAATTAGTATTTAAAAGCCAGTGTGTACTGCTGGAGACAACAAATACACCGTGTGCTATTTTTATGTTATTGTTCGAAGTGATAATTGCATCTTGCAATTGTACGCTTGGTATTAAGTTTAACTTGTTAGCTTTTAAAAACAGCTTACAGTATCTTTTGTGAACAATTTAAATTTATTAAACGCTGACAAAATCTCCTAATATAATTTAAAAAATATCAAAGAAAGGCTTTAAGATCGTTTGATTTAACTATAATGGATTGAAACTTTTTAACGAATTGCCAGATGGTATAAAATATTTGAAATATATAATATTTAATTATTTAACCAATATTAATAATAATAATAATTATTTAAAAAATAATAATTCTGACTTTATAAGTCTATAAATCCGGAGTCCGTATTCAAATTTTGCGATCCCGAAAAAATTAACATGGTCTAATATCCAGACACGAAAATATATATTTTTTTATGGCTTTGCTACAAATAAATAAATAATAGCAAATTTAACCAGTTTTTAGCATAATATTTTTTTTTTTTTTTTGAAGCGATGCTTTTTACGCATCGTTCTGTAATTTGCTTGAGTGAAATCTGAAAAACTACATTGTTTTTGCGACATCGATTTTCTTAGAAATTGAATTGAAATTGGTTTCTTTGTTGCTTGCATTTAATACAAGAACATATAATAACAAAAATATTAAAAACATATCTTGACCCGAAGTGGGAATCGAACTCGTACCTCACTGATTAAGAGTTCTATACACTATCCATCAGGCCACAAATCTTTGTTAGACAGAGTTATTGATTCAATGTTAAGGCCTGCGATACATTTAGAGGAGAGTAAAAGAGAGTGATATTGATGTGATGGGTTTTATTAGAAGAAATTTGTTTAGAGTTTTAAAATCTTTAAATTTGGTAAAATATACATTTATCAAAAACAAAGACGGCGCTAGCTACAACGATTTCTGCAAAATACCTCTTTTCGCACTGCGGGAATTCTGCTGGCTCCTAGGTTGACCCGAAAAAAAATTTTTAATTTTAAAACGTAATGAAAACATCTGAATGAAACAGAATTTGAAAAAAAAGTCTTTATTAAAAATGTATACATACTTAAAAAAGGAAAATAGCTTTTTACTTAATTTTTGTTTTTAATTTTGAATAAAAAGATGTTAAAAGGCTATTTTAAAAATCAGTTTCATTCAGATAGAAGATGTTTTCATTATGTTATAAAATAAAAAAAAAAATGTTTTCGGGTCAACCTAATGACCCGATAAATGTATAAATAAATGTATATTTTACCAAATTTTAAGATTTTTAAGCTCTAAACAAATTTTTTCTAATAAAACCCATCACCTCAATATCACTCTTTCGTAATCTCTTCTAAATGTATCGCCGGACTTAAGTATAACAGAAGCTACGCTACAGTAGATCGTCACCCAGTATCTATCGTAATTGTTGTATGCCGACTTGCTGGCAGGCCTGTTAAGAAGCCTACTGAAGGTGATTTTACTTATGCTAACAGCCAAGTAAATGGAAGTGTATTTGAAATGAATGTATTCTTACATGGCTTCTTCGCTGCTGCAGCAGCGAGCGCTTCTAAAAGACATGGTTTTTCGCAACCCAAGGCACTACTACAGAAATATTTTTCCTACAAAAACTGCTTCTGTTTATATTTCAGGGTAACTTTTTCGTTAAGAGTTTCGTGAAGAGATGTTGAATAATTATCAATATCGTGACTGCTATTAAAAAAACGATAGGTTGAAAATATTCGTATCCAAAAAAAAATATGTAAAATAATATAAAATCAAAGAATATATATGTAAAAAGATATAAACAAATTTTTTTTTCAATTTGTTTGGTTAACCTCTTTTTTTAGCCATTCTAAAGGATTGCCTCTTTAGAGCAGAAAGAACGGAAGGCATGAACAATTTGGCCATTTCATATAAAAAAGTAAATGGGCTTGGCTACGGGTGAGCTAGGCCTCCGACATCCATTTCAAGGCCTGCGAGTACCTACCAATGCCTACTGGTATAAAATACATTTGGATGACCTGAAGCCAGTCAAAAATAAATTTTGATTGTTTATTTTGTTCAATATTTGGTGGCTTATTTCGATATGACGCTGCGACAGAGAACTCCGACACCGTTCATTCTGTTCATGCTATGAATTTGCGCGTTCAGCGAAAAAACAAAAGAAAACTCAATTTTGATATGGTCAAATTTCGGCAGCATGCGATACTAGTTTCATATAAATAACCGTGTTAACATCAAACAAAACCATCTTGTATGCATTTGTGCTTGAAACCACAGCATCTAAAATTTGTGCTTTCAGGCTAGTACAATAACATTCACGTAGGCAACACTTTTTATTTTGGGCTTAATTCTCACCTTCAAGTATGCAACAAAAATTTTAACAGAAATTATAACTAGAAAAACATAAATATCTTTTTTAAAAATTTGCAGCATGAATTTGTGCTGCCTTAAATTATAACAACTTATATTTTAACCAAAACTAAACTAACGACATCTGTAGACAACTTTTTTATATAAATAAAAACTCAATTCAACACACAATTAAATCACTAATACTCGGTTTTGTGTAGTTGGCACAGATAGAAACTATCGTGGCATCTTATTATTTTAGTTTTATTCAACCTCACCACCTTAATAAATTAAATTCCAACACGTAAACACAACAAGCAATACAGACAAAGATGCTGTAACTGTAAAAGGCAACAACCCTATAGGAATAAAACTAACTTGTTTTTAAAAACAACTAATTTAAAATAAACTAGTATATGAAGTACTTTGAATAAAATTAAGGCGGCATCCACTTCAATTCTAAATAGTTTTTATTGCATTATATATGAAGTAATTGAAATAATACTTAAAAACAAGTGGTTGATAAACTACTTTGAATTATATTAAGGCGGCAACTACTCTGATTTTGACATGTTTTAATTGCAAATTTTTATTGGACTACAAGTTTGTATATACTTAACCATGTAATTTCATCAAATATTATTAGCTTTAGGCTCCACTAACATTTTGTTTCAAAAAGACATATTTTTTATTTACGACATTGAGCTACAAGTCAGACGTGGTAAACACACTTTAAAACTAATAAACTGCCTCTAAGCCCTGTGAAACGATTAAAAATTTTTTATTATTTAAGATATTCAAATTACAAACTGGTACTGTTTAGCAACCATTGCACAATTTGGACTCTGTACGGAAATTGATGCATTGCTTAACCATTCACCAAACACCTCATCACTTCAATAGTAAAGACGCACGCCTTTCCCTACGTAGCGTCGAGTCTGCTCCATCACTTCATTGCGATTGAAACTTAAAAGAAGCACTAAGCAAAATATCGGTGTGTCCATCGACCATGATTGATGGTTGCAAAGCGTGGAAAATCCCGCTGACACTCTTGTTTAGCTCATATTTTGAAATGAAGCATGAAAAAACTGGCTCGTGTTAAATAACAGGCGCAGTATCCACACAATTTCGATCAATTGGATCGGCACCTTCGCTCATGTACCCGGGCGGTAGCGTGCCCGTTTTTGGAAACTGCTTCCGTGGTACGCATGCTCACATATCAGCGCAGAGTTCCTCCAGCTTCTGGAACTATCACTTGTTGGAAGCAGAAATAGTCCAATGAAGAAAGGAATAATGAAATTATATCTACCGTTACAGCGTACTTCTGTTGCGCTCCTTGAATGTAATTACTAGTCCTTTCTTGAATTAACTGGCAATGAAGTTTGGCATGAATCCCTTTTGAATTATTTTAAAATCCATTAAACACCACAAAGAAGGACATTTCACAATTTTCCATTAAAAAACTCTGATCACGTTTAACTTTGTTTACATTTTGCTTTCAGATTTTATATTTCAGAATTTATTTGTGTCGCCCAGGCATGATTTTTTTGGCATGATTTATGTATTTTTCAAAACAGTCAAATAAATAATTTTTTTGATGCATAAAAATTTTAAATTTTTATGCTTTTAAATTCATCTTCAGTAAGTGGAATATTAAATAGTTTTCAATTGATTATTTTACAGTAATTAAAAAATAATTTAAATTTAACTAGTTTAACAAGAAGTTGAAAATATATGCAGACGAAAGTCAATTGACTTATTTAGAGGACATCACCATACAAAATATGTTAGTTCGTTTTATGGAAAAAAGTCAGAATTTCAACTAGTTGTGGTTGACAAAAAACTTCTTTTTTACCTACTTTTAAATTAGTTGATTTTCCTACAGGGAAAGCATAAGTACTTAACCCAACCCGACTAAGCCATGGCAAGTTTGACCAAGTCAAGCACTGCAACGTACACTCAGAAAAAATAAGTTTTGAAATCAAAAACCCCAGTTTTTGTTTTGAAAACCTCAAATTCCTTTAGTTATAATTAAATACATACTTAACACAAAAATATTCACATTTGCCTTAAGAAACTAAGAATTTTAGTTTAAAAATAAAATACGAGGGGTGCCTTTTATATTTCGGGATTAGAGAACAAAAACAAATATTAATCATCGAAAATCACTTTATTGTTTTTCAAAATATTCTCCATTAAGATCTATACACTTTTGCATGCGTTTGAACCAATTGTCGAAGCACTTTTCCCACTCTGATTGAGGTATCTCCAAAACATGCATTCTGAATGCCGCAACCGCTTCTTCGGGCGTCGAAAATCGTTGTCCACGCAGTTTATTCTTCACGGTTGGGAATAAAAAGAAGTCATTCGGTGCCAAGTCAGGACTATACGGCGGATGACTCATCAAATCGATGTTTTGGGTGCTCAAAAATGCAGTTGTTTGAGCCGATGTGTGAGAGCTCGCATTGTCGTGGTGAAGAGTGATCCGTCTTCGGCGGTGGGTTTTCCTGATTTCTTGGAAGACAACTGGCAAACAAATGGTTGTGTACCACTCAGAGTTGACTGTTCTGCGTTGTTCTAGTGGTACGGTTGCGACATGTCCATATTTTCCGAAAAAACAGGCGACCATTTGCTTGGAAGTGCTTCGTGCGCGAACAACTTTTGTTGGATTTGGCTCATCTTGAAACACCCATACAGTCGACTGCTGTTTACTTTCGGGCTCATACGCGTAAATCCACGATTCATCACCTGTCACGATGTCATAGACGTGTTTCGAAGCACCGCGATCGTATTTTTTGAGCATTTCCTTCGACCAATCGACACGAGCCTTTTTTTGAGCGATTGACAAATTGTGTGGGATCCAACGCGAACAAATTTTTTTGACAGTCAAATGTTTATGCAATATTGAATGTATGCTGGTCCCACTTATGCCTAAGGTTGCCTCAATCTCACGATAGGTAACATGACGATCTTGCAATATCAGTTCGCGCACAGCATCAATGGTTTTCGGAACAACAGCTGATTTCGGACGACCTTCACGAAATTCGTCTTGGAGTGAACTACGACCACGATTGAATTCACCATACCATCGATAAACACTAGTCCTTGATGGAGCTTCATCGCCAAAAATTGAATTAAGTTCATCCATGCACTGTTGCTGTGTTAATTCACGTCGAAAGTTGTAAAAAATAATCGCACGAAAATGTTCACGATTTAATTCCATTTTTAGACCGAGATGAATCTTTTAAGTTACTATAAACAACACAAATAGCGCTCGTATGTCAAAACGTTCTGAGTACGTATAAGCCAACAAATGTCAAACTTTGCGATAGAGCTTTCAGTTGACAGATTGCAACACCAGAGTTGCCAAATCCCGAAATATAAAAGGCACCCTACGTATGCTTTATAAACTATGTGTTTAATAGTGTTGTGTTACACATCTGTAAATGTGTTTAATTTAGTGAAGAATAGCTAGCTTGACTTACTGATTCATTGCTTGCTTGTAGACAACAGTTTTAAAGCCTACATAATACATACAAAGAAAAACCTTTACAAAAAAATTTTGTTAAAAATTTTGTTAACTCTATACTGATAAACAATTTATCAACTCAACCTAAAAGCTCGTCAATATGAAAAACATTGTTCTTATTAGACATGGGTAATGCAGCGCTGCGCTGCGTTATTGAGTTGAGGCACTTTACAAAGCAAACGTAAAAAGTATTTATACAGCGAGCAAAAATTGCACAAGTTGTACGGCGCATCGAACATAGGGACAGAAAGTCTAAGTCAATCCAACTTTGAGTTTGTTTCGCACACCAGGAAAGTGTTTGTATCTGTTTGATAGCTCGCAGTAAATCTTAAACAAAGTAATGTTTAGTTGAATGCTTGAAGTTAAATATGTCTTTATTTTCGCTGGATGCTGTAATTTGCTTCTTCGTTTAGTTATATTTCATATTAATTACTTATAAATTTTATAATCTTCAATCAGATTGATTAAAGATTTTTATTTGATTTCACTATTTTTTCTGAGTGAACCTTATTTGCCCTTAGCATTTCAAACCACGCTATGGCGCAATTGCGTTAACGCATTCCGCTGATACAATAAACTGCGTTTGAGTTTACCCATGTCTAGTTCTTATTGACGAATTTGTAGGTAGAGTTGATAAATTTTATGTCAGTATAGAGTCAGCAAAATTTTCTGTGAACGTTTTTTTCTTTTAGTGTAGTTAGAACGCCAAACCCTCAACATTGTCGGTCGTGAGCAGTGTTTCCAGATTGGGCGACAAAGCGCCGATTGGGCTATCTTTTTTTTAATTTTGCGCTTTTATTTTGAAAAAAGCGCCGCGCGCTTTATAACTACATAATTCCTATATAATTTAAAATATATATATAAAAACTATATAATTTTTTAACTATATGATTTCACTTTTCTTGATAAAATTTTTATTTTTTGTTAAATTCTTTCAATATTTTTTTTTGTTGAAACAAATGTTTATTTACTAAATTATTTTCTCATATCTTCTTTAATTTTCGATGGTGTATTTGCCAATAAATACAAGTATTGATTAAAAATATATAAAATTTGTTTTAATTGTTTATTTATGGGAAAAATTTCATACGAAATATTAAGGTTTTTCGGATTTGCGCTTATTTGGGCTACAAAAAATTATATTGGGCGATTTTGGGCTCAAAGTGAAAGGGATATTTCACTTCTTAATAAAAAAAAAAATTATTTGGTGCTGAAACAAGTAAAATTTTCTTTAAAAGTTAGTAAATTTTCTTTGATCTTAGGATTTTTTTTTTCTGAGTGTAGGTACTCACGCATAATAGGTCAAGGACGTTTAAAGCAGCTAAGAAAAACAAATAACATAACAAACTAAGAAAATACATACACATATATGTTTAAGATATATTTTGTTTGCATTTCGGCTGCGCATGCGCAAATGCTGCGTGTGCGTCTTTTATTACCTTGATGCGCTATCATCAGCGTTGAAGAAATATTTCCCGGTGTTATACATATTAATAAGTTGCATACGAATAAAAAAAAAAAACAAACTATTGTACAAATGACATGCGTAAGAGAAAAAAAAGTAAAACTTGTAAAAAGTAAGCCTCGCCATTTTTGTATTATTATTAAAAAAGATATCTGCATTCACATGTGACACAGTGTAAAAATAAACACAGGTCGTTGGACACACTAGAGAAGCGAAACTTGTACGCAGTTACATAGATTTAATAGTGTAATGGTTTATTCTTTTTGATAACTTAACTTTTAAATTCCAAAATTTTAAATAACATAAAGCAAATTAAAAAAACCACACGTTAATATTCACACCAGTAAATTGTATTACATTTCGTTATTCCGACACTGAAATTGTTGTTTTCTTTTTTGCTTGCGTCCATCACAACAAGAAAATTGAATATCAACTAGTAAGGATGGAGCTTCGGCAGGGTACCGAAGCTAAAATACCCCCCGCGGCCATATTGAAGTATATTCGAAGTCTTTAGCCTCGACATACACGATGATATTCAGTTTTATATATTAACGAAAGTTTTCCTATTTTGATGACGTCTCTTTGTATGGGAGGTAGGCGTGGTTTGGATCCGATTTTGCCATATATCATAGGGATGATTCATATTATTTATCAAAGCTAATGTGCAAAATTTCAAGACATTCCATTCATTTTTGTGGATTTTTAAGAGATTTTACGTTTAAAATAAAGCCTCTTTGTATGAGAAGTGGGCATGGTTTTCATCCGATTTTGCCATATATCATACAGATGGTTTTTATTAAATATCAAAGCTTATGTGCAAAATTTTAAGACATTTCTTTAATTTTTGCAGATTTTGAAGAGATTTTACGTTTATAATTTTACGTTTCTAGTTCAATAAATGAATTATTTGTTAATCATGTTCCTCTTAAAACCGTAAATGTAACAAATACGTCTTGTCCGTGGTTCACCAATCGTGTTCAGCTTGCCATAAAAAAACGAAATATATTGCGGAGCATTTGGAGAAAAAACCCTTCACCTGAGAAATGGGAAAGCTATAGATGTGCTAGGAATGCCTCAATTGCTATAATAAGGCAATCAAAAATAAAGTACTGCGCTGCTAAACTGAAGACATCTCTTCCACCTAAAGTACTCTGGAATAACTTAAAGAATCTTAGCATTGTAGATAAACGAACATTAAACTGTCAAATTCAACCTGACTATCTTAATGAATATTTTCTTTCTAGTCTGAGTGTAAATCAAACCAGCACCTCTACTTCTTCAAATATTTTAGACCCTCCTGCTGAGCAGATATTTCAGTTTTCTGCTGTAGCAGAGGATGCAGTAGCAAAAGCTGTTTTGAAAATTAAATCAAATGCGGTTGGAGAAGACGGCATAAATCTAACATTTGTAAAAATTATTTTACCGCATGTTCTTAGCTCACTAACTCACATAATAAACCATTGTTTTACCAAATCATCTTTTCCTTCTTTATGGAAGTCTGCAATAGTAACGCTGGTAGCAAAAAAAACTGGAGCTTGCGAGACAAAAGACTTTAGGCCTATAAGTATCATGTCTTCCCTGTCCAAAGTATGTGAATCTCTTATGGCTAACCAAATATCGTCGTTCCTAAGCCACAATAACCTTTTGTCTCCGTTCCAATCAGGTTTTCGCGCAGGTCACAGTTGCTCTACTGCAATGCTTAAAATATTGGATGATATTAGGTCCCCTTATGATGATAGCCAACTAACTCTATTGTGTTTGCTCGACTTTTCTAAAGCTTTCGACACTGTAAGCCATGAGCTTTTATGTCAAAAATTAAAATACCTGTTTGGATTTTGTGACAGCGCTATTCGCCTTGTAAGTAGTTATTTGCCAGATAGAAAACAAAAGATAAAGGTTGGCACCAATTTTTCTAATTTCAGAGCTGTTTGCTGCGGTGTGCCCCAGGGATCGGTTCTTGGTCCTCTGCTGTTCTCCATATTTGTGAATGACATTTTTCGCTGCTGCACCTATTCAACAATGCACGCTTATGCTGATGATGTGCAGATTTATTTGCCTGGCAAAACAAATTTTATGGAAGATCTAGTCTGTAAGCTTAATGAAGATCTTCACAGTGTAAGCCTATGGGCTATGAATAATAGTCTCCATCTTAATGTCTTAAAGTCCTATGTGTTGCCTATCTCTAAAATTAGAATTAACCCTGGCTCAATTCCTGAAGTATTAATGAATAATAACATTGTACAAATTGTTAATAGTGTTGTTAATCTTGGATTTCATGTTAATGCTTCTCTCACATGTACAGATCACATCAACGGTGTAGTTCGAAAAATATATTTTATTTTACGAAATCTTAGAATGTCGGCTGAGTACACTCCCATTGGTATAAGGCGTAATCTTGTGATTCAGCTAATTGTTCCTATCATATCGTATTCTGATCTTGTATATAGTAAGTTGGACTCACGGTCCCAGCTTAAATTGCAAATCGCTTTTAATCATGCTACACGTTATGTCTATGGGTTACGTAGGTTCGATCATTTAGCTGAGTTACAAACCTGTATACTTGGATGCGACATATCAACTTACTCTAATATCAGAAATTGCATATTCTTACATAAGCTTATACACTCAAAAACTCCTCTTTACTTATTTGATAAGCTACAATTTAGTAGATCGCTTAGAAGCCAAGCACTAATTTTGCCAACTTTTAACTTCCTTAACTCCGCAAGACTATTTTTTATTAACGCCATACGAATTTGGAATTCATTACCTAGTCAATTAAAATCGATCCAGTCAATGACGCTTTTCAAAATTTCAATAAAAAGGCATTTTTCATCGTCTAATTCTTAATAAAAGGTCAGTTCTCTTTCATCTCTTTCTTATACTCTATCTCAATCTCTTTCTCATCATCTTGCTTCTTATATGTATTCTTTTTTTTCACTTTTCTTCTGTTTAGTAATTTAATTTTGTTATATCTTTTTAAACCTTTTATTAATTTTAAGTTTAGCTTAAGTTGAAATTCTAAATTAATTATTAATTACTGTAATCAATAATTTGTCATTGATCTTTGTACTTTAGAACAACTAAGATCTTAGTGTACTAATACAATAAAGGCACCTATTAATAATAATAATAATAATAATAATTAAGCCAATTTGTATGGGAGGTAGGCGTGGTTTTCATTCGACTTTGCCAAATATCATAGTGATGGTCATTTCTTTAATTTGAGCAGATTTTTAAGAGATTTTACTTTTAAAATAAAACCACTTTGTATGGGAGGTAGGCGTGGTTTCCATCCGATTTTTCCAAATTTTATAGCGAAGATTAACACTAAAGAGCATGCCAAATTTCGAGGCATTTCTTTAATTTTTGTGGATTTTAAAGACATTTTACGGTTAATAAAAATAAAGTCACTTTGTATGGGAGGTAGGCGTAGTTTTTATCCGATTTGGCCCATTCTCGAATTTCATCTTCCTTTTTTAAAAATAAACTTGTATTTTGAATTTCAGCGCGATAGCTTTAAAATTGCAGCTGTAATCGTACGGACAGACAGACGGACACACGGAAATCGACTCAGGAGATGATGCTGATCAAAAATATATATATTGTTCTACAGCTGCCACGCCTCCTTCTTGGCGTTACAAACGGAATGACAAAGTTAATATACCCCTTACGCAGTACGCGCTGGGGTATAAATATTAAAATGAGTTCAAACCCTGCCGTGAGGATTGAATTCATGCCCACCGAATAACAGCTCTATACACTAACCACCAATCCATTCCATCTATCCTCCATTTAAGAGGACCGTCCTCCTTTTCAAGCCAAAAATTTCGAAAGCCTCCGAACCTCCTTTTTTGTCTTCAACCCTCCATTTATCCTCTAATCATCCTCCTTTCATATCTAAATTAAAACACAAATTTTTCAACAATAATAGCCCGAACACATTAAACGCAACTTTTAATTTCTTATGGGATGTATTTCTTTAACAAAAGAATTCTTCAATTTGAATTAACAAAAATTGTACGACGCAGCTGCCAGCTCGCCGTAATTGTCAAAAACTATTGCTCGGTTCTTCAATGTTAACTTCAACAATGGAAAAACGAGAAGATTTCAGTGGTGCAGCAATAGATTTGGATACTAGAAATTATGACTACAAAGAAATGTATACAATATGTTAATTGAGTACAGTCTATGGCTGCCCGGTTCAACTGCTACTGCTGAAAGAGTTTTTGCTGCGATGAATAAGACGTGGACGACAAAGAAAACGCAACTACAAGTCTGCACACTAAAAGCCATTCTGGCCATTAAAGTGAATTTGGATATTTCGTGCCTACAATTCTATTCGTTCATCAAATAGCAACTGGATAGGATTCGCCAAATCTCATCGAAATTGATATATAATGTGGCCAAAGACAAATATACAGTTGACGAAGATGCCAAATTGTTTATGCATAGGTTTTTAAAAATTGAGTCCAACTTTTTTTGACATGGAGCTATACATTAGATGGGTTATATTCCAAAAGTGTGTTTTTGATCCATGCACGAGGTAGAAATTATAAGCTTTATTTTATTTAAAGCTCACAGCAAAAACTGTTATTTTGCTGGATTTTTTCACTTCATTTACCATTTCATACGTACAATTTACGGCTGAATCCGTATGATTACCGCTGATCATTAGAATTTCCTTTAGTCTACAGTTTCCAGCGCTATGTAAAGGCATATATTTTTTTTTTACAATATTTGCTTCCACCGCATCCAACGAACGCAGATGATATCGTCCCCTTCATGCCAAAAACGCCAATGTGAAAGTAAATAAATTGTTAATTGTTTACACAAAAAGTAATTTTCTTAAATGTTTTTGTAGAGCAACGGAAACTTATTCTTAACTGTGTAGATGATCCATTCGGATCTTTAAGCTCGATTTCCCAAAATACATAAAAACGCACATTGCCGTTTTTGGCATAAAGGGGACGATATAGTCAAACAGAAATAGATTAGGATCTTAATAAATTGTATGTAGATAACTTAAAAACACATCGTACAAAAGTGATCTATTTTACTTGTCAAATGGATGACTTGGCATGGTCATAAAAAGTGAAGTATAACGTGGATTACAGCTTAAGAAATTTCGGTTTCACATTCAACTTCATACGAAAGTGAAATACAACACATATCTGTGTATATCTAATTACTATTGATCAATTTAGAAAAACTAAACACTATACTAAGTCAAATTTTGAGAACTGTTTTTTGAGAAAAAGAAGAATCTTTTGCAATACATATGCATATAGATTCGTGCTTAACTTAATAGAATCAATTGCCAATAGCTTGAGATATTCGGCAATGTTTTCATGGCTCTGGGGTGGTCAGCGGATCCCCCATAACTACGCCACTGCTTAGTTTAAAAACTGAGTTCAAAGATGCTGTAATGCAATGAAAATTTCTTCATATCATGCATTGTGAATATATCTGCACATGAGGAACTTTCAGCATTAAATAATTAAAAACATTATATTTTCATCCATAGAAGTAATAGTAGGGGAGCCAACGATACTAAATGGGGATAAACTCGAGCGTCGTGGAAACCCATTTGATTTTGATGTGTATATAAGTTTGCAAAAATGTAAAAAAAACAGTAACATGAAAATACTAGAGCGTGTCAGATATTAATAGTGTATAAGTTCCTTGTGTCTCTGATTATGAAGGCATGTTAATCTGCCAGTGTGCATGGTTGGGCTGGACGTATGGAATGATTAAATTTAGGAAAAAAAAAATTTACTATACCACGTCAGATATTCAGAGGGGATGTCAAGTGAACCCGAACGAAGCTCCCATTCAAAAGACTGACGATTCGGACGTGGCTCAAGGCTCATTTTAAAAAAAAATCAATCGCCTCAGATTTTCATACAGACAGTTCAGCTTGATGTCCTAGTAGTATTGATCCATAACCTGACGATTATTTGGTGGGATAGTTGCAGTGATTAAATTGCTGCGGTCAAAATAGCAAAAGTCGTAAAATTATTGCTTTTTTAAGCTTCAAAGCATATCGAGTGCTTCAACTTGTGCTTTCGAAAAATCAAACAGTCGCAGCATAAGCAGAAGCAGAAAACTAGTTTCAATAGTTTGCAAAGTGCTTCTGTAGTCGACATCTTCGGCAGTCGTCGTTTTCATTGACTGAAACTGTTGAAAAAACGAAAGTCGAAACTGCAGCAGTTGTTCAACTTTCGTAAGTCGAAGTAGCATATGTTTTTAAACAGTCGTTTTGCGATTATAATTTCTGCTTATTCTTCTTGTATAACTTATGTAAAATTATAATTATAATGCAATCATAATCATAACAAAATTGAAAAAATTTAATAAAGCGAGCAATCAATCAAAAGTTAGAAATAATAAGCAAAAATCATAAGAGCAAAACCGTCTGCTACGACTGTTGAAAAACTGATGCTGCGTCGACTTACGAAAGTTAAACAACTGCTGCTGCTTTGACTTTCGATTTTGCGAACAGTTTCAGTCAATCAAAACGATGACTGCCGAAGTTGTCGACTGCCAAGCACTTTGCAAAGTATTAAAACTAGTTTTTTGCTTCTGTTTATGCTGCGACTGTTTGAATTTTTTAAAGCACAACTTAAAGCAGTAGCAGGAGCCTTGAAAAATACTTAAAGTTTTTAAACGCTGGATAGTTGATATATGGGAGATGGTAAAAGTATGAATTGTAGGTACAGTCAAGTACACATGAAGCCTTACACTTGTTTGTGTGCGAGTATTACTACCTCTACTTACGGAGATTGTAATAAGAATTTTTGACACTTACAATGGTCGAGGCCCTTTTATTGATTAAGTTTATTAAAACATAAGAGAGTGGTCCCAAAAGTACCCGACCTGAAGTATATATAGTGGTTGGTGCTTTAAAAAACTACTATGGTACCTTACCTTGGTAAGCTTATCATAAGTTTCAAGTTTTAAGACGCTACGGTGTTTAGTATTTGTTTGGCAGCAATCATAAGTGAACGCTTTCAGTGAATTTGTAAACATGGAAAAAGTTGTTCATCGTTATATGATACAATACTTTAATTTGAAAGATCTAAGTCCAACCAATAACAAAGTCGAGCAAGATTCTACTCTGTGGGAGTCTGTTCCTTCGTTTACAACAGTAAAATATTGGGTGGCAGGGCTTAAACGAAGCTGTACGATCTGCCAAGACGAACATCCAAGGTTGACCAAATGAGGTGACCACGCCAGAAATGGTTAACAAAATCCACGAAATGATATTGTATGAGCTTCGATTGAAAGTTCGCGAGCTACCAAACATGGTAGGCACTTCAAAAAGTGCTGTCCATCGCATATTGACTGAAAATTTTACATGAAAATTCTGTGCGCAAGATGGGTGCCACGTTTGCTCACAATGGAACAAAAACAGCGTCATGAGGATGTTTCAATCGAATGTTTGGCGATGTTCCACAGCAATAAAGCCAAGTTGCGTCGATTCATAACCATGGATGAAACATAGGTCATCACTTCACACCTGAGACAAAGGAATAGTGAAAACAATCGACTGAAAGGGGAGAATCGGCTCCAAAAAAAAGGGGAGGACAGTTACATCTACTGGCAAGGTCATGGCGTCAGTTTTTTGGGATGCGCGTGGGAAAATTTTCATTGATTATCTTCAAAAAGGAAAAACAATCAACGGTATTTTACGAATATATTGCAGCGTTTGAGCTATGAATCAAGAAAAAATGTCAGCATTTGGCAAAAAAAAAAGTGTTGTTTCATCAGGACAATACACTAGTTAACACATCCACTATCGTTGTGACCAAAATCAATAATTTAAAGTTCGAATTGCTTCCTCACGCACCCTATTCACCAGATTTAACACCTCAGATTACTTTCTTTTTCCAAACTTGAAAGAATAGTTCGGTGGTACAAGATGACACAAGTCAAGCTTAATTAATCCGCTTAAATTTGTAAAAAAGTTGTTTACTACAGGCGCAGTAGAATTATAATTGTATCATGCGTACAAGGCAGCATTTTTTTCGTAAATTAGAATGGTATTGAAAACAAAGGTAACTTTCCTCCCTATGGCCCAAGCAACCCCTTGAAATTCACCAGGTTCATTAAAGTAGACTTAAAGCCATCTGCCATCTTAAGAACATCTGTGGTCGTGAGGCGGTATGTTGCCTTCCCACTTCCCATCAACCAGTTTAAGCATAGACTATAGCAACGCGGACGGAATACTTGGAATGAAATTTGTGAATTCATTCGAGTTTCGACATGCGTTATCAGTCAAGCGAGTCAGATGAGTGGACTCAGGACTATGGTTACATTGCGTTCATCTACTTTTTTTTTTGTAATCTCTGGGAGGGACAGATTACCCTCCACTTCCCCCTCGACAACGTCCATGTCTCAACCATATTTAGCTCTTAACGAATCTGCATTAAACAAATTCAGTCAAACATTAAAGCTTCTTAGTATATTTCAAAGAAAATTGTTTATCTTGCACAATTTAATTGTTTCTATTCTTTCCACCTAGTAAGAAATAACTACATATGACCTAAGATTAGAAAAAAACATTATTTAAAAATGTTATGTTTAAAATCATCATAATTCAAAAACCTTTACAACTTAACCGATTGTGAGTAACATTGTAACGATCTTTTCAAGAAATAAAATTTTTTAATAACTTTTCAGTGACTTAATGATTAGTTACTCAAAGATGACCTTTCATCTTATAGTTTTTAAATTACAAATACTAATAAAAAGTTATTACAATGTGCCTGTTATGTAGTATGAAAAATGTTATCTCTAATAGGTATAAAGTAAGTAATAATACCATACTTTTGTTGGCAACATTAAATGTTTGAAATAACATTTAAGCATTTACGTTAAGAAATTACTAATCAGTACTAATCATTTCTTCCAATTGATTCCAAAGAAAAATAAAAGGAATGGCAGTGAAGTAAGGGCGTAAGTGTTTACTTTACAAACATATATATTTTTTTTTTTTTAATGACTACAGATCATATTATTCTGCAAACAAAATGGTTCAACTTTTTTCGCATCGCTTCACGACAACGTCAAGTGCACGCAAATGACGTCACAAGAAAAACCAAACATTTTTTCTTGTGTACTTTAATAATTGTTCAAATCAATAAAGAAAACTTTATATCAATATCTCTAACCATTTTTTGTAGTACTCTTTCGAAAAACGCCTTCAGAATCGCGTTATATTACATAAAGGTACCCTTAAAAACTTATAACTTTAGGATATTATCTTAGAGAAGCATTTTATTTTTATTTATTTTAGCAATTTTACATTAATTCTTCGGTCGCTTAGTAAATGTCTCGTAAATGTTTTACGGCTAAAGATAATAATGAAATTACCGAGGCAAGGAGAGAACTATACGTATGTATTTTATTTGTCTGTCTGTCTGTCTGTCTGTCTGTCTGTCTGTCTGTCTGTCTGTCTGTCTGTCTGTCTGTCTGTCTGTCTGTCTGTCTGTCTGTCTGTCTGTCTGTCTGTCTGTCTGTCTGTCTGTCTGTCTGTCTGTCTGTCTGTCTGTCTGTCTGTCTGTCTGTCTGTCTGTCTGTCTGTCTGTCTGTCTGTCTGTCTGTCTGTCTGTCTGTCTGTCTGTCTGTCTGTCTGTCTGTCTGTCTGTCTGTCTGTCTGTCTGTCTGTCTGTCTGTCTGTCTGTCTGTCTGTCTGTCTGTCTGTCTGTCTGTCTGTCTGTCTGTCTGTCTGTCTGTCTGTCTGTCTGTCTGTCTGTCTGTCTGTCTGTCTGTCTGTCTGTCTGTCTGTCTGTCTGTCTGTCTGTCTGTCTGTCTGTCTGTCTGTCTGTCTGTCTGTCTGTCTGTCTGTCTGTCTGTCTGTCTGTCTGTCTGTCTGTCTGTCTGTCTGTCTGTCTGTCTGTCTGTCTGTCTGTCTGTCTGTCTGTCTGTCTGTCTGTCTGTCTGTCTGTCTGTCTGTCTGTCTGTCTGTCTGTCTGTCTGTCTGTCTGTCTGTCTGTCTGTCTGTCTGTCTGTCTGTCTGTCTGTCTGTCTGTCTGTCTGTCTGTCTGTCTGTCTGTCTGTCTGTCTGTCTGTCTGTCTGTCTGTCTGTCTGTCTGTCTGTCTGTCTGTCTGTCTGTCTGTCTGTCTGTCTGTCTGTCTGTCTGTCTGTCTGTCTGTCTGTCTGTCTGTCTGTCTGTCTGTCTGTCTGTCTGTCTGTCTGTCTGTCTGTCTGTCTGTCTGTCTGTCTGTCTGTCTGTCTGTCTGTCTGTCTGTCTGTCTGTCTGTCTGTCTGTCTGTCTGTCTGTCTGTCTGTCTGTCTGTCTGTCTGTCTGTCTGTCTGTCTGTCTGTCTGTCTGTCTGTCTGTCTGTCTGTCTGTCTGTCTGTCTGTCTGTCTGTCTGTCTGTCTGTCTGTCTGTCTGTCTGTCTGTCTGTCTGTCTGTCTGTCTGTCTGTCTGTCTGTCTGTCTGTCTGTCTGTCTGTCTGTCTGTCTGTCTGTCTGTCTGTCTGTCTGTCTGTCTGTCTGTCTGTCTGTCTGTCTGTCTGTCTGTCTGTCTGTCTGTCTGTCTGTCTGTCTGTCTGTCTGTCTGTCTGTCTGTCTGTCTGTCTGTCTGTCTGTCTGTCTGTCTGTCTGTCTGTCTGTCTGTCTGTCTGTCTGTCTGTCTGTCTGTCTGTCTGTCTGTCTGTCTGTCTGTCTGTCTGTCTGTCTGTCTGTCTGTCTGTCTGTCTGTCTGTCTGTCTGTCTGTCTGTCTGTCTGTCTGTCTGTCTGTCTGTCTGTCTGTCTGTCTGTCTGTCTGTCTGTCTGTCTGTCTGTCTGTCTGTCTGTCTGTCTGTCTGTCTGTCTGTCTGTCTGTCTGTCTGTCTGTCTGTCTGTCTGTCTGTCTGTCTGTCTGTCTGTCTGTCTGTCTGTCTGTCTGTCTGTCTGTCTGTCTGTCTGTCTGTCTGTCTGTCTGTCTGTCTGTCTGTCTGTCTGTCTGTCTGTCTGTCTGTCTGTCTGTCTGTCTGTCTGTCTGTCTGTCTGTCTGTCTGTCTGTCTGTCTGTCTGTCTGTCTGTCTGTCTGTCTGTCTGTCTGTCTGTCTGTCTGTCTGTCTGTCTGTCTGTCTGTCTGTCTGTCTGTCTGTCTGTCTGTCTGTCTGTCTGTCTGTCTGTCTGTCTGTCTGTCTGTCTGTCTGTCTGTCTGTCTGTCTGTCTGTCTGTCTGTCTGTCTGTCTGTCTGTCTGTCTGTCTGTCTGTCTGTCTGTCTGTCTGTCTGTCTGTCTGTCTGTCTGTCTGTCTGTCTGTCTGTCTGTCTGTCTGTCTGTCTGTCTGTCTGTCTGTCTGTCTGTCTGTCTGTCTGTCTGTCTGTCTGTCTGTCTGTCTGTCTGTCTGTCTGTCTGTCTGTCTGTCTGTCTGTCTGTCTGTCTGTCTGTCTGTCTGTCTGTCTGTCTGTCTGTCTGTCTGTCTGTCTGTCTGTCTGTCTGTCTGTCTGTCTGTCTGTCTGTCTGTCTGTCTGTCTGTCTGTCTGTCTGTCTGTCTGTCTGTCTGTCTGTCTGTCTGTCTGTCTGTCTGTCTGTCTGTCTGTCTGTCTGTCTGTCTGTCTGTCTGTCTGTCTGTCTGTCTGTCTGTCTGTCTGTCTGTCTGTCTGTCTGTCTGTCTGTCTGTCTGTCTGTCTGTCTGTCTGTCTGTCTGTCTGTCTGTCTGTCTGTCTGTCTGTCTGTCTGTCTGTCTGTCTGTCTGTCTGTCTGTCTGTCTGTCTGTCTGTCTGTCTGTCTGTCTGTCTGTCTGTCTGTCTGTCTGTCTGTCTGTCTGTCTGTCTGTCTGTCTGTCTGCCCGTCTGCCCGTCTGCCCGGTCAACATATATGCTACTTTTATCCAGTAAAAAAGGTTGGAACCGGTAGGGGGCGCTGCGATCGGGTTCCAGGCATTCTTTTTTTTAGCCTATCTCCGAAACCGTTCATCCGATTTGCACGAAAATTTGTATATAGAGGTTTTCGGATACGGTGAGTTTTTATGACTTTTAGTCTGTTCTATCTTGAACTCCAGAGGGCGCTGTGTACAAATATTTTAAGAAACTTCTAAGCTGCTTATCCGATTTTCATGAAAATTGGTATATGGGGTTTTCTAATATGGTGACTGTTTAGGACTTATCTTTTTTGTACTATATCGAACACCAGAGGGCGATGTAGTACAAATCTCTTAAGAAATCGTGAAAAAGTAGTAGAAAGCTGCTTATCCGATTTAGATGAAAAATTTTATTAAAGGATTTTCGTGTACGGCAACTGTTTGGCGTTATCTCTTTTGCTCTGTCACGAAAAGTAGAGGGCGCTGTTGTACAATTTGTACGTGTGTATGTTATTAAACTGTTCTTAAATGGCTGCACCGATGTTGTTGAAATTTTTTGTGTGTGTTTGAGTGGATCCCTGGTTGGTTCAGATTCGCAATTGGACACAGTAGGCGGCGCTGCGATCGAGTTCCACAAATTTTGTTATTATAGTTTGTCTCCGAGGGGTTTTCGGGTACAGTAGTTCTTATGACTTATCTATTTTATTTTATATTGAACACCAGAGGGCACTGCAGTACAAATGTTTTAAAAACTCCGAGATGTACATCCGATTTTCGTGAACATTTGTACATTGGAGTTTTCGAATATGGTGGGTATCTTGGAATTTTTTTTCTGTGCTATCTTAAACACCAGTTGGTGATGTAGTACAAATCACTTAAGAAATCGTGAAACACTCAAAAACCGCTCATCCGATTTCGATAAAAATTTGTGTATCGGAAATATAGGATTTGATTATCGAGTATGGAAAGAAACTTTTATTCTATCTCGAAAACCAGAGGGCGCTGTTGTACAAATACCGCAAAAAAACTCAAACAACTCATCCGATAAGATGATTTTTATAAGTCGCTTTCGGGTGCGGTGAGTCTTTTGGTGCTATGTATTTTGCTATATCTTGAACCCCAGAGGGCGATGTACTACAAAATACAGTAAGGCGTAGCAAAGCGCGAAGGGTGATCAATATCTTCTTTTCTTCTTTATGTGTATTTATATTCCACTTTCTTTTTTCGCAAATCAGGAAAGCTGATGCCGAATTCTGTGGTATTTGAGTACGATTCAACACATGCGCAAGTCAGTTGCATCGTAAGTTGGCGTTGTTTTGACATTTCAATTTCTATTTTCAATGCCTATTTAATTTTGTCTAGTTTTCTCGCGAACTGCCAAAAATTCGATTTACCTCTGATTTTTTTCCAAAAATGCACAATCTATCGAATACAATATAAAACTTGAAAATATATTTTTGCAAGCGATCAGCGGCACGCACGAACAAATCACGATTTCCCTAACTTTTTCCCATAATTTTCTGATGTTGAAGATACATTTTACTCATTTTGCCAAAGTTACCGGTTTGAAAGATGCACACAAAACTCCTTCTAAAGTTTGTGAAAAGTTTTTCAAATCGACGAATGAAATTGAAAATTATTTATATCAACTCCCGAGCCGGGTGTTCAGCTAGTTTTAAAAAAATTTTTTTCCATGAAATTGAGTAAAGTCAAAATAAGGCTGCTGAACATTTGTACACCGAGTTAAAGATCGAAGTGACTTTTGTGAAGAAAAATTGTAATGAGAAAAATTAAAACTTCTTTATTTTAATTTTACAAAGATACAAAATGTTTAGATTGTAAGAGACAAAAAAGTCAATATTTACCAAATTATTGTATAAAATATACAAAGGTTTATGTAACAAAATCTTTTTATATATATTTTATTTGATTGCTTGCTTGAACGTAATGTCTGCGTTATTTTATTATCAAGAAAACAAGCTAAATAATATAATCAGCTTCTGTGGTGCAGCGGATAGCACGTCCTGCTTGAAACTGAGAGGACGAAAGTTTGAGTACGGTATTGAGCAGATTTCTAAGATTAATATATTCAATATTGAATTAATAAAATCGCAATGCACACGAAATTAAAAAGTCGCTGTTGATTCAGAGGGATAAGTAATCCAAGATAAAAATGAAATTTCATCATTTTGATGAATCTGTAAATATATCACTAATTGATGATGATATATCACTAACTCATAATACTCCATATAAAATGCAATAGGATAAATCTTAAAACTGTTTACTTTGCCAAAGAGTTTAACAAGCTCAGAACGATCGAAGCCACTGGATATTGTAGCGCATTGTTCATTTTCCATTAGTTTGTTATCAGTAAAGCTAAGAATTATTTACTTATTTCAATATATTTATTGATTTTTTTTCTTCAAGCTGCTACCAAATCTAGTGTTAAAAGGTTTTTTCTAAGAGCAAATAAAGTGCACTAAAATTTATAAATAAGTTGTTGGAATAACCTTCATAGCTAAACCATAAAACAAAAAAAAAAATCAAAAAAATTAAACACAAACAAAATTTGCCACACAAGAATTCGGCAATAATTCTTGTATCGCTTCATTAATAATCGCAAAAGAAAAACCTATAAGTATATGACAAAATCAACTAAAACGCCGCAATTGCTATTTTTTGCCAAATATGAAGATGTTGCGAACATTGAATGTTATTACTTAAATTGCAATGGCAAGAGCATGAATTTTAGTTTTAGTTTTAGACCGGTTTTTATTTACAGACAAGCACATCACATTGTGAATCATTGTAAAAGTCTTCGATGATTTTTTTATTTTAATGCAACTTGAATACAATTGGATTGTATTAACTGAATAAGAATGTTTAATGAGATGAACAAAAATTTTTATATTTGTGCTTCAAATTAGTAGCTTGCATTAATTATTCAAAATAATATATATTAAATTCAGTTAAAAGTAAAGTATGAGTAGCATCAGTGGTTAGGGGGTAGCGAGCAGGGCAATCAACCTGGGTGATTCACTCTTGCAGGTGCCTGGGATATTTGAATAAATTAAAATAAATAAAATAAATAAAAAAGTTAAACTAAATACATAGTTAAATATATAATACTATCAATAAGATCCTAAACAAAATTTTTTAATTAGATTAATTTAATGCCACATTCGATAAAAAAGTAATAATAACGATATATTAATTAATTTATTCATTTAATTTTTATAATTAATAATTCATGAATAATATTTTTCGAATTAATAATTATATATATTTAATCGCTTATTATTCTGAACATAAATACTGATAAAAGTAGTTAAGAACATAATTTAAACAAACAAAAAAAAAATAGTTATTCTAGATTATATTTGCATTTGCGTCCATTGAAGGGAGGACGAAGTGACGTATCTAAATATGTAACAGCTCTTTATAAAGTAAATATCATTTTCATTCAGGCAATTAATTAAACCAAAAAGAAAGTATTTCAATGAAAACTTTTGAAAAATAATGCACCGAGAAAAAAAACAATAGGTAAATCATCTAAGTCGGCTTGAGTAAAGAGATTTGTAAAGGAATTATGAACTTATGATTATTCACCTAAGCAATTTATTGTTTAATACAATGCTTTGAATGCGCATACTTCGATACCGTGCCGAACAAAATATTTGATTCACCTAAGTCCAAGATCCAAAAATACAAAATTAAAAAACAACTAGCATGGATGGCTTAAGCATAGTTTTGAGCCAAAAAATAACACAGCTGCGTCATTAGACACATGAGTGAAGGATAGATTTGATAATTTAATTGTTTTTTTTTTTAATAAAACCACTTTTAAGTTCAAAAATAACATAAAGTAAATTAAAAAACACACTTTAATATTCACACAAAAAGAAAAAAAAATTTGTTTGTTGTGGATTCAAACCCTGGGACTTTTGGTGCCAGTCCACCGCTCCACCAACTGATCCAAGCAGCCTTGCTGCTGTTTACTGACATAACTGCAGCTACGTTGATTCATCTAAGCAATTTTCTGCTTAATACATTGGTTTGAAAGCACATACTTCGATACCCTGCCAAAAAAAAAATATTTGATTCACAGATGTTAACGGATGCTGTATTAACAGATACAGTATGTCGCAGTATTCTGTTGATAGCTGCAGCATAGCTTCAGTTGTAATTAATATTGAATAAATCACTTCGCGTTACGAAGGAGTTTGGCTCAATGCGTAGTGTAGTGACTTCATACACAGTGGTATCGGTTGGTCGTGGGTTCGAACCTCAACGCCATGTGAAGGTAAAATATTTGTATTTGATATTTAATTTACTATTGTTATTATAATACACGTCAAGCAGCAAGAAAAGCCGAGAAGTCATTAATTTCTAAAAAAAAAAAAAACGGTGTTGATAAAAGAAAAATTTGTGATGGTTTCCGATTTCAGCCAAGCAAATCACAGAACGAGAGGGGCGGCAGCTTCAAAAAAAAAGGAAAATAAAAAAAACAAAACCCGAAAAAAGTTATATATTTGAAATTCAATTTTTTTTTTTTTAAGTACTGTATAAAAAATTACCAAATACTTGGTAAATTTATCATCCAATAAAAATTGGCAAGTCAACATGCAAAATTTAGGCGTTTTGATAAATTACTTGGGTAGCTGAAAACTGCCAAAGCCATCTTATAAATTATACTTGTTTTTTTTTTTCAATTTAACATAATCTTTTTCTCGGTGTGGAGAATATCTCCTTCCAAGATCAAAACTTTAAATTTTAGATAGCTTTTGCTCATTCTTTAATAACAATTTAACATTAAAATATTTATTATACTTGGAAGTTTTTCAAGGCTTTGAAAATATGCTAACCTTTTTTGGCGAATATTAACGAACATTTTTTATTTTAACTATACAAATCAATTTCATCAAGTTAACTCAGCATATCTATTTCTCATAGAGAAGAACTTTGCACTAAAATCTTTATTTTACAAATAGTTTTCATAGCTTGCAAGATATGTGAAGGCTTTATGACGTAAAAATAAAGGTTTTCTCAAGGGTCAATATCTTTTCAAGATATAAAATTTTCCAAGTTGCAAAATGTGCACACATGTAATGCAAACTAACTGCCTATTATATTGAAACTGTGAAATTAAAAAATCTGTTACAAATTACAAATAATAGAAATAAATATATTGAAATAATAAAAAATAATTGCATAGCTCATACATAAAAAAAAAACGATTTAGCACGTGTTAAGCATGCGCTGTCATAAATCGTAGCATTTTGCGTTTTTCTCATTTCAATGCATTTAGTGTAGAATCTTAACCAAGCCTATGTTTAGCCTGAAAGCTTTTAATACAAATTTGCTGCTGCTGCTGCTACTACTAGCACCTTGTTTAATGGAATAATTTTTATAGCCATAAAAAAATGGTTTCTTTTTTTGTAGCAATGCGGATGCTTGACCTAAACACTAGTCACGGATGTGTGTTTTTCTATTTATGTGTCTAAAATAGTTATTTAGTTTTACTTAATTGCTTATTAAACAAATGTCGACTCCACTTTTATGTTGCTATCATTATCATTAAGCATTGTCTTGTATTATTCTTTTATAGCAAAATTTTATTTATTATGTGCGCAAATTTTGCTAAAAATAACTTTTTCTAAGAAGTAATTTTAAGTCTTCATCTTAGCTAAAGTTTTGATTATAGTTAAGCAATAACTTTGTATAATAAATGAGTTTATTGTATTTGCTGGTTAATTAATCATCTTTTTTTATTTACCCAATTTTATGTGAAAAATGTCGCTATCCTAAAGCAGTGCGAATTAAGCGCCAGCCACAATATTTTTTTTTGTTTCTAATGGTTTAATTAACGTTTGTAAAATTCGCATGAAATCTTCTCGGATGCCACATCTGTTGCAAAAATTACTTATGTATTCATTTTTTAATGCAACCATGACTCAAAAATTGAATATATAAGCAAGGTAATAATAAATGTAGTTAAAAGATATAATATTACAATATCTAGCTTTGAAGCAAAACAGAGTAAAGGAAAAATATTAAAAACCAAAGGAAGATTTTAATATTATTGATTTTATTTTTTTAGATATATTAGAACTATTTCATTAATTGAACCTGATTTAAGTGCAAGTATCAACCAAACAAAATAAAAAAAACAGTATAGCGTGTATACCAGAGAACTGCAACGAGTCGATGATTCGAACGAATGACTATAAATTATCCATCAAAAACAGAATGCGTGTGCGTGCGGTTACGTACAACAACCACCACTTCCACGCGAAGCATCCTCATAACAGCGATGAGCGACGAGTGCCGCCGCTTTCACTCATCGCTCATAAGAATGCCGCTCTATGATTCTAATTGTTCTAGAGTCATTCCTTGTGATTCTAGAGTCATTAAAGGAAATCGCGTGCAGTGTTACTGCTGACATATTTTATTATACATATAATATATAAATATTTTATTATATACATATAATACTAGCGGATTCGGCAAATGTATGAAAATAAATCTGAAAATAGTATTAAAAAATATTTAAAAGCATATATTTAATAAAAAAAATTTAAAGTATTATTGATAGAAATTACGGAAAAATTATGAAAATATTATTGAAAATCTATTATTAAAAATTTTTGGAAAAAATTTGGAAAAAATGGAAATGCCAGGTATAGTTTTAAAACAGGTATGTATATTCCAGAAACTATGAAGAACATATTAAGCAAACAAAAAAAAAATTTTTTAAAAAATGTACCTTATTTACCTTAAAGGGTAGATTAAACTAACATTTATATGACATTTATAATTAACATTCTATTAAAATTAATGGAAGTAAAATACACTATTACAGCTTTTAAAAGCGGCAATCCTGTTTATTTTCGATTGCCGCTTTCCTTATGGCATCCCTAAACATAAAGGTTCTCAGCAACTCATCATTGCAAGTGTGAAAGTGATTTAAAACATTGATTAAAAACAATACAATAATAACAAGGAACATATAATAGACAACATACAAGTATAAAGTAAGTTTGCTACATTTAGCTCTTTGAACTAGCGATCCCTACAATAAAACAGCACTCGTCACTCATCGCTGTTATGAGAATGCTTCGCGTGGAAGTGGTTGTTGTTGTGCGCAACCGCAATAACTCGCACTCGGTTTTTGACGAGTGATTAAGAATCGTAAAAAAACGATTCGCTGCAGGTCTCTGGTGTATACATGTATAAACTCTTTCTCTTCTAAAATAAGAAAGATTTTAGTGTGAGATAGTGATGGAGAGAGAGCATCTCAAAAGAAATGCAATACAAAGTTCCACAAAAAATTCTGTTTTTCAATATTTACACTATAATTAATTTGTGCTTTACTTCATACTGCTAATATTAATAGTTTGTAATAACTAAAATAAGAGATATATGGCCGTGATTCAAAATTTTGAGATCACGTGAAAAAATTGCATCTAATGTAGTTCCGGATTTTGATGTTGATTCGTTGAGATTGTTATTTATGTGCAAACCAAATTTTCGTGAAGAAAATTAATTAGCAGTAAAGAATTATTTCATGCAAAATTTACGTTAAAATCTCCCCCGAAAATCTAAGGATTTTATCATCACTTCTAACAATAGCATCAACGCCTCGTTGACTTCAAATCACGAGGGGACGATGTTTGAAGTAAAAAATTAGAGATGTCGGATAGGACTGCCACCTGCATTTTTTGTATTTTTACAAACTCAGTGATGAGGCGAACGCTATGTAAAAATGGGTTGCTGAATACAAAAACATTATCAGAATTTTAAAATTAAAAGAATTCGTAAAAATACAAAATATTTGAGGGGAAAACCTATCCGCCACATTTAATTTTACAACTGGGATATCAGATTCTAAGTTCAATATGTTGTCAAAATTTCAAAATTACAAGAATTCACATAAATACAAAAACAATTAGATGGCAACTCCATTCACAATCTTGAATTTTAAAATTATATTAGGTGGCTATCCTATTGTAAAAACATTACATTTACCTAGTGTTCGCCTAGCACTGAATTCGGAAAATAAAAAAAGTATTGTGGTTGGGTGGCCCCGGTCAGGAAGAAAGTTCCTTACGCTTTTTCTTCAAATCGGAATGTAATTCGAAATAAAATTTGTTTTCTTTTTTATTTTTTTATTTAGTTTTGTTTTGAACGAATGATTATATAAAAAACTCAAAAAATTTTATATAAATTTTAGTAAAAAATATTTATTTGTTGAAAATTATTTGCAAAGCAATAGTAAATCATAAATATACATTACATAAATTAAATAATGTAAATAAAATTTGGAAATTTTATCATCGCATTGTATCATTTAAGTTATTGGCTTTGATAACTATAATAAGATACATATATTTGAGATTCAATTTCGTCCAAGAATCTCGAAAAAACCGCATCAACTGTAGTACAGTATTTTGTTGTGTTCTGTGCTTTATCATAATGATAAAGCAATCATTAATCAATCATTATAAATACACAAATTAAATGTATAACATAGGAAGGATGTGAGTGTTACAAATTTATCTTAATAGCGGAAGCTTATGATTATTTTGTTTAAGTAATTTAGAACTTCCCTGCGTATATTCTAGCAAAGATTCATAACTAAATAATGTAATATCCTCAATCTTTTATTTTGGGGATATATAAATAGCTACAATAACTACTACAACATCGTTACCTATTTTAAAAACAACTGAACAAATGTCAACAACTGATGAACGCCTAGTACCAATGCTCAAATGTTTGTCAAAATTATTTCCATATTTGGTGTACAAATGTTGACGGTATCTTTAGAGTTTTGGTATATTACGACGACACCTGCGCTATTCTCAATCCAGCAAGTTTTATTTAAAGGAAATCGGTTGAAAATTTGTCGAGATATTCAATTTAATGTATTTTTATTTCACTACAAAATCACCAAAATAACAATGTTTTACTTGGTCTTACTTGTGAAAAACTCGCATCAGGCGAAACAGCATGAAAAACAACGATTTTGTGCTGTTTTTAACAAAAGTATTAATGCTTAAAATTGACAATTAATTAACTCGACGAATTTTTAACTGATTGCAATGAAATAAAACGTGTTGGATTTAAAGAGCGGTCAAATTTTAAGGGCCGATGTTGAATGTGAACCACACCTAAACGTCAAGCTTTTTTCTGCATTTCAATTGACATTTCTCAATTTCAGACTAGCTCAATTTGAACAATTGAAAGATACACAATCGAGCAACGCGTTAAAGTTATTTAGGCTTATTATGAAAATGGGCGTTCAAATCAAAATGCATATCGTGCACTTCGTGACTTTTTCGGTCAATTTAATCGTCCAAATGTGCGTACAATCGGAAAAATCGTGCAAAATTTTGAGCAAACCGGGTCTGTAGGAGATGGGAAGACACCAGTGCATGCTCGTACAGCTCGTACTGCAGAAAATATTGCTGCTGTTCGCGATAGTGTGGCTGAAGAGCCGTTCACCTTTACACCTTAACAATTGTACGCTCACGCTCGTCGTTGATGAACATTATGCATAAAGACTTTCATTTACACGCTTACAAGGTGCAATTGACTCAAGAACTAAAGCCTCTTGATCATTTCAAGCGTCGTCAATGGTCAGAATGGTGGCAAGAAATGGCAACAGTGGATGATCAACTTTCGAAGAAAATCATCTTCAGTGATGAGGCACATTTTCACCTCAGTGGATTCGTCAATAAGCGGAATTGCCGCATTTGGGAGAATGATAATCCAAAATGCTGGCGGCATCATCGGGCCGTATTTTTTCCAAAATGAGTCCGGTCAGGCAGTTACTGTGAATGGTATTCGCTATTGTGAGATGATAACGAACTTTTATGGCCCAAATTGGAAGATATGTATATGGACGATATGTGGTTTTAACAGAACGGTGCCACTTGCCACACAGCTAGCGAAACAATGGCTCTTTTGCGCGACAAATTCAATGGCCGTGTTATCTCACGTGGTGGCGATGTCAATTGGCCGCCAAGATCATGTGATTTGACACCGTTGGACTTCTTTTTTTGGGGTTATTTGAAAGAAAAGGTGTACGTCGATAAGCCAGCAACAATTCAAGAGCTAAAGGATGAGATAATTCGGCAAATTAACGGCATAGAACCTCACTTATGCCTTAGCGTCATCGAAAATTTGAACCATCGGATGGAGGTGTGACGCCGAGGTCGCGGCGGCCATTTGGCCGATATTTTGTTCCATGCATAATTGAACCATACCGAAATTATCATAATAAAAAGAAATGACAATAATTTCCTAAATAATTTGTGTTTTATTCAAAATCAACATCGGCCCTTAAAATTTAACCACCCTTTACTAGTAAAGTTAAAACATTTTTGAATGTTATATAAGTATTTGCAGACCTAATTAAAACTATTTTTGTGAAAGGAGAATAAAATTTTAATTTTCTTAATGGGTAGAATGCAATGTTGAAAACATGGAATGTGATGTTATTGAATGGAATAGAAAAATCTTAGAAATTTTATATGAAATGCAATGCACCAGGCATAGCAAACATTTTATCTAATACTCATACGAGTCCAACAAATAAGTGCTTAGTTTGTAGAGCAACTCCCAATGAAAACAATCTATTAAAGTTTTTATCAAAAACTGCAAATATTGGAATTGTATTACTGCCTGAACAGAATAGCAGTGGTTGTGGCAGTGGTTGTGCTGACGCTCAAGTGTAGCTAGCTACTTTAAAACAACGTCCAGAATGGCGTGGATATGGTGTCAATTTGAAATGGAGTTTTAAAACTTGTATAAAAATGTTCTCTTTTTCAAAATTTTTTTTTACATATGTATAAAGACAGCCCATTTTTCGTTTATAGAGGACCCCTGCCATTACAGCTTAATTCTTTTGGGTTCTAAACTTTGGAGTTATAGTTCATGAATGATCAACCGTATTAAAAAATACACATCCGAAAAGGATGTGCACCTGAAATACTCTTCCGGACCTGTAATTTACAAGTACATTAGAGAGCAACCACGTACTAGTTTTCACATTCACAAACACAATAGCATTACTCTGTGCCCTATTCTGTAAAAGCAGTATGCAATAATAATTCCATACTGCCCTTAATAGTACCAGTTTAGCTACCGGTAGATGGCGTACCTTCATTACCATCTACTGGTTGAGACAACGAGACCTATCCAATCTCTTGCATACTAAGCAGGTATGCCAGCCCGATCGTACAACTGCGCGACCCCGCCGGTCAATCTAGACCTGTGCAAGCGATGTGCACAAACCACAGACAGCACGAGTCTCCCCGAAGGGCCAACCCATGATAGTCACCTGGGCAACTCGGTCCCGTCGAAAATGGGGGTCTACAACATCCCGGCAAAGAGACAAAAAATTCTTATATACATATATAAGAACTTTTGTTTTTGACTGTGCACATAGCACTGTTTCGTATCTGACTGGCACTTCCATACAAGGCATGGTTTATCACCATACCCTATATGAAGTGCCTACGATTTAATTTGACCTGTGCCCAGCGTCACAGGTCGCCTTTGTGCCCACATACGTGACACTCCTTGTGCCCTAAGACACCATTTGTTGTCTTTTTGTTGACCATATAGGCCATGTCTCCATGCCGTGGATAGATAAGGTCACCTCATTTTTTCGACGGGTTTGTCTATCCCCGCGCTTACAAGTTTTATGGACCATTGCTATTCGCAGGCTTTTTTCAATATGATATACATATTGGCCTGCTACCAAGATGGGCGCCACCCCGAGCTCTTGGTTGGCTCTAACTTTTTACGGCATGGGACGTATCCCATAACCAACCCTCCTCCTTTATCCTGGCTTGGGACAGGCAGGCCGAAATCTGGCGGAGTTTTACATATGTATAGTATGGTTGGCACAAACTCCATATTATACCTCTTTTTTTATTATTTCAATTAATTTTCCGTTTGAATATCATCCATTTTTTTTCAGCCACTGAAATGTCAATCATGCCGCGCTTCAAAAGTTAAAGTTTGTACAACTGAAACCACAGCTACAGCTACGAGCAGCAGGCTTGCTACATATTCTGTATGTGTTCAATGTGTTCAGTACATTTCAACTTTTGACAGTTCGATCTACATACTACAAGCTACACCATTCTGTTTAGGAAGATAAGGGTTTTTTTTATAAAATCCACTTTTTACTTTCAAACTACATAATTTTCTCGGCTGAGTTGTATATGCTGGCAAAATCAGTCGATCTATAGAATAGATTTAATTACTTCAGTAGCTTTTCGAGACATTATTTTCAAAATAAATTAAATTTATAAAATCAATAGTTGACGCACTAAGTTCACACGAGTTAGACGTGAAAGTCACAAAAATCATCTTTTCAGTAAAACCTCCTCTTGCAATCACTACTAAAGAGGTCATGTGCAAACCTTTGAAGAATCTTTTTTAAAAAATGTTGACAGACACGCTACATGCATGTTGCAGTTAATAAATCAACAACAAACACAGTTATAGCCAACAGCAGTGAAAAGCAAGTAGTTGCTGCTGCTGCTTCAAAATTCTCACTGTTTGTAAAGTATCTGTCTGCAGATGCTGTTAGTCCGTCCGTGTGTCTGTCTGTTCCACTGTTCTTATGTCTGTTATTAAGTGAGGTAATGCGACAACAATTGGCGACGGAGTCAATCAATTGCAACAATCATTAGGTTGCTGCTGTTGACTCTTTTAAGTTGAATTATGCAATCGGAAGCAGCAGCAACAGCCACAAACAGTAGCAGCAACAACAAGCAAAATATGAATAAATTTAGGCCAACATTAATATTTCTATATTTATTGCATTTATATTGGCGAAAATATTATTATTATTTCTAATTGTTTAAGACGAAATCTATGAGCTGTTGTAATTGTTGTTGTTGTTTTTTCTGTAGACACTTCTGCTGCCGTGGTGAATCAAATAAATTTGACTGTGCAATCATTTACAACACTGCTAACCTTCGAACGACTGCGATTCTCTGACAACCCAGCCATCCAGATGCACGTTAGTGTTGCTTCTTGTCAGCCGATTTACGCCTCTGTCAAGTTTGTTCGCTGGGCCAACACTTTTGCTTTGATCTTTCATCTTCGTGACCTGTTGTTCCAAAGATTTTTTGCTTTCATTTCATCATTACATTGAGTACTTCATATTTATTTATGAGCTATTTAATTGTTAAGTTCTTTCAAACCGTTGTCGTTGATATATTATTATTGTTTAGTTTGCAAATGTATGCATTTTCAACTATCTACAATATAACATTATGAAATACACACTTATTATATCATAAACAGAGGACGCATTGTCAACATTGTAGCGATTTTTGAACGATTATCATGATAATCTATGAAGATATTGACTTTTATGAAGACGTTGATTCTGGTGATGTTGGAAGAATGAGTCTTATAAATAATGCGACTTTGTTATTTGGCATTGTATTATTTAACATTTATTTAATACATAATTCCGTGATTTAGCTCTTCATAATTATGTATTGTTTGTTTTTTCTTAAATGCAGTATTAAAGTTTTGTTTCAAAAACTCTTTTCTATACTCTATTATTTTAAATCATTTATCTTTTTAAGGTAATTTAAAATTGCACTGTGCATGAATCGGCCAGTTTTTTTGTTTTTTTGGAAACACGCTTGTATTATAGTATTTCAGCATTTTTCAAGGACGCGTAATTTAATGGCGTTAACTGTTTTTGATCCTTCAGCCTATTTTCGAAAAATTCTAGTTTCAAGGTTCAGTGCATCTAAATGCAGTTTAGAAAAAATTTTTTACTAGCTTTAGCAACTTCATGTGCTAAGGGGAAACATTAGCAATTAGGAAATAATTTAGTAGAACAGTTTAACCCTCAAAACCAATCCTTATGGTTCAGACTAACTCCATAATTAAAAAAATGCCGGTCTTTCGTGTAAAAGCTTTGTTTAAACCAAAAATTAAGCAATAATATTCCCCTCAAATAAAGTGACCAATTTTATGGGTCCCCAAAATGACCCCAAAAGTATTAATATCAAGTTTTTCATATATATATTTATTTTTTTTAATTTTTTCAAATAAACCCATTTTCTTTCCTCTGCTTCTTCTTGTAAGTTCCAACAAATGTATCCTAACAGAGCATCTAGTTTTTTACCACTACATCAGTGCTCGAGTCTCGCCGTCACCTAATGACAACGTTTGCCATGCTCATCAGATTGGGTTGGTGATTTTTGACCAAATTTTTCTGCATGGCATTGCAACAAATGAATTTTCGGCGAATGGCCCTAAGGGTTTGGTTTTGAGGGTTAAACTATTTTACACCGAGAAAATAAGCAATAGTTAAATCACCTAAATCGGCATGGGTAAGGAGAATCGTATGGGAATTATAAACTTATGCTTATTCACCTAAGCAACTTATTGTTTAATACATTGCTTTGAAAGCACATACTTTGATACCATGCCAAAAAAAATATTTGATTCATCTAAGCCCAAAATCCAAAACTACAAATTAAAAAAAAAAACTAGCATGGATGGCTAAAGCATAGTTTTGAGCTATTTTCTGCAAACAAAACAACACAGATGCGTAGTTAGACACGCGATTTGATTGATTGATAGTTTAATGGTTTTTTTTTTTTGTAATAAATAACTTTAAAATTCAAAAATAACATAAAGTTAATTAAAAAACACACGTTAATATTCACACTAGTAAATTTTTATTGCATTTCATCAACATAAAGAAAAGAAAATTCTGTTCCCGCCGTACAAAATTGAACTTGGAATTTTTGGTGCCAGTCCATCACTCTACCCACTCATCCAAAAAGCCTTGCTACTGGTTGCTGACATAACTGCAGCTATGTTAACAGATAATACATTAACAGATACAGTATGTCACGGTGCTCTGTTGATAGCCACACAACAAAAATCTATTAATAGATTATTGTGTTATGCAGCAGCATAACTTCAGTTGTAATTAATATTGAATCAATATTTCTGCGTAACGAAAGAGTTTTGGAACTTGGAACTTTTTGGATTTAATGGACTCCTTAAATAAAATTTTCTTGACAAATAGGTTTACTCAGGTCATTGGAACTTTGTTGGGCTTAGTTGACTCCTTGGACCAAAATATTAGATTGTTTTTGTCAAATACGTACCACTTGGACAGATAGGTTACAACTAGTTGGGTCAATGGAACTTTTTGGGCTTAGTGACTCTTTGAATAAACTTTTTCCTAGCAAATAGGTTCCACTTGATCAAATGAGATCCATTTTTAATATTTTTGCACTGTTGTGTCATTTGAATTTGCTTGTGCTTAGTGAATTTCTTAGACAATAATATTTTATGAAATAGGATCCATTTTTACAAATTGGTTCCATTTACACAATTTTTTGAACTAGTTGACACAAATATTAAATTTTTTTCCACTTATTATATTTTTGGAAATAATTGGGGCATTCTAACTTTAATGAGATTAGTGAACTTCTTGGGCCAAAATCACAAATCTTTTGAACTATTACCCAACTTGTTCTAAAAGTGTTCTAAAGATCATACTTAACCAATTGAACCTATATGTCAAAAATCAAAGATTTTGATTTTGTTCAAGCGGAAACTAACATATTTGTCAAAAAAATGTTTGTAAAGGGTGGTTAAAGTTTAAGGGCCGATGCTGATTTTGAATAAAACACAAATTATTTAGGAAATTATTGTCATTTCTTTTTATTATGATAATATTGGTTCAATTATGTATGGAACAAAATATTGGCTAAATGACCGCCGCGACCTCGGCGGCACACCTCCATCCGATGGTCAAAATTTTCGATGACGCTGAGTGAGATTCTATGCCGTTAAAGTGCCGAATTATCTCATCCTCTAGCTCTTGAATTGTTGCTGGCTTATCGACGTACACCTTTTCTTTCAAATAACCCCAAAAAAAGAAGTCCAACGGTGTCAAATACCATGTTCTTGGCGGCCAATTGACATCGCCACCACGTGAGATAACACGGCCATTGAATTTGTCGCGCAAAAGAGCCATTGTTTCGTTAGCTGTGTGGCAAGTGGCACCGTCCTGTTGAAACTACATATCGTTCACAACCATATCTTTCAATTCGGGCCATAAAAAGTTCATTATCATCTCACGATAGCGAACACCATTCACAGTAACTGCCTGACGGCTCTTCAGCCACACTATCGCGAACAGCAGCAATATTTTCTGCAGTACGAGCTGTGCGAGCATGCACTGGTGTTTTCACATCTCCTACAGATCGGGTTTGCTCAAATTTTTGGACGATTTTTCCGATTGTACGCACATTTGGACGATTGAATTGACCGGAAAAATCATGAAGTGTACGATATGCATTTTGATTTGAACGCGCATTTTCATAATCAGCCTGAATAACTTTAAAGCAATGCTCGATTGTGTATCTTTCCATTGTTCAAATTGAGTTAGTCTGAAATTGAAAAATGTCAATAGAAAAGCAAAAAAAAAACTTGAGGTTTAGGTGTGGTTCACATTCAACATCGGCCCTTAAAATTTAACCACCCTTTATATATTTTTAAAAAGGGTTGCAGGAACGATGTCAGTAACTATAGGCCTATCGCTAAGCTCTCATCGATTCCAAAACTTTTTGAGTGGATGGTGTACGATCGGGTGAAAATTCACTGTGGCAAAGTCATAACAACTCGTCAGCATGGTTTTGTGAATGGCAGATCCACTGTGTCTAATCTTCTCGATTTTACAATATTCTGCTTAAATTCTATTGATTCTGGTAACCAGGTCGATTGTGTTTACACTGACTTTAGTAAGGCATTTGATAAGCTACCACACAATCTAATCTTATTTAAACTTGAGTTAATGGGATTTCCACAATATTTTGTGAACTGGATTAAATCGTATTTGGTGGAGCGATGTTATCAAATACGTTTCCGAGGCGCATTGTCTTCTGAATTTATTGCTGGATCAGGTGTTCCTCAGGGTAGTCACCTTGGTCCTCTTCTGTTTATTTTAGCTATCAATGATGTAACTCACGTCATTGAACACTCTCATCTGCTTATTTATGCCGATGATATGAAAATATACAGAACGATTAATTCTAGAGATAATTCAGATCTACTCCAGTCTGATCTAAAATCCTTTGAAGTATGGTGTTCTAAAAATAATATGTTTTTAAATTCAGATAAATGCCAAACTATGACCTTTTCGCGAAAAAGGAATAATTTTATATTTGATTATAAGATTAAAGATACTGCCTTGAGTCGTGTAGACACCGTCAAAGACCTAGGTATATGCATGGATTCTAAGCTGTCGTTTAACATTCATATTGATAATATTTGTAAAAAAGCATCTTCAATGCTTGGTTTTGTAAAACGCTGGGCCAAAGAATTTAATAGCATGATTACAACTACAACGTTGTATTATGCAATCGTGCGTCATCACTTAGAGTATGCAAGTCAAGTGTGGTCCCCAAGTTACAATGTGCATGTTGATCGAATAGAAAGAATCCAAAAACGTTTTGTTCAGTTTGCTCTAAGGGGCTTAAGTGGAACTGACATATTAGACCTTCCTCCTTATGAGGATCGTTTAAAACTATTAAAAATGCAGTCTTTAGGTGATCGAAGGAAATCGGCAGATATCGTATATTTACACCAGCTCATAACAGGTGTATTCGATTCTCCAGAACTTCTTTCTCACATAAATTTTAACACTAACCGTAGAAGCAGTAGAAACGCTAACAACTTAATTTATTTGCCATTTAGTAGAACAAATTATATGGCTACTGCTCCTTTAAGTCGCATGAGTTCCTTTGTTAACAATTGTAGCGTTTTTGATGTTAATTTGTCAAAAGGTCAACTCAAAAGTAGATTAAAATTAGTTGTGTAATTAGATCTATATTACGCATGGTTAGTTGTTACGTCTTGTGTTGTCCCTGAGCCCAACCCATTTATTGGTGGGTAAATTTTTCCCACATTAACTTGTTTGTGGTCACGGTTATCCATAACATTGATATTTCAATGATTACTGGGTAGTGGCTTTAGATGGGTTAATGCTGAGGAAGTGCGATATAGCTGTAGTAGCTGAACTCTATTGTTATTGCATGGTAAAAAAAAAAAAAATAAGGAGTCTACAAAATTCAAAAAAGTTGCAACGACCAAAGTAGTTCAAAATTTAATCCAAGTGGAACCTATATGTGCAAATGGAATCAATTTGTCAAAAAATCCAAAAATATTTAAAATGGAAACTATGTCCAACAATGTTTGTCCAAGGAATATGCAAAACCCAAAAAAGTTCCAATGAAACCGAAATGCCGAAAATACATCGACTTTTGTCTAAGCAGTTAATAGAACCAATAAAAATTACTTTTACCTACCTGGGCGCTCCACAATGCTCTTTTTTCAATCATTGCCATGTACGGCTCATGAACCGACCCATGAGCCGTACGGGTACGCCAAATATTTTTTTTTTTTGTTCAAGTACATGAGCTAGTTCTATTGCTTTGAATATTTGGCTGACGTACATGTACGTGAGACGCTATAAAAGGTACACGAGCGTGTACCAAAATGAGCTGTACCCTCGTAGTAATGCTTTAAAAACTTCAGTTATTTTTAAAATATGGTATAATAAATTCGAATTATTTTTTGAATTAAATTTATATATATTTCATATTAAAAATATATTTATTTTGTTAAAAATTAAAATGTAAATATAATTAAGAATATATTTAAGTTCATATCATATTTCATATTATTTCGAAAAATATATAACTACAACTATTTTAAACCAACATAAAAATGAACAAGAACAACAAGTACACCACCAAATATATCAAAAAAAAAATTTTTTTTAAGGATCATATTAATTTAATCCATTCTCTAAAATGTTCTTACATCATTGATAAATTTCTTTTATGTCCTCAGAACCAACTTCATAGCTCCATTCAATAGAATACAAATAATCATTCTAAGACTCATAATTGTCTTTATAAAAATCATAAGAAATATTTAAATCAATCACTTGATTATTTGAGAATTCATAAAAACTGATAATGAGTGATGAACTGATTCGGAAGTTAAATGAATGTCACATTTAAAGAATTCATATTTAATATCATGATTCATAAAAATAAAAAAAACATTTTATTTATGTTGTTTTTAAAAGAATTGATTTGGATAAAACCAAAAGAAAAAAATAGAGTCGCAGAGATTCAATGCAATGTAATTTTTTAAATTGAAAGGAATTAGTATTTGATCATTATCGCACAAGTTCCATTCGATATTACAAAAATTAAAAGTGTTGGGTACCATACTCTCAAATGTGGCATTAATATACGATTTTTTTATATTTTTATATGAAGTAATAATTGGGCATTTTACAAGCAAACAACGTTGGCCCATCCAATTCTAGCTTGGATTATATTCGAAAAAATTGAACAAAATGTTCACTGATGAATCAATGTTTTTTTTTACTATATAAAAAATTGTCAACTTTTAGTAAATTTAAAAAAATATTTTTAAACGCTAAAAATATATTTTTTCGAAATATTTTTATTTCCAAAATTTTTCTGTTTAGAGATTTAATTTTGTTTTAACTTAGAGTCTTATCGTATTAATTTGTTTATACCTTAATACACTTTATGGGAGGTTTAAACACCAAAACTTTCCCTCCCCTTGTTGGCTTCAGCACTACATCTTTGTAGCTTCGATAAATAACACCTGTGTCGAAGTATTTAAAAAAATCGCAGTAAAACACTTAATATTGAATATAACTCTGAAGTAAACGTTTGGAATTATAAAAATTGAGTATCACCTATTTTTAAACCTTGATCTTATTTTTTCGAGATCAAGCATTAATACCTACACAAAAACAAATAACGTAAAGCTTCTCGTATTCATTCAGTTCTTCATAATTTTTTGTTAGAGACAAAAAATTTAAACTTGCACTGCTAATGCACAATGTATGTTTGTGTAAAAACCATGTAAGATTCGTCAACTACAATTAGATTGTATCTTGCTGCAACCTTGAAATACCTTCTTGCTGCCAGGCTTCTTCTTAATATTAACAATCATTCAGCACAAATGACCACAAAAATAAATCACAAATATTTGGAGGTCTTTTTTATGTCAACTTAATCTTTGACTGAAACAGCATTTAAAGAGCATTTACATTAAGAGGAAATCTGCAAATCATGATATACATATACAGAAAAACTCTTGAGGTTTTGTTCGTCATTTTAAATATATTTTTTAACATTTTAAGAAATTTATATGGATATTTTTTTTTAATTTTTCGTTTTCGTTCAAAGTAAATTTTTACATAATAATATTAAGGCCTCTAAAAGAATTTTAATATCCTTTGATAAATACTAGAATAGGCGAGCTTAAATAAAAGTAACGGTTATGTTTGAGCCTTAGAATCCGAATGGCTTGGCGGGTTTGTTATAATTGTAGCCATCGAGTCCCAGAGAACCAGTCTCCTGAGATGGTCCTTGGGGACCTGGATAGGTGGGTTGAGTTCCTGGATACGCTGGACCTGGTTGTGTGGACTGTGAACCAGGATAAGATGGTCCTGGATATGTTGGCTGAGATCCTGGGAACGATGATCCCGGTTTTCCTGGCTGACCTCCAGGTTGTGTTCCCGGATATGATGGACCCGGTTGTGTGGGTTGTGTACCTGGATAGGATGATCCTGGTTGTGTGGGTTGTGTTCCTGGATAAGATGGTCTTGGCTGTGTAGGCTGGGATCCTGGGTATGATGATCCCGGTCGTCCTGGCTGACCTCCAGGTTGTGTTCCCGGATACGATGGTTGTGTGGGTTGTGTGCCCGGATAAGATGGTCCTGGTTTCGTTGGCTGAGATCCTGGGTATGATGAACCCGGTTGTCCTGGTTGACCACCGGCTTGTGTTCCTGGAAAAGTTGGTCCTGGTTGTGTTGGCCTAGATACTGGGTATGATGTGCCTGGTTGTCCTGGCTGACCTCCAGGTTGTGTTCCTGGATAAGATGGTCCTGGCTGTGTTGGCTGAGATCCTGGGTATGATGAACCTGGTTGTGTACCTGGATAGGATGGGCTTGGCTGAGTCGGTTGCGTCCCTGGATAAGATGACCCTGGTTGCATTGGCTTAGATCCTGGATAGGTTGCACCTGGCTGTCCTGGCTGACCTCCATTTTGTGATCCTGGATAAGATGGTCCCGGACGTGTTGGCTGTGCACCTGGATAAAATGATCCAGGTTGAGTGGGTTGCTGCTGTGGTCGAGTTGGTTGCGCTCCTGGATAGCCGGGACGGCCAGGCGTTGGTTTTACTTCATTCTCTCCAGGTGGTGGCAAGTATTCCGGTCCTGGTGATTGAGGTTTTTGTGGTCTTGAAGGAGGAGTAACGGGTGGTCTTGGCTGGAATGTAGGTGCTGGTGGACGTGGTTGGTAAGTTGGGCCAGTTGGTGGTCCATACTCAGTGGCAGGCTTTTGCGGTGCTGGTGGACGTGGTTGGAATGAAGGTCCTGGTGGACGTGGCTGGAAAGTTGGTCCAGTTGGTGGTCCATACTCGGTGGCTGGTGTTTGTTGTGATGAGCCACTAGGTTGTGTTGGTCTAGCGCCGATTGACTGATCAGGTGGTAAATATTCGTTGGTTGGAGATGATCCCGGACGTCCTGGCTGTCCTGGTTGTCCTTGTTGTCCTGGCCGTCCTGGCTGACCTGGTTGTCCTGGCCGTCCTGGCTGAGGGCCAGTGGGTTGAGTTTGTGGTGAGCCGTAGTTTGGCCTTGGGGGAGGAGATTGAGGCCGGGGCGGCTGTGTCTGAGGTCTGGTTGGCTGCGTCTGGGGAGGACCGTAACTTGAATCTGGGGCAGGTGGTTGGGGCCGGGGTGGTTGTGGTTGAGGTCTGGTTGGCTGCGTCTGTGGTGGTCCGTAACTTGGACCTGGAGCAGGTGGTTGTGGTCTGGGTGGCTGTGGTTGTGGTCTTGTTGGCTGCGTTTGCGGTGGACCATAACTTGAACTGGGTGCAGGTGGTTGTGGTCTAGATGGCTGTGGTTGTGGCCTTGTTGGCTGAGTTTGTGGTGGAATATAGCTTGAGCCTGGTTTTGATGGTTGTAGTGGTGGTCTAGGTGGCTGCGTTTGCGGTGGACCATAACTTGGACTTGGTAAAGGCGGCTGTGGCCGAGTAGGTTCTGGCTGCGGTCTAGTTGGTTGAGTTTGTGGTGGTCCGTAACTTGGCCCTGGGGCAGGAGGTTGAGGCCGAGGTGGCTGTGGTTGTGGTCTGGTTGGCTGTGTTTGTGGTGGTCCGTAACTTTGACCTGGCGTAGGTGGTTGTGGTCTGGGCGGCTGTGATTGTGGCCTTGTTGGCTGTGTCTGTGGTGGACCGTAGCTTGGCCCGGGTTGGCCAGGTTGACCTGGTTGGCCAGGTTGTGTTGGGTATTCAGTCTCTTCAATACCGTTTCCAGATGGTAGTGCAGGGAATGGCACAGAGGGCTGCTTGTAGTGGTAGCCGTCTTCTTGCAAATCAGTTTCGAGGTGCGAGACATCGGCACAGACACTAGCGGCTGCTAGCAAAGCTAGAACGGGCACAAACAGATTCTGCAAGAAAAAAATTATCGAAATTAAATAATTTTGCACAATTTTTTATTATTTGCAGAAATTGCTTTCCTAAACTGAGTTTTTTTGTTAAATCTATTCGAAGTTTCGGTTAAATTACAATGATACAGACAGTTTTGAAAACACTTTATAAATTGGAATTTCAATTCAAAATCTATTTTTTTATTTTTTTAATATAAGACAAAAACTTTGGCTCAAATAGTAAAGTAGTAATAGGAGTTCATATAAAATAAAGATTGGGGAAAGTGTTTTTGATTTAAATTTTTTTTTTTTTTATTGCTGCAAAAACTCGAACAAATTTGAGACTTGTTATTATAACCTTTAGAATCGAATTTATTAATATGCCTTGATAATTTAATTATAAATTAATTAATAAATATGTCACTTATTCAGTTTTCAGCTCAGTAATGTAGATCCGTGTGTGAAGTTCTATTCTCATTTGAATTCTTTCTATTTTTTCATATTTAACGGAAACTTATTTTAACAGCATCTGGTTATTTTATTTAAATTGATAAATAAGTCAGCGAAATGGTATTTTTAAGTCACGACTCTACAACTCTATCCTATCATCAGAGTCATTATTATCATCATTATTACACATCTATCAACAACAGCTGTAGATGGTTGCATTTACTGCAACCTGTTGATCTTCTACTTTGATCACAAATACTCGAACTCACACTCACAAACTTAACCCGGATTAGTTGAAGTTTGTTTAGATTTTTATGTTTTAGGAATTTTTTTTCTTTCTAGTTTTTTGTCATATTAGGCAACTTTACTGGAGCTCGTGACTTTTCTGCACGGTTACGTCACAATTTTTCTGGCACACTCATTCACTCACTCACTCTCTTTCTCACTCACTCACCATATTTTACGAAAATCTATTTCGCAATCACTCAAGACGATTTTCCGTTTTTCCGGCAACGAAAACTTAATTCAGTTAAGCCAACACTTGTTGGTGTTGTTTTTCCTTATCTTACTGTTCCGTTTTTCTTTTTTTTTTACTACTTTTTTATAATTTTTCCAGTACACGCGCGTCGTTTTCGTTGGCGTTTACAAAACCAAACGCGGCGAAATCCAAAATTCGAATGATGTTCAATTGTTCTCCCTACGTTGATTTATATAGAAACCGCCCCTGGTTTTGGAGAGCTAGAAGTAGGATTTTACTACTAATGTTATGGTGGTTGTTGTTGTTTTTTTAGTCTTGTCGTTGGCTGTCAGTATTGGTTTGCTTGTTATAAAAGCTGGGTTTTCTGCATAGCTTTGAGCAAAATTTAAAAAAAAAAAAACAAACGATGCAACAACAAAAAAATAAAATACAAATAAACAACAAAGGCGGCAAAACATTGAGATACAAAAAGCCACAAAATGTATGAGTAAGTACATGTATCTAAGCCGGCAACAAATCTCAGCGACAACAACAGCGCTCGCAGTTCAAAAACCTAACGTTAGGGTATAAACACTGATCTCAGCCTTAGTTGTACTGCTTTTGTTGTTTTCTCTAGTTTTGTTGTAATGATGCCGCACTTCATTTGAAAGATGACAAAATCTTATTTGGCTTAAGGCTAAAAACAGAGCTTTGGCTAAAAGGCAATAAAAAAATGCACTTTTTTGCAACAGCGTTTTGCATCGTCGGAATTTTTGTTGTCTTTTTTTTCTGCTGCTGTATTTGTTTATCTTTTTTTTTTTTTTTTGTTGTTGCTTTTGTTCGTTTTGTAGTTAACTTACAAAACATATTTACTTGCTTTTATTTTGACTTCTATTTATTTCCACTATTTTTCTTACTGTGCGTGTCTAAATTAAGCCATCAACATGAGTCTTAAACTAGGCTATATAGACAGAGATGGGCAAATCGACCTAAACTTTACCTTGAAGCTGTTCTTCAACTTCAATTATGCGGCATTTTTCTCACTTAATTAAAGATTATGTTTTAATGACGTAAGAGTTAGAGTTGGTGTTGACCTTATCAGAACCCGGATTTTATATTTTTTGTTATGTGAGTCATTTTTATTTAAAACTACTATTTGCTTAAAAAGCTATCGTTCTGTTTTTTAAAGCAAGATGTGAATGGTTTATCACTCTTTTTTTTCAATATTGTTTCAACTTTTTTATCAAATCTCTCAGAAAAAAAACATTAAATTTTTCACTGACTTTGAATATGGCACCATTTCTTCCATAATATTACCATAACACGAAATATACTGGATTTATTGAAATAGTAAAAAGTAAAAAGATAGGAACTACGGAATTTGAGCCCGGGATCCCGAACTATTTTGGGCACTTTGAATCTTTGAATCCCGAGACACCCAAATTATGAATTTTTAATCAAATTATGATTGTAAACTAAATGGGTCCAAGGCTACATACATTTAATTATCATATTTCAAAACCTCCCTGCAAGGGCAGAATATGAATTCTGCATGTCATAATTAAGTGTGAGTCAATTCCAAAAAATGCATTGATTGGAATGGCAATAAAAAACATTTAAGCGGTGCAAAAATTATTTTTATAACCTACTTTTATGTAAAATTGTTTGCTTAACTGAAACATGCCAATGAATTTTTGATACAATTGACCTTTGACCTTAAAACCCATATCGATTCAAGAGTTTTAAGATTTTTTGTTTATTAATTTTCATATTACAACTACGTTCGAAAATACTGGCCAATGTTTTATTTAAAAAAAAAAAATGCAGATAATGTTGCACATTATGACTTTGGACAAACAAATTTAGTTTCTATTTCAATAACAAAGTGCACATGCAAAAATAATTGCGTTCACATACAAGCATACATATTTGTTGTTGCTTAAGCGAGTTCAACGTCGAGTACGGACCAGTAATCGGCAAGGGATAGCTTTTTTGTGACTCTTAGAAATCAAGTACAAAACCCTACTCAACCCTTAGTGCACGTAATCCAATTCATACTCACTTCTACGAAGTTGCAATGCACCGTATATAATGCACATAATTTTCATCCCAAATTTTTAACTCATTCCATTCTTTGAATTCGCCATAAACTTCAATTCATAAAGTTTCAATTCACTGAAAATGTTAAAAATGGCAAAAATAACAAAATAATATTATTTTAATAGATATTTATCATAATCCTTAAAATATATGAATGAATATAAATTACATTTGTAAGTTTCATGATTAACAACTTAACAACATCTGTGAAAATAGCCCAACATCTTCAGATCCACTTTTTGTTCAATTCGCCTTAAAATATATCTGAATTTTGAGTTCACCGCAAATACAAAATAAGGTATATAATAAAATTTTTACTTCAAAAACTTAATTTATATGCTTAATTTGCTCCTTCCTAAATTTGCTATCAATCGTACATCATATCGTAAACGAGTCAGAGTGGAATACTCGGTTCAGAAAAATTTATTTTTTCAGTAAAAAACAAAAAAAAAATGGAAAATTTACCATTATGTAAGAAATCAATTGGCAGTATGTTCAAGTCCCGGTCTATCGTCCTTGGTACCGAAATTTGGACAGAAGTGCGAAAAGAAATGATTTTTGTATGAAAATCAGAATTCCACCTAGATTTTTGACATGTGATAACTGATGACAAAAGGATAATTTTGTACATTCTTCCCCAAATTGCTATCATTCGTCCTTCATACTTTTCATCTTTCATCCTTTTCTTTTGGTATTGAATGAATAAAACAAATTTTTCTGAACCAAGTATTTCACTTCTAGGTCATTGGGGATTTCATTATAAAATCATTCTTTTGGCATCAGTTATCACATGTCAAAAATCCAGGATGAGAACTTTAGTATTGGGGTTAATTTTGGGGTGTGGAATTCTGATTTTCATACAAAATCCCTTTTTTTCGCATTTCGGTCAAAATTTCGGTGCCAAGGACTATAGACCGGGGCTTAAGCATAACATCAGTCGATCTAGTCGATTTTCCATATAAAGGCTGGTTTTTGAGCAAAAATCTAGGATGAGAACTTTTGTTTTGGGGTATGTTTTGGGTATGGAATTCTGATTTTCATACAAAAATCCCTTTTTTTCGATCTTCGGTCCAAAGTTCGGTACTAAGGACGATAGACCCGGGCTTGTGCATACCATCAGTCAATTTTTCATATAAAGGTTGATTTTTGAGCAAAATCAAAAAATCCTGATTTTTCAGAAATTTATGAATTTTGATTTTCATACAAAAATCCTTTTTTTTTTCAATTTTGGCTCAAATTCCGGTGCCAAGGACGATAGACTCGAGCTTGTTCATACCACCGTCGATTTTTCATATAAAAATTGGTTTTTAAGTAAAAATCCAGGTTGCGAAGTTTTGTTTTGGGGTAAGTTTTGGGGTGTGAAATTCAAATTTTCATATAAAAACCAATTTTTTCGCACTTCGGCTAAAATTTCGGTATTAAGGACGATACGCCGGAGCGTCAGAATACTTCCAGTTGATTTTCCATATAATTGTTAATTTTCAGACTAAAATTCAGGATGAGAATTTTTCTTCTTCCATCCTTTATTTGGTTTTACTGAAAAAAAAAAAAAACAAATTGTGCTGAACCGAGTTTTTCACTTCTAGGACGTTTTACGATATGAAGTACATTGACAGCAATTTTAGGAACAAATTTAGCATATAAATTAAATTTTTAATGTTGCAATTTTATAAACTACTTAATTTTGTATTTGCGGAGAATTCAAAATCCAGATAAATTTCGCGGCGAATCGAACAAAAATTTGGGCTGAAGATTTTGGACTTTCTTCACAGAAGTTGCAATGCGGCGGCTCAAATAACTATGAGTATCCTAAATCACAAGTCGGATAGGGTAAAGATCCGTTTTATTTGGTTTATTAATACTTGTGGTTGATGTCGTCTTGCTGATTCGTGTCCTACTTTATTAACAAAATTACAGCTTTCGAAAGAAAATTATATTTTTGGACTATTCGTGTTTTTGAAGTTAGTTAGCGACTCAGAAATGTTTCAATATGATATGTTTGAAGAATTGGTCCAATATCTCAATGTTGTGCTAGCATGCTTTGAGACGTATTTTCCCGAAGAACAGAATACAAAAATTAAAATGCATTCATGGATTCAAAATCCTTTTGTACTCAACTTGCGAAAGCCTGAAAGTATGTCAAACGAGATTTTTACTTTTTTTTTCAAACTATATAGAAAGAAGATATGTAAAAAATGTATTAGATGTGTTACAGTCTAAGTATATGTTCACTGCGAATAGTTTTGCATTAAAAAGTAAAAATTTGTAAATTTTGCGTTGTGACTGTTTTGTATTTAGTGTGCGATATGTCATTAGACACCAGTATGGAGTCACTGTTTCAAACAATGCTTCTGAATGGTTTTTAGTACAGGATCCGTGATGAATATCAGCTTCTTTACACAAAGGCCCTGAACTTTCTCCACCCGTCCCCAACAACAAACTTGTGTCTTCTCATTGAACAACTTTTTTTTTCAACTTTTTTTTTGCATTTATTTATAGCTTGGGTAGTTGTGAATATGCCCCTAAAAGGATTCTTAGAAATTCGAAATACTTTAGAAGATACAGCCTTTTTTGTGAAGCAAGGTCTGATGGACAAGAAGGTGATGGAGGTAATAAAACCAGCTTACGAAGCGCTGTCGGCAGATAATTTGCTTGAAAGATGCCTTGGATCTGAAACTCAGAATTCCAATGAGTCCTACAATTCTGTTCTTTGGTCACTTTCGCCCAAACACATCAACTCAGGCGCACGCACCATCGAAGTGGCCAATTTCATTGCAACGTGCCTCTTCAACGACGGTTTTATACCCATACTTAAAATTATGGGTTTGATGGGTATTGCGATTGGCAAAAACGCATACGAATACGCACTATCTCGCAATGAAGACAGATTGAACCGATCAGAGACTCGAGCTGCGGCATCATCAAAAGCTGGCAGAACGGCTCGCAGAGCAGAGAGGGCAGCAGAAAGCAGTTTCTACGAAAAAGAGGAAGGTGGCCTGTATGGAGCTGGCATCGCCGACTAATATTTGTAAGTAAAAACTTTCAGCTCTTTAAAACTGCATTTAAACATTTTTGATTTTTTTTTTTTTTCCCCAAAAAAATTACTTCAAACTTTAAACGCGTTTATCTCGAACCCACGTTTATCGAACTGGCCATGGTATCTCCAGTTCAACTGAACCGATTTTCATGAAACAAAATGGAATCGACGCAGAATTGTCACCATTCTTGGGTGAACCTCGACCATAATTTTAAAAAATTTTTTACTATTTATTTTTTACACTAAACTACAAAAAAAAAAAACCGAAATTGAAATTTTTTTTTGAATGGCCGCCATTTTGTAAAAAAAAATCACAAAATTAAGCTTGAGGTTCACCCGAGCATTACATCTATACTGATTATAACCCCGTTTTTTTTTTCATTTCAGACGCTCCGGAGACCCGGAATCGTGGCCGCCGTGACGACACCTTTTTTTTTCACCACCAACTTTGAAGTCTCATTACTTTTTGAACAGCCCACGTATCGAGGCAAAAACTTTTATTTACTTTGAACCTTTTGTAATACAATAAATAAAAAAGTTTTCAATTATTCTTTGCGTTTTCAAATAAGAATTTTTTTAAAAAAGGTCCAAAAAACGAGTTTTGAATGAGAAGACCGCCTTAAGCCTGATATGAGAATTCAACCTTTTTCTAACAGTTTCATACCTCCCATTAGATATTTCATTATTTAGAATGTGCTTTAATAAAGTGAATAGATATTTTTTTGTTTTTTAATAAAGAAAATTTATTTCAATAAAGAGTTTAAGAATGAATTATGAATTATTTTTATTCAAAAATACACATAAAGCAGTTGTTGATTATCTAAGGAATCCGTCAAATGTTTCGCTTTCCAAGAACTGCTGATGTAGGGTACCTTTTGCTTCAGATATGAAAAACATAAATTATCCTTTAATCATTTTTGTGCGCATAGCAATAAATAAACTTGAAAAAAATAATTTTGTCCCGGTAGCTTATACTAAACAATATTCAAGTTCTAAATAAGTCTAACTGCACCATAGTGGACACAATTTCTTAACAACAAAATTCTAACAAGCACATAATAGCATTCTTCTATATTTTCAAATAAACACATTTCATAAATATTTGTAAGCAAGACACAAAACTTTTGAATTCATATAAATACTTTTTTCTTTAATATTCACTTTAATTTCTGCTCATTTTAACAAAAAAGCTATGAGTTTTTTAATATGAGAAATTTAATTTAATAATTCAATAATATAAAATTCAACAGATGTACATAAATGTCCAGTAGTTTTACTTCAGCACAATAACACCAATAATAGAAAATAAAAACAAAACGGAATGCACAAAATTAATAATATTTTTTTTTTTTGCAAGGTTATGTAGTGGCGAAAAATAGAAATTAATAAATAAGTTTTAAATAAATAAAGTAAATATGTTTTAAATATTAAATTTTAATCACAAATTGAAAAAGTTGTTGTTTTAATAAAATAATGCTTGCCAAAATGTTCGTTTTATGTAGCTATAAATCAAATCTTGAAAACGAATTTTGTTTTTTTAAGTTTCCAACTATAATAATATTTCAGTTAAGTTTAAAAATTTTTTAAATTTTTATTTAGTGTTTTATTGGTGATAATCTGAAAAATAAGATTTTTCTAATTTAGGGGCATATATTTTAAAAGAACTTTTTTACAGTTCGCTCAAGCCAATTGCAAAGCGAAATGCATTTTCTGAAAGTAAAAAAAAGAACATATTTAATTAATCATATAAAAACTAGCCAAGCAGTTTGCGCAAATTAAAACAAAAAAAAATTGATTTAAAAATATTTTTAAGAAATTTTAAAATTATCTTGATTTTGTACTCCTAAATCCAAACAAACATTTATACGAGCCTTCCATACAAGCGACCCCTGTATAAGTCGAATGATTGGTTGGATTTTATTGCGTTTGCATGCATTTGTTGTTTTTGAAGCGGATTTGAAAATGTGTTAACCATTGAGAGCGGCATGTGTTGTTGCTGTTTGTAGATGTTTTTGCTTTTGCGTTAAGCGTAAATGCAAATTTTATAGAAAAAAAAAATTGCAACTGACGCTTTTGTAAAGTTTTCATTTCACTTCCAAGTACCTTTGATAAATAAGCTAAGGCATTAATAAAAAGTTTTAGAAATTTAATTTGAAATAGATCACATTTGATTCTTTGAGACTCTAAAATTTTATCATAATTAAAGTTTATGGAATTTAACATTAACAAAGCTCGATTAATTGGTGCATTAACTTCGTATTTAGAACCAAGTAAAAATATCATAATTTCTTAATATTCTAGCAGGAACATTGAAACCGTTCAATTTCAATAGCGCAGGGCAATCTACCAATCCATTTATAATATTAAAACCATAAAGCAAAGACAAAATACTACTTTTAATCTCAAAATTTGCCAATTCTATTAAAATGCAACGGTTATTATCATGCAATTGAATTGAACAAAGCTTTTAAAGTGTACGGATACGAAGAACATGCACTGTTTCGACGGATGAACGCTAGCATGGCGTAAGTCTTCGTAATAATATAATCAAGGTAATAAATAAAAGTAGGATAACGTTCGAAAACCACTCCCGAGCCCATTATTTGATAAACAAATGTCAATAGGGGGCTTGCATTATGGCGGATTTAACGAAAATCGATAATATAAATTTTGTTAAGATTTACATAGAGACCGTTATTACAGCACCAAGTATATAATACCTTTACTTCATTCTGTAAATGTACAGTGTCATTTAACCCATTTTCTATCGTTGGTCGTTTATCCAACCAGGGAAATAACCCATTATACTTACTTTTATATCTCCGTTTCTATACATGGAATTTGATTACTCTTATTTTTAAATAAAGTTTGAATGTCGTACTTTCTAAATGGGCTATTGAAAAGTTCTTCAAAATTTTTCAACTAAGTTGTTAGGAGCTGGGAAAAAATCATGATTTTTAGATCTTTCCGGCTGTATGAAAAATTTTTTTAGAAAAACGTATAATGCTAATGTAATGACGACAAAATACTAAAAAAACTTTAAATTTTTCGATACAATAATTGATTTAATGCTTAGTGCAAGAAAGTTAAGTGGTCGGAAATCTGACTATCAGCGGAAAAGATGATCACATGTATGATTTTTCCAAAAATCATGCAAAGAATTGAAATTTATTCAGTCAAGCGTTTATTTATATCTTTCCAAGATATCCATCAGTAGGATAGAGGTACCTTCCCAATTAAGAGTTTGGACATTCCAGGTGCATATCTGTAAATCGTTATCAGTTTTTCGTTTGCGGTAGTCGTCATCAGATTTGGGGATAATTTTTCTCATATTTCTTATTGGACTTTTCATTGAAATGGTTTTTACGTGGTGGATTTCAAGCCCGACGCACAACCTATTTAATGCCAGGGAACCCGCCACTCAAATAAGCCGTCAAACTGACGGATGCCAGTTTGTCGTTGCCCAGGGAGCACCACGTGGACGTTTGAGTCGTCTTGGGCTCACCGGATGCTGGCCTCGCCAGGTTGAGGCAGTCAGACACGTGAAGGTTCGCCCCCCTGATCCCCTGTAAAAAAAATATTTAAAAGGTGTGATTTAACAAATCAATTGCAATTAATTAAAGCAAAACATTATATATTCAAGTCATTTCATCGATAGCGGGCTGGTGTGGCCAAAGTATAAAAAAATTAAATATACATGCACTTACGTAGTGATTTTTTTGCAATTACCTATTTCTCTTTTTCAAACGGAACCTCTAGCTTAGTCCCTCGAGAATACGAAATATTGACCGGTTTGCGCCATTTCGGCATCCCAAATTTACCCAGTGGTGTGTGGGCCTTGGCAATTGAACACACTCTGAGTGCTCGCTGTTAGATCACCTTTCTTCTTTTTCTTTGTCATAGGTCGTGGACGCTGACTGTGAACTGTGCTCAACTTCAAAACTGCCTGGCATTTCGACGGATAAAAGATTAATTTGCCGGTCAATTGGCATTTCGTCTTCATCAAATGTTTCTTCTTCACTCATTTCATCCATAATCTCAGGCGGAATGCAAACAACTTCTGTGGGATGTGCATCGTTTTCATCATCACTTCAACCATCGATGATAGCCTGCAACTAAAACATTTTCAGGCACTCACATGCCATTTCGTGACCGAATATTTCAATTGTTGAACTTACATATTCATTCCTTTTCTGCACCCACCAAAATGCACCTATGACCACTGACTAACCGAGAATTTTGATTACACGGGAATATTTTTTTGGAACTTACTCGCATTCGTTCTCAGTTTAAGTTTTCGGATTCTTCACCGAAATCCTTAAAAAATAAGGCCATTTATGAGTTTTTTCGTCATTTTTTTGGAGTAGCCTTAGCTTTATTCGAATGCGTAGCACTCAGTCTTTTGAGATTGTGAAAAGAAATTAAAATTAGAAAATTTTTCTGATGAGCTGACTTGGCGTTAAGCGATAAAACGTTTTCAAGGAAGCCCTCGTGCTTTCACGGCTAGGCTTAGGTATTAGGTTGCTTTTCACTTTTAACATTGGAATGAATATCTTTTAACAATCCATCAGATTTTTCAGTATTTGTTAACTTTTTCAGATTTTTTAGCATTTTTTAAGATTTTTAATTTTAGAACTTAATTATTAAATTTTTTTTTATATTTTTGACTCATTTCTTCAATTCAACTCAAAACATACGATCCCGGGAAAAACAATGGAGCGAAAATGTTTCTTTTTTTTTTGCAAAAATTTGGAAACCTTCTCAAAGAGCTCAAAACTACTTGTTTTAACCACCGGACTGAACATATCATAATAGCTGTTGAATAAATCCCGACTTAAGCGTCCCTTATAAGGCAAAGTATTCCACTTTGCAAAACCACATCATCATCAAAATGATATTGTGATCAAATTTTAATTTAGTTTAGTGATAGCAAAACTTATTGAAGAAAATTTTATTCTACCAAATGTGATCATCTTTTACGCTAATGGTCGAAAAAACGACCACCATTTTTTTTCTCGTAATGGAAAAATTTTCAACTCAATAAGGAATCTGTGCATTTGTAACTTATTTTAAGAGCTCGATTGATGATATTTATGAGTTTAACACATCTTGATATTTATAAGTTTAACACATCTTCTCGAAAAAATAAGGAGCCCGGTAGAAAATGGGTTAAATGGATTTTTTTAAGAAAAATTTTGAGATCATCTGCATAGCGCAAATACTTACCACGGGATAAAAATTTAACTAATGTCACTGAATTTGAAATTTAACCCTAAAATTTACCCAAAATCGTTATAGTTAATTCAAAAAAATTATAATAATTCACAGGCATCACAGTATAAGGAAAAACAAATTGAGGGCAGGTGAAATACTTTAAAGTAATTTTTGAAAAAAATTCATTGGAGCTAAAATGTAAATGTTTATTATTTTTGGTCTCTTTTTTTGATTCTTGATAAAATATTGGGAGCGGAGTTTCTTGTCAAGAGCGGCCGTTATTTTCTTAGAAAAATTTTCTGAAAATTAAAAAATTTTTTTTTTCATATAAAAAATAATTGAATTCTTGTAATTTCTGTTGCTGATTACTATCAGCCTTTTCTACCGTTGCTGAGCTAACACAACAACTGCTATTTAAGCGCCATAAAGCCATACTCGGTCCACCGTATGGACGCGAAGTCCAAAAGATTCGCTCACGAGCGAATGAAAGAAAAAAAGCCTCCGGATAAGAATAACCCTACTAGTCAAGTTCCATCTACTGATCCCTCTGCTGCTACCGCGAAGGACGTTCCTACTACTACTGAGGACATGAATACAGCTAAGTTAACCAAACTGCCTGATACTTCTGCTACTAATTCTTCAACTGCCGCTGTCGCTTCTATTGGTACTGATGCTACTATTTATCGTCCTGCTATGAACTATACTCCACAAGTTCTGGAAAATATAAAACTTCCTCCTGGATGCTCATTCATTAGTACAACACCACCTACTACTGAAAACAAGAGTTCTTCTAATGCCTCGACTTATTATCCGCCTACTGCTTCTGCTACTAGTTCTTCCGCTTTCGCGGTCAATGGTACTGATGATTCTACCTATCGTTCTGATATGAAATATTATCCACAAGTTCTGGAAAACATAAAACTTCCCCAGGGATTCTCACTCATCAACACAACATCTGCTGGAAATGAGCACTCATTCACACAGGATGCATTTCAATTTGATTCAACACAGCCACCGCTACAAACATTTCATGTTCATCAGACTCCTCTTTCTAATTCAACAAATGAGGCCATGGAATTCGAAGCCACACCTTCACCAAACACGCATAATACACTGAAAAGAGTTAAACATAATGACGGAAGCTCCAAACCAAAAAATAAGGTACCATTAAGTAACCAAAATAATTTATATAACAGTAGCTATTGTCTTAACTCAAATAGATTTGCGATTTTAGGAAATTTAGATAACAATAATAATAATATTAATGTCAACAGTACTAGCCTTAATACTAAACCTACAACTTCTACTGCTAACAATGGGGTGCCATTAAAAAAAAAATCTAGTTGTCCGCCTATTTTTCTATACAATGTTAATATTAAAAATTTAATATACCAACTTGGTGCAATAGAACCAAAAATATCTTTTAAAATAAAAAACATAAACAAATACAAAAGCAAGTTATTCTTAGAGGATGACTCAGCATACACAGAGATGATGGCTTTCCTTAATGAAAAAAAAATTGATTCATATTCGTTCACTCCAAAAAATCAAAGACAACTGACATTGGTTTTACGTGGCGTGTTTTACTCAACTGATCTGTCTGAGATTAAAGATGCTCTTGATGAAGTTATACCCGAAACAGTTAGTAGGGTATCTAAACTTTCAACCCCCTCCTCAATTAAAAACAATATTGATACCGGTCTCTTCCTAGTATCACTTCATCCTGGGAAAAAACTGGGCGACGTGAGTCATGTACGATATCTGTTGAGTCAAACAATCAGCTGGGAGTCTCCAAAAAATAAAAAAAAAGAAATTCAATGCAAACGCTGTCAACATTGGGGGCATATCTCTCGAAATTGCAACAGACGATTTGTATGTATAAAATGTAGCGAAAATCATGCTCCTGGGGAATGTCCTCTGAATCAGATTGAAAAACCAAACCCTTTTTGCAATAACTGCAAAAAGTTTGGTCACCCTGCAAATTGGAGAGGGTGCGAAATATTCCAAAAATTTCTAGCTATCAAAAACAAAAAGTTGAAAGACGCAGCTGATATGAAAAAAGCTGCAAACCACAACACTGTACAAGCTATCACTGAATCTGGACTTTTCAATCCAAAACATTCTTTTGCAAGCCTTTTCAATACACAGGGCGATCAAACTTTTTCAAAACAATTCTCATCTAAATCAAACTTCAGACCGCCAATAATACAAGAATTTCTCAAACTATCCCAATTCTTTTTAGTTCCTGAGCAACTAACATTAGAGCAAAAAATTAAAAAATTTATGAATAACTATAAAAATTTACCCATTGAACAAGCCAAATCCCAATTTATAGAATTATTAGCCCAAATCAAAGACTCATATGGTCCGTAATGACATAAATTTTCTCACTTTTAACGTTAGATCATTAATTGACACGAGCCGAAAAATTGATCTTTTAAAACTACTTCAAACTCAAAACATAGATTTTGGCTTTATTCAAGAATGTCATCTAAAAAATCCAAATGTATTTTTAGAAGAATTCGATTTTATCTACGACAATTCCCCTATTGGTGTGGCTATTGTTTTGAAAAAAAACTTCACCTATTCTCGAGTCTCAATTCAAGGAGTGCGTTTTCCACACTGCTTTATCAAATTAAATTTGTCCGGGCACGGTTCCCATAAATCGTTTTTACTAGGTTCCGTTTACATCCCATGTAATTTTTCGTCTACTCACTTATATTCAGGTCTATGTGAAATTCTGAAATTCTCAAAAAATTTTGAAGGTACTATAATAGGTGGGGACTTCAACTCAAGAAACCCTAATTGGGGTGATCATTTTGAGAATAATAATGGTAAAATATTCTTAAACTGGTTGCAAACTTACGCTCTGGACTTCATCCGAATTTCAGACAGCAGGCCTTCTTTTCCTTCTGCAGGTTCCTTTCTTGACCACTTTCTAGTAAGCGCTAATCTCATCGACTTAATCAACCAAAACTTTTCTATTACCAGCTTCGCAACCTTTTCTGATCACTTCCCAATACGGTTTAGAATCAAGCTTAATGATGCCGAGTTCATCATCAAAAGCCCTCGTTTATTAACCTCCTATAAAAAAACCAATTGGTCCAACTTCAGTCGGGACTTAGAAGTCGCTCTAGCCGAAAACTTCCCGCCAAGCAACATAAATTTGCAGAACTCTGACATAGACGATTTTATTGACAATTTTACATCAGTTATTAATTCTACGGTCTCTTTGCACTCGGAAACTTTTGAGTACAAAAGAAATAAGTATATTATTTCGGAGAACGTGCGTAAACTCTTCAAAATTAAACACTCTTGGCAAAAAAAATTAAAAAAATTATTTCATAGGAATTTTAATAGGACTAGTGATGAATATAAGCTTTTATCGAACCAAATTCAACTCCTCAAAGTGATCATTAAAGAGCAAGTTCAATTAGAACAAGCCAATGAGTTTAAAACAAAACTAGAACGCATCAAGCCAGGCCCCTTAGCTTACAAGCAAATTTATAAAATTGTCAGTAACAAAACAAAATCGCAATGCTCAGTAATTTCCTCTAATGGCATTGTCATTCAAGATGACAATGATAAACTTGAACTGTTTCGACAACATTATAAAAAAAATTTATTCAGAATTTATTCCACAAAGAACAGATCTACTTGACATAAAATCCTCAGTTTCAGCTAGCTTATCTGGCCTGCCCTCAACAATTCTTCATTTTAGTGAGGACTTCAATTCTCTTGATAATACTGATGAATTTAATTTTATTAAAGCTGATACCATCAGAACCATTTTAAAAAACCTTAACAACAAAAAATCATTTGGACTAGACAAAATTTCAAACTTCATCATAAAAAAATTTCCGCCAGTAGCATTTAATTTTTTAACTATTTTATATAATAATTGCATAAATAATGGTTACTTCCCGAATAATTGGAAGATAGCTTGCATAATTCCAATTAAAAAAAAACCGGATAATATTGATTTAAATAATTTTAGACCTATATCAATGCTATCTAACCTAGGAAAAATTTTCGAACGTATTATAAAACTAAAAATGGAAATCTACCTTGGAGATGATTATATTTCCCACTTTCAATTTGGTTTCAAAAGAGAGCACTCTACGGCCCATGCATTACTACTTTTCCATGATAAAATTATCCGTAATTTACGTCAAAAAAAGTGCACAGTCGCGGTGTCCTTAGATATAGAAAAAGCATTCGACAGAGCCTTCCAGGACGGGATTCTTTTCAAACTCATAAACCTAGGTTTTCATCCGAACTTATTAAAACTTTTTCGAAGTTTTTTTTCTGATCGAAAATTCTGCATCCAAATAAATAACCTAGTTTCTAACCTCGGTCTAGTTAAGAGCGGTGTTCCCCAGGGTTCAGTGTTGGCCCCCCATTTTTTTAATATTTTTATTTATGACTTTCCACATGTCATGTCTGACTCAAGGGGTATCTTATATGCTGATGACTGCCTTGTGTTCGCCCACCATGAATCTCCTCTATCTGCCTTAAACAAAGTCTCAAGACATCTTCAAATTATCAACGATTTTTACACTGACTGGGGTATTCGAATTAATGTTTCCAAGTCAGAGGCTATATGCATAAGAAATGCGTCGGGCAAATGCAAAAGAACGGTGACACCAGAAAGCAAAAATTTGAAACTTTTTCTTAACGGCTCAGAAATAATTTTCAAAAATAACATCAAATACCTTGGCGTTGAATTTAATAACCTGCTCAAGTTCAATAAACACGCAAGGCTGAATCTAAAGAAAGCTCACAAATTAACTGGTATGTTTGCCAAACTTTTAAACAACAAATACTTAAGTCAAGACACGAAGCTTCTGATTTATAAAGTTAGCATCCGCTCTGTTCTGTTATACGCATTTCCAATTTGGTTTTCCATCTCGCCTTCGGTTGCTAAAGAATTAGAAATTCTAGAACGAAATATTTTAAGACGCTGCGTGAACAAAAATTTTGAATCCTTTGTTAAACGATTTTCAAATAAATTCATTTATAAGAAAGCCATGATAAATCCTTTATGTCGCTATGCTTTACATCTACAAAAAAAATTTATAAATAGACTTTCTTTTCATAATAATGACTTATTAAAGGACATCTTTGATTTTCAAAAACATTTTAAATGGTCTTCTGTTAATTACCTATCTCCTGTTGGCATAATAAATGAAATAATTGAAACTGATATTGATTTTGACACCCCACTGTTACCTGAATTTTACGATAAATCTCTACCGAACACCCACAGGGGCTAAATATTGAAAAGCATTGTACTTTATTTTTACTCTTTTATTTACTTGTTTCGCATTCCAATGTATTAAAAAAAAAAAAAAAAAAAAAAAAAAACACCTTATGGTGGATGATTTTAGCTATAAGTGTAGTTTTAAGGGTTTTGTATAGTTTGTAAGAATATATAACAGAGACAGCACGTCTCTATGATACCAACTGATGCCGGGAGCAAGCATTATATTCATATCAAATATCACAATCATATGTATTCTTCTATTTCATGTAAGCAAGCTGCCTCTCTTATTTTTTACTCCTAGAATAACACTCTCATAGTTCTAAATTATCTTGTTAAAATTATTTCTAAGTAATGACTGAATTGTAATCGAAAGAAAAGTCTCAATAAAATTGTATTGTATTGTATTGGTCTCTTTTTTTATCGAAAGTAAAAACACTGAAAATTCTGTTACTATAATTTATTACTATCATAAAAAAACTAAATTAAACGAATCCATTCTCCAGGTTTTCTTTTTTTGACATTCGTAACTCATCAACTACAAAAAGGAAAAAAATAACAATAATTTAATGAAACTATATACGGCTTTACATTCAAAATGGAATAAAAACAATTTTGATAGTGATTCTAATCAATTAAAATAAGGAAATACCACTTTAAATTTTGAAAAATTAATGATTTATGACTAAAAATATCAGTTGTGATTAATGACAAATCAGTGACCATTAAACTTTCCATACATATTAATCCGCCAGTAAAACATTGTTGATTAAGGTTCACGTAGTGGTAGTCCCTAAGTTTAAATGAGTTGCCCACACCTGCCCACACCAACAATGGCTTTAGTTAACTACCAGCTATTCTAGTCAGCATTTTTATAATAGGATATCAATCCTTATAACTCTCACGCAAACCTTAATTTGTGCACGCGACAAAAACTGGGAGCATCTCTTTATTACTTCAAACACGGGTTGAATTGTGTTGTGAATACACAGTGCGATTGGCAAATAGTTGTGTAAAAAAAAAATCCAACAACAACAACACCGATCTTCTAAATACTAAACTAACTTAGTGGCTGCGATTTTAAAACATCAGTCACACCCTCAAAACAAAAAATCTGTGTACACCGCAATGCTGGCAACGTGCGCCAACATTCATTATGCGCTGTGATTCTGAATTTATGCAAAAAAAAGGGAAAACTATTTGACAATGCTGGCCAGACAGCAATGCAGAAAAAATAAAACTCCCAGACAAACAGATAGACAGACGGAAAAGTAGACAACTTAGAGATAACATCAGTTAATGAAGTTGTTATTTTAACTGAGACTGTGAGTGAATTGAGATGATATTGTTGCGTTTAGCGTTGGTGGAATGGACTTGGAATGGACTTGAAACCATTTATTTTATTCAAATAGTATTTTGATGTCAGAATTTGACATTTCATAAGTTATATTTGAAAAGATCAACGCACAATGGGAGACAATTAAAAATCATGTCTAAAATTATGTTGCACATTAACCTCAACAATTAACACAGTTCATAAAAGTAGCTCCGTTTTATGTTCTGAGTCAATGCAAAAATCCAGCCGGAAATGTTATTTAAGACTCAACTCAGTTTTCATTTAATTTTGTTGTGCTTATTTTTTGTATTTTTAATTTATTTATTATTAATGAGATTTTTTTCTTTTTGCTGCGCTGTGTCGGCATGCAAAATTTGCTTAACCTTAACAGGGAAAATTAAGCCTCTTTGATGTTGTTGTTACGTAGATATTCCTTATTGTTGTTAAATTATCTCTGTTGTATGGTAAAATTAATTTGGTATAACTTTGACCGTGAATTTTATTGCTATTATAATATTTCTTTGTCGTATAAAAAGCTAATTTTCATTATAGGGTTCAGCAAATTCAGGGATAAAAACAAATGTTCAATGTCATTGTTAATAGTAGGCATTTTGATAATAGCTTAAATTGAGTTTGTGATATTCTTCAAACTCCGAAAAAAAACGTAAAATTCTTTTTTTGGCTTTATGGATTCTGTGTCAGTACTCAAAAAAGCGATAATCAGGTGTCAGGCCGAAGATAAGCTATAAGCATGGACTTATGGCTTTAAGAATTTTTAAGAGGCTCACTTAGCTTCTTAATGATACTATATTTAAAACTTAAGGTCTCAAAATGGTCATTTAAAAATCGAACAATTGTATTCCATGTTAATTATCGTTTTATACGTGGGCTGCCTTTTAAGTTTTGCTCCTTACAATGAAATTACAGTGGATAATCAGTGAAAATGGTTTTATTGTTCTTTAAAGTTTTCTCCAAGACTCTAAAAGATTCTCTCTCCAAGCTTCTTTAAAATGCTCGACACACTTTTGCATTCATTTGAACCAATTTTCTAAACAGTTCTCCCACTATGAAGGTTGTGTCTCTCAAACTAGGTTTTTGAAGGCTGGCTGTTTGGACGTAAAAAACGCTCGACACATATTTTTTTCTTAATGTGAGGTAACAAGAAAAAGTCAAAACATGGGAACAAGACAAGTCGTGCTGCCAGGCGGATGACTGATCAATTCCACGCTTTGAATGCTTAAAAACGCTTCTGTTTGAGTTTATGTGTAGCAGGTTAATCTTCCTTCGGCTGTTGGTTTTCCTCAATTTTTCGAGGACTACCAGCAAACAAGGATTGTGTGTCATTTAACATTAACAGTTCTGCATTGCTCAAGTTGTATAGTCTCGTAACTCCGCCAGGTTTCGGCCTGCCTGTCCCAAGCCAGGATAAAGGAGGAGGGTTGTTTGTAGGATACGTCCTGCAAACGTAAAAAAGGTCATATTCGGTATATCGATATGAAACAAGCCTGCGAAGGTATAGCAATTGACCTTAAAACTTGTTAGTACAGGGACAGTCTTTACCCGTCAGATGGGGTAGACCCTATCTATCCACTGCATGGAGACCTTAATTCGGCTGGAAACAATGGTTGTGAAGTGTTGGCATGCGTGCATAAAAGTGTCAACTCTTCGGCTTTTCGAAGTGTTGCTTGTCAAGAGTTTGACTCGCACCCTCAAACTGGCACGGCAGTCACTGAGGGAAGTGTTGGCATTAGTTGTGATAACTAAGGGTTATCATACTGAGCACGGCAGTCCCTGAGAACAATGGCCAATACTCTATGTCTGGATGGTGAAATCCAAACGGCCAGAGTAAGAGTGGCAATTGCAAAGGTCCTCCAGAGTACGTACCAGTCATGTGCAATAGTTTCAAGCTGAGTCGGTAACTGCAAATTGTTAGACTAGGCCTTAAGTGCTCATTGAGCACAGTCATGTGTAAGAATGCACTTTTTCGTAATTGCATTTGTGTATTCTTGGTCTTTTTGCGGGGATGTTGTGGATCCTCAGTTGACGGGATCGAGTTGAACAGATGACTGTCGTCGGCTGGGCCTTCGGGGAGTCTCGTACTGGTTGTGGTTGTGTGAATGCTACACAGGTCTAGATGGTACAACCATCTAGACAGATGGACAGGTCAATGGTACGACCGGGCTGGCATATCCGTCTTAATATGCAAGAGATTGGGTAGGTCTCGTCTCCACCAGTAGATAGATGGAAGTATGTCGCTACGGAAGTCTAAACTGGTACTGCTATTACGGGCAGTATGTAATTTATTACATAATGCTCCTAATCAGCAGGGCACTGGGTGATGCCCCATATGTTTTACTTGTTTTAAAACATAAACGGGTCCGTGTTGTGGTACAACACAAAGTTCATGGTTGTCTGTTTCATGAACTATTACCCTAGGTTTTGGATAACCCAAGTTGCTTATGCCTTACGGCAGGTGCAACTTGACAATCTTAAACTCGTCTGTATAGTTTCGGCATGTTTCGGCGGTTTTTCTGAAAAAACTGCTGACCATTTTATTGAATGCGCTCCGTCCGTAGACAACTTTTGTCGGATTTTGTTCATTTTAAAAGATCCAAACAGTAGATTGTTGCATTGTTTTGAGCTGATAAGCGTAGATCCATGATCCGACACCTATTACGATATCGTTGATGTTTTTCGAACCTTTCCGCTGGCGCCAATCGTCCCGAGCCGATCGATCTCGATAATTTATGTTCAACCATTTCATAACACGCACAACTCAATTGATCATAAGAAGCTCGGTCAGAGTCTTTTCAAAGGCTGAAATGACCATTTCGTTTTTTTTTTAATCGTCACGAGTCTCTATCTGAGCAACCATCAAATTATGGAGTATAAAACGGGAATAAATCTTTCAGACGCCTCATGTAAAATCAAATGCGTGCTAGTCCCACTAATGCCCAAGGATGACTTTAACTCAAAGTATAACACATGCCATCTGCCTCCAACAGTTCATGCACAGCATCGATGTTTTCTGTTGCTGCAGCCGTTCTTGGACGGCCTTCACGATATTAATCTTGGAGAGAACGATGACCACGCTCGAACTCATTGAATCAGCATTTTACATTCGTTTAGTGTTAGGTTTCTTTGCCAAAAGTTGAACTAAGTTGATAAATGCATTCTTCTCTAACCTACCCTGCAGAAAAATGCATCAAATTTAGGATAGTTCTGAGCTAGTTCCAAAAAGCACCAGTACTAGTCCCACTACACTACTATTTTACATTGTTAAACTAACACTTTTTCTGAGTTGATGCCATACGAAAGGATAATTGTCCCCCACAGTCTAGATCTGAACTAGTTCCACTAGTATTAATTTGAAATTGTTTTTTTTTCTACAGTGAAATAACGTTTGTTTTAGAAGTAACATGTTTGTTTGAACTTTGGACTAGTTCTAAAATATCTTTAAATTTTATATAAGACATAATATCGACTCAATATTAGTTACTTTCTACCTTTTCTCTATTTTATCTGGATACAATAAAACACTTGGAATAGAAGGTATAATCCAATAAGTAGGCAGAATTGTATCATACCATTCATTGTATGTATTGTGAAACCTTACACGTATTCACATAACTCACGTCAGGCATAAAAATATACGCAGGGCTGTTTCTAAATTTGGGAATGCTGATTCAACTTGTGCGAGGCAAATTACTGGAACTTATTTTATTTATGATATATGAATGCTGCATTTTGGTTTCTAAATTGGTATTAAGGTTTTGTGGATATGTGTCTACTAAATTTCTACAATGCTGACTGTATTCTGATGTTTGATCGGTGCACATAATATTATCGGCATCAAGTATTTTAGTCAGGAATGAGAATTTGTCTGCAACTTCTTTGTATATCTCCCCCTCTTATTCATATCCCAACATTCAATTTATCAATAACGCCATAAAAACTCATGGCCTTGAATTATTCTCTTTTGGGCTAAGTCTTACTTTCTTAACTGGACCTTCATTGGACATTTTTTTTTTTCCTTAGTTCTTAACGGGTGTCTTTGAAATCCACACCTGGAAAATTTTCTTTTGCGCTGTCTTTTAAATTATCAAAGTCGCCTCATAATTTTCTAAAATATCGACGAGTAATTTGTAAAGATTGGTGCACCTATTCCGGTTCTTGTATTACCTGGCTGACTTTGCAGGAAGGCTTGCAAAATTTCGTCCCACATGACCAAAATAAGCACGAACTCTAATTCCTGTAGTTTATCTGACAAATTAGAATAAAATAATGTTTTCTGTGTGGCCCTCATTTTTCTGTAGGCATTCGATAATCTCAAAGAGTAAATAATTCCATATAAATATTTCTGAGCAATTACCGGATCATTATTTCTGTAGAAAATGGTCATTTCAGCCCTTAAAAGGACTTTGACCGAGCTTCTTATGATCAATTGTATTGTTGTTTGAACACAAATGATCGAGAAGTGGACCTACCAGTTTTATGCCGACTCCGAACGGCTTATGTTCTCAAGAAGCTTTTCGTGGCAGTTTTACTATCTGAGGTTTGCCATTGTCTGCAGTGAGATGACGGCCAAGCAGAAAAATTAATTCAATTTAAAAACTTTCTGCGTCAGGTGGGATTTGAAGCAGGGTTCTCTGGCATATGGGTCATACACTCTACCCAGTACGCCACGGGCGCCATCATTTGGTAATGGACATGAGAGTAAAAAATCATTATCAGAATAAGGTATCCTTCAATCAGAAATGTAGCAAATAGTAATAGTAGCAATAATGTTTTCGGTGATGTTTATGGTGCTTCCCGAGGCGTAATGCCCTTAAGCAATTGCTTAATTTGCTTATGTGCTAGTCCCGAACTGCTCCCACTGTATGCAAGATGATACAAATTGGCCTAATATACTCTCGTGTCAAATTTCATTATCGTAGCATCAATGTATGTCGAATTATAGGCTTTTCAATTTAATTAAAGCGTTCTTTATGTTTCATTCCCAAAAAAAGGTGAAGCTTGGTGTGAATTATATATATATGAGATTTCAAATGTCAGTACGATTTTTTATTTACAGTTTAGGCTCATTTATTTGATAAATAAATAAAATCAATATTAATCAATTATATATTCGCCGTTTTGTTCGATCACCTTCTCGCATCTCTGTGCTAGTTTTATTATTCCGCATAGGTAGAGTCTCCAGTTTTCTGTGAAAAGAACCTCTCATGTTGCGTTGCTGTTTAATCAGGCCCTCATTGTCAAAGGTTTTACAATTCAATGAAACTCCACCGAACTCCATCGATTTTTGGCTAATCATCAAATTATATAGACCACACCCTTTTCAATTGACCTACTGAGGACGTTACTGTTGGATGGCATCGCTCAATTGTTATAGTTTCCCGCAGTAGACTTTAGAATTTTTAATTCTATTCTATTGTAGTAGCTCGTAGTAGATACGCCCCTCCTAATCTCACCAGATTGAGAGCATAACCTCCTTTAGGTGAATGTATGCTTTTGCTTACCACTTCGGCGCTTTATCTTTTTTGCACCAGCTTCTATTTCCAGGGCACTGTTGTAGACAATCCACTTTTTGTCACCCATAATGATACGCTTAGGATATTGGTCACTTATTTCACGTTTCATGAGGTAATCGCAAATGTCAATTCGATTAATTTTGTGAATTTCTTTCAATTCGTATGGGACGTACATCAAATTTTTTGCTGAAATCAGCGGACTTTTAATGACCGAAGTAATTTCTTCCGACGCACAAATATAGAGCATTCGCGATTTCTCTGACCGTCAAATGCTTGTTGATTCAAAAAAGTTTTATTTTTCATTGTTGATTTTAATTTTGATTTTAGTCATGCAAGAACCCTCTAAGAAAAATAAACGTAACGCATTTTACGAAATGAAACCGTACCTTATACGAACCGCTATTTCACTAATACTTGCATAGTTTTTCATATAAAAACCCAATAAACATTGTGGCGAGGGGTGATTCGTTAACGAATCGCTTGTGAACCGTTTTTTTTTAAGTTTTCGAATAGTTTCATGCCGACTTCATCAGAGGTTGGTTGGCTTGATGCTTAAAGAAAGCACCGATTGAAATCATGACTTTCCTAAACTCCATTTAAGATGTTTTGAAACAAAAAACCAATTTTTTCCGACTTTTCAATTTAAAATTTTTTTTAAGAAAAGTATTTTTTATTTACTTTCTATTGTTAATACGTCATTTAAGCGAATATTTGTTTTTTAAATTTTGTTTTTTTTTTTAATTTTAAGTGAAAAAAAGACAAATTAAATTTTCATAAATTTTTATATGAAAAAAATTTTGTGAAATATTTTTTCTTCTGTTATGTTATTTCGTGCTTATTCTTTATACGTATATAAATTATTTTCACTAATAATTTGTTCAAGATTTTCATATAAATAAGTTCTCGTTAACAAAATGCTCTTTGTTGTTTTGGCGACTCGTTAACGAATTGCTTTTTCATAGCTTTGGCGACTCGTTAACGAATTGCTTTTTTCGGTTTTGATTAATGTATAACGAAGCCGAAAAAAAGTTGGTCAAAAAATAATAAAAAAAAAATAATTTCGAACTTTTGAAAAATACTTGAAATTTTGAATCTTTAAAAAATACCTAAATAACAAAAAAAAAAATTTTTTTTTGCCAAGTTGGGGCTCGAACCCATGTCCGTGAATGCTGGCTTTTATTATCAAGCAAATTAAGCAAGATATATTCAGCATCTGAAATAGCCGAGTGGGCAAGGTGCCAGACTAGCATTCAGATGGCGTGGTTTCAATACTTGACGTGGTAAGCTTGAAATTAGTTTTTATTTTATTTTTTTCTTATTTTTTATATGATTCGTAATCGATTTGCTTTTTTTAGTTTTGGAAACTCGTTTAAAAATTGCTTTTTATAGTTTTGGCGACTTGTTAACGAATTGCTTTTTCCGGTTTTGGCGATTCATTAACAAAGGAGGAATTTCTCCCGCTCGCGATATTATAAATGAATCGCTACTAATAATTGCTAATGAATGAAATGTACGAGAATGCGATTCGTAAACGATAACATTAGTGAATCATTTTGTTTGTTGTGAATAAGACGAAATTATTTCAACGTGAAACTCTTTAAACGTAACGCTTTTGCAACGCCTAGGCGTTGTAGTACCAATACATTCAAATGACTACTTTTTTTCTTATTCTCTTATTCCAAACTTTACATATTGGCACGTTTTCGTATCGCAAAATCGGTTTGTTTTCGTAGTCTCATGAGAAAATTATCTTTGGAAAATCCGAGCTGAGGCCTAGTATGTATGTTATACATTGTATATAACTTTTTTCTCTGTCAGTTGAGTCACTAACACTTTGTTGTTTTTTTTTTTTATATATAAGTCATGAAACTATAAAACTCTTGGCATTTGAACTTTAAATTTTTGATTTCATTTCCTTATTAGTAAAATCGTAGAAATATTACTTTTATCACAAGTAGCAATCATATCTTTAGTTTCTTAACGAACTTACAACATCTAGGTAAATTAAGCCTAGATGACTGTTGACTTCAGACTTAAATTAACATAAAGCAAATTACAGTTACTAATAAAAGTATACATATTATGTAGTTTATACAACATAACTTAATGCAAGGTTCGTTCTTAAATATTCGTTGATATTTATTTTAAAACTCTTCACCTAAATAAATTTGACTGCCAAAATTCTATCCATTTTATTGAAAATGGATAAACTTCTCCCGTTTTTGATTTATTTGAGTGCAGCACAAAGTTCAATGTCTAATGTAAAACAACCACCATTCCTTTCTTTTCGCCCATAACACGTGCTCTAAAGATAAACAAAAACAACCTTCAAAAAATATAAACAAAGCCAAAAACAGCTGATTGCAGAATCAACTTGAAAAAAACGTGCTCAAAACAATTTGTTTATATTCTACCAAAATAAGAGTGACTGAGAGAAGCACTCAATGGTAATTGAGCGAAATCATCAAAATCCTCAACATGCGCAAACGAACGGAGGCTCTTTGAGTGAGTGTGCAAAAAAATTGATTTTATCCAGAATCCTGTAAGTCAGCACAACGAAGATGCACATAAAGCAGAGGAAAAACTTTTAATCCGCACCCAATTCGGTCAACTAACAAGAGTGAAAATTTTCCAATCACAGCGGAAGTGCGTTAACTTTTTTAATTTTTATAAAGAAATCATTGAGAAAATTTGCCAAATTTAATGAATAATAAACGTAAATGAAATAATCATTAAACTGAGTGAGGCAATGAAACAAATTTAAGATTTTTAAATTTAAGGTGCAAAAAAATTTTAGATTCACGTGAACAGGAGCAAACAAGGCGTCGCCTACATAGCCATAAAATAAATTTTCAATACCAGAAAATTTTTGAAAAAATTTCCGCAACACAAAGTATCTTCTAGAAGCTAGTTAAAATGAAAAAATAACATCAATTTTTGATTGTTTGGAGAAAAAAAATGGAACACTACAGCAAAAATTGGCTGGGCAGCGTATTTGCTTTGCTATTGATTGCTGTGGCCATAGAACGAGGTAGGTTACAGCTAACAAAAGAAAATTGATGGGAGAAACTATCTAGCAAGCAGGTTATGTAATGGTATTTTTCTATATGTAAAACTGTGAATTGTAAAGATTTCCGTTTTGATTTTTTACTTTTCCAAGATTAATAATTAGCTTCTTTATTTTTAAAAATATTAATTTTTTACAAAAACATGAAATAATATCTACCCTAAAATGATAGTATAGTATATGAAAAGCTGTACAATTTAGTCTCGACTATAGAATTTAGTTTCTTAGCTAAAATTCGGAAAATTTTTAAAATAAAACTAGTTCCCAAAGCCTCGTATTCACTTAATTAGTTTAAAATTTGAACAGAATTTTTAATAAAGCTCTTTTAAAATTCATAGAAAATAGATTAAATATTATGTATACAGCAGAAATAAAAAAAACAACACAACAGCGTTTCAAGAAAATACCATACCAACATGGCTAATACAAGGGAGCACTTCAATGTAAAAGGCCTGCTACCAACAGTTACAAAAATAACAACGAGTGTACCTAATATAAATTAATCAAGTCATACATCCACCTTCCAAGCAGGGATGAATCTGCTTCTCCAAAGGCGATAGCAAATTATTTTCTCAAAGCAGCATAAATAACAAGACGACAACGATGAAGTGGAAAGAGAAGTGGAAGTAAAAGAAGATTTCTGTATCAACTGCCGAATCTTAACTCATACTCCTTCTGTTACCGAGCATTTTCAGAACTTACAAAAAAAAAAGAAAAATTAAAAAGAAATACAACACCGCAACCTTCTCTTATCTTAAATCATATGAAACCAAAAGAAGAAAAAAACAAAAAAAGTCTCTTTAATCACTCACACGCACGTATACACCTACACAAAAAACGCCCGCCCCATAAAGTAAGACACACCACACATACGCTTTAAAAAAATCAAAATAAATTTAGTAAAAACTAGACATACATTACACCTCAATCATCCACCCACCAAGTAACTCATTCACTCACTAAATCACTCACTCTCTTTCAGATACACTCTCATTGACTCTCTAACAGAAATGACACACAAAGAACTCACGCTGCGTAGCTGTCATTCATCCCCTGTAGAATCGAAAAAAAGGGTTTTGATGACAGTGTCACAGCATCCTGCGCCAGCTGAAGTATTACTACTATCTGTCTCCCTTCTTAACTAACTTTCTCTCTCTCTCTCTCTCTGTCTATATTGCACTCTCTCTCTCTCTTGTTCAACTGTCACATTTTGTCAAAAATGTCAAATAAATTTTTTATTCTATTTTAATGCTTATACATTACATTGTCTCTCTCTCTCTCTCTCTCTCTCTCTCTCACTTAATATACAATTTCCTTTTATTTATGATTTCTCTTATTCTCTTCTACTTAACCAGTTTTTTGCTTTACAAATCCTTCTTCCCTTATTTACTTAAAGTTTATGTTTACAAAAATTTATTTAATCCTCCAATGGACATGTGCGCATAAAAATTCTATGATTATTACCATTATTTATTATTCAAAACAAAATTTAAGCTATAGAGTTTACTTTATAATTTAATTACTATCCTTGCTGGCCTGACGTGTGTATATATTCCGGGAAATGGGAACTATTTTGTGTCACATTCGAGCAGAAGTCAAAAGATTATACCTATACTGATTTTAGCATACAGTACCCTATTTTTTTTTTTTTTTTTTTACTATCAACCATCAGCCTATACAATCATGCATCGAAATCGCTCAACTATGTTAAAGTGGTGAGATATAAATATCCCATAATATCATACTATAAATGCACCATACACAGGACACCTGTCGATGACTTATATAAAAACCGTAAAAAATAGTTCTGGAGTTAACAATAAATGCCCTGTTTACACCTAAAATTTGTTCTATATGATGTTAGTAAACGTTTTTTTCATATTTATTTAACATATACACTAGTGTAAGACTAGTAGTTTTCTAGACTAGTCGAAACTTAGTCGGCTAAGTAGTGCTCGAGTTTATAGCAGAGACGAAAGTCCAGGCCAATACGCTCATCACAAAAGAACGTCAAAATAAAATTTTGACATTTTGCATTGATGCCAACGAACTTATTTTTTATCCGCGATGAAGGGATAGATTAAAAAACTATATCTGCTAGAAGATTTCGACCCCCTCTTGTAGAGCACTTAAGTGATTCTTCACTCAATATAATTTAAACATCATTAAAAGCTTTAAATTGGTAGAAACGTGCATAAAAAGCAAAAACAATTAAATTTCATTTATAACCTCATGCGCAAGTATCAGAAATAGATTTAAAAATTGTTGCTTTTATAAAAATTATAAAAAAATATTTTACCATATCTGTATATTACTTACTTACTTAGGTGACCGTAACATCCCGTGTCCGGGTTTCGGCCGACATCATCAGCTCTCCCCAAGCGCCTCTGCTTTGCGCGCGCCTTCTCCAATCGGATACACCAAGTGCGGTTAGGGCTTCCTCAGCCTGGTCCATCGATCGGAGGCATGGTCTCTCTCGTCCATTTGACCAGCGACCCTCGCCTCGAGCACCTTTTTCGCTGGAGCTTCGTCGTCCATACGATGGACATGACCCAGCCAGCGTAGTCGCTGCACAGAGAGAGGAGGGCTCTGGAACTTAGTCTTACTTGCTGAGCCCGTAGTAGCACCTATTAGCAATTATTATTCTTCGCTTTATCTATAGGCTGATTTCGTTGTTGGTGTTAATGGCGGTGCCAGGGTATACGAACTCCCTGACTACTTCAAAGTTATAGCTGCCGGATGAAACGTGGGGTTTCATCCCCACGTATTATTATTAAAATATATTCGAGAGTTTAATAATACTTGAACTTCTATAAAGCTGTCCATTAACCCTAGAACCGTACTCGGGGTATTGGAACTTCCAAGTGGTTTATTATATTAGATTCGAGATAAAACTCTTAAAATTCACTAAAATTTTTTTAAGTAGGGATAACAATACAAATTAATAAAAATACTAAGTACACATAGTTTAATGGAACTTAAGCTTTATGAAAAATTTTATTTCACTTAATATTTACAAAAATTACTACATAGAAATCACGTGTTCCCACAACACTAAGAAATAAAGTTGCTCCACGATCGGCATCATATCTTCAGTAAATGTTGATCGATCTGCCAAATTTAAAAAAATTCTTGTAAAATAAGGTTGTAGTTAAGTATGTCAAGTTTTGAATATCAAAAAATTTAGCAATTTATAGTAGAGCTTCAGCTCAAACACGTGTTTCGAACTACACGTGTTCACGGAAGTTCGAACTCCGTTTAGTTCGCTTTTTGAAACACGAACTTGGACTACACGTGTATTTTATTCACGAACTACACGTGAAGTTCGTATTCACGTGATTTTTGCACTCACTTGAATAGTATTCACGTACTTTAGGCATTCTTTTGTGTTTCTGAGAACAGTGGTCGTCATAATTATTTTGACGAACAGGAAATACAAATATTTTGAGCTTTTGAAATAGTTTGAGGAAACCCGAATTAAAATATTTTTATTTGCTTAAACTCTTACCAAAAATGCATAAATTTTTTTAAAAATAACTTATAGGATAACATATAAAAATTAATATCAAAAAAGGCATACTTATTTTGACAGTTCAATTTTATGCAAAACTAGCCTAAAAGATTTTAAGATCTGGCCCATACGCCAGAGAACCCTGGTTTAATTCCCATCTGGCACAGAAAGTTTTTTCAATTGAATTAATTTTCTGTACGGCCGTCACCTCACTGCAGACAATGGAGTAAAAACTCAGAGGGTAAAAACTGCTCTGAAAAGCTTCTTGAGAACATAAGCCGTTCGGAGTCGGCATAAAGCTAGTAGGTCCAGTTCTCGATAATTTGTGTTCAATCATTTCACAACACGCACAGCGCAATTGATTATAGGAAGCTCGGTCAAAGTCCTTTCAAGGGCTGAAAATGGCATTTCGTTTTGTTTTTTTTCTTTTAAACTTAAAGAAACAGCAATTAACAATTTAATAAAAATATATCCGCCATTAGCTTTTATTACTTTTTGAAGGCGTTTAGGTACTGATTCCACAATTCCAAAATATTTGCCAGAATTTGCTCCCATAGACTTTTATTTCAGAAATAGTCTCATTCCTAGTCCGAGTCAAACAAACACTTCACTTTCCTTAAATATAGGCCCACAAATTTTCTATAACGTTTATATCAGGACTTTGTGGTGGCCAGTTTAAAATATCTACGCCAGTTCGATGCAAAAAGTTAATTATGAACTTACTCTTGTGACATGACTCACCAATAAGTTTGTCACCTGATGCAAATGCATGATCATTTAAATCATCCAAATATTTGTGTTGGTTCATCGTTCCATTAATTGGAACCAAATCACCATGACCACAAGAGGAAATGCATCCCCAGAACATTACCGATCCGCCGCCATGGCGATTTGCTTGTAAGACTGGAGCTACTTCTTTTCGTGTTTTCTTTTTTTTTGGAATTCGGACAAATCTCTTTTTAGGTGAGCCGTGATACTCAAACGTACTGTCATCAGTTCACAAAACTCGGTTCCAAAAGCTCATAGTCTTGCAGAGAAAATCTTTGGGAATTTGAGTCGTTTCATTTTATTTGCCGGCGTAATATACGGTATTTTCCTAACGGAATATGTACCGAATCGGGATTCTTTTAAACGCCTGCGAATTGTGCGTTCACTAACTGGATTCTGAGAAAAATTTTTCATCTGAAATGTATGGCTTTTTGGAGTTAAACCAGATTTCTTTGCGAACTCCCGTACAATAAGCTGGTCTACGTGGCAAAATTTTCAATGAATTTGTTCCTTTCTGCTTATTTATTTGATAATGAACGGTTTGATTTGACAAATGTTACTCGCATCATATTTCTTTAACAGAAATACCACAATTATGCTTCTCTACGATTACACATCTCATTTCAATACTTAGTTCTGACTTCTTTTCCATATTTTTTATAAAAGAATAACTAAAATAAAAAAATACATTTGAATAAAGTTGAATAATTATTAAATGCTTTGATATTAATTACCAAATCGTAACTTGCATAAACGCCAAAATACTTTTGCCATCAAGAAAGTCTATCTTTTTGTAATGAACGACTTCCTTCCCCGAAAAGCGTGGCTTAAATGACTTCGTATATTAAGATTAAAATTCCTCGCACCATGTTTTTACAATAATTTATCAGAATAAGAGAGAATCGCTTACCATTAGATTTTATTTAGAGAGCACGTGTGATGCCTATAATTATCTATATTTTTTTGGCTTCTGTGCATTCCAAGTACAGAATTTGGCCGCTTTCTGGGTGCTTCGCTTGGACTAAATCGGGTTCTGTGCGTTCCTAGGACAGGAAAGATGGTTCCTATGGACAAGGCATTCAACTGGGACTTGGACAGTTCCTAGATGCTTAAGATTTTTTAGGGTTCTGTGGGTTCCTAGGTCAAGAAAGAAGGTTTCTGAGAACAAGGGATTCAACTAGATAGTTTTCGCATATTGTCTCACCCAACTCTTTTGAGCCATTTCGTTATTTTATTTCTTAATTTCATTTTAATGATTGAATCAAAGTTCAAAATCTACAAAATAAAAATCCGACAAGTCGGATATTAGCATGTGAAAAAGAAAAGGACCAAGGTGGCTACGTTGCGGAACTCCTCAGGAGACTGCAATTTTTCTCGACAGAACTCCTTGGCATTTGACATACTTGGATCTGCCGTCGAGATATGATTTTAGCCAACTTTGTATAGGACCCGTAATACCGAATTTTTCTAATTTATATGTTAGCGTGCTTTATCGAAGGCTTTACTGAAATCAGTATAAGAACCATCTGTTTGGTGCTCTTTTCCCATATTGATTAAAACATTCGATGCCATGATCATGAGACTGGATGTTGTAGATCTTCCCTTACGGACGCCGTGTTGCTGCTCATTGAGACGTGGGTTGATGATACTTGTGAGCTTATCACAAATAATTTTTTCAAAAAGTTTTTGAATGGCTAATAAAATTGCTATGCCTCTATAATTTTCAACATACCTTTTACCACCACTCTTATAAATTGGTGTTAGATGAGATTATTTCCAATATGAAGAAAATGTCCCACAAGACAGTGATTCGCTAAAAATTATGTATAATGGCAGAAGTAGTTGGTCTAAACAACGCAGGAAACTTGTAGGTATTAGTTCTGGTCCAGGTCCCTTAAATAAATCCAGTTCTTATATGGATATATACTATCCACCCCAATAGTCGAGCTGGGAGGAGAGACTTCAAATTGGGTAGTAGATTGACAAAAGATCTCCTTGAAATGATATAAGTTGCTGATTTCATGAGGGTTGGACGAATTGACATTACCTTTAAACAAAGACGATAGATATCCGCTAGATTTACGCTTCATGTAAACTAAGTCAAAGAATTTTTTCGGTTCTTGGATGATTTTCTCACCGATAAGGTTAGTGTACAACTTGTACGCTTCTTCTGACGTAATAGAGAACTCTTTTGATAGCTCGTCATATCTTAGCTTGAGTTCATCGCTTACATAGTCAGTGTTTTTAAGAAGTTTGTGGATTTTATTTCTTTGATTCCTCAAAATTCTGATTTATCTAGCCATGGCTCTGAAAGCTTATTCTTTTTCTTTTTGCACATTACTTTCGATAGCAGTAAAAATGTGCTGATAAAGTCTAGAGACAGCGCTGTCTACGTCTAAGTTGGAAAAAATGTAATTCCAGTTTAGAGCATTAAGATAACATTTAATGCTCTCGTAATCGGCGTTGAGGTGATCGTACGCAATGGAGTTATTATCAGATTGGGTAAAGGTAACTTCATTAGAAAAGAAAACAAGCGTTAAAGCTGTATGGTGAACAGAGTTGGCTAACAAATTTTCTGCATCCTTTCATGGTCTAACCTTCATTTCCTCATAAAAAAAAACGCTTTTTTTTCTGAAAAAAAAGTTAGTTAAAAATTGAAGAAGGGCAATTTAGTTCATATACTATATATAGTTATATACTATTTATTTCCAGCGTACTAGTAATTTAAACTGCAAGTAAATTTGAATATAATCATCTCTCGAGAAATACGAAAGCACCATTATCTTAAAAACACCTTAAATGAAAAATATTTTAATGATTCTTGGGTTCTAGAGGTCCAAATTAACTCGCCCATACTTGTACCGTTCTTGATATTTCCCCATCTGTAAAGCAGTGTAATGAAAGCTACAGTCAACAATGCAAATTAAAAGGGATAAAAATTTTGAAATTCTTTTACAGCTAATTAAAAAGCCGTATAACCATTGAATTAGCTGAATATAAGAAGCAGCACAGTTCTATGCATAGATTTAAGTGATCTCATGGTTGCTTTTTTTTGCAAATATTTAAAAAAAATAAAATTTGTTAAAGTTAAAGTTGAAGAAAATTATAGCCCTGTCCAGCACAGAAGCAGTAAGAATAAAAATGAGTTAAACATCTTAAATACATAAGTAGCCAGTAACTGCGCATATAAGTTTTTATGTCGAGCTATAATTGATTAGTTTTTAGAAATGACTATTTAAAGTTCAACTAACAATATAATTCGAGTATTTTTAAGACCATTATAACATTCTGAAAGACGAAATGCTTAAGGTTATTTTATTTGGCAAATTGTACATTTTAAAAAAAATTAATAGATTTATTCTTAGATTTCATAGGACTAAATAGGTTGAAATAAATATTTTTGAAGTCTTGACTTCATCTTAAAATCCATTTTCAATTAAAGAAAAACCAACTTCCTAGACCCCCCTTAAACTTAACCGTATATCAAAGTTTACCATTAAAACATAACGTCCTGTTTACCTTTTTCAGCTGCCATATTCCTGTCATCCATATCACTGCAAAACTCCTTCGAAATTGACTTTACTTTATGCAAATATTATAAAGTTTTATTTTATTTTTTTTTTTATTATAAGAATCTACTAACTTTTATTTTATAGCCTTACTTAACCACGTTAACAACAACAATAACAAGCAACAGCTCTGATTGAAAACGCACTAAAACAAAAAAAAAAAAAAAACATACATAATTGTTTCTATCCCACTCTCACTCTCTGTACATCATTAAAACTTCTTTGCATCTCTCTCTCTCTCTCTCTCGCTGTTGTATCTGTATGATCCCCCCAGTCAGTGCATCCGAAGATGAAGAGCGCTTGGTGCGAGACCTCTTTCGAGGGTATAACAAACTCATTCGACCCGTTCAGAATATGACACAAAAAGTTGGAGTAAGATTTGGTTTGGCGTTCGTACAGCTAATCAATGTCGTAAGTGTGCAAAACATACATAGTACAAAAACATACAAAAATCATGCCTCATATATGCATACATATAAAAGTTCATAATAAGCTTAATCAAAAGTTCATCACCGTTATAACTTAGTTATTGAATTTCTTAAAAATATAATTGTTTTCACCTGTCAGTTGAATTGTTGTGCATATTTAACTAATTAAAATCTACTTTTTCACCTCCCAGAATGAGAAGAATCAAATTATGAAATCGAACGTCTGGCTGCGTCTGGTCTGGTATGATTACCAGCTGCAGTGGGACGAGGCTGACTATGGTGGCATCGGTGTGTTGCGCCTACCGCCTGACAAGGTCTGGAAACCAGACATTGTGCTGTTTAACAAGTAAGTGCAATAGTCCTTTAACTCTAGAAATTAACTCGTATTTTTTTTACTCTTTAAAGCGCTGATGGCAACTATGAAGTGCGCTACAAGTCCAACGTGCTCATCTATCCCACAGGCGAGGTGCTGTGGGTGCCCCCTGCCATCTATCAGAGCTCCTGCACTATCGATGTCACCTACTTTCCCTTCGATCAGCAGACATGCATCATGAAGTTCGGCTCGTGGACCTTCAACGGCGATCAGGTTTCACTGGCACTCTATAACAACAAGAACTTCGTAGATCTTTCCGATTACTGGAAGTCCGGCACATGGGACATCATTGAGGTGCCTGCCTATCTCAACATATACGAGGGCGATGGCAATCATCCCACTGAGACAGACATCACATTCTACATCATCATCCGCCGCAAGACCCTCTTCTACACTGTGAATTTAATTCTGCCCACGGTGCTGATTTCCTTTCTTTGTGTGCTTGTCTTCTATTTGCCTGCCGAGGCTGGCGAGAAAGTCACGCTGGGCATTAGCATTCTACTGTCACTGGTTGTGTTCCTGTTGCTTGTGTCGAAAATTCTGCCGCCCACCTCGCTTGTGCTGCCGCTCATTGCCAAGTATCTACTGTTCACATTCATCATGAACACGGTGTCCATTCTGGTCACGGTGGTCATCATTAATTGGAACTTCCGTGGACCACGCACGCATCGCATGCCGATGTGGATACGTACCGTCTTTTTGCATTATTTGCCGGCGGTGCTGTTGATGAAGCGTCCACGCAAAACGCGTCTGCGCTGGATGATGGAGATGCCTGGCATGAGCATGCCAGCGCATCCGCATCCATCGTATGGGTCGCCAACAGAGCTGCCCAAGCACATAAGCGCCATCGGTGGCAAACAATCGAAAATGGAGGTCATGGAATTGTCCGATCTGCATCATCCGAATTGCAAGATCAATCGTAAAATCAACAGTGGTGCAGATCTGGGTGTTGGTGATCCGTGCAGACGTGAAAGCGAGTCCTCGGACTCTATACTACTCTCGCCCGAGGCCAGCAAGGCTACCGAGGCGGTGGAGTTTATTGCGGAACATTTGCGCAATGAAGATCTTTATATACAGGTAAAGTTTAAGGCTTTTACGTCGTGCATTGGTAGGAAATGTTTGAGTTAACAGTAATTTTAGCAGAATGTTGGATGTCTATAGCAACGAAAATGAAAAAAAAAAGCTTTGCATTACAAGAGAGAATGTGTTAAATGCTTAAACAAGTTTGTATTCAAAGCTTTAAGTTCTATAATACAATCGTTATACACGTGACTGAGTATTTCATTTTCGAAACCCATAAAACTGTATAGTTTAAAATTTTTTATATTAAGATACCAAAAAGCTCAAAGTTTTAAAATAAGGCTTTTAAAAAGCTAAAAGCTTATTTGACGGGAAAACTCAAAACAGTTCATTCAAAAACTTTTGAGCTTAAAGTAATTTTATTGAGCATTTTTCATCAGTGTATTGTTTTATAAAAAGCTCATTTCAAAGAAAAAGCTCGTAGCGTTTTTGTTTTACAAATTTTATAAAAGCTTGATTTATTGAAATAGAAAATTAAGTGCTAAAAAAAATAAAGTAAGCTCTTGCGGCGCAGTGAATAAGTTCCGAAAAAAAAATTAAATCACTTCCAAAAGATAGTCATATATTCCTGCTCGTTGTATTGATAATATCCTTACCAGGGTGGCTTACCGACGCACAGTGGTTTTTTTGGTTTTCCCTAATATAAACAAACTATTGTATATTATGTTACAAAAATCTATAAATATTTTTTATGAAAAGTGAACGGTTTTTTTTTTAAATCACGAAACTTGTGTAATATTTTTTACAGTAGCTGCATAGCAAAAATGCATAAAATATGACGATTTTATTAATTAAAATCTTCAGTTTAATAACGTGTTTTAAAACATATCTTGAAATAATAATATATATAATATCTGTTTTTGCTAATATATATGCATTTTATTTTCTATTAAGAATCAATTAACACATTAGGAATGTGAAAAAATCAATCCTTAATAAACATTTGCTTTGTTAGCGCTTTTTACCGATCCGGTCTAACTAGTTGCGACATAATAGCTGTATTCCCGTGATCGTTGATCTAGAGCGTGGCTCTATTTTAGCGTTTAGCAGCAGTATACCCGCGTGTACCGTATTAGTATTAGTGCCCCTATCAGTGTTGCCACTTTATAAAGCCCAAAATCCTCAAATTTAAATAAAATTCTTCAAAAAATTTTTGTAACGATATATTAATAAAATAAAAATTTAAGATACGTATTAGTTTTTAAAATTTAGTGATATGTATAAACGCTGCAGTATTGTATATTTCTTCCAATCATTTCTTTATTTTACCCGCTAACGCCTAGAAGGACACTTTTTGGTGCAAGCTTTCAGCAGAGAAATTTCTCCGCAAAGTCCGAAAATATTTTAGAAAAAAACCTATTCTACACGATGCAATAGTTTATAGTTCGTTTTTTGCATGGTGGCCCTAGAAAAATTTAAAAAATGGTGTCATTTTTACCATGAGATAAAAATTTCGAGTCAGCTCGACGAAAAATATGAAGTAGTCTACAAGAAAAATAACATTTTTTATTAAGTAAATTATGTAAGAAAAATAGTGATTTATATATTTTGGCTATCTGGTAATTAATTGTTTAATACTTCACTAAGGGTCGCAATGGAAAAAATTAAAAATCTTAAATATTAATTTTGGTGAGAGAAAAAAATTGTAGTCAAAATATAAGTCAGATTTGGAAAATTAAAACACTCTCGCCGCCTTTAATTGTGTTTCACGCACTAAGAAAAAATTTTAAAACTGTTCAAAATCACCGAAAAAACTGAAACACAGCCCCTATAAATTCCTCACGTTTTGAGGAATTCCTCACAAATTGGCAACGCTCGCCCCTATGCATGTGACGCCCTCACTGAAATTTTTATCTTGCTTCAGCAAATTTACGTGTTTATATTCATTCAGTCATAATCAAGCTGTCGAATGGGAAGGGTGCTTACACTGTAAAGCCGTTGATATTGATGTTTATGCATACATAGAAAAAATTATCATCATAAAATAGTAAAATTTTTTATAATATAAATACTTTTATTTAATTTTAAATAACGTGTTTAATGTTGATTGGGAAGAAAAATTTTATTTTGCTGAGAATCTCTCAGGACAGGCAGAGTGTTTAATATGTAGAAGATTTAAGCATAGCAGTTCGTTTTTGTCGTTTGTTACTGTTCATATTTACTTCTATTTGTTAAACATAACATTGAATTTCTTAAATATAATCAACACAAAAATGAACAAGATCAACAAATTCATCAGCATATATATCAAACAAAAAATTCTACGTCTACGCCTACGATACCATCGAAACTGTGACTTTTTGTGAAATTAGCGGCGCGAGTATTTCTTTTCAACGTACAATTTGGCTCAGTGTATGCACATCGTTACATTAAAATACGAAGCAGTAGTATGGTTGTGTGAGTTTGGCAATCATTGCTCTATTTTATTTGCAATGCAAAAACAAAAATTAATAAATCTTAAAATGCTGCCAAGCTTAAAGCACTTTTTTGAAAACGCTCGTAGTTGGCAAATCTGAATTACTCTTATTCGAGTTTTCGTCTTACTGCTCGCATTCGTATTTTGGCACTTGATCGCCAGTGATGCCAAATTGTAATATAGTCTAAATATGATCTGATCCAGTGCGACGGGAATGCAGCCAATGATGGATCTTTGCACTTTCAATTTTTACAAAATATAACTGCTTAAAACTGCGACCCCGATAATCAAACCGCTTTTTCCAAAATTTTTGTATGATTTCCTCTGAAAATGTGTATTTTAAAATGCATGTCTGTAAGTATGCAATGTCTTAAGCAACTTCTTCGAGCATCAACTAAAGGCAAGAAGAATCACTCAAAGTTTATAAAGATTGATATTGTATTGTGTTTTGTTATCATTCTTTTTGCTTCCCATGTTTTGCAACTGTGTTAACAGATTTTAATTACCAACATTAATTCAAATTGAGCGTAATGAAATTTGTTTTAAAGAGGGAAAATTTCTTGAGAAGTTATGTGAAAAATCGTTCTTTTATTATACAGTACCTATATTTCACTGTTATGAATAAATACTGTATTTCACGTAAAAAAATTTACTTAATTGCCTTAAATAATTATGAAATTGTATTACATTTGCGCAGTGAGCTATGTCTAAAGGGGGATACTATTCCTTCTTGTTTTCCCACATTAGTTCCAACCTCATGTTTTCATCCCGCATTTCATAAAAGAAATCTAGTCCATAACAAATGGAATAAATTATTTGCTTAGAACAGCGTTCTTCAAACTGTGTTCCGCGGAACACTAGGGTTGTAGGAAATGAAGGAGATGGCTATGAAATTTAAAATATTATTTAAAAAACAAATGGTTTTTAAAAATTTTGAGTAAACCAAATAATGCAAAAATTTAAGAAACAACTCAAACAACAGTTCAAGAAATATTTAATTTACTTAATGCTTATTTTTAAAATCGTTCGATTTCTTGGAATTTCTCTTAGTATAGGTATATGCACTGATGGAGCTAAGGCCATGGTTGGAGTTACAGAGGGCGTAATAGCTCGCAAAGAGTAGCAGACATCAAAAATAACCAGTCTGTCTTTCTGTCTATCTTCATGTTCTTTCTGTTAAACAGATACCACAAACACTTCAAGAATTTCTCAATAAAACTGTTAAGATTGTAAATTTCATTAAAACCACTGAATGCTTTAATGGGTAAATGCTTAGATACCCTGTAGGAAAATCAACTAATTTAAAAGTAGTTGATAAAGTAGTTTTTTGTCAACCACAACTAGTTGAAATTCTGACTTTTTTCCATAGAACGAACTAACTTATTTTGTATGGTGATGTCCGGTAAATAAGTCAATTGACTGTCGTCTGCATATATTTTCAACTACTTGTTAAATTAGTTACATTTAAATTATTTTTTTAATTGCTTTGAAATAACCAATTGAAAACTATTACTGATGGCCTAAAGTTAATAATATTTGATGAAATAACATGGTTAAAAATATATAAACTTGTAATCTAATAAAAATTTGCAATTTAAACAGTCAACATCAGAGTAGTTGCCGCCTTAATATAATTAAAAGTAGTTCATATACTGGTTTATTTTAAATTAGTTTTTTAATTAGTTGTTTTTAAAAACAAGTTAGTTTGTTCCTATAGGGTATTTACCCTATTGTGCGATGATATGAGAAGCTTACATAGAAAATTGCTTCTTCATACAGAAATAAGATGGTTATCCAAGGAAAGGTTCTGCCCTGGTACTTTGAATTACATGGCGAAATTCGAATCTTTTTATCAGAACATGAACATGATTTACCTGCAAACCTAAAAACATTAGCTGGCTACAAAATCTAGCTTATCTTTTCGATATATCGCATAATAAATACAAAACAGTCACAACTCAAAATTTACAAATTTTTACTTCTTAATGTAAAACTATTCGTAGTGATCATATACTTTGACTATAACACATCTAATACATTTAGTACACATCTTTATTCTCTTTAGTTTAAAAAAAAAAGTTTTGTCTCATTGCTTTGTATGTAGTTCCTTCAAAAACAAAATTGTTTTGTAGCTTCACCAAGAAATTTAAAAATTTTGAGTTGGGACTGTTTTGTATTTAGTGTGCGATATATTCGTACCTAAACAATTTTCGTACCTAAACGAGCTTAGCCCTACCTTTTCGATATATTTTCGTACCTACACGATGATAATCTTTCACTTCAAGGGCCAAATACTAGAACTATAAAGTTCAGAAGTAAAGTCAATTTAATTAAAGTAAGACCTTTAGGGGAATGTATAAATAAAAATAATACACAGTTTTTTGTTAAATTAAATGAGTTTTGGCAGTCGCATTCCATCAGAATGTCAAAAATAATATTTTAACACATTTCACTGGCTTAAAAAAGAAATTGGAATATTTTTTTTCTATTTATACTTAAATACGGACACCGCATTAAAATTTACATTTGGCCATATTGAAATTGCTCCCATTTAGATCAAAATAATGGAAGAGTGTCCGGAAATATAAAAAACGCATAGTAAGAGAATTGATGCCTTTTGTTACAACCTGCCAATGTGAAGACTCTTTTTCATGTACGTCGCTACAAAAACCAAATACAGAAATTGACTTCATCAGAAAATTGAATACCTCTCCAACTAACAACAACACATTTTGATATTGCTAAATTGTGACCAAATAAACAAGCGCACCAAAATTAGTAGCTTTTTTAAAATTCTTTTTTTTTTTTGTGTATTTTATGATACATAATATCAGATCTGTGAAAAATTCCAATCATTTGTAGCTGCTTTCTTGTGGAAACATGATTTGATTTCATTGTCACCATTCCCAATCAATTGTGATTTGACTTTTAACGCATTCAAGTAACACAAGTTTTAAAGTTTAACGCAATATAACATACTTATTCTGAATCCGGCTTCTGTTTCGTTCCACCACTCCCACTTTTCAGATATTCACTTAAATATGGAAGTGATGAAGAACTTTGGAAAATTTTGTTAAGTTCTACAATAAAAGTTTTTTATACTTAATCTAAATGAATTCCATACTTAAGAAAGGTGTAAGTTTATTGTATAAATTTATTGTATTATACTGAATTTTTTCTCTAAGTGAAATATGAAATTATACAAAAAAAAAAACACACACAAAACATTATGAACAATGAATTAAAAAAAAATTACATGGCATTTTGAACAATGAATAAAAAAAAATGTCAATGAAGGGATTTGAAGTCGCAGCTGACTTCAAGTTATTTGAATGCAATCAATTGCGACATAAATGAATGCGAAACTGCAATCAAATTATGGCAAATGATTGCTAATCGCACATGTTGACGTCAGAAGTACCCAAAAGGAATTATGTATTGTAATGAATTTGAACAAAATCAAATAACTTGAAACCTAAAATGATTGAAATCTTTCACAGCTCTGCAAGATATGTACTTAATTAAATATATGAAATAAAATTATTTGTTTTACTGAAAAAATGCAAATTTTAATCTTTTATAAAGTTGTCAACATTATAAGGTTCTGTCGCAAACTTAATATAGAAAAAGCTTCCGCTGATGATGGAAGTTTGAAGAACGCTGGTTTCTCATATGAAATCAAGTTTTGTGCGAGTAGTATTTTTACAATGGACAAGATATTGAAAAACTTCGTAATTACTTGAATAATTATCGAAAATATTCTAGAAAATCTGTCAATCTTAGCATCTTCGGATCCCTTCATATACTCATTTCGAACAGAGCAAAAAAAAACATCTCGCTGTTTACGATTATGTTAAAAAGTTGTTACTTTTAAAAAAAAAGAGATTTTTTGGTTGAATCTCAAAATAATATAATACGTTTTTAAGCACTTTAATGCTTGCATTCATTCTGATAAAGTTAGATTGGAATTTTGGGAACTTAAGGAGATAGTGAGCGGCTAGCGTGACATTTTTTTTTTTAAATGTACACATATATATCAGATTCTTGAGTGCGTTGTTTTATTAAAACTTCAATACGAAAAAATCATTGCGTAGGCGAAAATATAAGAGGTAGGCGTTGTTGTAAACGGATTTGCAAAATTTTTCGTAAGTGATCTCATATAATTCACTTTAACTTATATGCCCAATTTTATTGGTATACGACTACTATGCTATGCAAATATCGTATAAAAAAGGGCTTGGCAACTTTTTTTTAAATCTACATATATATTTTCTTTGAAGGCATCTTTGGCCCCACTGTCGGTCAGTTCAGTCTTCACGAGACCTCCACAAACAACGGTCTAAGACTGATCGACTTCGCCGCGGCACGAAACATGGTAGTTAGTAGCACCAGATTTAAGCACCTCGACATCCACAAGGCCACCTGGCTGTCCCCGGATCAAAAAACGCGAAACCAAATTGATCATGTTGTAATCGACGGAAGGCATGCCTCTAGTGTTCTAGATGTGCGTACATTTCGGGGGGTCAACATTGACTCCGACCATTATCTTGTTGCAGCCAAGATCCGCATGCGATTATGCAATGCGAAGAACATACGCACAGGAATGCAACGAAAGCTAGATGTCGCTAAGCTGCAATTACAACGGACTGCCGAAGCCTACTCCGCTCAACTCTCGGTTAAGCTCAACCAACCAACCTCTGGACTCGACGACGCCGGCGGACTTTGGGCGCATATATCCCACTCCATGCGCGCTGCCGCTGAAGAAGTCATTGGTTTCCGGCGCCCGCAACCTCGGAACCAATGGTATGATCAGGAGTGTCGCATTGCGACTGCAGTAAAAAACGCCGCTTATAGAAAAACGCTGCAGTCAGCTGCAACGCGAGCCGTGCGAGAAAACTACCGCGAAAAGAGGAAGGAAGAGAGGCGCCTTTTCAGACGCAAGAAAAGAGAGCAGGAAAAGCGTGAGCGTGAGGAACTAGAGGTATACCAGGGCAAGAAGGATGCACGAACATTCTACGAGTATCAACAGGTTAAGCGTCTAACCCAAGGTTTCAAGCCCGGAGCATCCACTTGTAGAGACGAAAATGGAGATCTGAATACGGATACACAGTGTGTGCTTAGATTGTGGAGACAGCACTTCTCCAATTTACTTAATGGCGACGATTCCACCAATGCCGCCCATCGAGAGCACAGTGCAGTGCCACCAATCGACGATGACGGAGTGGAAGTATCACCACCTAGCCATGAAGAGGTTCGAGTTGCTATCCAACGACTCAAAAACAATAAAGCAGCTGGTGCTGACGGCCTGTCAGCTGAATTGTTTAAAACCGGCGGCGATGAATTGATAAGGCGCATGCATCAGCTCATCAGCAAAATATGGCTAGCAGAAAGCATGCCCGACGATTGGAACCTCAGTGTACTGTGCCCTATACTTAAGAAAGGAGACCCTACAATCTGCGCAAGTTATAGAGGTATCAGTCTTATTTCCATCGCATATAAGGTTCTCTCAAGCGTACTGTGTGAAAGATTAAAGCCAATTACAAAAACACTGATTGGACCTTATCAGTGTGGCTTTCGACCTGGTAAGTCAACCATAGACCAGATTTTCACGCTACGACAAATCCTGGAGAAAACCCACGAAAATCAAATTGACACACACCATCTCTTTGTCGACTTTAAAGCTGCGTTCGATAGCCCGAGAAGGGATTGCCTTTACGCAACAATGTCTGAGTTCGGTATACCTGAAAAATTGATTAGACTTTGCAGAATGACGTTGAGCAACACACGCAGCTCCGTCAAGGTAGGAAATGACCTCTCCGAAACCTTCAATACCGAAAGAGGTTTCAGGCAAGGCGATCCACTGTCTTGCGATCTCTTCAACATCATCATGGAGGGGATCGTACGAAAGGCCGGTGTGCATCGTAATGGCACCATTTTCTATAAAGGTGTCCAGCTCCTTGCTTACGCTGATGATATTGATATTGTTGGCAGAACCAATAGAGATGTTACCGCTGCTTTCGCCGCTATCGAAAAGGAATCAGCCAAAGTGGGTTTGACGATAAATGAGGGTAAAACAAAGTATATGCTGTCTACAAACAAGGGAGCTCAGCGTTTAGACTCCCACGTTTCATCCGGCAGCTATAACTTTGAAGTAGTCAAGGAGTTTGTATACCTTGGCACCGCCATTAATACTAACAACGAAATCAGCCTGGAGATAAAGCGAAGAACAATAATTGCTAATAGGTGCTACTACGGGCTCAGTAAGCAACTAAGTTCCAGAGCCCTCTCTCGATCGACAAAACTAACACTATACAAGACGCTCGTTCTACCTGTGCTGCTTTATGGCGCTGAGGCATGGGTAGTTTCGCAAACTGACGCAGCCGCTCTGGGGGTGTTCGAGAGAAAAGTTCTTCGCAAAATCTTCGGTCCTGTTCGAGTCGGCGATGACTATCGCATCCGAATGAACCACGAGCTGTATGAGCTCTACGGAGACATTGACGTAGTTCGGCGTATAACTGTGCAGCGACTACGCTGGCTGGGTCATGTCCATCGTATGGACGACGAAGCTCCAGCGAAAAAGGTGCTCGAAGCGAGGGTCGCTGGTCAACGACGACGAGGGAGACCATGCCTCCGATGGATGGACCAGGCTGAGGAAGCCCTAACCGCACTTGGTGTATCCGATTGGAGAAGGCGCGCGCAAAGCAGAGGCGCCTGGCGAGAGCTGATGAGGTCGGTCGAAATCCGGACACGGGTTGTCACGGCCACCTAAGTAAGTAAGTAAGTACATATATATTTTAGATTCATGAGTGAAATTCATGAAGTTGTTTTGATATAACTTCAATAAGAAAAAATATAACGTCTTAAAATATTGTGATATATAGAAGGTGGTTGTAGGCAGATTTTAAAAATTCTTGTTATATCCAACTTATGTGCCAGATTTTATAGATCTAAGATGACTCCTTCTATTTTTTTCCAAACTTGTGATTAAACCACTGTGCGACGGTTCCAGGCTTCTCCAACAAATTTCTACAAAATCAATAAACGCTTCAGCCAAATTCAAATTTTTATGATTTTACTTTTTTATTTTGTATTAAGGAAATTAAATGGCTTAAAGATCACGCTTTTCTTAAATAACCTGGTAACATTGAAAGCAGAAACCGAAAAAAAAAATTCCAAAGAGTTGGGACTACTAAAGGTTGGTTAAATTTTAAGGGCTGATGTTGAATGTGAACCACACGGTTCAAATTGAATTAGTCTGAAATTAAGAAATGTCAAATGGCAGAAAAAACTTGACGTTTACGTATTAAAATTTAACCACCCTTTATATGTAATTTGTTTTGGAACTTATTTCGTTTTTTATGTATTTTTAATTGGAGCTACTACATAATGGAATAGCTACCAAATTTCACAAAATATAATATTTTCCAACGATTAATTTTTAGTATTTATTTAATTTTCGTTTGGTAGTTTAATTTTATTTTTTTTTTTTTTGAGTTATTTAATTTTTTTCAAAAAATGGTTTTGCTATTTGCCGTATTTTTTTATTGTAAATTAAATGACAAAGAGTGATTTAAATAAATATTTAAAATTTATTACTTTAACATTGTTACAAGCAATATTAAAATAAAATAAAATGATAATATATTACAATGCTGTATATTATCAAAGAGAATTTGCAATAGTAAAAATTAATTCTGAAATAAGTTGTTTTATTTTTGAAATTTATAAACAGAATTTTTATATCGTTTGGGAGTTATTTAATATTTTTTTTTTTTACTATTTCATTGGGACTAATTATATTTTTTGGGATTTGGAGATATTTTATTATGAAATAACTGCCGAAAATTGCGAATCGCTACATTTTTCGTTTTGGCAATGCTTTATTTATTTGAAGACGTTAATTTTTTGATTTTGGAAGTTATTTAATATCTTTAATATCTTTAAAACTTACTTTGTTTGGGAGCTATTACACTGCGCCAGCTTTGCCAACTTAAAGCTAATTTAAGAAACAGCAAAAAAAAAATTCATTCCGTCCTTTGAAGTTATATTTTATATATACTTAAATATACATAGGTAGTCAAAAATATTTACACATGGCTCAATATTTTTACTTGTTTTAAAGAAAGAGCTTACTTTATTGTTGTTGAAAATAATTTGCAAACAAAGTTTTAATAAAAAAATATTAGCAATGTGTAAATATTTTTCACTGCCTCTGTATAATTCTGCAGCTAAAAATATTGCTTAAGAAGGCTTGGTGCTTTTGCACATTATATTTTTTTTTATAATTAGCTTCGTATTTATTTCAATTTTTAAGCATATATTCAATCCTCTTAAACATGAAAAAAACATCGTCGAAAAGTTCAGATTCTTAAGAAAATTTACAAAAGCTCTTGAATCTACAAATAATCTTAAGCTAACTATGATAATTCAACTAAAGACCTGAAAGCTCATATTAATATAATTTAATTATATTAGTTAGAGAACTTAGATTTTTATAAAATCTTTTTTATTTAAATCAACTTAAATCTCTATAGACAAAAGCTTTTCGAATCAATCATAAATATTCTTCAATATTATGCACATGTTGATAAAGCTTCAAATTACATGATGAGCTTTTTAGGCATATTCGCAAAATATCGCTTGGTCAAGTAAAATAATGTTCCTTAAAAAGCATGCGCAACTTAAAACACCTGTATAGTATCCCCAGTTTTTGTCTTCTACCGAATTCATTGAAATTTCACTAAAATCTGTTCTTCTTCATTTCAGACCCGTGAAGATTGGAAATACGTGGCGATGGTCATTGATCGTCTGCAGCTCTATATCTTTTTTATTGTCACCACTGCCGGTACCGTTGGTATTCTTATGGATGCACCACATATCTTTGAGTATGTCGACCAAGATCGTATTATTGAAATATACCGTGGAAAATAAATGCACAGCAATGAAAGCAATCAAACAGCAAGACAAATATGAAAAAAAATTTGCATAATGAAATATATTTAAAAAAAAAAGAAAAAACTTTGTAATACCACTCAAAACATGGCTCAAAATTAAGCACATGAAAAACACAAAAAAAAACTATTTAACAAATTTAGTAAGAACGAATTCAGCACAATACGAAGTATTAAAATGTATTAGAAACATATTTAAAGAAGAACAAAATAAAAAAATATCACTGCAAAAATAAACCAATAAAAAAAAACAAAAAATAGTTAATATAAAAAACTCAACTTATGAATAATAAAGAATTCCACAAAAGTCTTCGCATAAAATTGTAATTGCAATTTTAATTTTTTTAAAACAATACAAAACTAACAAATAATTTATTTAATAAGTGAAATAATATTAAAAGTATTTTCATTGTTGTTTAAGCTTTAAAATGGTCATTTAAGTGAATTGATGAGAGACGTGGAAATATTTAGTATATATTTAAGTGCTTCACAACAAAAAAAAATTTAACAAATTAATAGAACATTCAATAAAATAAAAAACACAAAAAATCTAGCGAAAATAAATGCGTTTGTAACTACGATGTTGAATAGAATAATAAATGAATGAATGCATGAACTGCTTCTAGACTACTTCTTCAGAAGTAGTTCTTTAGGATCAGTTCCAGGACTAGTTTTAGGACCAGCCAATTCAACTTTAAAGGTCAACTTTTATTTCATTAAATGGAAAAAACTTAGCCAGTTGTAGACTCCAAATTTCAACAGGTTGTCCTTTACTTACTCCTTTCAACGAAGATGCGATCGTCGTCTTCTGCGTTTTCCGTCAGCCGGTACCGAATCGAATAATTTCTTCGCTAGAGCATCGTCCTTCATCTGCACAACATGATCTAGCCAGCGAAGCCTGTCGATTTTTATGCGCTTGGCTATGTCAATGTCTGTAAAGAGCTCTTTCGTTTCATCATCATATTCGGTATTCGCATTGACACAGATCGGTGCGTAGATATTGTGAAGGATCTTTCTTTGGTAGGCTTCTTATGTTTTCATCGAACTGCTCAGCGTCCAGATGTATGCTGGAATTAGTATGATAGAGCCCTGCATGAGTATGCTTTTTCGCCTCCCTGAATATATTCTCTTGCTACAGAATAAAAAATTTCCTCTAACCTTTTATGCTTTGCTCATACCTGCTCATGCACTCTATTTGTTTTATTCAGATATAAGAAACGAAGAGAATAAGAGCACGATGCTTTACTAACACCAGCAAATAAAGCAATAAATAAATAAATAAAGCAATAAAAAATAATAAAAATATGAGTGTGCATACCCTGAATATTTAGCGAATATTTTTTTATTCGTTCGTTCGTAGAAAATATATGTTTTTTGTATTGGGACCCACAGAAGGGTGGTAGATAGAGGGTAGGTGTGATGGGGAAAAATGTTGAAGGGCAAAAAATAATAGAACCAACTCATATATTTGACCCCTCCAGGAGTTCAACTACGACCGATATAAACTATTTTCGACAGCTTTTGTGTTTTTTGTATGGGGGGGGCCCAAAGAAGGATGGGAGATAGGGGGTAGGTGTGTTGGGAATAAATGTTGTGGCGCAAAAATAGTAGGACCAACTCATATATTTGACCCCTCTAGGAGTTCAGCTGCGGCCGATATAAGCTATTTTCGACAATGTTTGTGTTTTTTGTATGGAAGAAGCCAATAAAGCCACAAAAAATTACACAAATATGCATTAAGAATACCCAAGGTTGATGTATAAGGTTGTCGCAAGGGAGAGAGCGAGTACCCATAATTGTTAAATCGAAGTTGACAGCTCATAAAAAAATCTGCAAGTGCTCTCTTTTATCATCCGTTTTTCTTTCGTAGTCATTCGCAAAATTGGCTGGTTTTGACAATTATGGGTACTGAGAAGAGATTGCGATCAGCCCTGCGACAACCTTATAAATCAACCTTGAGAATAACAAAAAGCTTATTGCGGGAAAAACCCAACATATTAACTCTTGTTCAGGTCACTGCGGCAGATACCTGAGTATTCATGTAGTTTATTAAGTGCTCAGAGAAAAAACTGAAACAACGTAGATCGCAAGCTCACCTCAGTGCAAGAGTGTATGAAAAGAGAAGAGAGAACAAATAAAAAGTTATTCTCTTGCGTTACACGATCTGTTGTTTACACTTATTCGCTTGCAGCTTTGCAGTGACAGCTACAGCAGAGAATCAGGGTATATTCAAGGTAGAATTATAAGGTAGGGCCGGCTCGGAGAGGAATGAAGTAGAAAGCAGAATAAAGCGGGCTAGAAGCCAAAACCAGCTGTTCATCTCGAGTTTCTTTATGTAAATGTTTCGTAGTTGATTTTAGGTTAAAATTTTTACAGGTGTTTTTTCCCCAATTTAAGACTTCTTTTGCATTTTATAGTTGTTATTACACTGTTTTAATAATATTTTCACTCAAATTATCACAAATTTAACACACGCGACCGCACTGTTTGCAACTTGGAACATAAAATACTTTCTTCATTTGCAATTCCTAGGAAATTCGTCGTTTTGACAACTAACCAACCTTTTCATTATCCACTATTCGTTGACGCGTGAGGACAGTGAGCCAACCGACCCTACCTTATAATTCTGCCATGGGTATATTCACTTGATGAATATATTCATGCAGGGCTCTATTCTCAATTGCTTACTTAGCCAAAAGCAGCACCTGTTGGCAAAACTTACCTTTCGTTTGATCTCAATGCTGAAAATAATGGAGGAGTTTATATTGGATCCCAGGTAGACGAAGTCCTTAACAGCATCGAAGGAGATATTACCAAGCGGCAAGTCATTATTCGATTATATATTTTTGTAATTTTTTTATAGACTCATGTTTGTTTATTTAAAGGATATTGAAATTAGCTCTAAATCAACTTGGTCAACCATTTCATTTGTAAAATATTTAAAACTAGCAGGCCACAGTAGTCCGTGGCGAAGCCTAAATTTTATTAATTTAGAGCGCTAACACGTTTTTTTTTCCTCTAACAAAAACTTTTAAACGCCGTTAAAACGATCACCGTGTGACACCAGCCCTTAAGATAATGCATGTCGAACGAACAAAAAAAATTTTTTTTGCTTTGTTTCGCAGCTCAGCACTGCATTTATATGTATCTCTCTTTTCCCCTTGCGCGTGGCTCATCGTTTTTTAATGTTGTGCTGTGCTAGCTGAGCAGAAAAACAGAAGAGTAGAGAGCAACATGGAATTAATTGAAACTCTCGCAACATAAACGTATCAAATGAAAATGATCAAGCAATTCGTGGCATGGGGTATGATTCCTTTAAAAACTTAATACTATAATTCAACAAACTTATTTTTAAAAATTTCGAAATAAAAATACCTCCATACTGTGCTGTAGCACAAATATGACATTTTGAAACTTATTTCATAAAAATCGATCCAGTACTTTTGGAGTTTACCTGGAAACAAAAATTATCACTTCAATATTATATAATAGTATAGATGTGAGTTGAATTGGCGAAAACTTATCTCTATAGTTTTCAGCGCTACGCAAAGTCACAAATTCTTTTTTTTTTTGCAATTTTTGTTTTCACCGCATCCAACGAAGTAGACGCAGATGATGTAATCAAACGGGAATAAATAAGGGTTTAGTGAATTTTATGTACACAATTAAAAAAAAATAATATTTTCCAATCGGACTTACTTACTTACTTACTTAGGTGGTCGTAACAACCCGTGTCCGGATTTCGACCGACCTCATCAGCTCTCGCCAGGCACCTCTGCTTTGCGCGCGCCTTCTCCAATCGGATACACCAAGTGCGGTTAGGGCTTCTTCAGCCTGGTCCATCCATCGGAGGCATGGTCTCCCTCGTCGTCGTTGACCAGCGACCCTCGCCTCGAGCACCTTTTTCGCTGGAGCTTCGTCGTCCATACGATGGACAGACCCAGCCAGCGTAGTCGCTGCACAGTTATACGCCGAACTACGTCAATGTCTTCGTAGAGCTCATACAGCTCGTGGTTCATTCGGATGCGATAGTCATCGCCGACTCGAACAGGACCGAAGATTTTGCGAAGAACTTTTCTCTCGAACACCCCCAGAGCGGCTGCGTCAGTTTGCGAAACTACCCATGCCTCAGTGCCATAAAGCAGCACAGGTAGAACGAGCCTCTTGTAGAGTGTTAGTTTTGTCGATCGAGAGAGGGCTCTGGAACTTAGTCTTACTTACTGAGCCCGTAGTAGCACCTATTAGCAATTATTATTCTTCGCTTTATCTCCAGGCTGATTTCGTTGTTGGTGTTAATGGCGGTGCCAGGGTATACGAACTGCTTGACTACTTCAAACTTATAGCTGCCGGATGAAACGTAGGAGTCTAAACGCCGCGCACCCTTGTTTGTAGACAGCATATACTTTGTTTTACCCTCATTTATCGTCAAACCCACTTTGGTTGATTCCTTTTCGATAGCTACGAAAGCAGCGGTAACATCTCTCTTGGTTCTGCGAACAATACCAATATCATCAGCGTACGCTGGGAGCTGGACACCTTTATAGAAAATGGTGCCATTATGATGCACACCGGCCTTTCGTACGATCCCCTCCATGATGTTGACGAGATCGCAAGACAGTGGATCGCCTTGCCAGAAACCTCTTTCGGTATTAAGGTTTCGGAGAGGTTATTTCCTACCTTGACGGAGCTGCGTGTGTTGCTCAACGTCATTCTGCAAAGTCTAATCAATTTTTCAGGTATACCGAACTCAGACATTGTTGCGTAAAGGCAATCCCTTCTCGGGCTATCGAACGCAGCTTTAAAATCGACAAAGAGATGGTGTGTGTCAATTTAATTTTCGTGGGTTTTCTCCAGGGTTTGTCGTAGCGTGAAAATCTGGTCTATGGTGGACTTACCAGGTCGAAAGCCACACTGATAAGGTCCAATCAGTGTTTTTGTAATCGGCTTTAATCTTTCACACAGTACGCTTGAGAGAACCTTATATGCGATGGAAATAAGACTGATACCTCTATAACTGGCGCAGATTGTTGGGTCTCCTTTCTTAAGTATAGGGCACAGTACACTGAGGTTCCAATCGTCGGGCATGCTTTCTGATAGCCATATTTTGCTGATGAGCTGATGCATGCGCCTTATCAATTCATCGCCGCCGGTTTTAAACAATTCAGCTGACAGGCCATCAGCACCCGCTGCTTTATTGTTTTTGAGTCGTTGGATAGCAACTCGAACCTCTTCATGGCTAGGTGGTGGTACTTCCACTTCGTCATCGACGATTGGTGGCACTGAACTGCGCTCTCGATGGGCGGCATTGGTGGAATCGTCGCCAGTAAGTAAATTGGAGAAGTGCTGTCTCCACAATCTAAGCACACACTGTGTATCCGTATTCAGATCTCCATTTTCGTCTCTTCAAGTGGATGCTCCGGGCTTGAAACCTTGGGTTAGACGCTGAACCTGTTGATACTCGTAGAATGTTCGTGCATCCTTCTTGCCCTGGTATACCTCTAGTTTCTCACGCTCACGCTTTTCCTGCTCTCTTTTCTTGCGTCTGAAAAGGCGCCTCTCTTCCTTCCTCTTTTCGCGGTAGCTTTCTCGCACAGCTCGCGTTGGAGCCGACTGCAGCGTTTTTCTGTATGCGGCGTTTTTTACTGCTGTCGCGATGCGACACTCCTGATCGTACCATTGGTTCCGAGATTGGGGGCGCCGGAAACCAATGACTTCTTCAGCGGCAGCGCGCATGGAGTGGGATATATGCGCCCAAAGTCCACCGGCGTCGTCCAGTCCAGAGGTTGGTTGGTTGAGCTTAACCGAGAGTTGAGCGGAGTAGGCTTCGGCAGTCCGTTGTAATTGCAGCTTAGCGACATCTAGCTTTCGTTGCATTCCTGTGCGTATGTTCTTCGCATTGCATAATCGCATGCGGATCTTGGCTGCAACAAGATAATGGTCGGAGTCAATGTTGACCCCCCGAAATGTACGCACATCTAGAACACTAGAGGCATGCCTTCCGTCGATTACAACATGATCAATTTGGATCAGGTGGCCTTGTGAATGTCGAGGTGCTTAAATCTGGTGCTACTAACTACCATGTTTCGTGCCGCGGCGAAGTCGATCAGTCTTAGACCGTTGTTCGTGGAGGTCTCGTGAAGACTGAACTGACCGACAGTCGGGCCACAGATGCCTTCCCTTCCGACTTTCGCATTAAAATCGCCGAGGACTATTTTCACATCATGGACCGGAAGGTGATCATATACGTCCTCAAGACTAGCGTAGAAAGCGTCCTTGACGGCTTCGTCCTTTTCCTCCGTCGAGGCGTGCGCGCAAATAAGGCTAATGTAGAAAAATTTTGCCTTGATGCGGATCGTGGCCAATCTTTCCGCATGACAGCTGTAGTAGATATCGCAGTGTGCTTGTTTAGAGCAGCCTTGCCCTTTCCATCGCATTTCCTGGATGGCGGTGATGTCAGATTTTATTGTTTTCAGGGCTTCCGCCAGTTGGATAATGGCACCTTCCCTGTGAAGGGTCCAGACATTCCAGGTGCATATCCGTAAATCATTGTCCGTTTTTCATTTGCGGTGGTCGTCAACGTAATTGGGGTTCTTATCCGAGGCTGGTTTAGTTTTCATTGTGCAATAGTAATGTAGCGGGACCCAAACCCTGCGCACATTCCATGTTTAAGGTCTATGGATCGACCCGCCGCTCAAATTAGCTGTCAAACTGACGGATGCCAGTTTGCCGTTGCCCAGGGAACACCACTTGGAGGTTTGATTCGACTTGAGACGATTTCGACATGGATAGTGCTGGCCTCGCCAGGTTGAGGCGGTCAGACACGTTGCCATGTGAAGGTTCGCCCCCTGTATCCCAATCGGACTAGTTTTAGGTAAAATGCAGTTTGAATCAGTAAACATTTTTAATAATTTTTAATAATTCATAAACTTTTTTACGATATTATTTGATAAATCTTAATATTGTTTCTTTGTTGTTGGATGGAACGGTTGAATTTTTTGTTGCAAGAAAATGGTTGACCAAACTGATTTAAAACCAATTTAATATCCTTTATATAATTAAAAGTAAAACTCTAAAAGAAAATAATATAAAGTAACGGCTTTTTGCTTTGAGCTGTTTGTGTTTTTGAGATATTAAACTGAAATTTTTTCATAATTATTTCCGCCTGCATGGTTCAGAAACACTTTTGGATTTTAGTAGAAAATTTTACTTATCTATTATATATACATGTCACTATGTGTCCTGTTGTTGTTGACCAATTTAGAAGAACTAAACACTGAACTATATCAAATTTTGAGAACTTTCTTGAGAAATAGAAGAATTTTGCAATACATATACATGTGGATTCGTGCTTTGAGATATTTGGTAATGGTTTTCATGGCTCTGGGGGGTTGGGTCTAGACCCGCGAATCCCCCATATATAAGTCTCTGCTTCCCTATGTCTAGGGAATATATATACCACTGATTCAAAGTAATCTTTTTTTTGGTTCAATATCTTCAATTCTCAAAGAATTATGAAAGTAATACATATATTAAAGATATGTTGAGTTTCATCTAAGTACTTCTCTGTCTAAAATTTCTTAAATCAGCGCTATGAAATATTTCATTTATTACACGCCTAGGGCTTTAAAACAAAAGCTTCCGACACTTGATAATTTAAAGCTTAATGGTTTTTTAATCATAGCTTATGAAACAAAAAAAAATTAAAACTAATTAATTTAAGACTGTGATCAAACAACTTCAAGCAGATCTGCACAAGTAAATATGTAAACAAACATGAGTACGTATGTGTTTAAATAAACAAGCTTAAATAAACAATTATCATTAGCCTAACTAATAATTAAATATGTGTTTAATTGTTATTTCATCAATATGTCATCCATGCATAGACTGCATGAAAAGACCTAAATGATATTTCAATTTTTCACAGTGGGCACTAAACAAAAGACTTAAGAAACGAACTTGCTGAGCTATTTATCACTCATCAACGACGTTAAGCTTATGATTGCGCAAAAAAAAAAAATTAGCAAAATAATGACTAAAATGCTGAAAGGTCATTTTGTTGTTGTCACTGTTTACTTTGTTGTTTTTGATGTGCAGAAGATGTTGCAGAACAGTACTAAGGCGCATTGTTGCCTGCAAGCTTACACCAACTCAAAAAGATTTTTTAAAGTTATTTTTGAAAATCTAACAATAGTTACCGAAACATATATTTCAATATAAAACGTGATATTGATGGGCAGCAGATATGGAGCGAACTGAGGCATGCTTGTTCTACGGCTTGCAAAGAGCAGTGCATAGATAAAATATAATAAAATTTTGAGGGCTGCATTGCTATTTATTTATTTGATTTTGCAAACAATTATATAAATTTGATAACAACAAAAACAAAGTTTCAGCTCTCTAAGAGCAACAATTTTTACTGCAATTGCACACAAATATTCAAAACTCGTTGTGCTTTACATAAATCTAATTTATAAAATAGCATTCAGTTCAACTGTTATTGGCTCATAATTTTTTGTTATTGTTGTTTTATTTTTAAAAAAAATTAATTTATTTTTTTCGAAATTATCTTATCAGCTATGACATTTATTACAACAATCTTAATGGCTTCTAAGCAATACAATGGTCATCAAATAATAACGTGAAATTTTTAATTATAACAATAAATATTATAATAAAATATTTAATAGCTTCTTGCGTAAATATCTCATGCATTTAATTTGCTCATCGAATGCAGCCCAGTTTCATAATTAACAAATTTTAAGTGCTGCTTCTGCTCTTGCATGCATATTTTAACACACCGCCTCTTAACACTTGGCTGATTTAGTGTGTGTCACGTATGTGTCAATCCATTGCCACATTTGAAGTTAATGCGCGCCACTGTGTCTATGGAACAAACTGCGCTAAATGTAATATTTTCGCAAAACAACAGTAATAAAAAAAAAATTAGCAAAACTCACTAGCACGACAAATGCACAACACTTACAACATTTCTAAGTCCATATTGAAGGTAATATATACATTGTAAACAACAATAACAACTACTCAACCACAGCCACTTAAGAAATTTGAAAGCCTCACTTAAAGTAAAACATAGTAAAAATGCATCATAAATAGGCCCTGAAGAAGTGAAAAACTATAAATTTTTAAAATCATAATCGTAAAAACATTTTATTTCCTTACTTTTTTGTCAGAATTACGTCAAGCATTGTCACGCTTTAACACTCGACGACATAATAATTTAACTTTTACCCGCTTAACAGTAAAGCTTTTCCATCAACTGCTCATTGTGCGTGCTATGCATGTGCAAAAGTGCAGGAGGATTTGCTTTTAGTTACGCTCCACACTTATAAATATACCTTTATATTAATTTTGAAAAAAAAAATAAAAGTCATGATATAAACCAGCATTTCAAATTAAGTTTTTGATTTTTTTTTACTGTTATTGATTATTATTGTTTGCATTGTTATTGAGTAGTCATAAATTTCAACGGTGTTGCAACTGTTGTAGTTCAGTTTTATTTTTATTTCAACTCAGCTCTGTTATTTTATTTATTTCTGTTATTTAACATAATCGTTAACAGTTTGTGGCTATTCTTATGTTGGCCTAACAGTATGCAATGAATATTTTGGCAATACAGCTCTCTTGATTTGTAAGCAATGAACTGTGGAGCAAATTTTCCCAAAATATTAAAAAAAATTATTTGTAATGTGCCCATACAATTGACTGCTATATTTATCTGGTCAAGAAATTTTAATCAATATGGAATTAGCAGATTTTTAAATTTAAAACAGAAATTGTAAGTTAAGGCAACGTATATAAACTGTTCATTCTTCGAGTGTTTCGAAAAAAAAAAAAATTTCACAATTATTTAATATATTTTCAACTCACACAATTTCTCAGCAAAATATTTATGCCAGAAGAACCTTTTGTTAAAAAAAAAAAAAAATTAATAACAAATGTCGATTTTATTATCGAATTTTGTAGGGGTTTTTTATGTGTATATTGACTTATTTCTTATATTATATTTTTTAATACAAAACGTATGTTAGAATGACAAAATGTTTGTTTTTTCGATGACATAAGATTTCAATTTGTGTTTCAAAATCCTACTAATTTGATACTTATCTATTGGAAATTGCATAAGAAAAGGCAAAACTTTAATTTCAGGCATATGAATCAGTTTTTCATTAGATGAAACACTTGAATGAGGAGTTATCTCTCTGTTATACATGTTATATATATAATATACAATACTGTTATACAATAAAAGTTTTCGACATTAGAAGTGGTGCGCCCTACCGTCATCTTGAATAAAAGATGCGAAAAACTGATTTTAACAGAATAATCCGATGAGTAGCTGTTCATACATTACGTATCATGTTTTTGTCCAATTTTTTAACCCCCCTTCCTCCCCTATGTCACGCTTCGTCACAAAGTCTTTACCACTCCCACCCCAGAGCACTACCTAGTACTAGTTACTAGTTACTAGTTAAGAAAAGGCAACCGGAAAAAAAGATTTGCTTTGGGTATATTTAATCTTTGAGTCACTTTTATTGTATCAAACAGTACGGAGTACCGTAATATTAGGTGATGAGAAAAAAGGTGCTCTTTGACAAGGCTAGCCGCTTTTTACGGTTGGCCTCGCTCACATATGGTTTAAGACGAGGAGTGGACCTATTTAAGCCAGAACTACGTAGGACTCTACGCACTGTTTCGTCATTAAGGTTAGCTCTACTATATTCAGCAACTTCTCTATAAATTTATGGAGGAAATTTTTGACTGTTATTTAAATTTTCTGATTATAAGCGGTTTTGAATATAAGTATAGTTTTAGGACACGACCAGTTCGCTGTTGAATATAAATGGTATTCCTTTTCAAAATTTCAAACTTATCACGTAGACAACATACGGATCAAGAATGATAAATACAAGATTATGACAAACGTAGGTGAATTCAAAAAAATTTAACGATCGTTGTCGTTATCGGTCATTGCGCAGGTCACATTCATTTGATATAATAATTTTTGCTACACACTAAAAAAATTTGCAAAATAAATTCACACCGGTCAGCGGATATTTACATTTCTTACACTGAATGGTGTTAATTTACACCGCTTACACGGTGTGTAATGCTGAATTCATCCAATCGGTGTGAAATAAGAAAGTCAAAGAAAAAGAGCAGCATTGAAATCACATTATTTATCATTGGCAAACAAAATGAAAATTGAAATTTCTCGAGACTGGAAGTGGAAATTATTCTTAAAATCGATTTAGAATTATCAGTCAATTTCTGAAAAACGGTTTCGGTAAAAATCTACAATACCGCTTTTTTTATGCGATTTTATTTACTCGTAAATTTAAAACTAATGTACTCATTTATCACTGCATCATTATTTTTATATATTTCACAATTTATATTTTACTCAGATTTAATTTGCTGATTGTGAAATTTAAAAAAATATTATTATTCCGATATGTGGTTTTCTTGCAGCAAAGTAAATGGCAACAAAGAGGAATCCTATTTAAGACGGCTCAAGCTGAATACACAGAAAGCGATGCACTCGATGCCTTGGGTTTGAAGCGCTACTGTTGTCACCGCATGCTGCTTGAACACGTCGCTCTTATTAAGAAATTTCTCAATTATGCGCCACTGGAAAAGTAGTTCCACGGTTCTACTTAATGAATTGAGTCATAGTTTCGTATATTTTTTTTTATTAATTTATACATTTTTAACAATTAAACTAAAATAAAAAAAGGACGTTCTCAAATTGAACTTCATCGAAATCGATTTTCAGTACATGCTTGCAATTTTATTTGGTAAAGAATTTGTTTACCCATTTATACCGATCAATTCCCAATGTATGTTATATAATGTAAATTTGCCCACTTTTGCTCATATTCATAAATTCAACGAACGGATTTAAATAAAAATTCTCTCTTTTGGAAACTTTATGGTTAAAAATATTCATGTCGTTAGCCTAAAAAATTTTGAATAATTTGGGAGGTGACATGGAGACCCCATTTTTGTTTTATATTTTTTTTTTTAATTTCTATTTTCTAAAATTTTTATTATTTTCTAACTTATATTTTTAATCATCTTTTTACCTTTTTTATTATTTTATTAATTTTTTTATTGATTTTTTTTTTTATTTTTCTGCCATTTTTAACTTTTCTTTTATAATAGTTATTTAATTATTATCTTCAAATGCATTTTCTGACAATTCAATATCATTTAAGACTTCAAAAGTTTGAGATATTCCTGGTAGTTCCTTAACTCATTACAGACTGACCCATGTTCCCGTTGAGATAGAAATATGACACTTTCCAAAATTGTTTAGTTTGGTCTCACTTAGAAAAAAAAGTCAAAAAATTAAAAAAAAAGTTTTAAATCGAGTTGCCACATCGAGATTTTTGATTTTCAAATTGATCGATATTGAACGATATTCTACAAGCAAAGTCGAGCATTTTGCACCAATATTGATCCCATGAATTTCCACAAAACAAAAAAAAATATACAAAAACTTATTTCGTTACAGACCAGCGTTGTCTCAACCCGCGGGAGCCACGTATGTCAGTTAAGCTTCATAAAAATTCACAAAAGTCAAATATAAAGCCAAAGAAAGACACTCGTATAGGAGTTATAATATATTTTATTTTTTTTTTTTAGATTTTTTAGAAGTTTAAAATTGAAGATAAAAAGAATGGAAAATTCCCAAATTTCCCAAGCTTGAGCGAAAACAGGTCGATTAGATAAATTCTTCATATCTTATATTCTTTTTGGAGATCATGAAAATCGATCACGGTATGACCTCCAGATTAAGAAAAGTAAACAGTTGCGTATACGCAACACTGGACAAAAAAGGGTTAATATCATCTTCATAGTTTTCTGTAAGAGAGTGTGGATTTGTCTATTTATTTTCGGCAGGCATTGCAAGTAGTTGACGTACATAAGTATAAAATGGAAGCAATCGCAGAGAAGTAAAAAAAATAAATATATAAAATAATTGAAGCACAACAAGCTGCAGCATTGAACACTTGTAAGGCGCGAATAAGAATTGCATTTGCCGTTTGGAGTTGGGTTCGTTATTTCGATTTTTTTCGGGGGATTTATGAATATAAGATGCAGTGAGCAAGTCTAAATTAAATAAAATACATTTTTTTCTCAGAAATAGTAGTCAAATTTTGAAAAAAGCAGTTCAAAGGCAAACTCTAAGCAAACTAGATCAAAAGTTTAAAATGAAAGTTGTGATGATTGATTTTGTTTAAATGTTTCAAAAATAAGCGTGATCGTATTGTATTTTCAACATTTAATCTTGTGGACTATTGAATCGAAATGGTTAAATTTCCAAATAGATAAATTCTAAATGAAATACATTCACATAACGACGATGTTAATTTTGCAATTGATTATATTCTACAAAAAAAAATTTAAAAAAATACATCTGACATTGATGATGATGTTTTGAAAAATTCTCTCGCGTATCCCGGCTCCTTTTATTCTTGGATAAGATCCTACCCACCAATACACCAAGTCTTAATACCCCAGAATGAATAAAAACAAAAATACAGTTTTTATTTAATAGTGCTATGCCCCTTTGTTGGATCCCATCTCTGTACCTAAATTCAATACCCGAATCCCAACATTAACTGAGATATAGTATTTTAAATATAGTACCACGCCCTTTTCTAAATCCCGCACACTTTTACCATCATGCTCGATGAAGATCCTACCAACTACTGTAGCGAATTTCAATAAACTAGGGCCAGAATTAGACGAGATACACTTCCCACTGCTTCCATCGCGATTGAAGAAGATGCTTTATTCCAAGTATTCTGCACCAAGATTTATTAAATTCTGTCTATTCAAGGTATGCCAAGATATCGTTTTTGTCCACTTTCCAAATTTCAGACCCAATGTGCGATCGGTGTGGAAAAAATATGCACATATGGAACAAGATTAGGCTGAGATGGTGAATCGGAAAAGCAGAACGGTATTAGGACTGAAATAAGGACTAGGAAAGTGAATTTAGACATTGGTGGTAAATAGTGCGTGCTGATATTATGGGATTCCCTACAGCATCTTTCTATCGTCTCATTACTTGCATAGACAGTGTGATACTGATATTCAGTTAATAGTCGTGTATGCCTTGTATGTCTTATTGGGTCATTAATTTTTATCCTATTTGATAAATGCTCACTATTAACAACTCCGTTAATAAAATCGAAAGTAGAGCATAAGCTAAGTAACGTCCTTAATGATAATAATAAGGGCTAAGCCTTTGTTCACAGTGGCCACAGCCGTGGCGCAGTGGAAAGTGTACGTGGCTCATATGCCAGAAAACTCTGGTTCAATTTCCATCTGACACAGGAATTTTTTTCAATTGAATTAATTTAACTGTTCGGCCGTCACCTCTGTGCAGGCAATGGGAAACCGAAGATAGTAAAAACTGCCATGAAAAGTTTGTTGAGAACATAAGCCATTCGGAGTCGGCATAAAACTTGTAGGTCGAGTTCTCGATCATTTGTGTTCAAACATGTTCAGACAACACGCACAACACAATTGATCATAAGAATCTCGGTCAAAGTCCTTTCAAGGGCTGAAATGGCTTTGTATATGTATACAGTATGTGTCACTTAAAATCGTACACATTACAAAAGATAACTTGTTGCAGAAATACTAGTTTTAAGAGGCCACAAATTAATTAAAATCAGTTTTGTTTTTACTTGATTTCTATGCATATATTTTTAGTATTAAAATAAAATATACATAACATTTATTTAAAAAAAACGAACATTTCATGTCCACAACTATAAAATTCATCAGTCACTTAAAATCGTACAGTATACTGTAATTGCAAAAAATAGTTTAAAAAATAACAAAATGAAATAGCTTAGTTAGTGAATTAGCCCCCCGAAATTCTCGGAGAACCTGTATTTAAATGTGATGTACTAGTGTTTATTATGTGGTCTAAGGGTACGAAAAAGAAAAACATTGAATTTTTAAGAATTTATTTTAAATATTCACACCTGAGTTCTGATCCTGTTTTTTCATGTTCTTTGCGATATCGCGCCCTTAGCTGTAAACAGTCATACATCGGTGATTCCATGTCAAATTGGACGTTTTTGTCCAAAAAGTGATTTTGACGATACCGATTTTTTTCAAATTTTGCACGTCAATAGTACTTAAAAAATAGAAATATTATCATATTTACATAAATTGTTTTTTAATTTTTACGCAGTGGAAATTAAAAAAAAAAAAAATCAAAATTTGTCATTCGGACATGTAGAAAAACAACTTTATCTTCAAAACTTTAAGTCTTACAAAAAAATGGTCAGGATTTTTTTAAGATTCTAATTTTTTTGACCACTTAAAAATTCCTTCACATTTTTCAAGTTCAGCACGACTATTTATTTGGAGTTTTTAAAGCAGCGTCGTGTTTAGGCATACATTCTTAATGCATTCTCGAATTTTTCAAAAACTGCTTACACAATTCTTATATAAACAATACTTTCAACTTAAATCAAAAATGTGGGTTTTAGTATTTTTGGTACTCTTAAAGTATTTTATAATTTCCTACTTATGCTTCAAATTTATAAAATTTTTCATTTATTTTTTTATTTTTATTTATTTCTTTTATTCCTTGATAAAATAAAAGCCGTAGGCAGTAAGCAATCTGAAAAAATTATAAATACAGTAAGAAGTACAAAAAATACTAAAAATACCACTTTTAGTTGTAAAGTGTTTGTATGAAAAAATTGTGTATGGAGTTTTTGAAAAATTCGTTTAAAATAGTAAGCATAAATTTTTCAATGTAAAATTTTAAGAATGCATTAAAAATAAATGCCTCAATAGGACCATGTTTTCAAAACGCTAAAAAAATAGTAGTGATGATCTTCAAAAATGTGAATTAGTTTCCAAAAAATTTAAATTAATAAAGAAGATCAACTCAAGGTCTCTTAAAAATCTCCTAAACATTTTGTTTTTGTAGGACTAACGGATAAAGATATAGTGGTTTTACTACTGTCCAAATTTCATAGACTCTACGCAGATTAAAAACGTATCTGCGAAGCAAAACTAGTGAGGACCGATTGAATGGGTTACGTTGTTGAACATGCATCGTGACATGAAAGTAACGTGTGAAAATGTAATCGGCATTATAACGAAAAAGTCAAGAAAAATTAATATCATTTCTCAATTTAAAAAATCGTTGATTTGATTTACTGATTACATATTTTATAAATATACTATGCATATCGTCGTTGGGCGTGCAATACCGCGTATCAGCCACTTGCAATACAGCGTATATTGCAAAAAGGCTAAAATTTAAGTTTGGATTTTAACTCAATTTGATTTAATTAATATAAAGTGGATTTTCCATTAAATGCTGATTTCAGAACAAAGCAAGTATATAATTTCAATAAATGTTTTTAGTTTAGTTGAAAATCCATTTGATAGGTTAAAAGAAAGCAGTTTTTCTGCACTCCTGTAGAATTTTACTAATACCGTATGTGTGTGTATGTGCAAGTGGTTAATACGCGATATTGCACGCCCAACGACGATACATATATAGCGTACATTAATATTTTTTTAAACTCCCCCCGAAATATCTTCCTGGATCCGCCACTGGTTCCCATGTTTTAAGCACTTGGAATCACTTGGAGCATCATAATGCTTTTAATAAAAACCAAATTATCGACTCCGTGTGTTGACATGCAGCCTCACTCCATCACGGACCCACCTTCATTGTTGAGAGTCAGGCGTAAATTAGATGCATTCATCTCTTTATTTGGTTTTCTTCACACTGTTGGCTTGCCATGCCTTCGGCAGATATAAGTTGTGATATTCACTGTGTGAATGTGTGCATGTGTGTGGGGCTATGGTCCAGAATGTGAATGTCTTGTGAGTGTGGGGCGGGGCTCACCTTTTTGTGAGTTTTTGTGTTTTGATTGGTGAACAGTCCAGAGCTGTAATGGGCTAAAACTGGGAGTAGCCGAGGCTAGTGCTACGAGGTTTGACCAAGGACGTTAAAGCTGGTACCATGGGCATGTCTGGCTTCTGCTGGCATATATTGGGCTGACTGGAATGGGCTGGCCCTTCGGAGAGTTTTTCGTGGTGGATGTGGCTTACCATCCATATCGCTGGCAGAGCTATCTAGCTCGGTGTGCTTTGCACTCTCAAACCGGGCGCCATACCCTTTAGTATGAAAGAGGTTTTAGATAGGCCTCCACCCTCAACCAGGGGTGCGAAGTGTCATCACAACATGGAGCTAATTTGGTACCTTTAAACCCTCAAAGGGGCGCTGACCGAAGCTTTGTATCGGTCCCAAATGTTATGGAACAACGTTGAATTAAGCCTTCACAGCAGGTGTCAACGTTAAACACAACAAATTCTAAATGTTGGCTTGCCATCTGATACAAAAATGTTATATTTTGACTCATTTGTGAAAAATAACATTATTCCAGAAGTTCTGTGGCTTAGATTGGTACTCTCGCGCGAACTCCAGTCGATTAAGTCTATTGCGCTTATTTATATATGGCTTGTTGCTTGCAATGTTACCTTGGAAATAATTTTTTCGAACTACTTTTCTGTTCGTTGTCTCACTTACGTTTTTCTGCAAACATATTTTGAAGTCATTGTTGATTTTTGATGCCGATATTTCTTCTCTTTCGCTTTACGTATTATTCGCCTTTCGTCGGTGGCAGTTAGCTTCATAACGGGCCGAGTTTTGACTTTATATGAAATGCGATCAGTTTGTTTATGCTTTTTTATTATATATATGGTGCTGCTACCCATGTAAAGTAGTTCTGAAATTTCTGCCTAATTTTTTCCTATTTTATGGTGGCAAATTGCCAATTTACTTTCTTAGAAAACAACTGGAAAACTTAGAAAACAATGTGCATAACGGTATCTACCAGACGTAATGACGAAATTCAAGTTCATCGCCGAAATTGAAAAAAACTGATCAGCTGTACGATTTTAAGTGACATCTTTCTTTCAAGTGTCAAGTTGCTTTTATTCTTTGAAAAAACATTAAAAGATTTTTGTAAATTTTTTAGCATATTAATAACTTCCCCATAAAAGTTTGCACAGAAACATTTTTTTATTTAAGAATAATTAAGCGCCTCATTTTGTAAATCGAAAACGCAAACCAACGACAAGCAGAACACGAGAAGCAATAGAATAAGATGTTAGCCTCCTGCACTGTATAAATATAATACTATGTTCATAGGGTGGCAATATTGTAATCAGGGGGGCTGTAAATGTCTCTAAGTGCAAAAAGCAAGAATTGGTTTGCATTGACTCAAGTCACTCCCTGTGTGATTCAAAAGCAGAATTTCAAAATGGGGCATCCATAATCAAGAAAAGGGCGCACTAATGTACGGTATAATGTGTTAGTCACTTATAGATTTTTTAACAGTCTCGCTGTTTTTGCTGGCCCTAGATACAATTTCATCATAATGTAAATTGAATTGCAACTCATTCTCTAAGAATATTTCAATATCCCAGATATGATTGATTATACTAAGTTCAATGCCATTGAGGACGTAACTGTTATTTACAGCTTAATTTGACTCACAATACATAAGAATTGTTATTTTGTCCAAGTCTTCCATGGTAGCATCCCTACAGTGCAAGGCAACAAGTATTTTATAAAATTTCAAAGCATACTTTCAGGCTTTTCAATTAATAAAAAATTGTTTGGAGTGTCGTTTTGCAAATTTACTATGAATTTGGGTAAATATTTACTCATATTATATTCGCTTATTTTTTGTAAAGAAAAACTTTTTAGAAAAGAATTTTATTGTTAGATCTTTAGTTTAAAATCAATAAATACAAGAAAAATAATAAGAAAAAAACTGTCTGAACTCAAACATATCTCAAGTTCAATCAGATATATTCTAAATTGCACACAACTTAACTGCTACATTACAACTACTGAAATATTTCATCGTTGTATTTCTCCTATAAACTACTAATTACTTATTACATTTTTTAAGTACAGCTAAAATACTTGTTCAATTACTCTTTATAACTAATTCATTTATTTTATTTTTTTTTTTTTTTTTAAATTTTAATCACTTTTCAATTATGCATAAATAGTATTTATACCCTTAACATATACTGCTTTCATCTTTTGACATTTTATAGATTATATTTTAAAATTTTAATTGTATCGCCATTGAAATTATATTTACAAGGTTCTCCTCTCAAACCATTTGAAAATGTTTTCCATACAGACATTCGTCCGGAATGTCAGACAATTTTTTTTTTTTTTTTAAATTTTAATCACTTTTCAATTATGCATAAATAGTATTTATACCCTTAACATATACTGCTTTCATCTTTTGACATTTTATAGATTATATTTTAAAATTTTAATTGTATCGCCATTGAAATTATATTTACAAGGTTCTCCTCTCAAACCATTTCAAAATGTTTTCCATACAGACATTCGTCCTAGTCCATTTATTTATTAATCAATTTGTCCTTTATGCGTTATGTATGTGTCGTACAAGGACGACTGTTTGCCGCGCTGCTTCAGGCGGGAACAGGCAATCATTAGAGCACCTGATAATATGCACAACGCCACAGAGAAAGTGGCTGTCATGGCCGAAAATGTTGTGGTCTTGAGGCAAGTCTGATGCGTCGTTGTCTCCATTTTACGGGCATGTGAATAAACATCATCACCATCGGACTCACCTTCCTGCAAAACACGCAGTGATTGAAAAAGATTCACATTCTCTGAAAGCGGCGTTTCTGGCCTCTCGGTAGTATCCGTTGAATTAGCCAGAGGAGGTGCGGGCAGACTGGAGGAATTTGAAAGATCACGCTTGCTTATAGCCTTCAAATTGCGCCAGTGGCAAGGCTGACTCTAGATTGAGAAAGACATTTTTATAGTTAGATATATTGTCAAGTATTTTGTAAGGACACAAAAAAACTCACCGGACAACGTCCATGACACATGCGCACATCGCACTCAATATAAAGTGCAGGCGAGCCTGTAAATCTAAAAGTTTTCATATAAGCATAGACCTGAGTCTCAAAGACACCCGAATCAGACCAAGAGCCTCGGAAGCGCGATATAAGCTTATCATCAACTGGACAGCCATATTCATCAATTAGTTGTATGCGTTTGTTGGCGCCATTGTGAGCGTAACAGTCATTGATTACAATGTCAAAACCATCTGAAAAAAAGAAAATTAAATTTCGATACTTTGGAACATCTTCCATTAAAAATTCACCATATTTGCTGCGCATATAAATGATCAAAGTCAATGGATCACCCACGCGCACGGGTCCTGTCACGCGTGGTCCTCCAATGCCATAACCGTTTTGTATTTCCATATAACACTCTGGTGGACTCAGCGTAAAAACAACTGGGTTACCAGTAGCCACTCTAGAAATAATATTTACATATATTGTCAATTTGAATATTGAAAACATAGCCCAAAACAAAACTTACTCCACATCCAAAAAAGGAAATGTTACCGTCTTCCAAAAATCATAGCCATACTCGCAGGTCACCTTGAAGTGCTCATCATATTCTTCCTCTATAAGTGGATTATATTGCACCGTCACCGTGTTCCACATGAAGTTCTTTTTTTAAAGAAAAGCGCAAAGTTAAAAATATTATAAAAAATTTTAATATAATCTTCCCTGGACGCAAGAATACGTACTGTTGGATTTTTACGGTTCTCCTCATGTAGCGCATTCTTACCCAAAGTACCACATCTATTTAATTGTATATAGAATTCATAGTAGTCACGACCGGAACCATTGATGTACATGCAATCCGGATCGTAAGCATAGCCAGCCGAGTAGACTAAACCGCTGAATGTACCATTAAAACCAACGCGTATCTTCATATAATCATCCTGGCACTCGGCCTCAATATCTTTTTAAATTATTAAAAACATTTTAAAAAATTATTTGGGTTATGATCAGTTTAAAAAGGCACTCTTACGTTGCACTTTTGTGTTGTTGAAACCAAGCTGCTTGCCATAGTCACGTTCCCAGTATTCGTTACGCCACTTATCAGTTTCGTAGCTAGTTGGATGATAGCCACCACCACTGCCGCTTGATATGGTGCCTGCACCAGTGGTGATACCGGAGCTGCTGTAGTCTGGAGCTGGCAGAAGTGGACGCCCTATTCTGTATGGAATATGGCCTGAAGAGTCAGGTACATGATCCGGCTACCAAGAAAATTTTTATCCAAACAGTTAAACAGGTTTTAAGGAATTTTTTAATAAAATCAAGCTTCAAATGCATTTAAGGATTTTGATTAAAAATACTCATTATAAACCGATATATCAAAAAACATATATAACACTGGCTCAAAAATTTCGAAAAGTTGTTTGTACAATGAATGCCACTATCCATACCTAATGTTAAATCGGTAACTAGTACAGAATGTCTAATTTTACTACAAAAAAAAAAAGTTGGTTCCACTTAAATGCACATATCTCCAGAACCAACTAATTTAGACAGAAAGTTAATTTTTAAAGTCATATTTACGCCCATTTTTGAAGTGAAACTTCTTGGGCGGCGATGTGACGAATTTTATTGAGGGAAAATTTAAAAAAACACGTATACGAGTACATCTTAATAAACATGTTACAAAAAAGTGAAACGTTTTTGTTTATAAACTTGTAACAAAACAGTGGAAACATTTTTTGTAAACATTTTATATAAACACTTACAATGTATATAAGCGCTGCCTTAGAGAGACACCGTTGTAGGCAGTCTTAGGGGATCGTTGATTTCGAATCTGATGTCAAGGTCTAAAATTCAAAATGGCGGATAGGATTGCCACCTCGATTTCTTTTATATTTCCGAATCCTTGTTATTTTGAAACTCTGACAATGAATTTAATATTGAATTAGATATCAGAGCTTTAAGATTCAAGATAGTGGATAGGATTGTTACCTAAATTTTCACCACAGGGCTGCCACCTAATAATATCTTTCTTACGAGTTTTAAACAAGAGTCTAAGAGTTTAAGGGGGTCGCTGATTTCGAATCTGATGTCAGAATTTTAAAATTCAAGAAGGCGAATAGGATTGCTACCATATTTTTTTTCGAATTCGGTGCTGCGGCGAACAGTAGGTAAAATGGGGTCTGAATTGGCTGCCACCTGATAATATATATTTTAGAGATTTAAACATCATCAAACAGATTTAGGAGTCGCCACTTTCGAATATGATGTCAGTATTTTAAAATTCAAGATGGCGGATAGGGCAGCCACCCAATTTTTTTTTCCAAATTTAATGCTGGGACGATAACAAGGTAAAAATGGGTCCCTGAATCCGAATTCAAAATAAAATCTCGTTGGAAGCTGATCAGTACAAGGCAGAAATTAGTGTTTTATAATAAAATGCATTGAAACTCAAAAACAAAATTAGCTTTCCAAAAAATTTCAAAATTGTCAGTTATCACAAAATTCTGGAATTATTCTGAGTGGAGCGAGTAAGCGTTAGCTTATCAAAAATGTACAATGGTTCGAAAACGAAGGTTTGACAGGTCATCGCCCCGTTAAAAAGCCTCGGTTGACTGATACGATGAAGGAAAAGCGTTTTGTTTTATAGCATGTTCACACAGAAAGTTTAGTTTGAGTTTAGTTTCAATTCAATTTAAGGTGTTCACACTAGACATGGGTAACGCAGCAAAAATCGCTGCGTGGATACACCAACTTAAGCGCAGTTTACTGTCTCAGCGAATTGCGTTAACGCAATTGCGCCATAGCGTAATTTGAAATTCTTTGATTCCTGTATCAACAAGAATTTAATCCAAGCAGTGAGGGTTTTAGTTAACAAACGCCTTGCATTACGTGGTCAATTTTTGGAATGCGGAGAATTTTGTGATGGAATATTAAGCGCAAATTGACTTCACTTTGAAAAATAAATAAAATCAAATAAAAATTTTGAATGAATACATCTGTTCTAAGGAAATCGTATTGCTAATAGATTCATTGAAGATTATTAAATCCATAAGTAATTAATATTACATATAACTAAACGAAGCGCATATTACAGCATTCACCAAAAATAAAGACATATTAAACTTCAAGCATGCAGCTAAGCTGTATATCGATTTAATGCGATGTCAAGCAGAAACATACGCATTCCTGGTATACAAAACAAGTTTGAAATTTGGTTCAAATTTACTTCTACTTCGAAAACAAATACTTTCAACATTTTGATGTTCAGCTCACTCCAAGCATTCATGCTTAAGGGCATTTTCCCCGCAACCCCTAGTCCTTATTTATACAGAGAAATAATGTTCGCTTTCAACTTTCTGTCGCTATGTTCGATGCGCCGTACAACTTGTGCAATTTTTGCTTGCTCTATAAATATTTTTTACTTTTGCGTTGAACGGGTCTTGGTTTGATTTGCGTTATGGCTCTATTGCGTTACTTTTATTAAAACATGTGTATCAACGCAGTAACGCATTTAAGTGCTTCAACTCAATAACGCAACGCAGCACTGCGTTACTCCTATCTAGTTCACACAGAGATGTGTCAACAGAATTGAGTTTAGTTGAGTTTGATACACAGTACGGTCTAAAAATTTGCATCTGAACGTACTTTTTTTCAGAACATTAGCAAACTTTTAGGCATTTCTCAAATTCAGTTTTGATAAACTCTGAAAGGAAACTGAGTTCAGTTGAGTTCAATCCAGCAAAATTGTACTGGAAACTCTAGAGTTTATATTGAGTTCCGCGACAAAACTCAACTTTGTACTGGAAACTCAAGCTAAACTCTCTGTGTGAACATGCTATTAGCTCATTAACATCGTCAGAAGACTATTGAGCAGTGGAGTAAGGTCAGTTTTCATTATTTTAGGTATTTTACTTAAAAACTTTCTTTTTTCACGTGTGTTTCTCGGATCAGTCAACTTTTGAAATTCTAGTCGATAAGAGCAGCTTGTCAGGCGACGCATAGGTGACTCGCGCGCCCCTACATTGACCAAGAAACCATAAAACAAGACCAATAAAGACAAGTCTTACAAACTCACCTATTGCCACAACTTGAGAATTGATTCTCGGATGGTGAGGAATTCATGTTTATCCATGACTCAGCTTTATGTCATAAGGCTGAAATCGTTACTAAGTTTTTGGCAAACCAATATATTCCAGTTTGGTACCTGGGCCTGGATATTCTCCTGACATGAACTCAATTGAAAATTTATAAGAGATTGCCAAAGCTGATTAGTAAAGCAGAAATTTTCAAAGGAATGATAACCACGAAAAGAAAGTTGATAGAAAAAATGATCAATGTTTGGCATCACAATCCAAGAATAAAAGAAAGTGTCAAACAATTCAAATAAAGTATGCACAGGCGTACTGAAGCGCTTATTGAGGCAAAAGGAAATGTTGTTAAATACTCATAATTACGAAGTAACATTTCTTTCCGCTTATTTCTTTTCCACGCCAGGGGTCGTTCAAAGATGATTCTTAGATTTTTGGCATGATCCACGAATTTAATGATAGAACCATTAATGTCAACACAAAGGAATTCAGGAATTCAGCAACGTCAAAAACATTTTTGTACATGACCAGGCAATGCGACTTTTTCGGGTTCAGACCTAGATCATTGTTCATCGCCTATGTATTGGTTGCAGCTATAAGTTTAGCATTAAGAGCAGAAATACTTGAATCTGTAGAAGTGCTACGAATGATATGAAAAGTTGAACATCTTCTGCATACATATGTATTCTACAATTTCTGACGACTTTGGGTAAGTCATAAATATACAGAGAAAAAAAGCAGTGGGCCCAGGATAGAACCCTGAGGTACGCCCCTTTTAAGATATAAATACTAGGACATGGAGTCACCAAAGCTGACGGCTTGTGATCTTTCACAAAGGAAGGAATCTATTTTTTCTTTACAGAAATTATAATATAAAGATACATATATAATGTATATATCATTTTAAATAAGTAAAAAAATAAAATAATTTCTATTACTCAGAATAGTAGGGATCATTTCGAAGGATCATACTTGGAATCACTATTAGTGTTTATTTATTCTACAATATTTATAAATTTTTGTTTAAATAAACACTCATAAAGAAAAAATAGAAAAGATATACAGTCAACGAAGAATTATCTGTGCATTAAAAACTAGCATACATACTGCAGTGTAGATTTCAGTAAAGGTAAAATGTGAGTATGCAGAAAAATTTATTGATGTCTAATTAATCGGTATAGTAAAAATTAGCTTGTTCTTTGCTCACAAAATATACCGTTATCTGCAAAACTTGCAGAAAGCGTAGAATCTAAATCCGTCAGAATTGGCGCATCATGTCAGTATGTTGCGATATTTGAGGTAGTGTACACGAAAAATGGCTGTTTTTGAGGTAAGATACTTAATTTATAATGTAGTACTACTATTTTTCTTTAAAATTACCTCTCGAATGGTGCCGTACGATGATTTTTTTTTTTCAAGTTTCAAATTATGTCCATTTTAAAGTGACGTGCGAAAGCAAAAATGTATGATAAAAAAGTGTACACCTATACAGTGAAAGCTTTCAAAAGCGGACACCGATGGTTACCTACTTTTTGTAAGCATATGAGAGATGTCCGCTTGTGGGAATGTCGTGGAACAACCAAAAATGGTTCGTTCCCAAGAATGTGTCTGCTTATAGGAAATGTCCGCTTATTAGTGTGTCCGTCTATAGGACCTTTCACTGTATTGTATGTTTGCACATTTCTAACTTCCGATTTAAATTCTAGGAAATAGTTGGTAGAATGTTCTAACAATGTATGTCATGGATATGAATCGAATTCCTAGGAAAATAAAGCACCTGACATTTTCAAACTATTTGCTTACTAAATTAAAATTTCTTCGTTGTCTTAGGTTTTAAGATAAATACCAAAAAATTATTTAAATAATTCATAACTTTACGTACAGCGTCATTGTGCATCTTTTCTCCGTGGTTTGGTATTCTTGAGCGGTTTCGGCTGTTTGTGCTAAATTTCTGAGGATAGAAAAGTTCAATAGCATTATGAATTCATTGAATGCAATCGCTCATAGTGTGTATGCGCTTAAATTCTATTCTATAAAAATTTTAAATATTCTTACAACTAACCTTTTGCTTCAAGTCGGGCAAAAGACCCACGCGCTTGGCCAATTTTGGTATAGACGTTGTTGTGGGTCCGCTTATGTATGATTTTGAGGAGACGGCAATTAGTGAGTGTTCTAGACTGGCGCCAGTGGCTATATTCGCTGTTCCGCCAATAAGCGCAGCACTCGTCGCGCCACTTGCTGCTGGTGATGTTGATGATGACGATGATGTTGACAAAATTTTTGCTTTTGCACTGCGCGTTGTTACTGCGCTGGTTTTACTTAAAACGGCGAATTCGGTGGTTAGATCTATTGTAATTGCGGCAGCACGATGCAACAAGAACAACTGTAAATGTTAGAGAACAACAATTATAAGCACGAAATAGCAATAATAATAAAGTGAAGTATGAATTGAAACTGAAAACTGAATGCAATGCAGCAGTAGAGTGACGGTAGTAAGAAAAATACGTGTTTTTTTTTTTTTGTATTTTTTTTCTATGTTTTGTTTTTTATGTTGAAAAGTCAATTAAATTGAATTGAGTTGTTCTTCACGCGCGTTTGCAATTTCCTTTGCAGTGGCAGCAAGAAAAAAACTGAGAAAACGGTTTTTTGTTACCACTCTTTTTATTGTTTTTGTTATAGCAGATGTGCTTGTTGCAGCACATTTTTAATAACGTGCATTGCTTTGCTTACGCATAGTTTTTCTGTACTTTTATTTTGCGAAAAAGAATAACTGCAAAAAAGCGAACGCAAAGGAACTGCTTGAATAAGTTTTTTCAACCTTTAACTTTAGTCCAGAATTTGGAGAGTTTTATGAATGTATATTGATATGCATAGAGCCGTTATTTGGTTATTAAATTGAATCTGCATTTCGATCTGTAGCCGCTACTTGAAACGAGTTCGTTGCTTAAGTCTATTGTTTAGTATGCAATGCTATGATGAATTATGAGTTCATCAGATTGCACGCATTTTTAATTTTTCGCTGATTTATCTTTGCTTAAGAATTATTAGTAAACGCATCTTGCCATTCTGCAAAACAACAACTGCTACATCTTTCAAGGCAATGATATAAGCAGCTATTCTTATGTAAGCCTAATTTTATGACCTAAATGTGACGTTAGCGGAATTTGCTTCAGAAAATTACTAAGGTAAAAAACTGGGTTATCTTAGGATAGCCTATAAAAATAATTCCCAGTTAATATGTTGAATACTTCAGAAAATAAATTCAAATTAATAAGTATCGCACAACTATTTCAAACCCAATCGGTTGAACGTTTTTCTTTGTACGAGTTTTATTTTGATACAAATTAACAATAACAAGAACATATATTAAGTTTGATTTTGTGCGCTTTAAATTTTGATTTTAAAAAAAAAAACAGACTGCCCACAAAAACGTTATCTTCTTAGCATTAGATGTAAAATTAATTATCAAATTAATTGTATTCGATTTTAATGGATTTTGTGCCGATTTCATTTTTTATAATAACCTATACTCCGGTTCGACTAAATATTACTTATTGTTCAATTTTGTTAAAGGATTCTGTATGAAATTTATACATTTTCGCATAATTTTGACATTTTCGCATAATAGTTCCGGGGTTCAATTATGTAAGTGCTGCCGGTTAAAACAGATCTTATAACACAACTTAATAAGAGTTAATAATCCGTATTCTAATGAGAGGCAAACAAATTTAAATGTATCGCTTATTTTTCTCGAGTTCTCTTTGAAAATCTTAGCACAATGCCCAGTATGCGTTAAATTGAAATGCGTTAAATTTTCGGTATTATTGTAAATTTCTTGTTAAGTTGACTAAGATCAGAGTTTTTGTTCTTTTTTTTTTTAACTTAAAAGTCATCTCTTATAATTAAACTTTCAATAAGATTCGCAAGTTTTGCGAAAATCGAAAATTTGATGTCACTGTAAATAATGTAACCAAAATTCATATTTTTCGCCATCAATTTCATTATTTCAAAAAAAATTTCAAAAAGTTATAAATTTCAAAATGTTTGCTTGGTTATTAGATGGGTTCAGGGCTTCATACATTTTATTATTATATTTGCTTGATGTCATTATTATATGTGAGTTAAAAAAAAATTGAAAAATTCCAAAAACTGAAATGGCGTCGCTTAAAACGTGATTTTAGTGAACTTATAATTCAATATTTTATATTTAAATTTTAATAAACATTACGCCAATACGAGTACAAACACTTCCTTTTATAATAATTCTTTTATATAGAATTGTTTGCTGAACTAAAACATGTCAATGGATTTTTGATACAATTAACCTTTGTCATATTTATCTAATGATAAGAAGCTAACGCTTCCGCCGGCAGTACTGATCTGTATTTTCTGATCCCGGTTCTTTTTTTACTTTTTTCGTTCTCTACTTTATACTATTTTTGACAAGCTATGTTCGTTAAACGAATTGTCACTACTACCGTAATAGTTGTATATTGAGCTTGCGCTTCAATCAAAACGCAAACATTCATTGCGTACGAATATCAAGTCCACCAACAAAATCAACAAAAAAAGCAAAAACAATTCTAAAGGCGCAATTATAGTGAACGCTTATTGCTGAGCCGAGCCGAGCTGAAAAACACATTGGAGCAATAGAGAAAGCAAGTTATGCATCTCTTTTGCCATAATGTGTTTTTCAGCTCGGCTTAGCAATAAGCGTGCACTATAAATGCGGCCTTAGCCATAGCATATAGTAGCGATGCTATCAACATCAGCATGGGTGAGTGAAGGTTTTTTTTTTAATGCGTTTTCATGTATGCGTGTTGTTATTCAAGTGGGTTTGAAAATGTGCTGACCTTCGAGAGCGGCTTGTGTTGTTCCTGTTTGTACAAGTTTTTGAAGTTTACTCCTTCAGAATCGATTTCATATATAGCCCTCGGCAAGGTTGATATATAAGGTTGTCGCAAGGGAGAGAGCGAGTACCCGTAATTGTCAAATCAAAGTTGACAGCTCATAGAAAATCTGCAAGTGCTCTCTATTATCATCCGTTCATCTTTCGCAGTCATTCGCAAAATTGGCTGGTTTTGACAATTATGGGTACTGAAAAGAGAGTGCGATCAGCCCTGCGACAACCTTATAAATCAACCTTGGCCCGCGGTATAAAAATTATATAGCGAGTAAAATCAAGCGTTGAGCAAAAACTTAAGCGTTACGTTTTCTGTCATACGTCTAGTGGCTCTCCGCTCAATATAAGAAATTTCGTTTTGACAGTTATGGTGCTCGGCTCTCTGCTAATAAGTTTCAAAATATCATATTTATGCTACATATTGGTGTATTCTCCTTTCGCAATTTCAATAGTAAATATATTTAACTAAAATGTGAAGATTTGTATGAAATTATCCCCGATGGCATGCATTGCTTGATCGATTTCTTTCCACGCGTTGTGTTACGATAGTTTAGTTTACTGAAACTAAACGATGTTGCGATGTTGCTCTACACTCTTCTCTTTTTATGCTCAGCTAGCACAGCACAACAAAAATATTTTTTGTTTGAATGTGCTCGCATTCGCATCGTGACCGTTGCTCATTTTTTATAATTGATAATAATATTAAAGCTTTGTTAATTATAAATCCAACAAGTTTTATTTCATTGAAATTAGTTAAAAATTCGTCGAGTTATTTAACTTAAAATGTTAAGCATTAATCTTTTAAAAACAGCGTTTTTTTTTGTTGTTTTCCGTGTTGTTTTGCTTGAACTGAGCTTTTCACAAGTAAGAACAAGCAAAACATAGCTATTTTGGTGATTTTTTAGTGAAGTAAAAATACTTTGGTGAACAGGGGACAAGCCTTCCTATGGCAACGCGATAACTGCCTCAACCTGGCGAGGCCAGCATTATCCATGTCAAAATCGTCCCAAGCCGATTCAAACTTACTTGTGGTGTTCCCTGGGCAACGGAAAACTGGCATTCGTCAGTTTGACGGCTTATTTGATCGGCGGGTTACCTAGCCTTCGAGTTTGTGGGTGCGTCGGGTTTGAAGCCCACCACGTAAAAAAACTATTTCAATGAAAAGTTTAATAAGAAATATGAGAAAAATTATCCCCAAATCTGATGACGACTACCGCAAACGAAAAACTGATAATGATTTACGGATATGCACCTGGAATGTCCGAACTCTTAATTTGAAAGGTGCCTCTATCCAACTGATTGATATCTTGGAAAGATACAAAGCTGATACCACTGCAATCCAAGGAATGCGATGGAAGGGACAGGGTTGCTCTCGGCAAGCATAATGTGATATCTACTACAGCGGCCATGCGGAGAAGCACGAGTTTGGGTGCGGATTTGTAGTTGGCAAGAGATTACGGCATCACTTCCTGCGATTCACTCCTGTGAAAGAACGACTGGCCATAATCCGCATCAGGGCTAAATTCTTTCATATAAGCCTAATATGTGCGCATGCTCCGACAGAGGACAAGGACGATGAGATCAAATATGCCTTCTAAGAGCGACTTTGAAGACGCTTAAGAGAGCTGCCCCCGTCACGACATAAAAAATGTGCTTGGTAACTTCAACACTAAGGTGGGCAAGGAAAGCATCTTTGGTCGAACAGTCGGAAAGTTAAGCTTCCACGATAACACATCCGATAACGTAATGAGGCTGATAGACTTCACCACAGCACGAAACATGGTCGTAAGTAGCACTATATGCAAGCATCTCAATATTCATAAGGCCACCTGGTTGTCCCCTGACCAAAAAACGTTTTGATGGACGGAAAGCACTCTTCCAGTGTATTAGATGTACGCACGATCTGTGGTGCTAGCATAGACGCGGATCATTATTTTGTCGCAGCTAAGATCCGCACACGTCTGTGCACTGCAAAGATTGCGCGCAATCCTACACAGAGAAAGCTAGACGTCGACAAGCTGCAATCAAAACGGACAGCCGAAGCCTTCGCCACTCGACTCTCACTCCTGCTTCAAGAAAGCACTCCTCCGATCGACGATATATACGCGCAGTAGGCACACATCTCCCACTCTATGCGTGCGGCTGCCGAAGAGGTTATTGGCTACCACCGACCCCGCCAAAAACCAGTGGCACGACCAAGAGTGTCGCGACGCCACTGCAGAGAAAAACGCCGCCTACAAAGCCACCCTGCAGTTGGTTGTACCGTGTGCTGCTAAGGAGCGTTACAGAGAGAAGAGGAGGGACGAGAGATGTCTTTTCAGGCGGAAAAAAACAGAGGCAAAAAAGCGCGACTGCGAGAAGATTGAGATGTATGGCGACAGATATGAGGTTCGAAAATTTTTTGAAAAGATAAGATGCCTAGACGATGGTCTTAAAACAGGGGCCTCCTCCTGCAAATATGAAAACGGGAATCCAGTGACAGATATCCTGAGTACACTGACGTTATGGAGGGAACCCTTCTCTAGACTTCTGAATGGCGATGATGACAACAGTCCCACCAATAGAGATGATATCCCGGAAACCGCAATTATGGATTACAGTGTTGAAGTTCCGCTGCCCGTCTATAATGAAGTCTTGACAGCCATAACACGGCTTAAGAACAACAAAGCTGTGGTAGCCGATGGTCTACACGCTGAGCTGTTAAAGAACGTAGGCGAAGTTCTGTTTAAGTGCATTCACGAGCTTTTATTCAGAATATGGTCGGAAGAATGCATTCCAAACAATGCGAACCTCAGTGTGCTCTACCTAATCCACAAGAAAGGCGATAGGAATAATACATGCAATAACAATAGAGTTCAGCTACTACAGCTTTATCGCACTTCCTCAGCATTAACCCATCTAAAGCCACTACCCAGTAATCATTGAAAAAAAAATGTCAATGTTATGGATACCCGTGACCACAAACAAGTTAATGTGGGAAAAATTTACCCACCAATAAATGGGTTGGGCTCAGGGACGACACAAGACGTAACAACTAACCATGCGTATACATAGACCTAATTACACAACTAATTGTAATCTACTTTTGAGTTGACTTTTTGACAAATTAGCATCAAAAACGCTACAATTGTTAACAAAGGAACTCATGCGACTTAAAGGAGCAGTAGCCATATAATTTGTTCTACTAAATGGCAAATAAATTAAGTTGTTAGCGTTTCTACTGCTTCTACGGATAGTGTTAAAATTTATGTGAGAAAGAAGTTCTGGAGAATCGAATACACCTGTAATGTGCTGGTGTAAATATACGATATCTGCCGATTTCCTGCGATCACCTAAAGACTGCATATTTAATAGTTTTAAACGATCCTCATAAGGAGGAAGGTCTAATATGTCAGTTCCACTTAAGCCCCTTAGAGCAAACTGCACAAAACGTTTTTGGATTCTTTCTATTCGATCAACATTCACATTGTAACTTGGGGACTAAACTTGACTTGCATACTCTAAGTGAGGACGCACGATTGCATAATACAACGTTGTAGTTGTAATCATGCTATTAAATTCTTTGGCCCAGCGTTTTATAAAACCAAGCATTGAAGATGCTTTTTTACAAATATTATCAATATGAATGTTAAACGACAGCTTAGAATACATGCATATGCCTAGGTCATTGACGGTGTCTACACGACTCAAGGCAGTATCTTTTATATTATAATCAAAAATAAAATTATTCCTTTTCATGAAAACGTCATAGTTTGGCATTTATCTGGATTTAAAAACATATTATTTTTAGAACACCAAAATTTCAAAGGATTTTAGATCAGACTGGAGTAGATCTGAACTATCTCTAGAATTAATCGTTCTGTATATTTTCATATCATCGGCATAAATAAGCAGATAAGAGTGTTCAATGACGTGATTTACATCATTGATAGCTAAAATAAACAGAAGAGGACCAAGGTGACTACCCTGAGGAACACCTGATCCAGCAATAAATTCAGAAGACAATACGCCTTGGAAACGTATTTGATAAGATCGCTCCACCAAATACGATTTAATCCAGTTCACAAAATATTGTGGAAATCCCATTAACTCAAGTTTAAATAAGATTAGATTGTGTGGTAGCTTAACAAATGCCTTCCTAAAGTCAGTGTAAACACAATCGACCTGGTTACCAGAATCAATAGAATTTAAGCAGAATGTTGTAAAATCGAGAAGATTAGACACAGTGGATCTGCCATTCACAAAACCATGCTGACGAGTTGTTATGATTTCCCCACAGTGAATTTTTTACCCGATCATACACCATCCGCTCAAAAAGTTTTGGAATCGATGAGAGCTTAGCGATAGGCCTATAGTTACTGACATCGTTTCTGCAACCCTTTTTAAAAATAGGACTTATAAATGATTTTTTCCAAAAAAGTGGAAAATAACTTTCGTTAATAGATTTATTGAATAATAAAGAAAGTGTTTGACTCAAAACGGAACCGCATTGTGTTAACACTGCGGCAGGAACACCGTCAGGTCCAGCACCAAACTCCTCATCGATCGATCTAATATGCATTAAAATATCCTCTGGAGTGAAGGATATATGTTCCAATGATACTCTGGGTTCGGAATTCATATATTCAAAGTACTCTCCATCAGGAGTAAAAGAATCTGAACAGAATGATTCTTTAAAAAGATTGGCGAATAGGCCACAAATTTTGACGGGATTGTCAGTAAATCCCTCAGGAGTTCTAAATGAAGAAGGAAATCCATCAGATTTCTTCTTTGTGTTTATGAATCCCCAAAATTTCTTTGGATCTGTCAATATTCTCAGCTTAACATTATCTAAATATTCGTGATATAATGTAGCTGAGCGATTTTCAAATTCCAGAAACAAACGTTTGTAAGTTTCTAGGTCGTTTGAGCCTAAGCTACAGATGTATTTCTTCCATGCCCTATTCCTGTTGTTGCGAAGAGTCTTTAAATCCTTTGTGTACCAAGGGTACGTAGAATTCCTCGCAAATTTGAGACTATAAGGTACGGATTGAGAAAACACAGCAAAGAGTTCCATATAAAAAAAATGTATGGAGCCAATCACCCACCATTTGTGCCAATTACCGTGTGATAAGCCTTCTAAATATCGCATATAAGGTCCTGTTGAGCGTATTATGTGAAAGACTGAGCCCCATCGTAAGCCAACTGATTGGGCCTTATCAGTGTGGCTTCAGACTTTGAAAATCTACCACCGACCAGATCTTAGAAAAGACCCTAAAAAACTTAATCGACACTCATCATCTCTTTGTCGATCTCTTTGTCGATACCTGCAAAATTAATCCATCTATGCAGGATGATACTGAGCAACACCAGCAGCGCAGTTTAAATCGGGAAGGACCTCTTTCCCCCCCCCCCCCCATTTCTTACCAAACGAGGTTTCAGGCAAGGGGATTCCTTATTATGCATCCTTATCAATCGATAGATCAACGCTTCGATACCGGGCTCACACAAATTGTTTTATTTCCTTTTTTTTTATTATTGAAATAGAGATTTTAATTTTGTATTTTTTTTACGATAGGGAGTTTTTTTTGTTTAATTCAGGAATTTCTTATAGTGTTGTTATCACTATGTTTATCTTGTTTAGATTTTTATAGCTTTGTTTATCTTAAGTAAAAGTCTTCTTGAATAGTTCCTAAAAAAGAAATTATTACAAGAAAATAGAATTTTCAAGGCTTTAAAAAGGCTCTTTCAAGAAAAGCATGAATAATTACATTTATACAAGGAATTTTTAAGTTGAGCATAAATAACTTAAAATATTTAGGTGAAATTGTTATCGGGTGATGCACTCTTTCTTATGAATGCACTTTTAATCTCTTTTCAATACGAAGAAAACTATAGCGTTCAAAAGTTTCGTTTAAGGATAGGTGGTTGTGGTTGAAAATAGTTTTGTAACCCGTAATCTAATTTTATTGCGTTACAACGAATCCTCCTGTATATGAACAAATTTTATAAGTGTAACCACTACACAAGACAGGGAAATTTTAAGTTTGAAAGCAAAAATTTATTCAGGAAAACATATTAAACCGAAAACGTAAAAAACCACTCACTTTTCTCACTGCTCATAAGCCAAACCTTCACTTCCATTCATTCATTTATGCCTGCTGCTGCAGCACTGTCAGCAGCGAAATTCAAATCAGGTTCGTTGCTTAAGTCTTTTGTTTCTGTGCATTCTTCAACATTTCAACTCATTGCACTTCAATCATTAAAACCTAGGCGCTGATGTTGAATTTTTTAATCAATTCTATTAGATTTTTTTACTTCCATTTTATACTGTTAGCTTAGCTGACTGCCAATTTTTGTTCTATGTGGTTCTTGTTGTTACTAACAAGGAAGCTGTAAGAACAGCAACAACAGCAAAAACGAAAATTTTACATGAACCGTAACTAAGATTGGCCAACAGCTGCTGCGCTCAACGGATGCAATATTGCGTATAAGCGATCGATGTTGCTGATGTGATATTAATTCAATTTTAGTTGTTGTAGTTGTTATTTCCAGCAGCTGTTAATCTTAGTGAATATAAAAAAAAACTGAACGCTATTCTACGCATTTAAATTGAGGAATTCCCTATCCAGCTAGTTGATGGCAGCTTAATTCCCTTCTTGATTATTTTTTCACTGTTATTGTTGTTGTTGTTTTTGTTGCTGTCTAACTTCAACTTAATTTTACATTTATCGGTTCGTCGACTGCACGTTGCTATTGTTGATGTTGTTGTTATTGTTTGGTTCGTTTTTAATGCTACTGTTGCTGCTTAAAAGTTTTATATTGTTTTGTTTAATGTTGCATTTCTTATGTTCACAGCTAGTTTTTCGCAATTTTCGGCATTTTTTTTTTTTATTTTGGTGTGTTTGTTTTTTCTCGCTACATTTTCGTTTGTCATGCTTTGCTTTTTGTTGTTTTAGAATTCATTGCTGAGTTCTTTTGTTGCATTATGCCGCGTAAATTTATTGTTCGCGCTTATGTTGCAAGTGTTTTTTTTTTAAGTCAATATTTTTTGTTGCTACCACTTTTATTTTCTATAGCAGTTTTTACTGCTAAATTGCATTTTTTGTTTTCCTTTTTTTTTGGAGTCTACTATTTTACTTACATTCGGCAGCAGTAGCAGCGCCAGCGTCAATGTGTGTGAGCTCAACAAAGCCGGCATCAGTTTTTTAATTTTTCTTCTTTGTTTTGTCATTATGTGGTAATGTTGCTTTGTTGTGGTACAGCACTTGTTTTCAAGTTTGTCGGTGGGACTCGAGCTGAATGAATTTGAGCTGAAAAAGGAAATTAAAACAAAATTTTAATTTTGAAACTCATCGAATATTTCAAGTATAATTAAGACATTTTTATTAATTTATATGCTGTGGAAATGCTTTAGGCCCATTCTTTATTTTCGTTAATATTTTCAAAAAGTCAAAAAAAAACTTTTTAAATATTAATAATTGCAATTGAGTTTGGGCTGTGGGACAGATCAAACAGTTTTAATTTATGAGTAATAGCACTTTTATTGAAATAATTTCCATGGAGGTGATTTAAGGCTTATTTAAGGTTGATTTAAGGTTGAATGCATACAAATAAACATAGTTATACAAATAAAAATGTTATATAAATAATAATATAAAGCAAAAATAATAAAAAAATATATACCATAGCAAACTATAGTACAAAAAAGAAAATATAACAAAAAAAAAAACAACTAAAGGCAGCATTAATTTACTGAAAATAAAGCTTTAAAATCACAAAACAGCGGTTTATTTCATTATAAATATCTTTGTTGAAATTTATTTTATTTATCCTACAAAATAATTTTCTTTCTTTCTTATTATTTGTCCCATGGAGGTGAACGACATTCTAGATTTAAACTAATGATCCATAATATATTTAACCACTGAAATAGATTTAGTACAATATTGTTTATAAAAAAATGTGTGAGGTACCACGGAGGTGAACAAGCCAAATGGTACTCACCAGTAATTCTCCACAAAAATGCTAAAAAACACTGAAAAATTGCCTTTGAACTAATAACTTTAACATGTTATGTGGAACTATTTCAATTAAAAATTTTGGGTCCAGTAATAGAGAATAAGGACTCTAAATGACTCACTACTTTAAACTGGAGAGAGGAACAAAAATTTGACAGACAAAATTCTTTTGAAAATACGATATTATTTTGTCGCTTCACATGCATCAACAGCGACGTTATATTTGCTTTTCAAATGTGCTTATCATGTTCTAACTAGAATAATCTTTGTTGCTGGATAATTTTGTTGCTGGAAGCGGGAACAGCCATGTGGGTGAATTTTTATATGCAATTATCAATTTTTCGATGGTAAAACAGTTTTTAACTAAATTCATTTTTTAAGCATTTATTAAGTTATAATCAACATGATCAAAATAGTTTGATTACATTGACAAATTTTAAATTTTTACTCAAAAATATACCTCGAAACTTAGGTATTTAAGAAAAAAAAGAATGACCCTTTAATTTTTTGGTTTACTAATAAAAATGATACTCGTTTCTTAAGGCTTTCATTTTCAGTTTTCTGAGTATGGATAAATGAATGTAAAGAAACAATTTCTTTGGATTTAAAACTAACTTAAATTACAAAAAATAATTAATATTTTTAACTTTTGATATGCTTCGACCAAGACAAAATATTTCTTTTATTAGCTTTCATCTTTACTTTAAATAAAATAGTAGCCTTTTTCGATGAACGCACAAGACTTTTGAACCACTACTCGGATTTTAATGAAATTGGAACACTTTAACAGGTCCTTGCGCAGATTAATATTATTTTATTTTTCATTAAGCTACGAGCGTGCAAGAAAAACTTATTTTTCGTCACCCCTCACAGTTCGATGCAAAAATTATTTCCTTTCGTGGCGCTGAAGCAGCATTCTACAAGTGACTTTGCGATTTTCCATTTGACGTTCATTCAAATCGTATGGGACCCGTTTACCGAAGTTATTGATTTTCCCCATTGCTCGTAAGCATCTGCTGATTGTGTCTTCTTTCTTTTGAAAACCCGAAGTGGAAAAAATCGTAGCTTACACTTGGCGAAGCCGGTCCTTCAACACTAAGATCAAAGCACTTTGGCAAGAACACTTTACTCCATGACTGGTGGGACCTGAGCGGTATTATGTATTATGAACTCTTTAACAGAGCTGTAAAAGATTGCAATCAGTTTACATTTTAATTCTTTCAATTTTGTTGAAATTGATTGCAATATATAATTCTTTTTTGGTTCTTCTGACTTCAACATTTGAAATCACCAATCATTTTAATAATTTGATTGCAGTCTCACATTCATTTATGTGGCAATTGATTGCATTCACATCACTTCAAGTCAGCTGGGACTTACAATACCTTGATTGAAATTTTTTTGTTTTATTCATTATTTCAATAGTTGAAAAAAATGCGAAAAATTTCAGCCACATATTTGCCAGGCATCGTGAGGTGCAGAGTGAATATCGAAATTATTATTATTGATAATTCCCATCCAAAACAACGATAAAGAAAAAAAACACAGGTGCGTCGTAGGACACACGAGAGAAGCGAAGCTCTTTCACAGTTTCATAGATTGGATAATTTAATGTTTTTTTTTTTAATTAGCTTAAATTCAAACATTTAAATAACATTAAATAAAGTAAGCAAAACACACGTTAATATTCACACAAGTAAATTTTATTACATTTCATTATTATTTTATTACATGTTACAGTCAATCCCTGTAGGAAAATCAACTAATTTAAAAGTAGTTTAAAAAGTAGTTTTTTGTCAACCACAACTAGTTGAAATTCTGACTTTTTTCCATAGAACGAACTAACATATTTTGTCATATGGTGATGTCCGCTAAATAAAATTGACTGTCGTCTGCATATATTTTCAACTACTTGTTAAATTAGTTACATTAAAATTATTTTTTTAATTGCTTTAAAATAACCAATTGAAAACTATTACTGATGGCCAAAAGTTGATGAAAGTGATGAAATAACATGGTTAAATATATATAAGCTAGTAATCAAATAAAAATTTTCAATTAAAACATGCCAACATCAGAGTAGTTGCCGCCTTAATATAATTCAAAGTAGTTCATATACTGGTTTATTTTAAACTAGTTTTTTAGTTAGTTGTTTTTAAAAACAAGTTAGTTTGTTCCTATAGGGATGTTATTTCAACGCACTAGTGGGCAATTGTTGATTTTTCCTTCGCTCTGTGCAAAAACAAAACAAAAGCATGTACCAACAACAACGCAAGCTCATTCACATAAAAAAAAAATATTCCTTTGCCCACCGTGAGAATCGATCCCATGACCCATTGATTAATAGCCCTAAACTCTTTCCACGGATCCAAGCAACACTGTTAAATGTTGATGTTGATTCAGTATCAAATATATAACTGCAGCTGTGTTAACAGTTGTTAACAGAAGCCGTTAACAAATTGAGGTGATGACCAGTTGCAAATTTTAAATAGTGGTAGGTTGAGTCTAAAATGAGTGGTGAATTGTAAAAAACGTTGGAATATAATTTTCTTCTTAAGAAAAAATTCGACTGAAGACCTACAACAAAACAAATCTTAACAAGTATACCATTAGTACAAAAAACAGTACTAAAATAACATATGTTATAATAAAAAAAAAATTATGTATAATAAAATTTTTAAAATTGGATAATAATTTAGTAATTTTCATATAAATATATCAAAAGTGATAGATTTTGGAAAAATGCAAATAGTGGGTGATAAAAGTGATAGAAACCAAATAAATGGTGTATTTACCACAATTGTGTAATAGTGACAGCACTGATGATTTTTGTAGCAAGTGGTTTACCAGCTACCCAAACCACAAAAATCTATTAATCAACTCTTGTAGCAAATGGCTTAGCAGCTACCCAAACCACACAAATACATTAATAACTTATTGCATGTGCTGCCACATAGCGCTAGTTGCAGTTAATACTGAATCAATGCTTCTGCACAACGAGGATGTTTTGCTCAATGATAGAGTATAGAACTCCTCATCGGAGGTTGACGGGTTCAAATCCCCACGGCAGTCAAAGAAATGTTATTTTATATTTGATATAATAAATTGCCTTATTGTAAAAAACGCAGAAACAAAGAAACCATAAAATTCTAAGAACAAATCTGTCGAAAATTTTTCAGATTTCACTCCAAGCTAATCACAGAACGAGGCGTAAAAAGCTTCGCTTCAAAAACACATATGCGTTGTCGGCCACACGAAAGAAGCAAAGCTATTTTACTCCCGTATTTAAGTTAATATCTGAAAAAATGGGTGTGGTGGAACGAAACGTAAACCGAATTCAGAATCAGCACAAAATGTTGCTTAATTATATAGCAAAAAAACTTTTAAATTTGTGTTACTTGATTGCATTGACAAAGAAATCAAGTCATGATTGCACAAAATGATTTATAATCAAAATCATTCAAAATCATTGGGACTTTATTTTTCTTAAGTCTTATTCAGGAAATTGAATAAATACTGCAATCAAAAAATGTATTCATTGATTGTGGCTTCAAAGAATGCAGCTCCAAATTATTGCAATCTTTTACAGATCTGCTCTTTAAGCCCAGCGAAACTGTTAATACATATCGCTTTCGTCAACAAATGATTAATTAATACCACCCATTAATCGAAAGGCGAACGGAATGGGTCAGAAGACATGGCAAAGTAATTTTGTTACACGACAACGCTCAGTCTCACACAGAAAAGCTAGTGAACCTTGAAAGACACCTTGAAATTTGCTTGGATGGGCCATCCTTTTGCACCTGCCTTACTCCCCAGACTTGGCACCATCTGACTATCACCTCTTCACATCAATGGGGCACACACTCGCAGAGCAGCATTTCAGCGATTTCGAGGAAGTTGGAAAAAATGACTCGACGAAATTGGTTTGCCTCAAAAGACAATCGGTTTTTCTAGCATGCTATTCGTAAAGTACTGAAAGATGGGCGAAATATTTTGCGTAAAAAAAAAAATTAGTTCTCCTAGAAAATAACGTGTTTTTTTACCGAAAAAAAAACAGAAAAAACTTACGCATACACCTGGCATAGTTGAATCTTAAGCTGAAATTAGCCCTTTTTATATAATTTATTTTGATGAAACTTGTGGTCGACAAAAAAAAAGTTAATTTATCCTCTTTAAAACTAAATAGAAACTTTTCTGCAATGCTTTTATAAAATGTTATCATCTGCAGTTCTTCTGTTTCCATTAAACAGAAAACTGCTTGAATTAGTTCTTTAAAATCGCGATGATCTTTGGCCATAATTAAATCGCTACACGCTGAAAAATAATAGGCCTTCCCAAACATAATTTGCAGGAGGTATAATATGTTTCTGCATGTTTCTTGGAAACAAGTAATCATAATTGGTTCCACATATAATATGATTAATTAATGCAATTTTTCTTTATATGTATATTTGCATCTTAACATTATTTAATTGTACCTTAGCACTTGTTGTTTGAATTTAAAAACAATATAATTTATTTTAAAGAAAATATTTTTTCATATAAATATATTGTAATAAAAAATGGACTGAGCGCACTTTTAGTCTATTACTATTTGATTGCTTGGAAATATAATTCAGTCAAGCATAACAATCAATATTCACGGACAAATATATATTAATTGGAGAATACATAATTTAATTTAATTCAAGCAATTATTTTCAAAACGATAATCAAGAACAACATAATAAATTAACCGATGATTACACTATATTTACTTGGAAACATATTTTAGCAAAAGAAATGCTAAAACTTTTTCACTGTGATTACAAAATATTTGCTTAGAAGTAATTGTTGGTTTCAAGCAAACAAAATATGTTTAGAAAACAGTAAATAAGTTCTTCTCGGATTTAATTATGTTGAGAGTAACCATATTATGTTTATCCGACATTACAATAATTTTTATAAGCACTCACTTTCTAGTTGGAGAAAACATAACAGCAAAGCACCCGCTTTATCAGCAAAGTTGCTTCAAACCTCACCTATTTTTACTGCTGAACTGCCTTATTTTTCTTTTATTTTGTTTTTTATTTTATTAATTTGAAAACACAAACACTTTTAATTTAAACAAACATTTTCAGAAACACTTTTCGCAAGAGCTAAACTTTTCAACACATTTGGCGGGGCTGCTTGAAACTTAAAATGACGCCAAGACTTGGCAACTGTTAAAAGCAAGCGCATAAAGCAACAAGGTTTCCGCTATTTTTCGTGCAAGTGCAAAAGAAACAGATATATGTATGTCTAGGCGAAACACATAAAAGAAAGGAGTTCTGTTTGTTGTATATTTGCAGAGTTCTGTTCTTTTTGAGTTTAACAGTGATGCAAATATATTTTTATTGGGTAGAAACAAACAATTCCATTTTGTCACCAGCATATTAATGTCGACGTTAGTTTTTTAACCAAAGGAATTATATTAATGTTGGACACAACTAATATCTTCTTATATCGAAAAAAATGCTATTGAAGGAAAGTTCTTAATCATTAGGTTGTTCCCTCTGAATATTTTGTTTTTGAAACTAAACATATACAAATATATTTTTTCTCTGAGTATACACCTAATTTGCTTTATTGTCTCAATGCAACAGGTATGAATTAGAACGCATATTTTTAATTGTTTTATAAATTCATCATCACTGATAATGGTCTGAAGAGTGCTTGCATCGCTATATGCGTTCTGAGAATCATTGACGAAATGCAAAATTATTTTCCGACGTTGCAAAATCTGCCAGACAAGGTCGGATACTTTCCAACACTTTATGGTTGCAGATTTTTATTTTGTACTTGAAATTTTCAAAAATCTGAAGCTATTGGCATTTTAAAATTTAATGTTTTGGCTTTATATATTATTAGACCAATTAAATTATTCGAATTTTAATTAAGAATTTCAATTGTGTCCTTTGATATGACACAATCATATCCTTCGCAGGATGAACAAATCAACATCATTTGCATTCGAGTATTGTATTCTTTCTGTCTGAAAGACTTTGTTGAAAACTAAAGAAGTCACAGAACAGTCAGCTAGACACACATTTAGTTTGAGGAAAAACATTTTTTTAACTTTCTTTTTCTCTAGAGCAAATTTTCCATTCTTGTCAAACATTCTAACAATACTTCCAGTTGATACTCCATGGATTTCCATGGAGCTCATTATCTCTTATTTCCGTTAGTATTAATCCTTTTAGTACTACAATGCAGGCACTTTGTGGTTTCATCTTGATGTAAAGTGAAATCTTGCCCATTATTTAGCAATTTATCAATATACCGACTCCGAACGTCATATATTCTCAAGAAGCTTTTCACGGTGGATTTTACTCTCTGAGGCTTGCCATTGTCTCCAGAAAGGTGACGGCCGAACAGAAAATTTAATTTAATTGAATAAACTTTCTGTGTCAGGTGGTACTCGAACTAGGGTTCTCTGACGTATGGGCCACACACTCTACCCACTGCGCCACGGGCGCCACATGTTTTGATATAAAATGTAATAAAATAAATGATGAATAAAGTTCAGTATGAAAACAGGTCAATTAAAATAAGTTAATTTGAAAGTTAATGCTACAGGTAAATAAAATAATGTAGAAATTTAGTGGCGGCCGTGGCGTAGTGGGTAGAGTGTGTGACTCTTACGCCAGAGAACCCAGGTTCGAATCCTCCATCCGACACAGAAAGTTTTTTTCAAACGAATTAATTTTTCTGTTCGGGGCCGTCACCTCTCTGCAGACAATGGCAAACCTCAGAGAGTAAAAACTGCCATGAAAAGCTTCTTGAGAACATAAGCCGTTCGGAGTCGGCTTAAAACATGTAGGTCCAGTTCTCGATCATTTGTTATCAAACATTTCACAACACACACAACACAATTGATCATAAGAAGCTCGGTCAAAGTCCTTTCAAGGGCTGAAATGGCCATTTCGTTTTTTTTTCTTTTTAGAAATTTCCTTATTATATTTATTAATTTGCATTTATTGAATTTTTAAAAACAATTGGTCAAACATTATTTTAAATTTTTATGTAAAGCTCTTATCTGAAGCTTCGTCAACGTTGGGCGGAGGTAAGCACAAAACGTTGCTTAAATTATCCAACTGTTTTTCACTATCATCATCATCACTTCAACTCTCAATTATTTCCAAAAATTTCACTTGTAATATATTTAATTTCCTACATTTTAATTAGAATAAGGAATTGAAATACACAACTATTTAATCTAAACCATGAAACAAGAATGTTGCAAAAATTGCGTGAAATTGGGAAAATGTCAAAAATATAAACAAAAAAATGTTCACACATACATATCGGTGATTCCATATCAAAACGCCCATCCATGTTTCTGACATCACTATTTTTGAAAATTTTGAAACTCTCTGGGTTGATAGTTCTCTTGAAGCGTATTATATCTGCATACTTCTTTATTTTATTTTTATTTCGTTTTAAAAGATATACACTGTAAAAACAGGAAAATATCTCCAAAAATACAATTAGTGCATGTATTCAAACAGCTGTAACTTCGAAATCATAAGTCGTACAGAAAAAAACTTAAATATATTTAGAGACCTTGAATGGGTATTTCCTGTGGTGTCCTTTTTTTTACTGTTTTTATGAAATTTTTTTAGACTGAAGTTATTTGTCACCTTTTGAACATAGTATCGTTATACAACATTAATTCTTAAGGCTCACACAAAATTTTAGCTTGGGATACCAACGATTGCCCTTTTTAACGAATTTTTAAAAAAAATGCCTGCAAAGGATTTCTTACTTTTATACCGAAATTCCATATCTTTATATATAAAATTCTTCTGTGCATTGTTTTGTCACTGAACTAATCCTGAATGTCTGGACCGATTTTGACCAAATTGGGTGTGTGTGTGTGTGTGCGGCTGGATCTGTAGATGCCTTAGGTCTAAAGTTTGCCCGGCGCTGTTCTTAATATGGCAATGTTTAATGTCATGATTCTTTCCCTACACCATTACTTTTTATGTAAACAACATTATAAAATTACAAAATGAGTAAAAGTAAGCAAGGAAAAAAACTTAAATTTTCTATGATAGTTAGGCTTGATTTTTCGATTTATAAAACGTTTTTAAATTCTTACGATAAAAACTTACGATAAAATTAGTATTAAAAACTTTTTGTGTGTTTCAGGTTTTCGGTTTTGGCGCCAAAGGACCTTGGTTTAAGCCTTCTCTGCAGACAATACCACTAATTTTATTTTTTGGTGAAATAGAAAAAAAATCAATCAAAAATTAAAGTGCTGGCTTTGAAAGTGAATAACTCGGTCATGTTACACAGGATTGCATAAATTTTTTTTGTTTAAAATTTTAATTAATTGTCCGTCCAATCCTGTTTCAACCATTTCCACTTTCATTTCACTTCTAATTTTTATAATTTTCCAAAAAAAACCTTAACGAATGTCTTTATTTCGCAAAAAAGATTGGTAACAATATTTGTTATTGGAAAAATATTAAAAACCAAAAATGGCTTTTTTAATATTTTTTCATATGGTATGCATAAATGTAGGGTTTATTAAAAGTTTCTATCTTTAAAATTTAAAAGCGTTTTATAAATCGAAATAACAAGCCTATCATAAAAATTTAATAATAATAGTTTTAAATAGTTTTCGTTTTTGGTTTATTTTTATACATTTTGTTTTTTTTGTAATTTTGTTTACATAATTTAAATTAAATAATTTCAATAATAATATCGATAATAATCATAATTTAAATTAAAGTTTAAATTAAAGTGAGTTATACTTTCAAATACCCCTTTAAACACTGCCACAAACATTGTACAGAAGAATTTTGTTTATACAGGTATGGAATTTTAGGTATAAAAGTAAGAAATCCTTTGTAGGCATTTTTTTTTTAAATTCGTTAAAAATAACAATCGTTGGTATCCCAAGCTAAAATGTTGTGTGAGTCTTAAGAATTAATGTATTATAACGAAACTATGTTCAAAAGGTAAAAAATTGACTGCGAACATTACAGAAAACGTGAATTAACTTCAGTCTAAAAAAATTTCATAAAAACAGTCCAGAAAAAGGACACCACAAGAAAGACCCATTCAAGGTCTCTAAAACTTATTCAAGGTTTTTTCTGTAGGACTTACGGTTTTAAGGTTACAGCTGTTTGAATATATGCACTAATTGTATTTTTGGAGATATTTTCCAATTTTTTACAGTGTATAACTTGAAAAATAAACTGTTTTCGCAAAAACAAAAAACACAGTTTAAGTTATTTTCACGAGCACTACTTACCTACAAAAATTAAAAAAAAAATCGGAATCACAAAGGTCAGATTTTGCTCAAAAATATTAGAATTGATATGGAATCATTGATATATACATCCAGAGCGCTAATTATCCCATCGGCCGAGATCGCAATCAGCCATGTCCAAGGCAGTCTGGCTATTAGCTGGAATAGCAGACTTCCTTTGCAACATAAATTTATTTCCCCAAGATATAAAGAAAAATCACAACATTACCGATACAAAGTACAACATTACTTTCCAAAGGTTATGGATTTCGTTATCAAAATTTCCTGAAACAAATTACTAACATGTAGAGATGAAGTTCTCAACGAAAAGCAACACTTTATCGGTAAATCAAGAAACATTTTACAGAACATGAAATATTATTGTTATCTACACCTTGACTTGAACTTCAACACTTTGTATAGCGAACGACCTCTAAACCATAACTTAAGCTTCAAGTTTATAAAAATTTTTCATTTTAAAAACTTCTAGAAGAAAACAGCTTGACCTTTAATAAATGACCACAAATTAACACCGATAAAGTTAAAACAAAACATAAAAATACGTTAGAAAAATAAACACTTCACGCTATCTTTGATTATAGAACGTGCCTTACAAATATGCAAAAAGCATAGATTGGAAAGATATAAAACTCATGTAGGCAGTACAAAAAAGTTATTGGTGGATGTTATGTTTATGACACATGAGTGGCAATTCAAGAACAACAATAACGGAAAACACAACTATGTCCACAACAGCAGCAACAAAAAATAATGAATTCAAGGAACTTTAACGGATGCTTCGTGATATTTAAAATTGAATCATTGGCAGACAGTAAAACAGATAGTAAAATGAAAATGATAAAGTGGCAATGCTGGCACTTGATTTATGTTTGTATTTTTTGCAGTTATAACCGTGTGTTAAATTTTTGTGGGCAAAACTGTTACATATTCAATGAAATTTATGTATTTTTATTTTTGTTTTAATTGCGGTTGTAAATTTTAACGATACTTTTATTGCAGACAAGGTCAAAGCCATAAAGATTTTACACTTGGCTAACTAAACAAACAGCCAGAAAACTTATTTTGGTTTTGCTACTTTTTTTTTTTTTTTTTTTTGTCTGTTACACTAGTTTTAGTGTGCCACGCAAAGCCTCACCTGCACATTTTCGCTGCGCCTACTTAAACCCCGACCAAAGACCTCTTCTCAAAAAGAACTTCATGGCATAATAGTAGAAGAACTACGTTAGTCATGTTACGTTATTTCTTGTAGTTTTAAAGTCTGCCAATTGCTGCTCCAGTGATTTTTTTTTTAAAACTTTGCTATCATCAACAACATCAAGTAGCTGTTTTTAATTGTAGTTGTTATAATTATTTAACATATGTTGTCGCTGATGTTGTTGCTGTTGTTGTTGCTGTCTATGTACTCATATTCAGTTATGCAATATTTTTCAGTAGTAGAGTTCTTTAATTTTTTAAGTTGGGTCTTCTTTTCATCGCAGTTTGTAATTGTTGACGTTTTTGTTATAATTGACCTTAATTGCAGTTTTCTAACCTTGTGTAGTACTGTGTCAAATTATGAACAACGGTATTTAGTCATACTAAATAAACTTCCAATACCTACAAATTTGCTAAAATAAATGTGAGCGCATTGAAGTTATTAAGAAATTCCTCATAACTAACTTAGTGAAATAAACGCAAACAAGAGGTTTACGCATGAAAAATCAAAAAACGGCTTAAAACCACTTTTTATTCTCTCATTCATAAAATTACAAAAAAAAAAAAAATTAGTTTTCCAAAATTTTATTGAAATATTAAAAACACATTACAGAAAAAATGACTTAAAACAATACATTTTCGGTGAGAATACAGTCAAAGAGAAGAAATTATAAGAATTCATATTAATTATAAGACTATAAGAATTTGATGGAAAAATTATCTTTTTAATACAGTATTGTAGTCTAGAGGGAAAAATTTTGGAGTTGACATGATTTCAACCCCTCTAATCATCTGATAGAAAAGATTCTTAATTAGTAAGAATGTCGCTATATCCCGGACTAAGGAAAGAAACAAAAAAATAGTCATTTTTGGCCTGTTTTCAAAGTTTTGTGTTTTTTAAAAATGTTAACAACAAAGTTTTTACATAATTTTAGTCCGGATCATAGAGGAATACATAAAAAAGGCCTACACCAAATTTTAAGTCAATAGGCCTATTAGAACTCAAAGTCATCAGCAGTCAAAGTCAAAGTTTGAGAATTGAGATTTCAAGTTTTAATTGAGATTTTAAAAATTTCTTTGGAGGAAATTTTACTAAAAGTTTAATCTTCGAAAATATGTAAAACAAATCAATTTTTTTTTTTAAATTCTACTCTAGCATAATGCCTTAAAGCAAACATTTGTAATTGTTCCTTTTAAATTGAAGTTTGCCAGTCTCGGTTGTGCTCTTTATGACAGGCTTGGTGCCTACCAGCGTTGTCGAATAGTCACACAGGGGATTATTTTATGAAAGTTGGAAATCGTTTTAATCCATTCATTAGGACTGAAATCAGATGGTGATTCATCAGACACGTCAACGTAAAAATTTCACTTTTCAGTTTTTCGAAAATATCTCCAAAAAATGTCCATTCTAGTCCTTGAGATATAAATTTTTAAGCCCAAATTTTTCATCAGTGTAATACCTGATTTCCTTCTTAGATATAGAAGGCGCTTTTAATTATGTAACACCACAAGCAATACGACGAGCACTAGTCGGACTAGGCGTGAATAAGATCATTACAGAGCTTATAGACAAGCTACTTAACAGTAGAATAGTTCTATCGGACCTGGGCGCATACAGAGCCATTAGATCTGCCTCAAGAGGTACGCCTCAAAGAGGTGTTCTCTCTCCACTCCTCTGGAATTCGGTAGTTAATGACGCACTGCTATCTCTTGAGAGAGATGGATTTGTAGTGGCAGCCTACGCCGATGACCTAGCAATCGCAGTCAGAGGCAAGTTTCCTACTACTCTATGCGACATTATGCAAAGAGCCCTTTGCAGACTTGAACAATGGGCCAAGCCCTGTGGTATTGGAGTTAATCCGGCTAAAACAGACCTAGTCCTATTTACCAGGAAATATAAAATTCCGTCCCCAACACCAATCATACTAAATGGGTCTGTTCTGTCCCTTGCGAATAACGCAAAGTACCTGGGACCTGGGAACTAGATAGAAAGCTCAGCTGGAAGTTAAACATAGCAGAGCGCACTAAAAAAGCCACAGTGGCACTTTATACTCACAAAAAATCCATAGGAACAAGTTGGGGGTTTTCACCTCGTATCGTTCATTAGCTGTGTACTGGGGTCATAAGACCTATTCTTCTGTATGGAGTAGTAATATGGTGGCCGTCAATAGACAAGGTCACATATATGAAACAACTCCAAAAAGTGCAGAGAATGGCATCTATATGCATTAGCGGTGCTCTGAGAACAACACCGACTGCAGCCCCAGAGACCATACTTCATCTTCTACAACTGAACCTGGTTGCCATACAGACAGCAGCCTGTTCGGCCATAAGACTTAGAGAACTGGGAGTATGGAAAAGTATGACAACGGGTCACTCATTCATACTTAACAACTTCAACTTTATTCTATCAAGAACTGATTACTGCAAGCCCTCGCTTTCCTTCGAAGGAAGGTCTGGTACGCTTATTCCGCCTAGAACATACTGGGTCAATGGTGCACCATGGAAACGAGGGTGTCTATATTTCTATACAGATGGATCAAAATTAAACGACAAGGTCGGGTACGGGGTCTACTCAAAAGAGCTTGGGGTATTTTTTTCATCTCTGGCTCGTAGGCTTCCTGACCACTATAGTGTGTTTCAAGCCGAAATGATGGCTGTAGGGGAGGTAGCATCATGGTTTTCATAAAACGTTGTCTCTAAACGGAAAATTTATATCTTCTCTGATAGTCAGGCAGCGATAAGATCATTGGAACAAGTAGCCACAAACTCTAAAGTAGCCAAAGATTGCCGTGCTTCATTAGGAGAAATGTCGAACTATTCAGACCTGGACATAAAGGCATAAAAGGTAATGAAAAGGCAGATGAGCTCGCTAGAAATGGGACACGAGCGCCACTAATCATGTTGAACCCACCGGGTATCCCGTTAGCGACTCTCAAGCTGCTAATCAGTAACAATATCATATCGATAGCCAACACTAGTTGGGCTGAGCTCTCGACATGCAGAGCATCAAGGCTTATCTGGCCGACACTAGATCTCAGGCGATCGAGGTCCCTTCTCTCACTGGCAAGACTAGAACTAGCCACAATAGTGGCTGTTATTATAGGGCACTGCTTGATAGGCAGACATGCCTACAGGTTAGGAGTTATCTCAAATGACTTCTGTAGAAGCTGCAGGGACGAGGAAGAGGAAGAAACCATCTTCCGTGCTCCTGTCCTGCGCTGGCCAGAAGAAGGCACAAATATTTAGGCTCTTTCTTCTTTCATGAGCTTGACAACGTTTCATCGACTGATGTCAGGCGTCTAAAAGGGTTCATCAGGAGCTCAAGTTGGATCCATTATTAATAAAAGCCTGTGTGCAGCGGTATCACAATGGACCTATCTGGTCTAAGTGAGCTGGTGTATGTATTTCATATACACCGGCTGCCGCCTCTACCTAACCTAACCTAATGCCTAATTTAAAAAAGAAAAAGTCTAATAATTACTCTAAAATACGATCAAAATCATGCCCCAAAAACATCGAACTTTTCTACCTTTTTGAATATTTTCAAATAACTTTAGTTCATCCCACAGCAATAATTATTCCCGGATAGATTTAAAAATATTATATTAAGTTATTTGAGTACAAGAAAAACAGCCGAACTTTTCTACAACGAAATTCTTCCTATTTCGTATTAATTTCCAGAATACAACTTTTTCGTACTACTTTAAAATGAAGGTAAATAGAAAATGTTTTGGGGGTATAAAAGCAGTAATTAGAAAAAGTGGGAAAATAGCCTTTTTTCATTAATGGCATCTCCAAGGGCGTCCGCAGGGGAAGAAATTGGAGAGTTGCCCAACTCTAGAACACAGCCAGAAAAATGTATATTATTTTATTATAGTATTTCATAACCATACAAAAATTTTTAACTTTTCAATTAATTCAGTCAAACAAAAAAAAAACAAAAAAAATAATTGTAGTTTCGTTTATTTAACATCTAATATGAACGTAATTATAAGAAAGTGGAAGTGATTTAAAAGGGAAGTAGGAGAAAAAGTATTGTTAAAAAGTTCATATTTTTTAATAATCAATATAATTATTACAATACAATAACAGAGTTAAAATTTAAGTGACAATCATAGGAGAACTTCTCTCTAGATATAAGCCTTTACTTAAAGATTATAAAAAAGTATTCTTATTTAAACCTTTGTATCACTGAGAAACTGCCTATAACCACCTTATTGAGAATCCACTACTTTATTTTATTTATTTACAAATAAAAAATCGAAAATTTTTCTATCAGTTCAGAAAGATTTTAATAATGCATAGTGATTTTACACTTTCTTAAGCATTTGATTAAGTTTAAAAATAAAACGAATGCTAAAAAATAGTTTATTTAAAAAATTCTTTAATAAAAGGGCATAAATTTATTTAAGATCTACAAGTCTTTAAATTCGCAAAAAAATGCACGACATTTTTTATATTTTATGTGTCATTATAGGTAAATATTAGTTTTAGTATACAACTAATGAATATTTGACTTTTAAGGATTGCACTTTCAAGCCGTTCCGACTCATATCGTTAGCTCTTGCCTTACCTGAACATTCCACAAAAATCCACTCACAAAAGTGCAATTTTAAAAAAGTCGTGCATCTGCTAAATTGCGAAAACTGAGTTCATTAAAGTATGTGGTTCACGAGATCATTTAAGATGAGCGTAAGGCCGAAAAAAGAGTGATATTAAGGTGATGGTTTTTATTAGAAGAAATTTATTTAGAGTTTTAAAATTTTTTAAATTTGGTAAAATTTGGTAAAAAAATGTTTTTTTTTTCAAAAGCAAAGATGGTGCTGGCTGCAACGATTGCTGTAAAATACCTCTTGTCTCACTGTGGGCATTCTACTGGCTGCTAAGTTGACCCGAAAAAAATTTTTTTAATTTGAAAACTTAATAAAAACATCTATCTGAAAGAAATGCATTTTTTACTCATTTTTTGTTTCATTTTTTGTTTGAGAAAATCGACTGCTTAGTGATTTAAATTAAAAAAAAAATTTGATTCTGGGATGCCTCTTAGTGTTTGGCCGATCTGAAACAGAGGTGATCTCCTTATTTTATGTTTTTGTAAAAATTATTAAAATGCATTATATGGTATAGCAAAAAATCAAAATTAAATTTAACTAGCAAGGAATGGACCGCGGCCGAATTTAAGCATATTCGAAGTCCTTAGCCACGACAGACACGATGACATTCAGTTTTATATGTTTACGAAAGTTTTCATATTTTGATGACGTCACTTTGCATGAGAGGTAGGCGTGGTTTTCATCCAATTTTGCCGAATATCATAGATATGGTTCACATTATATACCAAAGCTCAATTTCAAGACATTTCTTTAACTTTTTTGGATTTCTAAGAGATTTTAGTTTAAAATAAAGCCAATTTGTATGAGAAGTAGGCGTGGTTATCATCAGGTTTTGGCAAATATTCTAGAGATGGTAATAATATAATTAACTATCAAAGCTCATGTGCAATATTTCAAGACTTTTTGTAAATTTTTAAGAGATTTTACGCTAATAAAAAGGCCACTTTATGTGGGAGGTAGGCGTGGTTTTCATCCGATTTTTCAAATTTCTTAGTCAGGATTGACATTGAAGAGCAAAGTTTATACGCAAAATGTGAAGGCATTTCCTTAATTTTTGTGGATTTTTAAGAGCTTTTACTGTAAAAATTAAGTCACTCTGTATGGAAGGTAGGCGATGTTTTCATCCGATTTGGTTCATTTTCGAACTTGATCTTTATTTTTTTTAAATTAAGCTTCTAGTGAAAAATAGCTACTCTCACTTCAAATGATCACCAAAAATTTAAAAATGAAAGAACTAATAGTCAGAGAATGTGTGGGGGAGGATTTGATGATACTTCGACTAAATTTAAATGGTCTTTGATTTCAGATAATTTCCAGCTGAGATGCAGTGAACACTGAAAATCGTCTTTTTCCAAAGATGTTCTTGGAAAAACTTTGTCACCGTTTGTTTGTCGATATTTCTTGCATAAATTAATTACAGAGTTGTATTAATTTAATACTAATACTTTATACATGTTTCTAGAAAAATTATTCAAAAAAAAGTGTTTTATTTTAGGCTGGAACTTTTACTCACCCTTTAAGTACCAAAGTATTACTACAAAAGTTAATACTACTTTTGGCTCTTGGTGTGACTTACAGACCTCTTGTGTGACTTTTTTTTTACAGATTTGTAGTTATAAGCCCCAAAAATGGTGGAAAAGGTTGCTGATAACATAATATTCATTATATAAAATTTATTCAACTTTATCATGATATTATATTAAACAATAAATATCACCAACAAACAAGAGATGCAGGTAAACAATTGGAAGAAAAAGAATCATGTCTAAGCAATTTATAATATTTATTTTAAAAATTTTAATTAGTTATCCCTTTTCCTTATTTTGATTCTCTTCGTTTTTTTATACACAATGAATATTTATATTTAGGCCAATGCCCCCGAATTTTTTGCCGAATGTACCCGAATGTTGCAAAAATGGGATGGTCACGTACCAGAAAAAAACCTAGATCAAAACCCAAATATAAAAATTTATTATTATCACAATTTATTTCATTAGGTATTCAGAATACAGAGATTTAGGTCTTATTAAAGATTTGATATGAAAAAAAAAACTTATATTAAACATTTGTTAACGAAAAAAAAAAAAAACGATAAACTTCAGCATAAGAATAAAACAAAATAAAATGTTTTTAATCCATTTGCCATATCCATTAAATTGAGTCATTACATCGTGAAAATTGCATAAATTTTTCTACAATTTTATGCTTTTATACGGGCCAAGTATTTTGCGAGAATTTTTTTACGAAATTGCCTACGATTTATTAGAAATGTTCAATGCCTTCAAACTGAAAAAAAAACGAAAACTGTGAAATTTTCTAATAATATCAGTAAATTTTTTTTATTTGTTTTCCTATCATTATTGATTGGCTAAGGATAAGTGGCGCGTACATTTCTGACAAAGGGTTTTGAAAAAATCTGTAAATGTTTTTGGGGCTTTATTTTCTCCCAAAAATAGTTCTTTTAATGTTGAAAGTCTTTTAATGTCTTTTTTAATTGTTGAAGGCAAAGCTCAAAAACTCTTTTAGTTGCTGGTGTTAGCGATAGCCAACGAGTTCTGCAATGAGATAGAATAACTTATACTCGATTCCGGCTTCATGGTAGAATGCTTTTAATTTTTCTACTCATGCAGTGACTAACAAAAAAGAGCTGATTGTGTATCGGAACAATGTACGAGACAACATTTTATAGAAGCAGCAAGCTTCTATTAAAAGATTGTTCTTTTTCGTGGCAGTGTTGAGTTAACTCAATAAAATATTAACTTTCGTAATGTAATAATTATGGCAAAAATTGTTCGTAACTTTTTCGAAACCATAAAAAATATCAAAAAGCATATTTTATTTAAAAAACTGCACCGAAACGAAAACCAGGACATTGAGCTATTTTTTAATAGTTAGTCAGGAGGCAGGGACAGAGTCCTCAAAACCAGGACATATCCTGGAAAACCAGGACGTATGGCAGCCCTACAGTAGCGCCCACTACAGCGCTGGTAACGAAACACTACGCAAAATAACCAACAACAAACCTGCAGCAGCATGAATTGTGCGCGGTCGCAAGCGCTATATTTACCAACTATCTGAATACCCGCTAATAATATACTTAGCTCGGGAGTTGATATAAATAATTTTCGATTTCATTCGTCGATTTTAAAAAACTTTTCACAAAGTTTAGAAGGAGTTTTGTGTTCATTCTTTAAACCAGTACCTTTGGCGAAATGAGCAAAAAGTAGCTTCAACATCTGAAAATTATGAAAAAAAGTTAGGGAAATCGTGATTTGTTTCTGCATGCCGCCGATCGCTTGCAAAAATATATTTTCAAGTTTTAAAAACGAATTTATGCCAATTTGCAAGGAAACTGGACCAAAAATTAAATAAGCATTGAAAATAGAAATTGCACTGACTTGCGCATGCGTTCATGCGTACTCAAATACCACAGAATTTGGCATCAGCTGTCCTGATGTGCGAAAAAAGAAAGTGGAATATAAATACACATAAAGCAGAAAAGAGGATATTTATCACAGCGCTCTCTGGGCTTCAAAATATAGCAAAATACATAGCGCCAAAAGACTCACCGCACCCGAAAACCACTTATAAAAAGCATACTATCGGATGAGTTGTTTTGAGCATTTTGCGTTATTTGTACAACAGCGCCCTCTGGTTTTCGAGATAGAATAAAAAAGAACGCCAAAGCCCTTTCCATACTCGATAATCAAATTCTATATTTCCGGTATACAAATTTTTATCTAAATCGGATGAACGGTTTTTGAGTGTTTCACGATTTCTTAAGTGATTTGTACTACAGCACCATCTGGTGTTTAAGATAGCGCAAAAAAAAGTCCAAGATACCCACCGTATCCGAAAACTCCTATGCAAAAATGTTCACGCAAATCGGATGTTCAGCTAGGAGTTTTTCGACATTTTTAAAACATTTGTACTGCAGTGCCCTCTGGTGTTCAATAGAGAACAAAATAAATAAGCCATAAAAACTAGCGTACCCGAAAACCCGTAAATACAAATTTTCATGTAAATCTGATGAATGGTTTCGGAGACAAGATATAATAACAAAATTCGTGGAACCCGATCGCAGCGCCATCTACAGGGTCCAATTGCGAATCATGCAGGGATCCACTTAAGCACTTAAGCAAAAAATTTCATCAAAATCGGTGCAGCCGTTAAGGAACAGTTTAATAAGATGTGCACGTACAAATTGTACAACAGCGCCCTCTAGTTTTCGCAACAGAGCAACAGTCTAACGCCAAAACAGTTGCCCTAAACAAAAATCCTTTAGTAAAATTTTTCATCAACATCGGATGAGCGGCTCTCTACTTTCTCACGATTTCTTAAGAGATGTGTACTACAGAGCCCTCTGATGTTCAAGATAGAACAGAGTAGATAAGTCACAAATACTCACCGTATCCGAAAACCTCTATATACAAATTTTCATGCAAATCGGATGAACGGTTTTGGACTTTTTCGACTTTTTTTAAATATTTTTACTACTCTGGTGTTCAAGATAGAACCCAGTTTATAAGTCATAAAAACTCACCGTTTCTGAAAACCTCTATATACCAAATTTCATGCAAATCGTATAAGCGACTTAGGAGTTTTTGACTATTTTTTAAAATATTTGTACTACAGCGCCCTCTAGTGTTCAAGATAAAATAGAGTAGATAAATCAAAAACACTCAGCGTGTCTGAGAACCTCCACATACAAATTTTCATGGAAATCGGATGAACGGTTTCGGTGATAAGCTAAAAAATGAACGCCTGGAACCGGATCGCAGCGCCCCCTACCGGGTCCAACCTTTTTTCCTGTATAAAAAGTAGCATATATGTTGACCGGGGATATAAGGAACCTACATAGATGTAAAGTTTCATTTAAATCCATCCAGTGGTTTTCGCGTAATGCTTTAACAGACAGACAGACAGACAATAATTTTAAAAATGCGATTTTCGGACTCAGTGTCATTCAAAATGTCCATCACAAAAGGAATTTCAAAAAAATATTTCATGTACAGATTTTTTTTTTACAATTTTAGATAGAATATACTTAGATAGACAACGATAAGCAAAACAACAAAAAGCACGCGCAGTATTATTTTGGTGCAGCTGATTTTTTATTCTCAACAAAAAATATGAAATTTTCGGTATAAAAGTAAAAAATCCTTTGAAGGCATTTTTTAAAAAATTCGTTAAAAATGGCAATCATTAGAATCCCACGCTAAGACTTTGTGTAATTTCAAAGTAATTCAAAAGGTGAAGAACTTACTGCGAGCATCATGAAAAACGTAGCAGATAACTTCAGGCGAAAAAAATTTTAAAAAAATTTCATAAAGAGAGTCAAAAAAGTACACCACAAGAAAGACCCATTCAAGGTCTTTAAAATATATCTTAGTTTTTTCTGTATGACTTACGGTTTCGAAGTTACAGCTGTTTGAATGCATGCTATTATTGTATTTTTGGAGATATTTTACAGTGTATAACTTCAAAAAGAAATTGTTTCGCAAAAACAAAAAACACAGTTTAAGTTATTGTCACGAGCACTACTTACAAAGTTTAAAAAAACTAACCTACAAAGTTTAAAAAAATCGGAATCACAAAGGTCAGATTTTGCTCAAAAATAGTCGAATTGATATGGAATCATCGATATGTATTCATTTAGATTAAATTTTTCATTAAAATTAAGTCCCGTAAATAGTAAAAAAAAGAAGTCCCGCAATAGAAAAAAAAAAATTGCCATTCTAGCCCTTAAAAGGACTTTGCCCGAGCTTATGATCAATTGCGTTGTGTGTGTTGTGAAATTTTTAAGCCAAGTATTATGCCGACTCCAAACGGCTTACGTTCTCAGGAAGCTTTTCATGGCAGTTTTTACTCTATGGGGCTTGCAATTCTCTGCAGAGAGGTGAAGGCCGAACAGAAAAATTTGTTTAATTAAAAAACTTTCTGTGTCAGGTGGGATTTGAACCTTGGTTCTCTGACGTATGGGCCACACACTCTACCCACTAAGCCATGGCCGCCATTTTATGACAGAAATAATTAATTATTTTCAATTAATTTAAAAAAACACTAGGTCAGTTGACAGATTCAAGCATGTTTGTTTTATTTTGCATCGATATGGTACGTATATTAGACTAATTTTTTGTTAAAGATTTTATGTAATCATGAATAAAATATAAAATTTAAAAATACCCGTGTTTGTATTAAAGTATTACTTAAAACTCAATCATAATCCCTAAAAATCAAGTTTTCATACTATTGGAAAATGTAAAACGGTAGCCCTGAGCTGAATGTATAGAATACATCATCACTTAAGCAAGACTCAGAGCCACTATATGTCCTCAACCACTCAACGTATATCGAATTGACATCAAAAGCGCAAAAAGTATTACAAAAAACCAAAATACTGTTACAATTAAAAAAGGTTTTATGGTTTGATAGCTTTAAACCAAGTCATGCGATTTTTAATTGGATAGTTTTTGTATTGTTTGATTACTTAAAATATTGTAAATCAATATGAGCGAGAATTTTAAAATTTAGATAGAAAAAAATTTAAATATTGTACAAGTACAAATATAGGAGTATCTTAAGTCGATAGAAGTGCTCAGAGATATTGAACTGTTTTCAGAGCACGTCAGTTTTTTTATATTGCACAAAAGTATGTTATTTGAAAATCCTGAAATTTTTATTTCTCTATTTTCTTCATTAAAAATGCCAACAAATTTCTATGTAAACTATGAGACAGTACTTAATAATTTAACTTACGTGGAGTTAATATAAAAATCCTTTAAAATTTCGTTTATTAAGAAGTTGGAAGAAAATATGTTCAAAAAATCCATCCACATTCATCTCCTCTTTCTAATTAACACTGCTGATTAAGATAAGCTGATGATTCAAAGAATGACCAAAAGCTGTTGCAAGTTGTTGGCGCCAAATACATTAAGTCTGAAATTATTCAACAACGCGCAATTGATTTGACCTCTAAAATGCTTTTCTAGTCTCTGGCTGCATATAATTGGAATATTTTTATTATTTAACCAAGACGTTTAGCACCAATGCACAGCTTTAAAAGTAAGTCCAAGCAACAGAGGCTATTTTTTTTTTGTTTTGCTTTTATTTCGGCCACGGTTTGGAAAACCAAAACATTTTTGGAGCAGTAAACGTTATACACAGTTTTCACTTTCAATGAACTTTTAATTTATACGCCAGCAATATATTGTATATCTTTTAGGTTTTTATTTTACACTTTTTTACATAATATGTTTATAAGATGTTGCTTTTGTTGTTGTGGCTTAGTTTTTGCACATAATGTTTTTTTTTCTTAACCACGAATCACTCAAGTGCAACTCCACAAAAACAAAATTCCAAAAACTACTAACAGCAGCAATGATTGCTCAATATTACAAAAACAATAATACCAACAACAACTATGGTCAGTTCACAAACTTCCTTTGAGAGTTAGTTTTAAAAATTTTTCAAAAATTTTGCGAGTTTTTCAAAAACGTTTTGATGTGCTTCACGTGCTAAACAGGTGTGACGCGATGTGCCGCAGAACGTTGTGTTTTATATAAAGGCTCGAATTGGAGCTACTTAGAGCAGCAGTTAAGATTGGTGCAAAGAGTAGCAGAAAATAGAAGAAGCAGTAACAGTAGCATAAAAGCTAGGGTTTAATTGAATTGAGAAGATTAGAGCATAAGGTGAAGGTGCTAAAAATTAGTACCATGCTGTGGAGATTTTAAATATTAGAGAGTCTGATTTGAATTTTGCGAGATATTCTTTTACTTAGAACTTATGCCGAACATCAGGAAGAGGGGTTTTTTTTTTAGTACAAATATTATAGATTTGTTTTTTCTGGAATATTTGAAACTTTTTTTTTGTCGTTAAGATTTTGTACTAAATATTTTCTCAAGCAACTGCAAGCATCGTTTACTATTTTTCTCTTACCTACTCTGCTTGGCTGGATAGATTCTACTCTCCGAGGTTTTAGCTGAAAATCGAAAGCACAAGCATCATCATCTTGGATCTTCTTTTCTTAATTCTTCACCTTCTTTATACCATCTTTTGCAGAAACCAATTTAATCTTCTATTTAGTTTTGTTCTCAACATTATTTTCCTAATTTTTATCAGCTTAACCGTTAATTTCATTAAAAAATTTTGCACTAGTTCTATGGACAGAACAACCCGGAAGTTTGGCATCTAACAAGCTGGAAAAATTTAATAGAATGTTAATAATTGATTGACCCCGGAAAAGCGACGGAACGATCTTTACTTTGTTTTCTTTAAGCAAATACAACGCTTCCGTAGTTTGTATCGAAGCGAAAATGTATGCAAATTTGACCATACCTTATGTGGCTATGAAAAAAATTGTCGCAAGGTTTATAAATAAATCGTTTTACTTAAAGTTCCGTAAATTAATGAGCCTTTACATTATTAAGGTCTGAACCAAATATATGCTACACTGAACCAAAAACGTAAAAAAAAATAAGAAAAAAAGTTGTGTACCATAGTGAATTGGTCCAATGTACGAGCTTATTGGAATTACTTATCTCTGCATATTGTTTAATGTTCTAGCATTAACCCGGCGCGCTTCGTTGCGCTCCGCGCTAGTCCCCTAAAAAGTGTGCGTATGGTGAGGCCACGCCCTTATCCAATTATTACGATTTTTTGTTGTGTCTGTTTGTTTAATGGTAATTTATTAAGTGTCCACATTTGTACTTACAGTGATTGCCACTTGGATCAATAGGCCCTACATACCAGAAGTGGTATTTTACTTTCAAAGCATGTACAATTTTAATGATTTTTAAAAAAGTTTGTGTAACTATAGTGCGACCACTCCCATTTTTTCTGAACTTTCCATTTAAACAAAATTTGAGAAAATTTGGAGAATGTTCTGGTATTTTTACTTCCAAAGTGATTCAAAAATTTGGCTTATAAGGGTGGAGCCACACTCCCTTGTTCAATGCCCGTCCAATTGTTTAATTACAAAGATACCACCAAGTGGTAACTCAATTCTGAGTTTCACTGTCCTGTGACTATTACTTCCAAAGCTATTCGACATCAAACATTTGGCTTGCATAGGTGGAGCCACACCCCCTTGTCCAATACCCGTCCAAGTTTTCTATTAAAAGGACATCACCAAATGGTACCTCAATTCTGAATTTCAATGTTCTGTGTCTTTTATTGCCACAGTTATTTTGTATCAAAAATGTGACTTGTATAGCCGAAGCCACGCCCGTTTTGCATAAGAGAGTAAAAAGTACTTTACAACCTATTCTCATACCTACCAAACATAAAAAAAAATTTCATTAAAATCGGTAGAGCCGTTTCGAAGGAGTTCGGCCACAAACATTGTGACACGAGATTTTTATATATTAGATTTTGATTTTATGAACTTTTGCTTATAGCCAAAGAATTGATTCTCTAAATCAAGGAAAAGTTCTTAATTTTAAAGAACAGATTCATTGAACTAATGTAAATACATTGCAATCATTAATTTATGGAATGGGTTATTTTTAAGTAAGGACAAGCTATTACGTGTTAAGAAAATTATTTCTTTCAAAATTTAATGAACCCAGATTCTTACAAGTAATGAATAGCACATTGAAAATAAATGAATTTAAAGAATTTGCTCTTTCACCAAAGAATTTTTTATTTAGTCAATGAATTGTTGTTTGAAATCAATGAATTTTGTTAAATAATGAAATTCATTGATTTTTGGCTCAGTGTAAGAATACATCTAAATAGCTCTTAGTAAGGTTGGAAAAAATTAACCTATAAAATATGAATGCAAACTAAAAATATCTGAAGGTCTTCGTCAGTAAAGTGTAAAGATAACTTGGCATTAAGCGGTACCTATCATTAGATGAATATTTCTCCTTTTTTATTGAAAAGAACTGCATTTGTAGTTCTAGCCAATTTAAAATCTTGAAATCTTGTGCCTTTACACTGGCATCAAAATCGGGTCTCAAATAAAAAATATAACACGTGCTTACAGTGGCACAGAAAAGTCTGCAAGCCCCTCTCCTTCCCCCACAAACGCTGGCTCTGAGCAGAATAACTATGCTACAGAAATAAAATGCATATTAAATGATTCATTCCAAAAATAAAAAGCATAATTTAACCAAAACTTGTGCTTTACACAGGTTTTATTAATTAAAAAATAACATAATTCATTTTGAAGGCACAGAAAAGTCTACATACGAAAATAAAAATCTATTTAATCTTTAACATCCCAATAAACATTGTGGCGAGGGGTGATTCGTTTACGAATCGCTTGTGAATCGTTATTTTTAAAGTTTTCGAGTAGTTTCATACCGACTTCATCAGAGGTTGGCTTGATGCTTAAAGAAAGCACCGATTGAAATCATGGCTTTCCTAAACTCCAGTTATGATGTTTTGAAACAAAAAAAACAATTTTTTTCCAACTTTTTAATACACAAATTTTTTTAAGAAAAGTATTTTTTACTAACTTTCTATTGTTAATACTTCAATTAAGCGAATATTTGTTTTTTAGATTTTATGTTTTTTTTTAATTTTAAGTGAAATAAAGACTTAAATATAAGTTTTAATAAATTTTTATATAAAAAATTTTGTGACATATTTTTTTTCTGTTATGTTATTTCGTGCTCATTCTTTATATAAATATCAGGTTGGCAACTAAGTAATTGCGGATTTTTTTTAGAAAATTAAAGACAATTGTTTCATGGAACGAAATAACTTTATTCTGTAATGTATTGCCCATGTTGAGCAATGATCTTTTGCCATCTTTCAGGCAGCATCATAATTCCACGTTCATAAAACTTCTGGTTTTTATCAGCAAAAAACTGAACCAGGTACGATTTGACATCATCATTATTATTGAAAATTTTACCATTCAAGGAGTTTTGCAAAGATCGAAATAAAAAGTAATCAGATGGTGCAAGGTCAGGACTATATGGTGGATGTGGCAAAACATCCCAACCAAGCTCCAATAATTTTTGCCGAGTGACCAAAGATGTGTCTGGCCTTGCATTGTCATGGTGAAATACCTTTTTGATTTCTCAATTCGGGCCGCTTTTCTTTAATTGCATTGTTCAATTTTGTTAGTTGTTCAATGTAGACATCTGAATTGATCGTTCCGTTGGATGGTAAAAGTTCAAAGTAGACAATTCCTTTGTAATCCCACCAAACTGATAACATAACTTTCTTTTGATGAATATCAGCTTTTGATGTAGTTTGAGCTGGATCACCTGGCTTGCTCCACGATCTTTTCCAATTGACATTATTGTAAAAAACCCATTTTTCATCACCAGTTATCAATCGTTTTAAAAATGGATCATTTTCATTACGTTTCTTTAACAAATCGTAGATGTTAATGCGTTGTGTTAAATGATTTTCTTTCAGTTCATGAGGAACCCATATATCGAGTTTTCGTTCATAGCAAAGTTGTTTTAAGCAATTTTCAATGCATGTATGTGATACATGATCCGAATCGATTATTGCTTTGACTTAGTCGTCATAAACTTCAATTGGACGATCAGAGCGTTTTTCATCTTTGAATGAAAAATCACTAGAACGAAGTTTGGCAAACCAATTTTGACACTGCCGTTCTTTTAAAGCTTCGTGACGAATAAACAGCACACAACGTTTTGTAAGCTTACGATGCGTTTTTTCCATTCCGGAAATAAAAAAGCAAAATATGACGAAAATATTCGTTTTGATTTTCCATTTTTCAACAGACGCCAAACAAAAACTACACAACCGATCCAAAAAATTTTTTTACTGATTGACAGTTGAAGTACCAACTATCAAATAACAAAATGTGTTTGACATTTCGATTACGTCAGCAAACCTTAAAATTCAACTAAACCCATCTATAAGTGAAATCCGCAATTACTTAGTTGCCAACCCAATAACTTCCACTTATAATTTGTTCAAGATTTTCATATGAATAAGTTCTCGTTAATAAATTGCTTTTTGTTGTTTTGGCAACTCGTTAACGAATTGCTTTTTATAATTTTGGCGACTCGTTAATGATTGCTTTTTATAGTTTTTGGTGACTCGTTAACGAATTGCTTTTTCATAGTTTTGGCGACTCGTTAACGAATGGCTTTTTTCGGTTTTGCCGAAAAAAAGTCGGTCAAAAAATGATAAAAAAAAATATTTTCGAACTTTTGAAAAGCCAAATCTTTAAAAAAATACCAAAATAAAAAAAAAAACTTTTTTTTGACCAAGTTGGGGTTCGAACCCATGCCCGCGAACGCTGGCTTTTATTATCAAGCAAATTAAGCTAGACATATTCAGCATCTGAAATGACCGAGTGGGTAAAGTGCCGGACTAGCATACAGAGGACGTGGTTTCAATTCAAAGTTTGAAATTAGTTTTTATTTTTTAAATGATTTATATGATTCGTTATCGAATTACTTTTTTTAGTTTTGGAAACTTGTTAAGGAATTGCTTTTTATAGTTTTGGCGACTCGTTAACGAATTGCTTTTTATAGTTTTAGCGACTCGTTAACGAATTGCTTTTTTCGGTTTTGACAATACATTAACGAAGGAGGAATTTCTCCCGCGATATTATAAATAACTCGTAATAATAATTGGTAATGAATGAAATGTACGAAAATGCGATTCGTAAACGATATCATTTGTGAATCATTTTGTTTGTTGGGATATATATAAAAAGGGATGTATGTATGTGGGTGTGTGGGTATGTATGTATATCACGTATAGACTCCAAAGCCGCCGAACCAATCTTTATGAAATTTTTAGGGATAGTGAAGCAACATTCTGAGAGTGTTCCTGTGAAGTTTGACGTTAATTGGAGAAAAAAATTGCTACATATCAGACGGTTTCAATCGTATAAAACTAAAATTTGGTAATTTTGTTCAGATGGTTACTTTCGGTGACTGTACAACAAATGGGCATGGCCGCTCTATATCTATGCTCACTTTATCGAAATTATGCTTATTCCTGCGATGTACTTGTTTTGATAGTGAATCTTAGTATGCAAGTGCTATGGATCCAAGTGGCAGTCACTATGTATATATAAATGTTGTCACGCCCACTTTTCGCCCAATAACGTAGTCGCACCATATCTACGCCCACTTTTTCGAAATCATGCTTATTCCTGAGTTGTACACGTTTTGATAGTAACACTTGATATGCAGGTGCTCTAAGCTCTAAGTGTCAATATAGATATATATAAATTTTTCCACGCCCACTTGTACCACCCACAAATAAAAAAAAAACAAAACGAAATGGCCAATTTCAACCTTTGAAAGGACTTTGATCGAGCTACTTATGATCAATTCTGTTATGCGTGTGTGGAATGACTGAACACAAATGTTCGAGAACTGGATCTACAAGTTTTATGCCGACTCCGAACGGTTTATGTTCTCAAGGAGCTTTTCATGACAGTTTTTACTCTCTGAGGTTTGCCATTGTCTGCAGAGAGGTGACAGCCGACCAGAAAAATTAATTCAATTGAAAAAACTTTCTGTGTCAGGTTTGATTCGAACCAGGTGTCTCTCGCGTATGGGCCACACACTCTACCCACTACGCCACTTTTTTTTACCCACAAATCAGTAGAACTTCTATAAATCAGACGATTCTCATCGTTAAATACTAAAATTTGGTAATTAAGTTCATACGCTTACTCTCGATAGCTTTGCAAAAAATGTGCATGGTGGCACTAGTCAAATGTGCATGGTGCATGGTTGATAGTCAAACTTGGTATGTAGGTGCTATGGGTCCAAGTGGCGGTCACTTTATATATAAATTTTGAAACGCCCACTCTTAACGGCCACAAATCCGTAAAAAGAATATATATCACAATTTTTTTACAGCAAAAGAATAAAATTTGGTAGAATAATTCATATGGTTACTGCCAGAACCCTTAAAAAAGTGGGCGTGTCGCACTTTATCTACGCCGACTTTTCAGAAATCATTGTGTTTTCTGAGCTGTACATGTTTTGATATTGAAACTTGCTATGTAGGTGCAATGAGACCAAGTGGCTGTCTTACTTACTTACTTACTTATGTGGCCGTAGCAACCCGTGTCCGGGTTTCGGCCGACATCATCAGCTCTTGCCAGGCGCCTCTGCTTTGAGAGTGCCTTCTCCAATCGGATCCTCAGCCTGGTCCATCCATCGGAGGCGTGGTCTTCCTCGTCGTCGTTGGCCAGCGACCCTCGCCTCGAGCACTTTTTTCGCTGGAGCTTCGTCATCCATACGATGGACATGACCCAGCCAGCGTAGTCGCTGCACAGTTATACGCCGAACTACGTCAATGTCTTCGTAGAGCTCATACAGCTCATGGTTCATTTGGATGCGATAGTCATCGCCGACTCGAACAGGACCGAAGATTTTGCGAAGAACTTTGCTCTCGCGGCTGCGTACCCATGCCTCAGCGCCATAAAGCAGCACAGGTAGAACGAGCGTCTTGTAGAGTGTTAGTTTTGTCGATCGAGAGAGGGCTCTAGGACTTAGTTGCTTACTGAGCTCGTAGTAGCACCTATTAGCAATTATTTTTCTTCGCTTTATCTCCAGTGGCGTTCGTTCTTTTTTAACTACCGCACCAGTAAAAATTTTTACTCGATTTTTGGAGCATATTTCAAACCATTCCGTGGCATACGTGTTGAGGTGCGTGGCTTGTATGCCATAGAATCCAGGTTCTATGTAGCAAATGTTTGTGTATGTAGCAAATCGGTGTTAGTGTCGATAATTTTGTAATCTACAGTTCCCTAGTAATTTTTGTGTGCTTATCGAATTTGTCAATATTTATTGGAAATTTTGAGTTAATACATAGTTATGAACGCTAGTCAAAGCGCTAGGTATGAATTTCTTACTAAACGCTTTTCACATATCGAGGCCCTATCTCAATAGGAGAATGAAAAAACTTAATACAAAATTAGTTCTATAGTTTAAAATTTTTTGGCAAACGCATTTTTTTATTAAAAACTAAAAGTAGTATGATGAAAAGTAACAATTGTTACATCATCAAAAAGTTTTTTATTTTCCTATAAAGAGAAAAAAAATAGAGATAGGGCTTTTCTATATTAAGGCATCGATGTATTTATTATCATAGCATAAAAACGGTTGATATTTCGTAAAAAGTGTGATTTTTGAAAAGAATTGTCTGGGCTACAATTTTTATCTAACCAGACAACTATCCGACAAACAGGTGCTGGGATATAGATGGATGACCGCTTTTGGATCCGAATATCTTCTGATTCGTACATAGAATAATTAGGGACTTTTGGCATTTTATTTATTATGCCTCAAGTAATTTGTCTGCACAAAAAAACAGATATTGCATTATAATAATACAGGGTGTCCCGCAATTGAGTGCAACTATTTACGGAGCTGAAAGGTTATGTCGAGCTGAGCAAAAAATTGTATGGGGAGGGGGGTCTATTTTCACATTCTTAGGAGCTACAGGGTTAATTAATATTTCACTACTTTGATTCACGTTATTGTTTCTAGCAGAAAAGCTAACTATCACCTTAGCCGATCTACCCCTGGTTACAAGTTCTTCCATTACCAACTGAGCTGTCAGATTACCTACGATATGTTGGTCGAAACTAAAACATAGGAAGGATATGTTACTAAAATATTGTGTCGAAAATTAACACTTGTCAATGCATATGTAATCCACCCGGCAAAAGTTCGTTTGCAATAAACATTTACCGAAGAAGAATTTCGTATTTTCCCCTAATTGGCGAACAAAAGTTTGTAGGACGTAACGGTTACTTCGTAAACGAAAGTAAGCTTATGTTTCGAAAAATTATTCGCTTACAATTCCGAAGCGATTAATTCTTCAACACAAATGCGAAGGTAATTATATTCTCTACTTTTTTTCTATAAGGTGGATACTTCGGATAACTTTTTTGGCACTTTCAGACTTACTTTTATTATTACTGACGCGATAACACTGGTTTAAAATAACTTTCGATGTATCTTTTTCGAATCGTAAACGATATCGAATTCGATTGTTATCATCGCGAACTATTCGTAAATTTTTAAATTTCTATATCGAAGTCGGAATTTGTGACGTGTAGGAAATAGCTGAATATTTATGATAATGTTGGAGTTTCTTCTATATATATATACATGTCTGCATTATTTCGCATTAAGGGTGTGTGCGAATTCAAAACTAAACTAAATTGCTACCTAAACTAAATTAAAGGTTCATTAAGGTTAATTAAGGCTAGTTACAAATAGGTTTAAGGTTAAGAAATTATTCTCTTCTCTTAAGAAATGTCATTAATTTAGCAAGGATTTTGATAGCTCGGAATTTTCCTAAATTTATTTAAGAAACACTGCTAAATCAACACAATTTAGTTAAGGTAGCAATTTAGTTCAATTCACACACACACTCTAAATATCGTCGCAAATGCAACATAAAATGCGATGCTAATCTTGTAACGAAAATCGCGTCAATATTTTTAACTGTGTAGGTACGAAAAGTAAACCTATACAAGTAAGCGCGGTAGCATAAGATCAGTGCTTCTGATCACGAAGCAAAGGTTTAGTGGCCCTTTCTGCAGTTGAAGTTTTGTGCTTTTTTTCACACAATTCACAATTCTATTCACAATTATACTGGCAGTTTTTGTTTTATTCTTTTAGGAAAAATTGAATATAAATTATATAAATAAAGCCCGAGTTATACTCGATTATTGATTATTTTGGATAAACAATAAATTTTTTGTCGTCAATCCTATGAAATAAATTGCAACATGTATGCTACGCTTGCTTTCGGGTTTGTTCGCACAAGAGAGGCAATGGTGCGATGGTAGGACGTTCAACTTGCAGCTGAATTGTACGCGGTTCGATGCGAGTACGGAAAGGGCAAAATGCATTATTCCTGCCACAGGTTTTTCGACAAATTTTTTCTTTTAAATATTTATAAATAACAAAATATAATTAACAAGAAAATAAAACAGCAATATCTGCTGTATGTGCTATGAGGATCGAGCCTGGGTACTTCTTAAGTCAACAAATTAAAATAATAAATCCTCTCGATAACCAACTGTATCACGAATCTGTCCATAAACAAAAGGGACAATTGATATTTTCCATGATATCACTATGATATCATTTTTACCGTGCGTGGCAGCCACACATCTTTTTTTTTACAAATCCTTAATGAAATTTTATAGTTATACAGTCAAATTCCACATGCGTATCCTGTATTAATTTGAATAAAATCGGTCAGCTATAAACAAAGTTATTAATTAGCTATCAAACTTTGAATTAAATTTACTCAAAACTATCAAAAGCCACATATGACACTTATTTTCACAGGCGACGACAGATTAAAACAAAAATGTTATTATTTTCACTTCCTCTTTTATAAGAAAAAAAAAAAAGAAAAGGCGAAATGGCCATTTTAGCACTTGAAAGGACTTTGACCTTATGGTCAATTGTGTAAAATGTTGTAAAATGTTTGAACACAAATTATCGAGAACTAAACCTAAAAGTTGTATGCCGACTCCGAACGGCTGATGTTCTCAAGAAGCTTTTTATAACAGTTTTTACTCTCTGAAGCTTGCCATTGTCTGCAGAGAGGTAACGGCCGAACAGAAAAATTAATTCAATTGAAAAATACCCCTTTCTGTAGCAGATGGGAATTGAACCAGGTTTCTCTGGCGTATAGGCCACGCACTCTACCTACTGCACTACGGCCGCCACTTCCTTGTTTATATATGACGATTTTTTACATTTTTTTAACTAAATCAGACTTGGAAGGCACAGAAAAAATCGGAACCATTTTTTCCTAAATTGAACGTTATTTAAGATTCTCCAGCAGCAAAATTTCTTGACGAATTCTAATAGTTGATTCAAAAAACTAAAAGCATTTCCTTAAAGATCTATATTCTATATCAAGTTCATTCCGTTTTGACTGAGAAATGACGTCTAATGCCAAACGGAAATAATGGTCATTTTTATTTTTCCAAAACAGATCAGTTCTATAAAAATATACAGATTAAAAGAATTTTTGTATCATCTAGTAAATCAAACTGATTTATATTAATTTAAATTAGATGATGATATATTTTCTATCAACAAGTCGGTTAAAAAAATTTTAAATATGGCTTATTACTAGCTCTACACTTTCCCCATTTTGATCACTATTTTCAATAACAATAAGAATTTTTTTATACATAAAAATAATTTATTTAGTTTGTAGAAATAATTAAAAAAATAAAACTACTAAGTGTGAGATTAAAACATATTTTAAATTTATTTCTATTTAATTATTGTTTATTGTTTTAATTCTTAATTATTGTTTATTTTTTTTTTTTCTTGTTGTTTTTCCCACAACTTAACTCAAATCCATACAGAATCTATTCATAAAAAGCGACAATCATTCATTCAATAAACATGAGTTTGTTTTTATTTAAAATAAAAATTATTATTAGAAAACTATTCAAAGTTTGAACATATTACAAAATTCTTTATGAAAAAAAAAAACAACAAGTTTTATATTTTATTTTAAGAAAAAAAGCTACTAAGAGCAATTTTTTCCATGCAAGAATTATTGAAAGAAAAATAAAAAATTCTATGCAAACCATTATTTGTTGAACAATTCAAGGTTGTTTTTTTTAAAAGCGAATCATCAATCAAGTATTTAATTGAATAACTTCAATTAGAAATAAATAACTACTATATAATTTAAAAATTCATATATTTTTGTAAACATTTTTAAGATTTTTATATTTTTATTGCATTTTATTGAATTTTGTGTTTTTTTTTTTTTGCAATTTTGTGTTGCTTGTTAATTGTTTGTTTTTTATCATATTTAATCACTTGTAACTAATTTTATGTTGACAACATTTAAAAACTACGCAATAATTTACATTTATTATAGTCATTTTTTTTTTTTTTTTTTTTGTAAGTGTGTTTTGGTTTTTACGAATTTATTTTAAATTTATTTTATAATTTGTTTTTTTTTAACTAGAATTTTTTTTAAGATTTTTGCAAATTTTTTTTTTGTTATATATTTTATTTCTTTTAAAATTCCATAAAAGATTAAAATTTGTATGTTTTATATTTTTATACATACGAATATATTATATGTATAGAGAAGATTGTGGGTGGTGGGGGTGGTTGGTGATCTAATGCGCCTTGAACGCTTGTTGTTGTTGTTGTTGTTGTTTTTTATGAAAGATATGCATACATATTTCATGGCTAAAATCCTCAGGCTGCACGCGACTTTTGCGATTGTTGCTGCTTGCTGCTCTTGCGGTTGTTGTTGTAGCCGCTTACCAGCTTAAAGTGTTGCATTTCGGAACGACGCTGACGGTTACTCTTACTCTGATAATCGCGTGCCTTGTTCGCCCGTTTAATGGCACCGCGACATACCGATTGGCGACGCTCATGCATATCATGGCTCTGTAATACAGGAAAAAAGATCATGTTAAAAGCTCAAGTTGACTTGGGGTTCAACTGCAAGATCATACCTTTTGATTTTTATGCGCCAAAAGCTCCTGCTTCAACTGGGCAATGTTATAACGATCCAGGCGTGCTTGAGCCGAACGCCTTGGAACAACTGCAATGTTCTGTGAATGAAAATAAAGTTTTTGTTGAGCTTTCACACTTACATACAGCAATTTTGGGTAAAGCTTACCTTCTCTGCCAAAACAATTTTCTGCTGCTGATGCTTTTGCAGTTCCTCCCGCTTCTGAGATTCCTTCACCCCGAGATCAAGATTGACAAAACTTTCAGCGGCCTCTTGAGCTGACCTAATACTATAATAAACTGACATGCTGTACGAAAGATAGACAGAAAAAAAGTATCAGTTTTGAAAGCTTTTTGGAACATTTCCCATACTCTGCGACTCACCTTGGATGCTCAATCAATAAATTCTCGAATGGTGATGTTTCCATATGAATCGGTCCAATCGATGTAAAGCATGGCGGTGGCGTCACGAACCACGATTCTTCCATCGGATTTCGTACACTTTCATTTCCGCTATCATTGCTGGTGATATTCATTGGGGCCGCATACAGAGATTGTGTCACGCCCCCGCCAGCTGCATCAGCTGCAGCCTCGATTGCAAGCTTGCCATCGCTGATGCCAACAACTCGTGGTGGACTTAATGCTGAAACACTAAGACGACGTCCACTGCGTGTGCCGCTGTTGCGTGCTCGCTGCAAATAGTTGCGTTGCTGTTGTGGGCGTGGTCCACTATACAGGGAATGCGTGCAAATGTTATGCCGATGACGCAGTGCTACGGCTGCTGCTGCTGCTGCTGTGTTGACAGCAGTTATTGGAGCGGCTTCGTTTATCACTACCACTGCGGGCGTCGGTTTTCTCTCAACAATAGAAAGCTCCTCCTCTTGGGAGTCAGCGTGGGGCAGAACGTCCTCGTTCTCGCCTAAGAGAAATGAAAGAAAAATAAGTGGATATAAATGTATTCTACACTCAGAAAAAGCATCGAGCATAAATTTTCTTAGTAATAAGTAAATTTATATTTAAAACACATAAAATTAGATTTTTCTTAGTAAACCAAGAACTTTCATTTAAAAGTAAAATTTTTTAAAAATTAGCTTTTCGAACAAGCTTGTTGAGAACAATACTATAGCCTACAGCCGTAAGTTCGCACTATGATATAATAATTTACAAGGTAGTCTTGACAACTACATATTTTCTGAGAGCGTCGACCAATACTTGTCAAAATCAATACAAAGTTTAATTTTTCATATGTTTTGCTGCTTATTCGTTTTATCTTTTTGTATGCGTTTTTGACAAATGCTGGTGACAAAAAAACTGTCACTCCTACCTTGTTAATTATTACATCACAGTTCGAACCTCGGGACGGCAGAATTTTTTTTTTTTGTTTTTAAAACACTAAAAATAATTTTTTTAACAACAACTCGCCGATGCTGGGCGCGTTCGCAAAACAATAGTTTTTATAAAATGCTAGAACAAAAGCTCTGTCGACGTAGTTTTATTTAGGAGTAAATTACGCCAATGTTGTTCAACTGAGCCAGTACGTAGGAAAATCATCAGACTGGTACGCGTCCAGGTTCAATTCCTGCAGTAGTAACTTCCAAATTGAATGCAAATAATTTCTCAACTCCTCTGTTATTTCTCTGAACACAAAACAACTACCACTGAATTAAAAAACAAATTAAAAAAAAATATTCAATAAATTAAATATATACAGTGGCGGATTAACACATAGCGAGGCCTGAGGCTAAAATCGACACGGGGCCTGCTTACGAAGAGGACATTTAGCGCGGATCTTTTAATAATCAAAAAATTTCTTTTTACGCACTTACGTCGCATAATGTCAGTAATGTTACATTTTCTTTTCCGTTATGCAAAAGCAAAAGAAAAAAAATGGCTTTCTCTTTCACAGCCAGAGAATCCAGGTTCGAATCCGCCATCTGACACAGAAAGTTTTTTCAATTGAATTAATTTTTCTGTTCGGCCGTCACTTCTCTGCAGACAATGGCAAACCTCAGAGAGTAAAAAACTGCCATGAAAAGCTTCTTGAAGCTTCATAAAGCTGGTAGGTCCAGTTCTCTATCATTTGTGTTCAAACATTTCACGATACACACAACACAATTGATCATAATTGATTCATTTTTTGTTTTTTCTTTTTACTTAGGTTGCAATTCACTGACCACCTACAGCAAATTTTGCACGTTTTTTTATTAGAAGTTCTTGCGCTCTCCGCTCAGTGAGACTGGATTCACTGACCAACTTCAGCAAATTTTGCACGTTTTTTTTTATATGAAGTTTTTACGCTCTCCTCTCAGTGAGAGAGACTTGCTGCACGCTCTTCAACTTGATTAACACTATTTTAAGTTTCGCAATAGTAAAAACTTGCTGAAGGTGGTCAGTGAATCCAGCCTTAACAATGATGACAACGTGTAGTAAGTAGAAGAAACATTGTTTTCTGGTACTTTTTTTTTTCATTTGGATTGCTGCTAATGTAACTAACATTGCTTATTTAAGGTTTTTGGATTGGTGATTACTGTATAAAACTATCACACGATGGGGTGATTTCCATACCCATAGAGGGCAAAACAAATTTTTTAATATTTTAATATTGCATCCTTTTTCTATAATAGACGCAAGCCAAAAGGAATAACAGACGATAAGGGACAAAATTTGACGGAAATGAAAATTTTGTTCCTGCTTCGAAAAATGCATTAAAAAATCAAATAAGGGTGGAAGGGGTTGCAGCCCCTCCGATTCCCCAACTAAGTCCGCCCCAGAATATATATGGAAAAGTTCCATTAAGTTCAATTCACTGGTAGTTGTTTTGTATTCTTGCAAATTTGACATATTTGCGAATATTAAGAAACAAAGAAATTTAAAAATTATTTGTATTCAATTTTAAAGTTACTACTCCCGAAATTGGACCTTTGAAACGCACCAGCTCAGTTAACAACATACTTTGTTTTAATATTTCATAAAAATTATTATTTGCCGAAAGCGCACACCGACGAGTTGTTAAAAAAATAATATTAAATTAATTTTTAATTTATAACCATTTACTCAATCATTTTAATTTCTTTCTGAGAGAACAAAAGTTGGGGATCATATCTGACCCAAAGATCCTAAAGGTTTAAAGATGAAAGAATAATAAAAACTAGTAAGGGTGGAGCTTCGGCAGGGTACCGAAGCTTTACTATTTTGATGACGTCACTTTGTATGGGAAGTAGGCGTGGTTTTGATCCAATTTTGCCATATATCATAGAGATGATTCATATTATATATCAAAGCCAAAGTGCAAAATTTCAAGACATTTCATTAATTTTTGTGGAGATTTAACGTTTAAAATAAAGCCAATTTGTGTGGGAGGTAGGCGTGGTTTTCATTCGATTTTGCCAAATTACACAGTGGTGGTCTATGTTATATATCAAAGCATATATGCAAAATTTCAAGACATTTCTTTAATTTGAGCAGATTTTGAAGAGAGTTTACTTTTAAAATAAAGTCACTTTGTATGGGAGTTAGGAGTGGTTTTCATCCGATTTGGCCCATCTTTGAACTTGATCATCCTTTTTAAAATAAACTTATATTTTGAATTTCATCACGATAGCTTTAAAATTGCGGCTGTAATCGTGTCGACAGACGGACAGGCGGACAGACGAACAGACAGACGGACACACGGAAATCGACTCAGGAGGTGATGCTGATCAAAAATATATATATTTTTCTATACCTGCCACGCCTCCTTCTTGGCGTTACAAACGGAGTGACAAAGTTAATATACCCCTTACGCAATACCCGTTGGAGTATAAAGATATGCTTAGCAAATATTTCTACAGTAAAATAAATTCAAGTTTCTTCCTGAGAAAAATTAGAGGGGGTCATATAGACGCAATGGTCACACAGGCTTAAAAATTGTAAATAAAAGTATAATTCAAGACCTGCTGCATACAAATTTGAACTTCCGAGTCATTTTAATTTCTATCTAAGAAAAATTAGGGGTATCATATCTTGCCCAAAGGCCGGAAAAGGTTAAGAATAAAAAAAAAACAGAAACGGAGCATGCGTTATAACAAAATACTTATTAATATGATTGTCCTTTCCACCAATTACAAATTAGAGGTGGGTCATATATGACCCCCATTCCGCACAGGGTTAAGGATATCAAAATTAAAATCAAAATAATAGACTTCAATAGAAAATATATGCATAACGAAATAATTTTAGTCGATTAAATCGGTCAATTACGCCACTGTGCATTGTAAAAAGCACTTTACTAGTTAAAAACCAGCTGGGTTAACAAAACTGGTTGACAATTTCTTTACAGATTTTTATTGACAATTTGGTGTCAACCCAATACGAGAATATGTCTATTAAATTGCATTTGAACGTTAAGGGGTTAAAAAACTTCCATGAAACAACGTTCATATTTATTTATTTTATAAATTTTCTAATATATGTGAAAATTATAATACATTTGCAATGAAACAAATTTACAGCTGTCAAACTTGAGGGTTCTTTAAGAAGCTAAATCATTCAAGCATTTACTTTAATCATTTAATATTTTCCTAAGAACCGGAAGTAAAGCTGAAAATGATGCACATGCAATCATATGAAATAAGCTTAAGGTGCGTATAGTGCCAGCCAGTCGCTTTAAGCTGCTTATTTCATATGTTTCATACGTTTTTTAGCTTTCCTTCTCGGTTCGGCATAGAACAGCAATAAAATTGCCCTTAGAAAAAATCTTGTCTTATTAACTATCAACAAACCAAAAACCTTTCTTAACATTATCTACTCTCTAGTTAACAAAGTCAAAAAAAACTATGCTTATTTGCTTACCTTCACTTTCCTTCTCCACAATAAGCCAATCGTCTTCGTCTAAATCCTCATCAGTATCATTATCGTTTGACGTTAAAAGCTTTTTATCTGCAATCGGCGGCTTCGTTTGATCCTGCTGCCGTTGTTGTTTCTTGACTTTACGCCTGTTATTGTTGCGGCTATTCTTGCCACGTTTATTCAAGCGATTTATGCTATTCTCACCACTTACAGAGGGTGTACTCGAAGTTAATTGAATTATATTTTCAGTATCAGTTGCGTTAACTTGTTGTTGCTCTAGCTGATCCGGCTCTTTATTGTCCTGCTCCTGTTTAGTTATTTCAGACGTATGCGATCCAAAAATTAACGATGTAAGACTTCTAAACATTATATGTAAGTGCGAAGGAGACAGCGACGTTGAGTGGGCGCTTGCAGGAGTTCAGCTGTAGAATCTTCAGTGGAAGCGCGTCTTTAACGTAGTGCTTTTAAGTCGTTTGAGCTTTTACTAAAAGCGAAAAGACGGCTTAATAGAGTAGTACTAATAAGATGAACGATTTGTTGATAGCTTTGCTTGAGATCAAATTTGTTGCTGGAGCTATTCTTATGTTCAGTCTTTTTTGTGCTTTACTTTTTTTTTTCTTAAATGATTTGTAGCTTTTATTTTAACACTGCTTATCGTTCTGGTGTATTACTTCTGTAATGGAAAGAAAAGAGTTGTTAATTTACATATGTGCATTAATATAAGAAATGCATAAATAAAACACTACGTTTTGTTAAAATTGAGAAAATTAAAAAATAGATTACTTTACTTCCAGCTGATCGATTGAAATATTTTTTTCTTTGTACAATTTTCGCAGCGATTGCTTTAGATGAGTAAATTTTTTGGTAGCGAGATGAAAATTTGATTGTTTCAATGCACAGTTAAGATTACTATACAATTTTTTTAGTTAGCTGCATTTAAGTAGTCATAATTATTATTAGCTTTTATAATAGACGCTAATTCCTTACAAAGCTTTAATCACTTAATCCGCTTTAGTTGCTCTTTGATGTCTAGCGATTAATCAAAATTTATAGTTTTTACGTCTAGCTAATATAAGCAAACATACCATACATACATCACATAGCTTAAGTGTTATCTAGTCAAGGTCATCATAGCGTATAAACGTAAAACTTGTGGGCGCATGTTTCATTTACGTCAGCTTCTCGTTCGAAGCATGAAATAATTAGCTAAACTTGGTTGCACGTCTCAAAATGGCAAATGAATGCAAAAATTTATTTTTTTTATGGCAGGACAAGGTATTGAATGCATTGTGTTGCTGCCATTTTTGGTCTGATTCTGATCGGACAGCCAGAGGATAAGCAAAAAAAAATTAGGCAGTGGTGAGACTGCCAGCCCAAATTAAAATTTAAGGCGTATTTTTTTTTAATTTGCAAATTAATTATAGTATCTTATTATACTATATTAGTATATATTATATATATATATACTAATTATAGTAAGCAGCTGAGGCCATAAAAGCGATTCGCCGGGAAGATGCGTAAACGAATCACCTGAAGGATTTGATCGCAAGGGGAACCGCAAGAGATTCGCTGGGAAGAGTCGCACATGAATCGCCAATAAGGGCCCTTAGCAATATGCAAATAGAAATGTCGCGAACGAATTGCCGAAAGAGATCTTAAGGATTCGCTGAGAATAGTCGCAAACTAATCGCCAATAGAAGTTTTTAAAGGGGTCAAACGATTTGGCAAAACGGGTTTTCAGAGTATTTTGCGAAGCAACGTTGTTTTAAGTTACAATTTTTTTATAGATTAAGTAAAAGTATTTTAATGACATATTTCAGAAAATTAACATATTTTAGACATATAAGAGAAAGAATTATTAATACCATTTCAAACATTTCAATTGCGATTTAAAAGCGATCCATCTTCCAACGATCGCAGGAATGAGCGGAGAAAGATTTTGAAAATGTTTCTTGAATCATGCATTAATCGCTTTCTCTTGGCCAATCGAAAAGCGATCCATCTTCCAACGATCGCCAGAATGCGCGAAAGAAGAATTTGAAAATGTTTTACAAAATTATAATTTCCAGATCTAGCAAATTATTGTAATTTTTTGTTTTTTAAAACAAAGCTATAATGCTGTTTACAGTCCATTCCAATGTTAAACTTTTTTTATATCTGTTTTCACATTTTTAATGATGAGACGATTTTTATAATCCGTTCAAACTGACTCGCTTTCATATTGGTATTGATGAAGCAAACTTAAATATATTTAAAATATTTGGCAGTGGGCCTGATTGTAATAAGAAATTCCATTTTTCAATTGTTTTTTATTCATTAGTGATGTTAAAATAAAAACATAGGAACTATTTTTTAACAGTTATTAAAATAGTATAAAAATAAATTATATTTTGGAAAATCGGGACAAAGATTTTGTGGGACGCACATTTTTTGACTGAAATCGGGACAACCCACGTGGATATCGGATCCTAGCAGCCCTATTCATTATATTACAAAAAGGATACATGGTAACTAAATTTAGAAACAAGTATGTTTGATTGGGATTTCTGAAAGTAAGTTTCCGATCATTGAACATAGCCAAATTAAACTTAAGATTCAACAATTCACTTAGTGGTATTTCTTTTATTATCTGCAAAATTTTAATGTTGAAGTCTCCATTTAGTATCATAGGTACATCGTTCAATTTAAAAAAATTTTAAAAATAAATTTTTTTTCAGTGCTTAGGAACCTTTTTATGAATACATCATCAGATTTTCGAATAAAAGAAATCCCTCACGAATTGACAAATAGAGGCGTCAAATATATGAGCTGATTCTATCATTCTTTACCCCTCAACAATTCTACTGAACACACTTAAAAGTTATTTTAAAAATGGCAAACTCAAAAAAATTCTATAAGTAATCGACTTGGTTGAACAAATTTCCATATTCTTGTTTTTAATTTTTTAGTGGTAGATTTTTACATATTTTTGTAATCAATTTCCCCCCATGAGAAATCCTGTCTACGAGCCCGCACCTCAAATATGTTTGTCATTCCATTTTCTCATCTAAATTGTTAGTAAAATTTATTTGGACTGCTCAAAAGCTTCTTTATAAATATGTTACATATTTTGACAATTTATCTAATTAAGGATCATAAAGAAAGTACTAAATAAGAACGTGGATTATTGTCGAAAACAACCTTAGTACATAAACCAACTCGTACAGTACATTAGTGTACATTAGTTTCAACCATATTTTCAATGAAATTTTTTTTACAAGTCTCTTCAAGTGCTATATTTCATTAAACTTCGATATGGCCTATACAATGATATACTATACTTCACCATTGGATATCAAATGGCAGAGCTATCGAAAAAAAAATCAAAAAGTGAACATTTATTTAACAAAAAGAAAAAATGTAATTGCGTCGATAGTATTTTGGGTGGCGGCCGTGGCGCAGTGGGTAGTGTGTGTGCCCCATACGCCAGAGAAGCCCGGTTCAATTCCCACCTGACACAGAAAGTTTTTTCAATTGAATTCATTTTTCTATTCGGCCGTTACCTCTCTGCAGACGATGATAAGCCTCATAGAGTAAAAACTGCCATGAAAAGCTTCTTGAGAACATAAGCCGTTCGAAGTCGGCATAAAACTTTTAGGCCCAGTTCTCGATCATTTGTGTTCAAGCATTTCACAAACACATACAACACAACTGATCATAAAACCTCGGTCAAAGTCCTTTCAAGGGCAGAAGGGCAGAAATGACACAAAAAAAAATTCTTAATTCGTAAGGATGTCGCAATATTTCGGACTAGGGAAAGAAAAATAAATATTTTTTTCGCGAAATGGCGACTGTTTTAAAAAAAAGTAATTTTTTGGCATTTTGTTTGAAAAAAAAGTATTTTTTTTTTTGCATTTTTTTCAAGTTCAGAATTTTTATAAATATTAAAATAGAAAATTTTTAAAAATTTCAGTCCGGGCCATAGAGGAATATATAACAAAAAAACTGCAACAAATTTTAATTTAATCGGTTCATTAGAACTTGAGATATCATGTCAAACGTATTGGAAAAAGTAGTTTCAAGAAAAACATGTTTAAAGATTTGAGTTGAGGTCATTAGATTCCTACATTACTACATTGGATGCCGCACCACTTATATGACTATAACTAGTTAAATTATTGGAATTTTTAAAAATCCTTTCAAGGGTATATTCTTGAATGTCTCAATTTCGAAAATTCTACACTAGAATACTGTCTTATGTTAGAGTAATTCATTTGTTGCTCGTAAAACTCAAAAATATCGAAAAATTTGCATTTATCTCGAACATTTTTTATATAGTGTTGATATTAAAAGGAATCAATCCCGTTTCCGAAACTTAATATGATATTTGATATAGATAACAAGATATGGTGCTTTAAGTATGTTTTGATCGATTGTAAAGTGGGCGTGGTAATAAATTTATGCAGACCTTTTTTATAAATGATGTTTATTAACAAAATGAGCTTCTACACTAAAAGAAGTGTGACCTTCATTAGAGCAATCCACTTTTAACATAGTGCTTTCTGGGGACAAATTGTCTATGTGCAAAGTTTCATTACTATTTCTTATAAGGTACTAGCTTATTCCCGGCACGCTTCGATTCACCCCGCAATTATCTAAATTATAGCATTTTAATTGATTTTTGGGCGGTAAAAATAGGTTACCTGTTACCTTTGTACCATTATCATATACATTTAAAAGAAAACAATTATGATAAATTGGTTCAAAATTACGGGTAGCAAAGGGAAACAAACACTTTTTGCCTTTATAGAAGATTTACAACTTAGAAATTGTAGTGATTTATGGGAAGTGGTTGGTTAGGTGTAGTGCGAACTAAGCCATACGAACTAAATTATCAAATCTTTCTGAAAACTGTCTGAAATATATAATTTTTATTTATTTGTGCAAATACGTTAAGGTTTAAACGTGTGAAGCGTTGCGCCATGGGCTTTCCCGAGCCCGAGTATGATATCGATCGATTCTTGCCACGAAAAATTTGCCACGACCTTTGTTGTGATATATAACAAATGCAGAATGAAATGTCAAAAAAAAATGTGAAAATAGGTGGTTGGGGTTCATACTATTTTCATACATACCTACCAAATCTACAATATAAAAAAAATACCCCCGTGGCCGAATTCAAGTATATGCGAAGTCTTCAGACACGAGGACCTTCAGTTTTATATATTTACGAAAGTTTTCCTGTTTTGATGACGGCACTTTGTAGGGGAGGTAGGAGTGGTTTTCATCCGATTTTGCCGAATATCATAGATATGGTTCATATTATATACCAAAGCTCATGTGCAAAATTTCAAGACATTTCTTTAACTTTTGTAGATTTCTAAGAGATTTTAATCTAATATAAAGCCACTTTGTATGAGAAGTAGGCGTGGTTTTCATCAGATTTTGGAAAGTATTATAGAAATAAATAGTTTATATTAACTATCAAAGTTCATGTGCTAAATTTCAAGAGATTTCCTGAATTTTTGTGGATTTTTAAGAGATTTTACGTTAATAAAAACGTCAGTTTGTATGGGAGGTAGGCGTGGTTTTCATCAAATTTCATAGTCAGAATTGACAGTGAAGATCAAAGGGTATGTGCAAAATTTGAAGGCATTTCCTTAATTTTTGTGGATTTTTAAGAGATTACGACTGTAATCGTGTCGATAGACAGACAGACGGACAGACGGGCACACGGAAATCGACTTAGGAGGTGATGCTGATCAAAAATATATATATTTTTCTATACCTGCCATGCCTCCTTCTTGACGTTACAAGCGGAATGACAAAGTTAATATATCCCTTACGCAGTACTCGTTGGGGTATAAGAATTCATTAAAAATAAACGAAATATCAATTTAAGAAACATTTCACTTGTTCAATACCTTGTTTTAAATCTACCCTATTTTTCGGGTATTTGTATATCTGCTACGGTACTTAAATATTTGTAGAAACGGTTCGACTTTTGAATAGCAATTCTGAAGAGCATTAGAAAGTTACTTGGTTATATAGAAAATTCGTTATACAGAATCGAAGTAAGAATAACAGAATTCGGTGTTTTCAATAAATTAATTAGTAACGCGTAGAATTTCATCATATGGAAATAAGTTATAGTAAAGTTCGACTTTATTTTACAAAAATTGTCTTCTATTTGAAGAAAAAATTAACTATGCCTATAAAATTTATTTGAATACTTCTAACGAAGTACCGACCGACTTCATTAACCGAACTTTTTTCGTCATGATATTAATTTTAAAAGCACAAAATAAACACTCCAATAGAAATGTGTATTTATAAAAGCTTAATACACAATACTTAATACTATACTTAAATACTATACGTTATATGCTATGAATTTCTATGAATTTCAAAGATTTCCTTAGCTTGTTTCGATATAATTAATTGTAGCATTAAATACTCTGTGAAAGTTAACCACACACTTGGTTTGCTCTGCACAGTACAAACTGTGGCCAATCCCATAAATTTAAATGTACTGTGTTGTTGTTTTAGTGACAATAATTCTGTCCCCACAGCTCATGCGATACTTTGAAAACTCATACGCTAGGCAAGCAGCGGTCAATTAATTAAACATTAATAGGATCAGGTCGGTAAGGGGTTAAGAAGTAATGCTTAACTTTTCAATTGGATTCTAGTGAAATATAGCCACAAAAAAATGGATCATTGCATTTTGCTAACACTGCAGATACACAGATGCTGTTGATGCTTCGAAGACAAGTGCAGCTAGATTTTTTTCAAGTATCTGTCGACATTATTTGTGAGTTTATTTAAGAAACTCGATAGCTGTGGATAGTTATGTGTGTAGCGCTAACTATGACGATCAATGGCTATCTGTAGTACAGTAGAAGTTTCGAGTGAAAAGTATCTGCGCAAGTGGCTTCAAGTGTTTGTTTGGCTGCAACTCAGGACCAGCTGTTTTTTGTCTGTAATTCGTCGAATTTTGAACACATGTTATTTAAAAGAAACATTTTGTTGTCAAAAGAAAAATTATGCAATTTTTGTGATTGAAATAAAAACTGAGACGAATCCAAACAAAGAGTGGTAAAAATATATTCATTTACATGTTGACTTGACTGTAGCTTTTACTACGCAATAGCTCTAGTTTTAAAATTTTTAGTGTAAATCTTGAAATTAACCAGCCAAAAGTATTCACCAAATCTTACATTTCTAAAAACGGAAGAAGTTTACAGCTCATATTCGTTGCTATTAAAATATTGAATTTTTTACGTAATAATTTTTCTAGAAAAAGTTGCAATGCTATAACTGATTTTCTGTGGTGTAATTATTAATTTTAAATTTTAGATACATATTTTGAAATTTGCATAGATTTTTTTTTATAGTGTGGAAACTGCTATTTAAGCGTTTGCTCTACAACTTTTCAAATTATCCTCATTTTGTGGAAAAATATTTACTAACATGCATATAATTAACACACAACAAGCTTTTTTATGTACATATTTACACACATCAATTACAACTATAACTATTACAACCTTGAACTGTTCAGTGTAGTTCACAGAGTTGCCATACGTTTGTTTGTACAGTGTATATTTTTAAGTAAATTATTTTACTAAACAATTTAAATTTTGTTGTAATTCTACAGTTACATGTGTCATAATGGCTGCCTTGAACTTGACGCATGTAGCAAAGATAAGCAAGCTTTTCTTTGAAAACTATGCCAATTTTAACAGAGTATTTTTAAAATTCACATTGTTAACACTAGTCGCTGGTGATAGTACCATTAACACCTACACCATCATCATAATCATCAACATCGACATCATATCATATACGCTCAACTTTTCTATTAAAAATAATATGGCTCGTTTGCATGCATTCAATGTCGGTGCGGCTGCAATTCGTAAACGTGGCACATTCAAGTTATGCAATTTACGTGCTCAAGGTTTCGACAAATATTAGATACTTATGTTAAATGACTTTATTTGTATAGCTTAATTATAAAGGAATTTTAGCTGCATGTTCAGAAACATGCGCTTGAAATAACATTTGAATGTTAACAGTTCTATAAAACGAATTTAGTTTGCTAAACGACTGGTGAGTCAAAATGAGGCATGTGAATAAAACAAGTACATTTGCTAGAAATGTATTTATATGAAAAAAAACTCAAGCAATCGATTGTTCTTTAAGGGGACTTATATCCATTTTTTTTTTTTTAATTTAACAGTGTTTTTCGACATGATTACGAAATTACGGTTAGAGATTTTGATTTAAAAATATTTGTATATTTTTAAAGTATTTCATTTTTAAAAAATTATGTTTTATTTTTTTTTTTTTTTTTGTTTTGTGACGTAATTTCTTGGTAACAATAAAATCCCTGTTGCACCAAGAAAAAAAACAAAGGCCAAGATTACCCAAAGACTAATCGGCCGATAGATTTGAAATTTGTTATGGGCCTTAAGAAATTTGTTTTAGGAATTGATACCGAGTTCTTTTTTAGGTCTACAAAATCGTTAGCTTAGCTTTAAATTATAAGAATTTTTTTTTTTTTTATTTTGTCTTTTGCATTTTTTATGTTTCCCCGCATTTCTTAAAAAAATTCTCCGATTTTTTTCTGTATGCCCCGAAAATAAAAATAAAATGATAGTTTTAAATCTATTATTATAATGATCCTTTTTAAAATAAAAATTTAAAAATTTAATTTTTTTAAATTTATAAAAAGAAAAAACACTTTTAATTAAAATAAGAAAAATTAATAAAAAGTTAAGCAAAAAAAGAATATAACAAGTTACACAAAGAATTATGAACATTATTTAATGATTAATTTTATACTTTTAGTTACATTATATATTGTTTTCAAATTAACATAATAATCATTTAATGAATTAAAATTTATTGATTGAAAAAAATTATTTAACAAAAATACTTTTGTTTTAAATATAATATATATATATGTATATATATATATATATATACATATATGTGTAGTTTGGCGGCCGTGGCGCAGTGAGTAGAGTATATGGCCCATACGCCAGACAACCCTGGCTCGAATCCCACCAGACACAGAATGTTTTTTCAATTGAATTGATTTTTCTGTTCGGCCGTCACCTCTCTGCAGACAATGGCAAACCTCAGAGAATAAAAACTGCCATGAGAAGCTTCTTGAGAACATAAGCCGTTCGGAGTCGGCATAAAACATGTAGGTCCAGTTCTCGATCATTTGTGTCCAAACATTTCACAACACATACCAGAGCTATAAAAGAATGCAATAATTTGTGATTTAAAATCATTCAAATCCCAATCAATGATTTGAAAAAAATCCAATCAATTTTTTTGAAATTTCAATCACGTATGCATTAATTTTGAATATAAATGACATGATGTAAAATCACAAATGATTGCATTCTTTACAGCTCTGACACATTCAACACAATTGGTCATAAGAAGCTCGGTCAAAGTCCTTTCAAGAGCTGAAATGGCTATTGCGCTTTTTTTTATAAATATGTAGTATATAACTTCCTAAACTAGATTTTTTTATTTTTATGTTCATAACTTTGCTGGTTAAACAAAAATTTTTCTATATCAAAAATAAAAAATCTGACATGTCAAAGGAACTGCTGTCTTTTGGGGCGGCAAGTTCTTAACATTCATAATTTCACAACATCTTAAAATGCTTACATACTGGCCAGAAAATATTCTTTTAATTTCATTTAAAGCTTCAACATAATAACGACAGGTACCAATTTGTAAGCAGTGTTGCTAGCCGAAAATTTTTTAGTGTTAGTACGATAAATTTTTATTATTTTTCAGGGGTGAAAACACAAATTAATTTTGCAAAACATGTACATAAGTATTATAAATTTAGTATTTAAAAAATTTAAAAATTATAATAATTCCCCGCGTAGTAGAGCTTATTCCCCGATTCGGTGTTAGCGAGCCATCATTTTTTTTTTTATTTTTTGAAGTGAAAACGTCTTTAGGCGCTTTGAGCACTTTTTGTTAGAGAGCAAAACTATAGATTCGCGATATCATCACGCTGTTAGCTGTTCATTTCTGTTGCATTGTACAGCATTGCTTATGCCGTGGTTATGCTAAGCAAACATGTGTGGTGAGCTTTTTTGCTGTTAATATTTTACCCATAAGGTTTACCGATTATCGAAGCGATTACCAACCGATTACTAATTACCAAAACGATTACCGATCGATTACCGATTACTGAAGCGATTACCAACCGATTACCGTTTACCGAAGCGATATCCAACTGATTACCGAAGCAATTACCAACCCATTACCGATAAACGAAGCGATTACCAACCGATTACCGAAGCAATTACCAACTGAATACCGGCTACCGAACCGCTAACCAATAGATTACCGAAGCGATAACCAACCGAGTACCGAAGCGATTACCAACCGATTACCGAAGCGAAAACAAACCGATTACCAACCGATTAGCGAAACGATTACCAACCGATTACAGAAGCGATTACCAACCCATTACCGATTTCTGAACCGATAACCAACCAATTACCGATTACCCAACCACAGTAATTGAGTACAAATATATTATATATCAACATTAAAAAATAGTCTATACATTCAATAAATTAATAAAAAGAGTTAAAAAAGTAGAACGCATCTGATTCTAGCTACTTCGGAAATTCATAACAGCTATATTATTTCATAGCTTTAAATTTTCACTTTGGTCGGCAGACCCTCACTGCCTACTTTTTTTAAATTAAAAATTTTGAATAAACTCTGTGTCAAACCTTAGTCTTAGTTGTGCGCTTAAAGAGGATTTTTTGTTCTTTATCGAGATTTTTGAAATGAAAGATATCCTGCCCCCCAAACGAGATCTTTTTTTTTGGTTCCTCATTAATTTACTATTTTGAAGAAATGACTTCGCAAAAAAAAAATAAAAAAAGGGTTTTTTCCAAATAAAATACTTCTTTGGCCAAATGGCCACTTCAGTCCTTGAAAGGACTTTGACCGAGCTTCTTATGATCAAGTGTGTTGTGTGTGTTGTGAAATGTTTGAGCACAAATGATCGATAACTTTACCAACAAGTTACGGCTTATGCTCTCAAGAAGCTTTTCATGGCAGTTTTTACTCTTTGAGGTTTGCCATTGTTTGCAGAGAGGTGACGGCCGAACAGAAAAATTAATTCAATTGAAACAACTTTCTGTGTCAGGTGGGATTCGATCCAGTGTTTTCTAGCGTATGGGCCACACACTCTACCCACTGCGCCACGGTAACCACAATAACATATTAAAATTTTTAAATCAATATCTTTAACCTTTATTTCGCAATCCTCTCATAAAACACACCTAAGTTTACCACAAAAATGGGTATAAGTTCCATTAATTAATAGATATACATACACCAGTGAACGACTATAAATGTTAACGCAGCGTATGTTAAGTCTACGCAACAATGTAGATTTGAGGAAACAGTACATTAATGTTATGTATCGCAGGTGACTTCACTAATTATTCTGTAGCGTTAGAGTTTGTGTACCTGAACGCAAACACAAACAATACACTATGATGGCATTAAAATTAGCACAAACATTATCATTCCGTAGCATAAGTTTTTGTGAGACAAAAAAGTAGAATTCTAAAATTTCTATAATTTTAACTGTCTATGTAGAACGATGGATCGATAACGATGTTTTATCGATAATAAAATTCCTGCGACCCACCTTTTCTGAACCTTGATTTAAGCAGAGCGTTACCTACGCTAACGATTAATTTACGATTATCTACGCTAATTTAATTTCTACAACAAAAATAGTCTTCAAAAACCTTCTTAGTGTTCTCGCCTGGACCAAAACTTAAGATTAAAAGAAATGATCAGAAATATTGTTTCTTACTTTATAAAATTCAAAGTATTCCAAAATTTAAATACAATATTACAATCAAAGTCCATTTAAAATGTATTCCTGGTGACCTAAATTTTTTAAAATCTTCTTATTTTGGTTTAATGCTACTCATCTGATTGGAGAAAAAAGACCACATACCCAATTAGATAATTTCATGTACCATAACAGCCTCGAATCATGTTAACGGAACATAATTTCCCATTGAAGTTGCGATATATAAAATAATTTATATAAACTCATTATAAACTCAAAAATTAAAAAAAAAATTGTATACCTTTTATTTGGAGAGAGGCTTGCACGTGAACACCCTATAGCTTTTTTGATCATAACTCGTCATAAAATTAATGTATTGTTGATTTACTGCATATGTTGGTAAGAGAAACTAAAAAGGCATACTGCAAAAATAAAAATCATTTGAATTCTCAAAAAAATAAAAATTGTACAGCAAATTTTCAAAAGTATCTTGAAAATCGATACTTTGAAATTTTGGCGTGCAGGTTGCCACCCCTTGAAAAATTGTTGAAAATGTAGAAAAAGTCAAGTAAAACACCTGATTTAGAAAATTTAGGATAAAATATTGATTTTGTCATGAATTTTGCAGTACTTATGCTCGATTTATTATTAACTTTAGTTCTTTAATTGCATCGAATAATGCACAAATATCCATAATGCCGCTGTCGTTTTTTCTTGTTCTGCGCGCTGCCGTACTAAAAACGTAACTGAAATTTAAAAAAAAACACGAAAATATAACTGCAATTAAATAAAACTATATTTTTGACTCAATGACGCATGTAAACATTACGTTTGCAACCCACGTAAAACAAAACAAAAGCGAATAAGAGAGGTAGCAACCAGCAATCGAACAAAGGTGCCAACTTGCATTTTGACGCCATTTTAAAATTAGCATATTATAAAATTGTCAATATTTTTGAAATTCTATTTGAATTATGAAAATTTTATGAAAAAGCAATATATCACAAATATTTACCTTAAATTGTACTAAAAAATATTCAATTTTTAAGAACTAATATATTGCACTTAAGCAGACACTGTGTTATTGCATCTGTCCTCTCCAAAAGTAGATTAAAAGTGACAATAACTCTTTTGACTTCAATGTCAGTTAGAGTGTAGGTTCCGACACTGCTAGAATGTCAAAGTACAGTGCTGGTGGTAACCAGAAAACAGTGGCAACCTGCAAGCCTCCCCTATTGATTGTTTTTGTTCTTGATAAAACTACTTTTATTAATTTACTAGTATAAAAGCCCGTCTTACGGCGGGTTTGGAGCATTTACGCTCAAGCTGTAATTATTTTTTGTCATTGGCAACAGTGCTTTTACAACATACACTGCCCTGAAAAATGTTCAGCCTGAAGTATGTATGAACATACTTTGATAATTATCAAATAAATTTCTGTGCATACTTTCGAGCTAAGCATTTTTAATGATACTATATGTTGGAAAAGCACTGTAATAATAACAAAAAATAATTACAGTTTGATCGATATTAGGGAGTAGCGGAGTAGCATGATTGCCTTTTATGTATTTAGATTTTATATTTTCTACGTTTGTGTACTTTATAAATTTCATTAATAATTTGTTTAAATTTAAAGCTTAAAAAGCTACCTACAACGAATGCAAGTTGAAAATGTATGCGTGTGTTCATCACTGGTCTAGAGTGTTCATAAAAAAAACCTTTCGATCGAATGAAATAGGTTAACGAAGTAATGGCATGACTCCTGATCTGTGATTTTGGTTTTGATTTAGATTTTTGATTCTGGTTTTCCTTGTCATTATCATTTTTTATTTTATTCTAATTTTGCCATTTATTTAATAGTTTTTTCCCCCCATAGTTTACAGACCGTAATTTTATTTAACCTTTACTGCCTAATTAGCTTGAAAATCAATCACTTTTCACTTCAGTTCGATCAGTGTGCAATGAAACGGCAACACGTAATGGAAGTAGCTAGAAAAACATTTTTTTCATTTTCATTTGGGAAATTAAAAAAAAAAACTAAAAACAAACAAATAGCAATTATTTTATTTTATCGTATGCATTGACACAAAGCAATCAAAATATCGTTTTCCCCCCCCATAGTTCGTTAGGTGGACGCACAACAATGAGACACGCACTACAGCAGCTACAATAATAACAAAAAAATAATAATCGCTCTAATTTTATCGTAATCAAATAATAATATATAATTTTGTTATATTGCCGTATATTGTTGCTTGGACGATAGTAAAAGTTTTGTCTGAAAGTGCAAAAACAAATACTATAGGAAGAAAACTTTACTAACTTCTCTGCGATTTTGTTATTTTATGGTTTGAAAAAAAGCACTTTTCGACTATAGAAAAGCTGTTATTAATAAGCTCCGTCATTTGATTTTTTTTTTTTTTTTTTAAATGCTTTCCTACTTTTTTTAAAAGCAGCTTACGGCGAGAAATAATAATTAAAACAAAGAAATACACTGATATTTAGTAACTTTGGTAACCGGCTATTTGTATTAATTTTGTTCTTTGTTTAGTTTTTAACTTAATTATATAGTGCTCGTGTTTTCTGGTGACTTGTGGGTGGCAACCCTGTTTGAGTACAAACAGCACTGACAGACTGCTTGACGGCTCTCTGAAGACTCATTAAATGTTATTATTTTTGTATTTAATATTTTGTGTTGGCTTTTGTTGTTTCGTCAAAAAAGCTTTGCATGTGAAAAACGCATTTAACACAGCTGGTTATGCATAAAAAATAAGAAAACAACAAGTAGAATTATTGAAAAAATAATTTATACAGTGTTTGTCAAATACTAATTATGTCATTTGTACTATTTTTGACAGCTCAATGTCAGAAACTTGTCGTTTTTGTTCATTATATATTTGTGCTTTTATTTTAGTATTTTGTGGGTGTGAAATAAGTGAACTTTGTACTTGAGTTTGCAAGAATCGTTTTTGACTCATATTTTGCGTGTACCCATTCTTTTCTTTATCACTGTAGAGAAAATAATGTGGGCCAAGCCAATTCAAACTCTAACTTTTTTGCGATGAAAACAAGACGATATTATTTATCTTTGGTTATAGAGAAAACTGAACTGCATCACATAGAAAAATATTGTAAATTTCACTTTTTCTTCAAACAAGCCACGTCAAAGTGCAAAAACTAATTTATTTAAATGGAACAAACACACCGAAAAACAATAAATAGCCATACAAGCAAAAGCACAAAAAAAAAAGAAAGTGCATCAAACAGCAAAACGTGCATCAAAGCGTAATGTACAACATTTTCTAATCAACAAATTTAAACTGAACTACAATGCAAACACTTAAAAACAATGGGTTAATAAATAACAACAACAACAAAAACAACTACAACTTATAATACAAAATAAAAACACACAAAATCACGGTCACTGAAATCAACTTTGACTGCAATTTGATCAGCTGACTAGTGGTGACGCATGCGCAACGGAAACGCATAGTTAAAAATAATGTAGCAAAATGCAGAGCACACACGAGAAAAAGTCGAACACTGCAAGAAAAATATGTATTTAAAAACAAAAAACAATGCACATCCGTACTTAAACTTATCCAACTAACACCTGAACTTCGATAAGGTTAGGAAATTTTAATATACGACAGCTGAAGCTTCGATTGGGCTTCTATAGAGCTTGCGATCACAAGTTTACTCGCTTTCGAATATGCAGTTAACATGGTTTTAGAAGTTAAATTCGTATGTTTTGTAGAGGGTGAGTGCAAAGTGTCCAATAAGCTAAAAAATTGTTTGTTGACGAAAGTTATGGGAAGCTATAACTTCAAAAGGGCTTCGGTAAAAAGAACAAACCAAGATGCTCAGTCTCTAAAGAATTTAATAAATCCCTACCAGAAGCATTATCGAAATAAAATGAAATTTTTTGATTTGTTCTTTAAAGCCTGCTATATTTTATTAATAGAAGCTTTACAAAGGAGGCAAATTCAAAGATGGCAAAATTTTTTTTAATCGAAACTCTTTTCCAATTAACTCACAAGCTCTTATTAAGCTTTCAGTAAGCTTTCAAGAAGCTTTTTATAGTAACATTTAACTTTCTAAGCCTAAGCCAAAGCCAAGCTATTTAAATATGGTTTAGGTTAATATAGCAACATTCTGTATACCATCCATATAACCGTATGAACAATAATAGAGCTGAAGCTAAGACTTGTATGCACCGAATAGAAGCTGTAGCTTATAAAAAAAATATATAAAACTGATTTGTAGAAAGTAATTAATGTATTTATTATTCCTACACATGTTTCACAAATAATTTTACTCGAATATTTCAATGTTACCACTTTGCCATAGCTTTGTAGTAAGCCTTTTCTAAATATAAGTATAGTGTTGTAATTGTAATATTGCAAATCTCTTCCTTATTCTTGGATAAACGCTTAAAAAAACTAGGAACTCTTCCCAACTAACTAATCGAAACTCAATTATTGGTTGGGATTAAAAAAAAAAAATACATTTTTGCATGTTTCAAGTCAATTATTGCTCTTATTTGAAAAAATTAGGGAGTATTGAACGTTATATAGTAAACAACTATTGTCTTTGTCCAATGAAAAAGCTTCAAAAATGTGACCAGAAAACATTAAACAAAAAACTATATGCCTAGTAGTACCCCGAGGAACCAACCATTTCTACTATTTTATTCGCTTCTTTTCCATTTAATTTTTAATAACTTTGTTGTATGTTATTGTTCTTTGATCTAAGCGCCACAATTTTTGATTTGAAAACACGTGCTTTTAATTCGTTTGACAAGTGTTTTAGTCGGTCAAGAGATAATACCACGAAAAAACGAAATTTTAGTATATTTTGAATTTTCGGGAAGTTGTTTCTTTTTTAAAATTAGACCCTACCGCGACCGAAAAATTTATTTATTTTTTTCAACAGTGTATTTAATAATAAACGTATGTACTGAATATATAAATGAAGTAAACTTTCTGCATAAATTATCAAATAAAAACCGTTATTAAAAAAGTCGTAACCAGTTACAGGAAGTAAAACGCACCTGTAAAAGTAGTCGTACACAAAAGATTTTCAGAATTCAAAGTTAACACACATAACATATATTTTTTCCCTGCCAATCAAAAAAATTAGGGATTTAAAACACTGATTATAACACTGAGAATAAACGTCATGACTTAGAAATATTCTTATCTGACAAAAATATGTAAAATAAAATAAAATCACAGAATAAATAGGTAGGTATACATAAAAAGAAATAAAAAAAAAAAATTGTTTATTGTTTGGTTAAAGGAGCGCTTATAGCAGGCCTCTTTCAAGCAACGAGAGCGGAAGGCCTGGATAATTTGGCCATTTCATACAAAAAATATATGGGCTTGGATATGAGTAGGGTAGGCCTCCGACATCCATTTTAAGGCCTGCTAGTAGCCCTTCGAAGGCCTGCCAATGCCTACTGGGTACGTGTTCACGTACTCGTGCCCACATGTTCACGTGTCCACGGGTTCACTCGTTCACGTTTTAAGTTATTTACGTTTTCACGATTTAGACGCATCCAAGCCAAATCTCATAGGTTTTTATTTTCATTGAGAAGAGATTATATTGCAGTAGGTTTGGCCAGCTCCATATAGCCTTATTTGGATTTTTTGGCGTTACAAGGCTTTTGTGGTTTCTATGGAATATTTTATATGATATTCATAAGTAGATGATATTATGACCAATGGGATGTTCTGGGATTTCTCAGGTCAGTAATGGGTCATAGTATCAATTATGGCTTAAATGGAACACTTTGACAAGAAATAGATACTTTCATGGCCTTAGTCCTAATTATTCCTATAGTGCAGTATATGCAGATAGTCGCAGATAGTTCCAGTAGGTACGATTGTCTATCAATGAAATATTTTTGATGAAGGTGTGAATCATTCAATTATTGATTTTGTCATTTGAACTGGTTTTGAATCTTTTAGATAGAATAACTTAAAATTATTTGGACAGCTCTAGATTGCGTCATTACTATACCTTCAGTAGTTCAGTAGAGTCCTTGTTCATAAATGGATAATTGTATGGCCAATTTGATGCACTGGAATTATCTCAAGCCTAAGGTCGGTCATGGGGTTAATTATGTATCCAATGGGTACCTCTGGATTGAATGAATGATTCTGTGGCCAATTGGATGCACTGAGATTATCTTTGGTCACATGTGGTTATCATGTCACATTACACCTCTTATGGATTTCATCAACTCCTTGATTAAAACAGTTTCGAACAGTTGCTGATGCATGAGCCGAGTTGATGTATAAGCCATAAACCGAGATAAATTCAAGAGGGAGGAAGAGGAAAAATATGATTGAACGAACGATACCAGAAAAATCAAAACGTTCAGGCTTGGCTTTTCTACTTTAGGATACATTGAACTATAAAATTACTTGTTTAATTTTGATATTTTTGAACGATTTTTTTACAGAAAAACTTAGATGTCAAAATTTTCTGGCAAGAGGCAGCTTCTTTTTATTGTTACAATATTTCCTGCAGTAAAAAAGGAACGCTCAGAACTTGTTGATGTCGCTGGTATCGAAAGAACCTTGTTAGCTAATAAGCTAAGTGTTGGATACTTCTTTTCGTGGGATTTCCACTATTCGAATGGGTCTGAACCATAACTATAAGACTATTGCGAGCTGGCCTATTTTAATGAAGCTTTATTCGATTAAGCTTCGGCATGGAATTTGCATAAGACTGTTCCGAATTGATTGATGAAGCTTATATAAAAATTGTAAATTTGAAATGAGATTATAACTGTTTTAATTTAATTGGCTTTTATATCTTAATTAAGAATTTAGCAAAATCGTATTCAAGCATTCAGCGGTTTCGAATCCGCAACCTATGGCACGCTTGTTCACAATGCTATCCAATTGACCAATCTGTTTATTATCTACAACGCTTCGAATCTAAATGACTTTATGCTTATAGAAATTACGGCTTTTATAACTACTGTCAGATAAAATGTAATTGAGTTTTTAGTTTCCATTACGAACATAGCGTGAAGTTACAGTTTTTTTTCAAAAGTATTTTCATTAGAACATATTTCTAAACAATAGTTCTGCCAGAGAACTGGTCACAAACGGTTAGATCGGTCACAAATTCCCAAAAAGTGACAGTTCCATAGCAAAACATGCTATTTAATAGAACTCTTTAACTCAGGGTAGCAGAATCTTTCCTGTATAACCTAAGCTTAAAATAAAACGATTTCGAAAACCAATTCCAAAACTATTCCGTCTTATTCCGAAGTTTAATATACAATAAGTTCGATAAGCTTCTATGAAACAATAAAAAGTTATATTTTAATAAAAGTAAGTAATAGAATAAACTTTTTTGGCCTTAAAGAAGACAAAACGAGTACTTTTAGAAACAACATAGTTTCTATAATAAGGATCAAGAAACTGAAGCCCAACAGATAAAACCATGTGGAGACTAATACCAGCACCCTTCAAGCTCCCATGTGTCACTTCTTCGAATTCAGACCTAACTAGCCCTCTATCCAGCGAATTTAAGCGCGAGAATCACATCATAATTCATATATTTCAATTAATAAACACATGATGTGGAAAGGTTCCAGCATTGGATCTCATAGTGACAGTGTCATGGTTGTCACTGGTTGAAACATCGAGACCGATCAAAAATCTCCGACAATTTAAGAAAATTGCCACCCGGTTGTACCGTTGCGTAACTCCACCCCAAACACAACTATCACAGCCAGCACGACACTCTCCGAAGGGGGCCAGCCTACGATAGTCACTCCAGGCTAGAGATTCTGCCAAGAAACAGCACTTCAACACCACTGAGCCCAAACTTTATTGAGCTTAACTGTGATTTACGAATTTCTCCTCTTCAATGCAACATTCCTATAACTGTACTAGTCAAGGTATTCATACATCAACTGTCTCCTTGACACGCATACTTCCTCTAGAAGTACCCTGGTCTTTCACACAGGTCAATAAAACAATTCTTTGCAACCTGGAGTGGAATCGGCTAAAGTGATAATTGATGCTTGATAATCAAAATCATGGCTTTCAAATTAACAAACACTTTCATCCAATTGATTTTATTCGACAGCTACTTAGGCTTCGTTTTCAAAAACGGCAATCAAAACAGCGACTGTCAACTATCCCCTAGCCGATTTCACGCCTGTATCATCAATCATTTTTCATAATTTTTATTAAAATCAGTCGATACTTTAAAATGCCAGTGGTGAAGTGTTCGCGTCAATCTTATCAGATGACTATTCCCTTTGCTAAGAAATTTTTTGAAATAATTGCTTCTCCTTCGCTGGCATGTAGCTTACTATTGTACCAATAGTCCCAACCTGCTTCCCACATTTTGCGGCCAACTCACAGCTCTGGGAAAGCCCATCCTCCTACTTACTGCATCTTTATATAGAACGAAACTTACGTTGAACGTCGCAAAAGAAACGAGCAACAATATTTTCTGGTATAAAAAATATATTGCTTATCTTGTCTTTGCATGACGTTCAACGTTCATTTTCGTTATACATAAAGATGCAGTTAATGTCTACAATTAACGATTTCATGAAACTACTTTCATGACTGCTGCTATATGGCAACTCTAGAATTAAAGCAACACTATGTTAGCCAAAGCGAACCAATTGTGTGCGCACCATATTTGCAGGAACCTAAATAACGGTGCTTATAGCTTACCTTGTTAACCTACAATACGGTGCACGGTGAGCGCGCAACACATGCTTTCCATATGAAATAAGTAACAACTAAAACAACAACAACGTTGGATTAAAAGCAAACAAACAATGTGCTAAAATTTAATGGCTAGCCTTTTCCTGTGAGAGTTCAACAAAAAAACAAAAAAAAAAAAATAAAAACCCATTAAAACACAACAAACAAAATAACAAATTGTCATGAAAGTCAACCGTTTCAACAACATGCTGCTGGCAATGACTTTGAACGTTGCCACTATTGGAAAAACAATTAGAAAATAGTCTCGATTTAGTATTTAGAATTTAATTGTTTGCATTTCAAACTCTGTAATTTTAATTGTAATTTAAAATTCATCTTCGATTTTTAATTTACAATTTGAATTTTGAATTTAAAATTTTAAACTTAAGTTTTTTAATTTTTTAAATTTAAAGTTCAAATTTAAAATTTGAACTCCTATAGAACTCCTAATTTAGAATTTAGAATTTAGAATTTAGGATTTAGAATTTAGAATTTAGAATTTAGAACTTAGAATTTAGGATTTAGAATTTAGAATTTAGAATTTAGAATTTAGAATTTAGAATTTAGAATTTAGAATTTAGAATTTAGAATTTAGAATTTAGAATTTAGAATTTAGAATTTAGAATTTAGAATTTAGAATTTAGAATTTAGAATTTAGAATTTAGAATTTAGAATTTAGAATTTAGAATTTAGAATTTAGAATTTAGAATTTAGAATTTAGAATTTAGAATTTAGAATTTAGAATTTAGAATTTAGAATTTAGAATTTAGAATTTAGAATTTAGAATTTAGAATTTAGAATTTAGAATTTAGAATTTAGAATTTAGAATTTAGAATTTAGAATTTAGAATTTAGAATTTAGAATTTAGAATTTAGAATTTAGAATTTAGAATTTAGAATTTAGAATTTAGAATTTAGAATTTAGAATTTAGAATTTAGAATTTAGAATTTAGAATTTAGAATTTAGAATTTAGAATTTAGAATTTAGAATTTAGAATTTAGAATTTAGAATTTAAAATTTAGAATTTAGAATTTAGAATTGAGAATTTAGAATTTAGAATTTAGAATTTAGAATTTAGAATTTAGAATTTAGAATTTAGAATTTAGAATTTAGAATTTAGAATGTGAATTTAGAATTTAGTATTTAGAATTTAGAATTTAGAATTTAGAATTTAGAATTTAGAATTTAGAATTTAGAATTTAGAATTTAGAATTTAGAATTTAGAATTTAGAATTTAGAATTTAGAATTTAGAATTTAGAATTTAGAATTTAGAATTTAGAATTTAGAATTTAGAATTTAGAATTTAGAATTTAGAATTTAGAATTAAGAATTTAGAATTTAGAATTTAGAATTTAGAATTTAGAATTTAGAATTTAGAATTTAGAATTTAGAATTTAGAATTTAGAATTTAGAATTTAGAATTTAGAATTTAGAATTTAGAATTTAGAATTTAGAATTTAGAATTTAGAATTTAGAATTTAGAATTTAGAATTTAGAATTTAGAATTTAGAATTTAGAATTTAGAATTTAGAATTTAGAATTTAGAATTTAGAATTTAGAATTTAGAATTAAGAATTAAGATTCTTGAATTTTGAACTTAAAATTTTGAATTTAGAATTTAGAATAAGGAATTTAGAATTTTAAATTTCGAATTTAGAATTTATATTTCGAATTTTGAAATGTTAACTTTGAGCTTTGAATTTTGAATTTTGAATTTAGAATTTAGAATTTGGATTTTTAACTTTTGAACTTTCAGTTTTATATTTTAAAGATAACATTTAAATTCAGAGATCAATTTTTATTTTGAATTTATAATTTTTAGTTTTAAATTTTGAGTTTTGAATTTTAAATTTTGAATTTTGAGCTTTAAGTTTAAGTTTAAATTATGAATTTTTCATTGTGAATTTTGTATAATAAATCTTAAATTTCAAGTTTTTAATTTGAATTTGGATTTTGGAAGATGGAGTTTCAAATTTAAAATTTTCAATAATTAAATTAAATTTTCATTTTTGAAATTTGAAATTTAAATTCAAAATTTTTAATTCTAAATTTTCAATTTTGGATTTTGAATTTTAAATTTTTAATTATAAAATTGTAATTTGAATGTTTTAATTTTAAATTTTGAATTTTGTATATAAAATTTTGCGTTATAAATTTTAAATTTTGAATTTTGAGTTCAGAATTTTAAATTTTACATTATGAATTTAGATTTTTGTTTTTTAAGTTTTGAATTTTCAATTTTTAATTTTGGGTATTAAATTTCGAAATATTAAGTTGAAATTCAAATTAGAAAATCAATTTTGGTTTTGAATTTTGCAAATAAATTTTGAAAATAACGCCCAAAATATGATTTTCACACAACCCGGCTATTATATTATCTTTTTCCCGTTCTTTTGGCATTCCGATAAAAAATATTTATTGTCGCTTGCTTAATAACAGCAGTTTGAGAGTTGAAATAAGATAATAATTGTGAGGGGTTATTCACACTTGTTGTATATTCATGTTTTCAGCTTCAGACATTTGACTTTATGAGACCTTGTGAATACCTTAATTATATTTTTAATCAAATGGATGAAGCTTCTTAGGAATTGAAATAAAGCATTTTGATAAAATTTAATCGATGGCAAAATTTAGTTTTGTTCAGTATAAGCAAAAGTTACTTATCAATTTTAACAAAAAATTTTTTTTGAGTGTAGTTTTATAATAAAGATTATAATGCTATTATTATAACAAGTTCATAAATTCATTTATTATTGAAACTTTGAAAACAAACCGCGTCCTAGGCAAGCCTTGCATGACAGACCAACGCACTTCTACAGAGCCTTGCGTTTAAAAGGTACAAGAAAAGAGTGTGTTTGAATTGCTAAGAGCTCACAAGAGCTAAATTAGTACACTGTAATTTGTAATTTGGTACATTGTAGTATCTGAATGGTACCTCAACCAAATATTGCAGAACTTCTCCGTATTTTTTCATATATCAACATTTTAATCTACATTTCAGAATTCTCTACAGTTTATATTCGTACTCTTTTGGTTCCATTATTATTTCCTGAGAATTCAGTAAAATTATTATATAACTAAGACAAACAGTCATTTTTAGTTGGATTCTTATTAGTTTGTGCAGTTTGAATAGTATTTTTTACGGTTTTAAAACTTTTGAAATGAAATTTTAAATCTTAGTTTAAATTTTAAATAAAATTTAAAACAAATAAAAAGAAGAAATTTAAATTTTATATTTTAAATTCAGTTTTAAATTAAATTTTGAAAAGAATTTCTTCTTGTAAAATTTATATTTTCGAGATTATTACTTTGATCATTATCACTACTGTGAATTTACAAATGAATTCTGTTAAAAAAAGCTTCGGTTTTGTCGTATCGATTTTCACAACAAGCTAACTTCAAAGCACTTTTTTCCACTTCAGCACCATTTAATATAAGGCTAACGTTTCATTTTCCAGTTCATTAGTTTTCATTGATTCTATTTATCGATCGCAGCACAAAAACGTGGCCAAAACCGCTACCGTTTTTACTGCCGAAGCTCTCAAGACTCTGACAGGTTTGCCTACATTGGCAGTTAGCAAAAAACTCTTTAGGGCAGTTATTTAAGTAAAAAACTGTTTATGGATTTTCCATCAAAGTTATTTATAGGTTGTATAAAAAAGAATTCTTTGGTCGAAAAAAATGTGCGCATTGCGTGTGAAGTCATTCGCATGTAAGCTTCAAATCAATTTAAGTTAGCTGCTAACGGGCAGTCAGTTGAAGCCTTAACGTGTCATTGAACTATTATACGGTGGTTGAAACTTTAGTTGTGGTTGTTGTGCTTTCAACTGTGCTTTCAAAAGTGTTGTTAATAAAATTACATATTAAGGAGTAGCTTTAAAATTAATTGAAAAATTTAAATCTTAAAATTTCATTTTAACTTAAATTGTATACTTATATTAAAGCAATTCTTACAGAAACCACACATTAATTATAAGATCACATATTGGCTTTTTTCACATAAACAATAAAAAGGCCCAAGATAGGCATTTTAAATCAATAAAATTATTTAAAAAAAAATTAAGTTCCTCAATTTTTGGCATAACTTAGAGGCAAACTGAAATCATTTCAAACATTATCAAATTCTTAAGAAAATTTAAAAAAAAATGCTTAATTGTAATGCCAAATATTGCTGAGTAAAATGCTTAAGCGAAATGAAGTTTACAATTTTTATTCTTATTTATTTTTATTTTTTCTACTTAGCTGTAATAATTGAAACGATGCCAAGGCATTAAATTCATTCTTTCATACAAACGAAGTCAAACATTGACACAAACAATGTATGAATGTATTGCATTAATATGCGCTACAGCAACTAGGTAAATAATAATAAACGGATGCACCGTTAAAAATTTAGGTCTAAATTTTCAAAATTATTGAAATTTGCTTGTTTGAAATCAACATTTTTTTCCTGCTAAAATAAATTTTTGCAACCTGAAAATTTGAGTTTTTAGCCTCAATTTTGGTGGAATCGATGAACTTATTAAAACCTAAGGGACGGATTTCTCAACTTTTAGGTAACTTTTTTAACTATTTCAATTAATTTTTTATCTTCGTTTTGTTCAAAAATTATTTCAACCTAAGGAACGAATTTGTCACTTACTTACTGTACTATATTATACTATATTATACTATGCTATATTTTACATTATACTATACTATACCATACTAAATTATAATATACTATACTATACTATACTAAACTATACTATACTATACTATACAATACTCTACTTTACTATACTATACTATACTATACTATACTATACTATACTATACTATACTATACTATACTATACTATACTATACTATTTGGGTTGAGTTTTTTAGGTTTAATTTTTCAACTATTGGGTATTCGAAAAAGTCCGATTATAAATTTGACCAAAAATTAAACACTTTTCTTTCATTTGAAACGAGCTTTATTAAACCAAATATGTGCCGTTTTGATCGATAACCTTTTGCTATTTTAAAGCCAAAGCCATTATTCCATCTGTGTAGAACTTCTGAGATTTCTGAGCGAAAAAACTGATACAAGTGCGTTTTGGATCAGTTTTTGATCGAAGTGCGTTTGAAAAAGTTAAATTTCTACTCCATTAAGAGAGTTCTGCAGAGATCAAAAAAAATAAGCTGAAGGTACAAGGTCTGGGCCATATGGTGGATGCATCAAAACTTCCCAGCCAACCATTCTTAGTTTCTGCCGGGTCATCAAAGATGTTTGTGGTCTGGTGTTGTCATTATGAAACTCAACACCTTTCCTCTTGATCAATTCTGGCCATTTTAATTGAATTTCTTGCTTCAATCTCGTTAATTGTTGACAGTGGAGAACAGAATCAATCGTCTGACCAGGTTGTAGAATTTCATAATGAACAATTCCCTTCCAATCTCACAAAATGCACAGCATTACTTTTCTTGGTGTCAATTCTGGCTTTGCCACCGATTGTGAAGTTTCACCTTGCTTCGTTCGTGATAATTTTCGAACATTATCGTCGTACGTGATCCATATTTCATCGTCCGTAATCATTCGCTTCAGAAATGGTTCGATTTCGTTCCGTTTCAGCAGTGATTTGCAAATGGATGTTCTGTCAATTAAATTTTTCGCTGTTAGTTCATGTGGCACCCAAACATCGAGCTTCTTCGTGTATCCATAGTGTCTGAACAAAATGAAGCTTTAAATGCCACCTTTTAAACAAGCTATAGCATTGCCAGATGCAATTATTATTATCAGAGATATTACATTTTAGAGTTCTCTAGCAACAATTTGTAGCCGATTTTTTTTTTGAATACCCAACATTAAGGTTATGTTTTTCTAACTCAATAAGCAGTGGGGGGACCGCCAACCGAAATGAAAACTTAAAACTATAAAAAAACAATGTATTTAAAATTGTGAAATTAACTTTCGAATCACAACATTAATTAGTATTTCCATCATTTCATTAAAATGCAAGAATTATACAACAGGCTTATGGTAAGTCCCGACTTATATTGGTACAGAATTGTCGATAAAGTCTTGCATTTGTGGATAAGAAACGTGGACATCAACGTGAGAGACGAAAAACTTAAAAGGGAATAGCAAAGAATTGACGTCAAGTCTTGATCAGTATAAGTGTAGATAAATATACAAAATATTTGATTGGAATTTATGTAAGTATCGTGTAAGAATCACTTCAATCGTAATTTTATGTTTAGTAGCACTGAGTTTTCGATCACTGGACATAGTCAAGCCTGATGCTTCATTTAAAAATTCAATAAGTGGTATATTTTTATCATATGCAAAGTTAATATTGAAGTACATTGTCAAATTTTTCGGTAAAACTTTTTTGAAGTGTTTTAGAACCTTCTTTTAAATAAATAATCAAATTTTCGAATAAAAAAAACATTCTCCCGAATTGATAACGGCAGAAGTTAAATATATGAATAGGTTCAACTATTTTTTACTCTCCAAAATTTCTTCTGTGGATTTTCATACCAAAAACACAAGAAAATTCGATTATATTTCATATCTCTTTCGAATTAGCCCGTAGAAGAAAAATTAACCCGTAACCCTTTTGATTTTTCCCTTTCAACATTTCTTCTGAGCACATGTAACCTGTATCTGCCAACCTTCTGGAGATCCCAATACAAAAAACACAAAGACTATCAATCAAAGTTCACATCTCTCCTGAATTGACCCCTAGAGGAATCAACTCATATAATTAGTTGGTCTTATTATTTTTTTTCTACAACATTTTTCTGAACAGATCCAAAACCTATCTACAACCCTATGAGGACCTTTTCATGCAAAAAACACAAAAACTCTCAATTATTGTTCATATCTCTCCCGAATTTGATTCCTTTAAGGATCCTTTAAGGTCCAATTATTTTTTGCTCTTAAACTTTTCTTCTGAATCCACCTACCACCTATCTGCCACCCTTCTGGTTGTCCCCATACAAAAAACACAAAAGCGTTGCTATATTTTCTGCTTGCTAAATCAGAAGTGCAGGCATTAACAGTGCAAGTCTTAAGATTACTAACAGTGATAACATTAACTGCTCTGACGATATAACATTGCTGACTTTAACAGTGCTGACGCGAATTCATATCTTTTGCTCCTATCAAAAATTTCTCTCCACGCAGAAACTAGTTTTTACTTCAAAAATTATTTCAACTTTTTAAGTTTACTTTTCCATTTACGTTGAGTTTTTCGTCTTCGAGTGAATTTTTCAACTTTTTAATTATTTCTGTTACGTTTTCAACTATTTAGGTAAAGTTTTTCTCTGTTAGATTAAAAATAAATTTATTTTTTTCAAAACATATAATAAAACCTTCAACAAATTCTTATAAAAAATTAGCTTAGTTGGTAAAAATATTAATTTTGTGAACCTAAATTCATGTACATATTTCAACGCATGTAATAGCTTTGTGGAAGTGAGTTTAACTGACATACAAGATTTGTTGAGGACATGGTTCAAGGCTCAACTTGAATAAAATTTCAGTAATGCATTAGTCAATTAATTTGCAATAACAATAAAAAATTTCAATTAAATTAGTATTTATAATCAAAAAATAAATAAATAAAATATTAATGTCTGCGACAGGAGTCGAACCAGCAACCTCAACATTAGTATAACAACTGCTTATTCACACAGAGAGATTAGTTTGCGTTTAGTTTGAGTTCAATTTAAGGTGTTTACACAGAGATGTGTCAACAGAATTGAGTTTAGTTGAGTTTGATATTTCGCAGAAAAAATCGTTCAATACTCTGTATGTACAGTACGGTCTAAAAATTTGCATCTGAACGTAGCTCTTTTTCAGAACATTAGCATACTTTTAGACTTTCTCAAATTGAGTTTTGATAAACTCTGAAAGCAAACTGAGCTCAGTTAAGTTCAATCCAGCATAAATGTACTGAAAACTCTAGAGTTTATATTAAGTTCAGCGACAAAACTCAACTTTGTACCAGGGATGATATTGACTTAATTGGAAAAGGGGAAGGATTCAAACAAAAATTGGGCCAATTTGACGTTAATAGGGCTTTTTGTTTTAAAAATTGGCAATTCAATATTGAAGACTTTCTATTTGGTAACACGGTCATGCCATGGTCTCACAAATAGCACACTTTTTAATAATCTCAACAAGTCCAGTTTATTTTTGGCAAAAAAAAAGTCGAAATTTTAAATTTACAGTTTTGGGAAATCAAAAAAACTTTAACTTTTTCGTGTTTTATTTCGTTTGTTCCGTTTAAGCCGAACATGGAAGGCAGTTCTTGGTTGATCACAAAAATAGCACAGTCTAATTTAAGGTTAATATACGTGTAAGTTTTTCAAAAAAATTCATTATTATAAATTTTAAGTCAAAAAATGACAATAATTTTTATAATATAGTGTCATAAAAAATTGTCAGCGGGGCGAAATTGAGTAGAAAAAATCAATTCCTGTCAAAAAATGTATTGAGGCATGGCTGGGGGGCCCTACTCTCTATTGCGATGCAACAAAAAAAATTCGCAAATTTGATTTGATTGAACGGATTAGTGTATGCATCAAATTTCATTTTCGCATCGCACTGTTTGGCGCATCGCAATACAGAGTAGGGCCCCTGAATTTAACAAAAAATAGTTTCATAAATGACCACAACTTTAGAATAAAAAATTTTGCCAGAAGAAAATTAAGTCAAATTACATCTGATAAGATGACAAAACAATCGCCAAGAAATAAGTTTGAAATTTGCCACCAAAACTTCATCAGGGTGTTGAGAGAGAGATGGTACTGGCATGATATTCTTAGGGTTGATATTGTATTGATGACAAAATTGAATTATTTATATGTTAATATCAAAGCATTGTTAGGACTACGATGGAGCCTTTAGGGCTCGCTCTTTTCATATAACTTGAAAAACAAACTAAATTTGTAGTTGAGATTACTAAAAAGTACGATTTTTATGTGACCATGTCTGTATATAACGGAACTTATTTTAATGAGAACATTTAAAAAGGCGATAGGAAATATAGACTTTAAATAAAAATCACCCAAAATTGTTCCATACAAAATACGATCAATTTTCGTTTAGAAACAGTCAAAAAAAACTATGCGGTCTTGCACGTTTTTGGGCGAAATTTCTTTTTTTGGTTTGGCTATTTGCCATATGAAAATAACCTAGTTTTTAGGACTAAATTTAACTTTTTGTTTTTGAAATGGTTATTCTAACTATTGCAATCCCTCGGTCATCATGTTTTTAAGAAATTAAAAGTTTTTCCTAATCGGTCACCGTCCTGCGGTAGTCACACCTTTAGATAATTACTAATGAATAATATTTATTTCTTTCTCCAGATATTTTCATTCATTTAATAAATTAATACAGCACTCCGACACCGCTAGATTGCATTTTATGCAACTTTTAAAAAATTTTGGGCATATTTTTTTTTTTTTGGTAATTTTTCGATTTAGTGATTTTTAAATTTATTTTTTGTGCGATTTTTCTGTGGACGATATTTCCTACCTCCATTTCCTACCTCCAAATTTAAAATTTTGTAGAACGATGGCATAGTACACATATGTTGTCAACAGACATTATCCATTAAGCTTGTCTTGTTAAAAATTGCGATAATTTTTTCGGTTCAATTTTGTCAAAAGGGCCTAAAAGGACTTAAAAGGGCCTCGGGGCTTTTACAATTAAAAAGGGCTCAAAAAAGCCCTAAAAGCCCCCAAATATCATCCATGCTTTGTACTGGAAACTCAAACTAAACTCTCTGTGTGAACATGCTATTAGACTGCAAGCCTATCAAAACAATTGTTTGTTTCGGCGAATCAAAGGCTTATATGAAATAATTTCGAATTTTAGAAATTTTGATGTAGAATTTTTCAACTCTAAAGGTTGAAAATTTCAACCAATAGATTGAAAATTACTCATATGCTTATTTACTGCAATTAAAGTTTAAAAAATTCAACTTTATTCAATTTCTAACCGTGTAGATGAACAGAAGGACTTTGCTGCATACAAATGCAATTCGTGCCATTAAGTCTAAATTGATTACTTAAATTTAAATCATTTCTAAATAAAAAATGGATTTTTATGCCAAACGCTACACGAGCAGGTCTATTTTATAGCTATTGTTTTTATTAGTCATTGTTATTATGTATTATTAATATTGTGTTGTTGTTGTTGTTGTTTTCTTTTTTTACGCCTGTCAATTAACACCTCACGCCAAGTTGTTTATTTAAGTAGCAATAATTAACAACTTCGCTCTAGGTAAAAACAGCTGATTGTGAGTTAAAAGCTGCCAGTTAGCAGCAACGGATCCCAGTAGCAAACATTTTTGCGAGTTGCTGCACATAAATGATGAAAATTTTTTTATGTTTTTCAATTTTAATTGCTTCCAAGCTCTTCAATTATCAACATTGTATAAGAGATAACCTCAATCAGAAATCAATGCAGAAAGGTCAAAAAGTTAAACAATGAGTAGAAAAGATGAAGAAAAATATACAAGATTTTTATTTATGTTTACAACGAATGCTAGCACTTGGTCCCAACAAAGAAATCTTTCTATTTATAATAATAAAAAAAAAAAACAAAATCATCAAAATTGGCCACAAACACTCGGTCACAATTCGACACAGCGTTACCTTGAATTTTGCCATCGAATATTCAAACATTTATTTTTTTTTAAATTGTAATTTTATTAAATTTATTTTATATGTATTTTTTTTTATTATTTTTGTTAAAGATACACTTTTAATTAAGAAATGACATCAATGGCTAAAAATTACTTAAATGAGAAAAACAAATACCGATCGTAAAACAGCTGACAGAGCTTGTTTTGTTTAGCTTGTTTTTATTTTGTTAGAATCATTTTATCTGAAAAAGCTTTGGCTGTGCTTTCAAAAGCAATCAGCTGTTAGACACTTTTTTCAAAATCTAGTTTTTTCATTGTTTTTATTGTTGTTTTTGTTATTGTATTCGAAGCAAAGTGCTGTCATTGCGCCCAGTTAAGCGAATCTAATATTGTTGTGTGTGGTTGCGCGTGTCAGCTTTAGATGTATGGGAGCGTAGCAAATGTTTGGTTGAGCCAAAATGGGGCTGACAGACAAGCAGATATTTGAACTGTTCGACAGTGAGTTGATGGATATGTTGAGAGTTCTATAATACCCCTGTAGGAAAATCAACTAATTTAAAAGTAGTTGATAAAGTAGTTTTTTGTCATCCACAACTAGTTCAAATTCTGACTTTTTCCCATAGAACGAACTAACATATTTTGTATGGTGATGTCCGCTAAATAAGTCAATTGACTTTCGTCTGCATACATTTTCAACTACTTGTTAAATTAGTTAAATTTAAATTATTTTTTAACTACTTTAAAATAAATCACTTGACAACTATTACTGATGGCCTAAAGTTAATAATATTTGATGAAATAACATGGTTATATATATGTATATAAACTTGTAATCTAATAAAAATTTGCAATTAAAACATGTCAAAATCGGAGTAGTTGCCGCCTTAATATAATTCAAAGTAGTTTATCAATCACTTGTTTTTAAGTAGTATTTCAATTACTTCATATATAATGCAATATAAACTATTTAGTATTGAAGTGGATGCCGCCTTAATATAACTAATTCAAAGTAGTTAATATACTGGTTTTTTTTAAACTAGTTTTTTAATTAGTTGTTTTTAAAAACAAGTTAGTTTGTTCCTATAGGGTACCTTTGAGATGCTTGTTGTGTTAACAAACCAATAGTAATTTTATGAGATATAATTTTGTATAATTTTTTAACCCCCTAAAGCATATTTTTAATGTCTACTTTTTGACCATTAGAAAAATAGTCGTAAAGGGTTAAAATATTCTATGAAAATATTTTTGGTAAAATTTCACTATAAGTCTTTTGGGACAAAAGTTGTGATTTCTTTTATGGAGAAAAATAGAAGTTTAGTTTTTAAATACTTAATGTTAAAAGTTCATCATCTGCAGAAATCTTCATTATGCATCATGGGAAGAATTGCACAAAATTTTTGTTGCATTGTGTTGGGATTTTTTTTTTCAATTCATTTCACTATTTTCCTCCATAGAAGTGTACGCTGTAGACAAGCCTTGTCCAAATAGGCTTATAGAGAACTAAGAATTTGAAATAATAATAGAATATTTTAACCCTCTGCGACTACAGTTTAGAGTACATTCTTAAAATTATTTTTGAAAACGGTTAAAAAGGATCAATTAAAAAAGGGTGCTAAAGGTCGAAATATTATAAAAACTGTTTTCATAAAATTTTACTATTGACCTGCGCCCTTTCAGTAACAGAAGCCACTATAGTCAGAGCTGGGTTGTAATAATTCCTTTTGGAATACTTAATAATTGGAATACCTTTTGAAATACTTAATAATACTTAGTAATTGGTCATCTCAATTCCTCAGGAATGGAATTGGAAAAAATGGTCAATTCCATTATAGGAATTGTAATTGGTAATTGAACATCTCAATTCCTTAGGAATGGAATTGAATAAACCGTCAATTCCATTCCAGGAACTGTAATTGATAATTGGACACCTCAACTTCCAGGAATTGAAATTTTCAATTCCTTTACAGAAATTGTAATTGGAGGTTAATGTGAATGTAATTGGATTACAGTAATCTTAATTACAATTGTAATTGGATTGCAGTAACTTCAATTACAATTGTAATTGGATTACAGTAACCTCCAATTACAATTCCTGTAATGGAACTGAAAATTTGAATTAGCAATTCCTGAGGAATTGAAAGGTTCAAGTACCAATTAAAATTCCTGTAATGGAATTAACAATTTTTTTCCAATTCCATTCCTGAGGAATTGAGATGTTCAATTACCAATTACAATTCCTACTATGGAATTGACGAATTTTTCCATGCATCGAATTTTGCTCTTACACACCCATATATAAGTTACACCCATATATAAGTTACACCCATATAAAGTCCAATTGACGCAGCAGCCATTTTCACCTTGGCGGCCATGTTTATAAGCAAAACTGCCGTATCTGGAGCTCGGAAAATCCACAAGTGATCGTGGAGAAGCCAATGCATCCACCACGAGTCACTGTTTGGTGCAGTTTATGGTTCGGAGGCATCATCGGGCCATTTTTTTTTTTTTGGAGATGAGGACGGAAACATCGAAAATGTCAACTCTGAGCGATGCCACATTATGTTGGAGGACTATTTTGTGCCGGAGGTTGAATGAAGCTCAGGGTCTGGACGATATGTGGTTTCAACAGGACGGCACTACACCACACACAACTCGCCTCAATTTGGACTTTTTGCGTCTCAAATTCCCGAACCGTGTAATTGCTCGTCGCGGTGTTGTGAATTGCCCGCCCAGATCATGCGATTTGATGCCATTTGACTTCTTTTACACGTGGGGTTACACGAAAGATAAAGTTAACGATCCGAAGACGACCCCAGAATTGAAAAGCAATATTACATCGGTGATTCGGGCCATTCCGGAGGCCATACTGCAAGTTATCATCGAAAATATGGCCGAAAGAGTGAAATATCTACGGAAAAGTTGTGGTGAACACATCCGCGAAATAGTTTTTCACACATTATCCTATTGCGTGACCTTTGGAACGAAATAAAATATTTGGAAAAATTTCGAACCGTTTGGAAATTGGAACATTGGAACACTCTTTACATACAAAAGCCTTATTGGAACACCCCTTACATATAAAAGCCTTTGTACATTTCTGACAGCATGACCACTAGATGGTACGACCTGTCATCACGTATGCTCCGGTAATCTGGTGGACAAAAGTCAGCCAGAAACCATTAAGAAGCGACTAGACAGAGTCCAACAGCTGGCGTGTGTTGGAATAGCAGGTGCAATACGCACCACTCCAACAATTGCAATTTGGATTTAGAAATAAAGAAAACGTTTAAAACGTTTAAAGAAATAAAGAAATTGTTGGACCACTCCAAGCAACAATTTGGATTTAGAAATAAAGAAAACGGCGGCGCTAACAGCCCTCAGGATGTTGCGAAATGCTACGTGGCATGGATCAACGGTCCTACATGGTCATATGCGCTTCCTTGATATTGTACATAGAGATGTCAGGGAGGCGAGTATGCCTATGGACGGAAGGCAGAGAGTGAAAATACAGAAAAATGTTATAAAACTCTTATAACAGATGCAACCGTTTGTGAAGGAATCCCTGGTAATGATATCAGTATATTCACAGACGGCTCTCTGATGAATGGCAGAGCCTGGGCAAGCGTTTACTCAAGTTGAGCCTGTCATGTGTACTGAGGTTAGGGAGGTTTGTTTCTGTATACCAGGCGGAAATGCTTGGTGTAGTGCAAGCGCTGGACCACCTGATAGATGACCGAGTCAATGGCAAAAAAATAGTCATTGCTCTTAACAATCAGTCGGTGATTAGAAGCATGCAGCGTACAGGTGTCACTTCCAGGCTGGCCATAGAGTGTCCTACCAAACTCAATAGGTGCACTCAGATAAATGAGCTCACACGAGTTATATGGGTGAGAGGACATTCTGGCATAGAACAGAATGCAAATGCTGATTCTTTAGGGAGAAAAGGATAAGCAGAAGAATTTTGTGGGCCAGAACCACATATTGCCATGGGCGACAACATGGTGGCAGGCCTAATTAAGCAATGGACGGACTCGCAACACCCTACAAGGTAGAAAGAAGCTGTTAATTGCAGGCAATCAAAGGCGGCCGTGAAGTAGTCTCGTAGTGAGGCAGCAAAAGTTATCCGATACAATCGGAAGACTTTAAGCTGACTTACTGCACTGGTCACAGGACACGGTCCCTACATGTACCATCTCAGAAAGATGACTCTGACCGTGCACGATACGTGAAGGTTATGTCTAGAGTAAACAGCAGCACCGGAAACATTAGCACACATTCTGTGCCAGTGTCCGGAGGTGGCAAGCATAAGATTGACCGTTCTGGGACGTCCATTTATTGGCTAAGCCGAGATTGTTTAATTGACCTACAAGAACATGTTTGAGTTGACAAAGAATGCCTATATAAGGAGCATGCTCACATATGAATGCTCCTAGAAGTAGCATCCTTCGACAAATAGGGGACGAAAAGGGACCCACTGTGGTCCGATTCGGCTTATCCCCGATTTATTATGTTATATATACATACTTGTATACATTAACCAGATTTTATCAATAACTTTAGTGTTTTGGTAGATTACCAATCGTTCTGTCCTTTTATCGAAATTATTGCGGGCTAGTGAGCGTTGTGGTAGCTAAGTGAAGTGTATCCATTTAGCCTAAATTGAATTAAGATTGGTTTAATAATGTCTCATATTCCAAAATTCCACACATTTGACATCATTTCCGGAAGAGACCGAAAACCGATCACATTGACACACCTCTAGAATTTGTCATCGTTATAATATTATAATTTTTATGATGATTCTTAAATTGCATTCATATATTATTTATTAATATTTTGAAGCAGAGTCAAAATGAAATCAAATTAATTAAAATCAATAATAGTTTTACTCTTTTTTTTTTTTTGAAAATTCTCTCCATGAATAATCTTTTGTTAAATCTCATTATAAAAAACAAAAATTCAAATTGGACAAATCAATTGCTAACACACCCTAGTTTTTCTAGTGTGGTCTAGTTTGTTTTTTTTTTTTTTTATTTTTGTGGTTCTTTTCTGTTTGTTCTCAATTTAAATAAATTTAATGAATTTGCGTTTATTTCTACTCTTTTACTGTTTTTTATTTTAATTTTTATTACTTCTATGATTCTACGCTCCAAATCTTCAATATATAAAAATATTTATATCTGTAGCTTTTAGTTGTAAATGTTGTTATTGTTCCAGTTTTGCATTTTTATCTCTATGTACAACGAGAACATTTTTATTTACATTTATTTCCTCTTTTTGAATTTTTCTCTATTTTCATTTGTGTTGCTTGAAATTGGCTGCTAAGTTCAACCTTTAATCGAAACATCACGCTCATTTCACGTGCACAACAAATGATCTTACTTGTGGCACAGTTTCAATTATTTGTGTTCATTGTTATACTACTGATGCTCTAATGTTTTGCAGCTGTAGTTGAACTAACGGTTAGCTGTTGGTTTTCATGAGCAATGTGAACTTTAAAATTTCAGTCAATCATACTTGTCAAAGCTATTAAACTTGAGCTTTAAGTGGTAGGAAGAGCTTCCACGAATCTCTTTTAATTCTTGCAAATTATTAAATTTTATTAAATTTTTTGAAACTGGGCATTATAATCGTTAAAATATTATTGTATTGCTTTTACCTTATATGAATAAATATTTATTATCTCGAACTTTCGTCTTTAGAAGTTTTTGAAAATATGTTTACCTGGAAAGAGAGGGGTAAATTATTTAAAAAAGGTTTATTATCTTTTTGTAAACTAAAAGTGTCATGCTTAATTGTTAATTTAAATTATAAATACATATATACATAAAAATCCTTCTGCTAAATTTGGAAAAAATTCTACTAAAAAAAAAATTAAATTTTGATAAGTCCTAATAAAAATTCCATATGTCCTGGCGGTAGGATATTCTACTCTGATATTCTGATAAATCAAATCGTTTTCCTTTTTTTAATTGCAAAATTGTATGATACTATTTTATTACTCATACGCAGTGTATGTAAGTATATTTTCTTTTTGTACCGTATACAGTGCCGGACAATAGAATAGAATCACACTGAGCAGAAATGGTTACATATGCATTTTTTGTTGCTTTTAGTTACAAAAAAATTCAAACTTCTCTCAAAAACTATTAGAAGCATTCCCGTACTCGAAAAAATGGTAAAAGAGAGTGAAATCGAGAGAGTAAAAAATTACCCCTCCTTGTCAAAAGTTGCAAGATTTAGTCCGAGAAATTTGTTCTGGAAAAAATGGTAAAAGTGTCAAACTGCTTAAAATCAGCTGTTTACAAGTTAGCAAAAAAATTGCAAAAAAACAAAAGCTCTTAAAAATAAATAAAAGCTATTGGAATAATAACCAAAAACATGGGCAATTGTGTAAAAACTGAATATTAATGTTAAATGTAGAGAATTCATTTCAATATTGCTAAAAATCTTTGATCATCAAGCCAGCGCCAGAACCAAACATATCTGTTTTTGATAAAAGACTTTATTTGACAGTTTACACAATTTTAGCCCGAAAAGCGTTTCCGTACTTTTTTGTGTTTTGCTCTATTTTTGAGAGATTTCTGCTTACTCTCACGCTTTTGACAGTTTTGCCATTTTTAGTCCAAAAAGTACGGGAACAGACCTATTGTGTTATTAAAAAGCACCTCGAAAATGCTCGCTGGGTTTCGTTCAAGCACAACTGTTTATTGGGTAATTTTTGGCATAGTAAGAACACGTGTAAATGTAATGGGCCAATAAAATAGATTCACTTGATTTAAAAATCATTTAACTAATAGAGTTTTCGAGTGAAGTGCTACAGTTTTAGTTGCAAAGCGAAGATTAGTATCTAAATTTACTAAAAAGATAAAAACTATTCAAAAGCGTGTCAAATAGTTATTAAAATGGGCCAATCAAATTGGGCCAGATTCAGCGTGAGATTGTCAAAATTTTGTCCACTCGTGACCCATTCAAGTTTGCAGTAACAATCCGGGGTAAGGTAATCTTTGGAATTTCTACTCGAACTGTAAGGCAACAACTGGTGGAGAAAGAATTGGTTGATCCTGAGACCTGACCTTGAGACGTAGACAAAATAGCATTGCTATCGCAAAATCGTGCATGTGAAGTAAATATCTTTTCTGCAGCATTCGGCAAATATTAATCACATGTTTATGCAATCCGATTTCATTAATTAATCAATACTTTCGTTCGTGAAAGAACGAGCAAACATCCTTTTTGATATGAAAAAATGTCTTGTTTATTGTGTTCCACACGAACGAGAGTGCTCATTTCGGCATACATAAACATGCGCAAAATGTCCGAGCTCTGTTATCACATATTTTGACAACATAATGCTAATAATTGAATGAGCTTTAAAATTGCCGAATTGAAAAAGCTTTCTACTCGTACCATTCAATCAGTTCCATCTGACGAATAAAATTTACCGAGCTCTACAGCAAAAGAAAAAAAACTGTTTAACAGAGAAACATTTCAAAACAGCTATTAACAGATTTTAACTGACGAAAAGTTAATAAAAATCTCTTTTCAATATAGTTTTAAATATTTTTTGTGAAGGCATCGAAAGCAAGTAAAGGTTAATTATCTACAAACACCCATTATCTGCATAGATTTTCTGCATAAAATAAATTTTAAGGATCACTTTGAAAATATTTGGAACAATTATTAGTATGACCCCATAGAGTTTCATTGAAATGTCATTATTATTTTTTTAAAGAGTTGTAACAATAACATTTTTTTCAAGTTGCAAATTTTTTTCAAAGTAGGCAAAACTCTTAGTAACACCGATTCTAAGCTACTTTTTATCAAGCAAACCATGTAAATATACTGCATATCTCTCTAAACTATGTCCTCAGAAAGATTTATTGTTATATGAACATTAAGTTGTTTTTTTTTTAATAAGTAGCAATAATTGAGCTTCTGTCAATTTCCAAAAAAGGGTAAAAGTGTCAGTACTGCAAAATCTAAATACGTAGAAAAATTCTTAGCGGTTGGACCTGACAGATATTCTTTATATCTTCTTGAGCTTTAACCTTCAAATAGGTTTGTTGAAATATGACAGTTCATTTTTTTTTAAAATCAGTTGTCAATCAGTTTGTAAAACTGTTATTACCACAGCTTCTTAGCAACCAAATTCTTGGCAATCGAACTTAATAAATATGCTGCATATCTGTTTGAACTTTGACCTCAAAAAGGTTTATTGAAATATGACTATTCAGTTTTTTAAAAATGAGTTGCACAATATAACTTTTATCAATTTGCAAAAAGGGGCAAAACTGTTAGTACCACAGATTCTAAACGAACACATTTTGGCTGTTCAATATTTGCAACTCATTAAAAAAAAACAAACAGCAGTCATATTTCAATAAAATTTTTTTAAGATTATTGTTGGAACAGATATGCAGTGTACTTATAAGGTATGATTGCCAAAATTTTGGCTGTTTAAAATCTGTGGTACTAACAGTGCAAATTGACAAAAACTCAATTCTTGCAAATCGTTTAAAAAAAAACATTTATATTTCAATAAAGCTTTGGTTTTAAATAATATAGGACCTGTCAAATCAAAAAATAAAACGGATCTTTCGGAAAAAATCCAGAAAGCTCGGTATACCATACCTCAGAGCACTTATCGGACATTAGTTGGGTCCATGCTGCAAAGATGTGAAGCTGTCTTGAAAAATAGAGACTATCCTAGAAAACACTAAGCATAGGCTGAAGTGGAGTGATGTGTAACACGTTGTTATTTGTTCCAATAAAAGTGTTAAGAAATTTAATTTTTGATTATTTTAAAGGCCTATAACATACCTTGCAGAAGAACCAATTCAAAGTGAGTGTTTTCATGGTTGTTAAATATTTAAAGAAATGGATGAAGTAGAACGAAAATTTCAAGTATGGCTTTCTCAGTATTTTTCAAATCAGTGGGGTGATGTGTAACACCAGCTAAATGTTGATTTTAGGACCAGGAACTTAAATTGTTTATGCTTATTTTGACTTTTTATGCTGAGTAACAATATTACGATAAAAACTTATTGAAATAAAAGCATAATCTCGTAAATCTGTCTGATTTTTATTGCACCACACACACACACGCACATACGTTCAAATTAAAAAACTGATCATTAACTTTATTAATTGCCAAAAAAAAAATGTATTTCAAATGTAAAATGTTTATTTGTCGCAAATATTCATATCGGAGTGACAATTCTCACAAATAAATTTGGTCACAAAATATAAAAAAGGCTCTTGCATTTGTTGCATACAAGTGAATTTTTGTGATTTAAATGTTTTGGCAAAAAGTTGCCAAAAGTAGTTCCTTGGATGACGACGAACAGCGTCGGTTTTGCAGCCTGCAGCTTTCTTGTTGTTTGTATGGTTTTCTTTTCCATATATATATTTTTTTTTTTTTTTGTCAACTCCTGCAACTGAAAAAGTTTCTGCGGCGATGTTAGAACCAAGCTTTTCATTGGCTTTCTAACACGATTAGATTTTGGTCTAGGCTGAACAGTATGAACTGGGCCGATCTCTTTTAATGCCGTGGATGTGATTGCATTTCAGAGTTTTATGTTTTGCTTCTTTAATGGCAATTATAATGTGTAAGATGTGTTACACATCACCCCACGTTGAGTGTTACACATCACCCCAATGTAAGTCACTTTTATATCATGGTATCATGGTATTTTACCACAATGTGAAAAAATGCAAAATCTGTTGTTATATTTAAATATAATTTACATTTTACATATATTCACTTTTAAGACCTGAAAAAAATTTTATGCAAAACGCTATATTTTGTAAATTTAAGAAAATATTTTTACAAAAATTTTTCAAGTTCTTAAAGAACTCGAGTGAAATGTATGTCTACATACTTCCAACACTTATTTATGAAAAACAAAATGCTGTAAAAAAAAAACATACCACAGTTGTTCAGTCACTCATATGTCAACATTTAGTACGAAAACTTGCCGTGTTACACATCACCCCATGGTACACAATACCTCACCTCACCCTATATAAAATTTTTGATTTATTTTTAAGTTTTCATAATTTTTTTTATGTTTTGATTCTATTTTATTGCCCACTTATTATGATATATTATTAAATTTTGATTGTTAACTTTTTTTTTTTATTTATATAATTTTATTGCAAAAAAACTTTTTTATTCAATTCTGTAATAATAAGCAAATAAAAAAAAATGTTAATTTCTTGAAGACTGCATTAGTAAGTGATTCTTTTTTATTGTCCGCGACTGTTTCTGTTATATTGCATACCAACATTTCTTCAAGTCATTAAAATAACAAAAAAAAAAAAACAATTTTGTAAAGCTTATATATTGTGTGACAGTAGAATCAGTAGGCATGACCATGACTTTCGGTAAATCATCAGTCCTCAAAGACCTGAGAGCTTTTGTGACTAGGACACATATTTTTATAAGTTAAACTTTTAAAAGCATCTATGTTAAATTTCATTACCAAAGGCTTATTTAGAGATGTTGATTTGAACTTATTAAAGCAGAAAATAATCGTACTTAAAAGCTTTAATTTAAAAAAAAACTCCCAAATTTTCAACGCAAGCTCAATAACAAAGAATTCCAGCAAACCCTCAGTTTGCACTGTATCAGCAGTTAAGGTGTTATTCAACTTTTATTTATGAATGCATTTAATTATCACAAAAAAAATTATCACAAAAAAAAAAAAATAAAACAGCTAATAAAACAACAAAAAAATTTTAGAAAAAATTCCAAAAAATTCATTTAGTCTCATCAGGTTGTATCATCTTATCAGCAAATGATTAATATTAATTGGCAAAAAGCTATTAAATAGCTAAAAAAAACAAGGCAGCAAATAAAAATAAATTTCAACACTTTTGAAAATATTTCGCACTAAGTTGCTTTTGTTTTCACAAGTTGTGAAATTTTTTTTTTATAAATATTGCGCAATATTAGAAATCAAACGTATAGAAACTATTTTCAGTCATTACAACAGCTTGTTTTGATAAGCTAGAATAGCTAATAGCTGGCAGACACGTCTGCGTCTGAGTTGACAGTCGCAAAAAAGCGTTGATTATCAATATAAACGGTATATTTACATAGTTTAGAAGTTATGCAGTTGGAAACAATAAAATGCGCTCGTTTACATCATAAAGTGAAAATACTAGTCACAAAAAAGAAACACCATGAGTTGAAATTAAAGCTCTTTGTTTGTGGTTTGTCTGCTGATAAGGGGTGTTGAGCTTAAGAGGGTGAATTATTTTGTAAATAGTTTGTAATCGATAAACTATCAGCTGTAGTTGTTGTTTTTAAAAAGAACATTGTAGTTACAGCGAAAAAATGGCAAAATATAGATATTCACTGAAAATAGTTAAACAAATAAAATAAGAAGAAAATAAAATAAAATTTTTAAAATAAATATATATCTTAAATAAAATTCAAACCGGAAATAGTTATAAACTTCATCAATTATTTTTATGTTTTTTACAAATGCTAAAATTGTATTGTGAAATTTTTAATTTTAATAATTGTTTTTCATATTTTTCTTTGTTTTTGTAATTTTGAATTTTTTTTTTTTTATGGTATTATCACTTCTTAACGTAATCAGATTCAAAAACAAAAACTGTTATTTGATATAGCCATTGTTTTGTATAATTTAAATTAAGAAAAAATTATTAACTACTATTCTTATTACAAAAAAATAAATGTATATAAAAAACATTTTAACGTAAATACACTTTTAAGCATTTTTAAGCATTTTAAAAATCCAATCTATTTTCTGAAATTAAAATCAAAGGCTTCCTGAGAACTTCATTTAAAATATCAACTTATTTCTGACACAGGTTTGATGTAGCACAATAGTTTTATTACTTAGAGCGTATGCATATATACTTCACAATACTTTTTTTTTTTCTTATTTTATCGAACTTTTAGCACTGTTTTTTAACAGTTTTTATAAATTTTATAAAAAATGTTTGGTTTTATTTAAAAAAATTTGCATAAAATAAGTAGTTTTTAAAAATATTTTTACAACTCTCACCTACGAATTTAAAAAACTTTTAATAATTTTTTTAAGTAGAGCTTTTTTTTAAAAAAAAAAAACACAAATAACACACAAACAAACAAGCAAAAACGACGATTGCTTTTATTAAGATGCAACGAAGTCGACACAGTTTTGCCAACTGAACCGAATGGATGCGAGCCTGTATTTCGAAACCTAAAATTGTTTGAATCGTTCAAGTTGTAGCATAGGAAAAACAATAAAAAAATTATTTATTATTGCTACAACAGCGGGAACGGCGGTAGAAACGGGGCGGCAAAACACAATGGAGAGTAAGTGAGAAAAAAAATAAATACAAAACTCTACGTTTCTTTTGAGAAATTCTGGCAGGTATTTTTCTGGCACTGATTATAGCGTTATGCTCTCTGTTCTTTGTTTTAATTCAACTAGTCATATTTTTTAATTATTTGTTTGGCCCAGGTCACACGATAACCACTTGCACAGCGCACAATGAACTCTTTTAACTCTCTTTCACATTTTGACCGTTGGTAGATTATACGACAATGATGTGGTCGTTGATTAACGTTTGTTTTTTTTATATTATTTGTCCGATGTCACACATTCGACATTTGTCGAACAAGCTTTGGAAGATTGGCCATTTAGTTTTTTCTTAATCACTGTTTTTTTCATGACATACTTCACTTAGTTTTCTGTAACATTTTTTTCTGTAATCTGTTCAAAACCTATTTTCTGCCTGTTCTCGTCGAAAGTGTTCGGCTTTGGACAGTGAAAATAATTTTATGATTACCATGGCGCCGCGATTTAAAAGTATTTTCTGGTGAAGAACAACAAAAGAAATGTTTGACCAACTAAAGGGTGATCCAATAAGAGCTTCCTACTTTGTTTTCGAAATAAAATACATAAAAATCAATGTGTGAATGATAGTTCGGATCCTACAACTCAATGTTTAAAAATTATTTCCTTCAAATGTTGTCCACTCTTTCGAGCATAACACGAGCTATGTTGGTTTCCAAAGCGTCAATAATTTCGGGTTTGCTAACATAAACAAGTGATTTAACATATCTCCAAAGAAAGTAATCCAATGGCGTCAAATCGCATGATTGGCCACTAAGGCTAATTAACAAGACGATTTCTTGAGATGATATTTTCATCGAACATTTCCCTCAATAAAGCAATTAGTAGTAAGTTTCCACAATTAATAAACGTTATTCAGGAGTTAATATATTCATGATTGAGTCATATTGAATACTGAACACAGACGTCATATGGACAATCCTGTCAAAACAACCCAGTTAAAAAGGGACCTCGTACTGGAACGCATTTTACTTATCGAGTTATCGATTTTTTTTTAATATTTTTGTTGTCATTATCCAATCAATCCAAAATATTAATATGTCTTTTGAAAGATAATTAAAGATGATATACGATACAAATCTCTTGCAAGAATATTTTAAGTAATAATTTAAGTAATTAAGTAATAATTATTTAAGTAATAATTTTTTAAGTCATTTTATATCGTATATCATCGCAAAGATAAATTTGAAAGCTTCAATAATTTAATATCCATTATCCATAGTAATATCGGTAGTTTTTGAAAAAAAAAACGGTTTTATGTACGCAAATATTTTACTTTTACATAAAAATAGCTATAATACGTGAATTACTCAACGGATGTGATTTTTGTGTAAGCTTATTATATTATCTTTGATTTCAACCACAAGTAATGTTTATATACTAAAAAAAAATTATAGGCTTATAGATTATAAATTATAGAATTATAGTATTCTTAGAAGATTTTAACATGAAAACAAGTAGGTAATCGATTTTTCCTCCAGCCATTCTGAATTTTATTGAAAGTAGTTCACGAATTCAGTTTCATATTGAGGCGCCCGGAGATGAGAGAGAAGATCTCTCAAATTCTTTTCTTTTTTTACCCGTGAAGAGAACAATAAACTAAACGCTGCCTAGTACAGTACAGCGTGCAAAAATGATCAAAGTGTTCATTCTCCTTACTCTCAGTATTTTTTGACAGTTTACATTGAATGCGACAAAAATTATGCACGCCGTGCAAATGATCATCGTGTGACTTGGGCCTTTGAAGTCCTCTTTTAATTTTTTTTAGCTTACTCACTCAAATTTTCAGTTATAAAGCTCACAGAATAAGGATGAAAGTGCAAAAATAACCTTTCAGCTGTTAAAAATATTCAATCATCACAAGAATTTATTTTAAGGAAACTCAGTATATTTATGAATATTTCCATATTGAATTATAATGAAATTTAAATTTTCAGTATTTCAATACTCAATATTTAATATTCAGTAAACAATATTCATTTTTCAATATTTAGGGTGTGTGCGATTTGAACTAAATTGCTACCTAAACTTAATTAAGGTAAATTACTTAAGGCAGTAAAGCAATACAGCAGTAAAGGTTAAGAAATGTCATTATTCTCTTCTCTTAAGAAATGTCATTAATTTAGCATGCATTTAGGTAGCTCGGAATTTTCCTAAATTCATTTAGGAAACACTGCTTATCGCCACAATTTAGTTTAGGTAGCAATTTAGTTCAATTCGCACACACCCTTAATATTCAATATTCAATATTATATAATATGCAATATATGCAATATTCACGAGTAAGAGAGCGTTTTAAAAATTTTTTTTAATTTTACAACATGAAAAATACTATCAAAGAAAAAACCTTGACAGAAACTTTTGTTGGCTCTATACTGACAAAAAATGTATCAACTCAACTTCAAAATTCGTCAATACGAGCAATGTTTTTCATATTGACGAATTCCTAGGTAGAGTTGATACATTTTTTCTCATTATAGGATCAAAAAAATGTTCTGTCAAGTTGTTTCTTTGAGTGTAATAATATTCACAATTCTGTGTAAATATTTTAAATATTTTTTAATTTACTAGAATTTTTCATAAAATATTTTTATCGACATAAAAATAATTCTATTGATTTATTATGGATAGCTCAACAACACAATTTATTATGGATAGCTCAACATGGTATTATTGTTTCTGTATATTTTTCAAAAATATTTTCTAAATAGAGAACATTGTGAATATACATATTTATACACATCCATTAAACATACAATTTAAAAACTATATTAAAGTGTTTTCTTAGAAAAATCTTTACTATGGGTACGTTCGCTTTCAGATCTTAATATTCTAAATGCAATTATAACTCAAATATTGTATATACAAATTAAACAACAAAACATCACATCGTGAATGCCCCTTATATTTCAAAGTTTTAAACTTGTTTCAGTAATAAAATCATTCCAGTTAGTTCTTTTATTACATTATTTAACTTTTTTATACTTTTCATATATATTTAACATATTTTTTTATATATTTTTTCCACCTTTTATGCAGGAATTTTTCTGTTTTAACTCTTGTTTCCTCCAATTTTCTTATTTATTTTTTATTTTAACTATATTGTTACACTTAAAACACTGTTTTTTATCAATTCTTTTAGTTTAAAATTTTTATATTTTGTTACGAACAAAAATCTTTGTCTTTGTGTTATTATTTCTTGTTCTTTTTATTTTATCTGCGCAACAAAATTTCTGTCACTTGTTTGCTTTTTGAGTTATCAACGTTGAATGTCATGGAATAATGAAAATATCTTTGGCAAAGCGGAGAAGCGATACGCTTCACGACTGCGTTGCTGGTTGATGATCACAAAAAAAAAAAATTTAAAGCGTAGAACGAATAAAACTGAATAAAAAAATAAAATTAAAAAACAGCAAAGACAATTTATGTGTTTTTGTTTAGATGGGTTTTGTTTTGTTTTTTTTTTCCAAACAAATTTTGTTAGAAGAGCGAGCCAGCTGATCGTGCAAGAGAAACAAAATAAAAATTAAACACAATCGTTCGTTCATTCTGTTGTTGCGCACTCATGACACACTTTATTTTTATTGGTTGCTTGTTTAAAGCACAACAACAACAAAAGACAAACAACAAAAACTTATACAAAATATTGCTGGGTTTGTTATATATTTTTTTTATTGCGTCTCAATTGTTAACGTTTGAGAGAGAGTCTTTTTTTAATTCTTGTTTTACATGAGCGAGCGAGCAAAGTTTAATAATAATAAAGCTCGCTGTCGTCACAGCATGCGTTTGAACAAAGAGCTTTTCATGCGAGCGATCAAAACCAGTAGCGGATTTAGAAACTGCCCTTACAGGGGAAACGATATTTTAAAAATATCTATTTTTGAAAAAATGTCCACACTTTTCTAGAAAAAAAAAAATAAATTCGAATTCCGAGGCAAAGTTTGACAGAAATTAAGTTATATCCTTGAGAATTTTTAACATTTTGCATAATTATTTCTCTTCAAAACCGAAAAAAAGCTGCAGTAAATATTTGAATTCGGAGCCCCAAATGTGATAGTTTTGCTTATTCACGTACCCAGACAGATGCAAATAAATCTCATCACATCCAGCACCCAATCTGCGAATGTGCATTTGGTAGATATTGTGTTTCTTTATTAACCTCAGAGTTTATTCTTTGGACTAAAATAAAATTATCAGCTCTTTTCACAAAAATATTGGATTTTTTTTTTTTATTTAAAATGAACCTCTTGTTGAAAAAACATTTACCATTACCGATAAAATTGAAATATATTAAGCGATCTTTTTAATTTAATATTTTCCTCCGAATAACTTATTGCGAAATCCACAAGAGCAACTCTTTTGTAATTTAGAGCAAAAAATTATGGCTTTTGAAGAAAATTTCTTCCTAAGCTTTTTTGTTGTCAGCAAATTTTGAGCGTATGGGAGAAGTGGGGCTTTAACACACATATCGACTCCCTGAATCCGCGCCTGATCAAAACAAATAATATTGCTAAACAAAAACTTTGTTATGCTCTCTGCGTAGAAATTGTTGTTGTTTTTAGTAGAGATGCCTTACGCGCGCGTGTTGTTGTAGTGACTAAGGCAGATTATAATGTACGCGCATGGAGCAGATTAAATATTGGATTTGTTATTTTTTTCATTGTTGTTGCATTGCGCCAAAAATATGCCAATAGTTGCGTATTTCTTGTTGTTATTGATTAGGTTTGTAGTATCAAGTGTGATTTGTTTTGTTTTTGTTTATTTATTTTTTGTTTCAAGCTGTACTTAAACCAACTTTTTATATATCAGTATTTAAAAATTACAAAAATATTTTGGTGTAAACGCAAAAAAATGTTTTTAATGTGTTTTAAAACTATTTTCGGTTAAAATTTCCACAATTAATTAAAAATATTATAGTTTTGTAGGAACATTAAGTGGACTGACGCTTTTTTGTCTGCGTTTTCAGATTGATTGTATTTGCAAAAAAACAACAATAACATACAAAGGAATTCCAATCATACCAAGATAAACAATTATTCATGGCAATCTAATAAACACTAAAAGGTAGTCGGATTCGATTCGGATTCGCGACTAATACGAGATCTTCGCCATCGCGGGCTAGTTACGAATTCGGAGAAATTCAAATAAGCGAATTCTAAAGAATTTTGGGTATACCTTTGGTGCTGTTCATAAATTACGTAACATGTTTTTGGCAAATTTTAGACCTTCTTTCCGCCCTCCAACGTAACGTCACACTATCATTTTTTAATTTTTTTAGATTTTTTATTTTATAATTTAGCAGTTTGTTATGAAAAAAGCTATAACACGGTATATTTATTATAAGTTTTATTATTATGGAAATTTCACGTTGTTCTGTTGTGACTTGCCAACAGTTTAATGAAAAATTTGCCCATGTGAACGAAGCTCAACACAAATGAAAGCTTTTTGAAAGCGATACGTTATAACTTCAAAGTTCAACAATTGTGAAAATTGTTATGCTTGTTTTAGTTTTTCTTTAACACTTTGATGTTCGCTTTGAAGGTGAAGTTATAACAGCTGTTTTCGATGATTAGTTTAGAGTAAGAATTCTCACTTCAGTTCAGCAAACAAAAACCTTACTTTAGCTCCGTTTGCCGCTCTGACTTGCTCTTGATCTTTGTTTTTTTATGCTGCTACATTTGTTGGAGGTGTTTCAAATGTCTTTTATGAATTTGCCCAGTTTAATCATAGTTCTAGCTGTTTTTTTTCGGTTTGGGGTCGATCGTTTTATTAGATTCGTTCTTTTATTAATAAAAAATGAAAGCAATATTAACAATAAAATTAAATTTGTGTTAAGAAATTTTGTTGTGACGTAACGCACGACCTCCCTCCCCCCCATGTCACACTTCGTCACAAATGCTCGACCCCCTCTCCTCTAAACATGTTACGTCATTTATGAACAGCCCCCTTTTTATATGAATATCTTGAAAAAAATGCGTCAAAATGATTGACATAAGAAAAACATGAAATTTATTAAAAAAAATTTTTTTTTTTTTTTTTTTTAGATGTACAAAAATGTTGACAAGGCATGCGCTCTTATAGTGCCAGGGTATCCCACAAAACAAAAACAAGTACAACAAATATCAGTAGTAAACTACATTGACTTAAAGCAGATACACTGCTAAACGAAAACAATGGTGGTCTAATATAAATTTATACATGGAATAAATTTATCCGACAAATACAAACCTACAAATAATAATTATTCTTTTTTTCTTCCTTTATAACTCAATTTTTGCATCCTTTATGAAAATCAAAAGTTCTTTCAACACATTCAAATCTTTTGATTTAAGTATTTCAACAATAGAGTTATATCTTTTAAAAAAACGGAAATAAGATCTGATGTTACTAAATTTTGTGCAGTCGAAGATTAGGTGTTGGATCGACTCCAAAGTATCACACACCGAGCACTTATCAGTATCACATGCACCAATCAAAAACAAATAGGGCTTATCATATGAGTGCCCCGCCATAAGCCTGTTTACAATCTTTATGTCTCTTGCCTTCACTAGCCCATCACGGTACCATGGCTTAATAGTAATATCAGAGAATAGCTCAAAGAACCACCTTCCCTAACTTAAGGACAAATCTACAAATTTTGCATTCCATTTGTTAACTAGTTTTAATTTTATTAGTCTTAACGCCTCTTTCGAGTCAAAATCAACTTTAAGCAGAGCCCCAACATCACAAGCCAAGTTTGCAATTTCATCGGCCTTTTCATTGATAAAAATGTCCAAGCAAAATGGATTTCTTCTATCGAAGAGCTATTAACCATATTGTGAATGTTTGCTACACAAAAATTTAAAGTAGAATTACAATTTAGAGCCTGGCAGGCTCCCAAACTATCAGTGAAAATAACAAATTTGCATAACCCATCAACAATGGCCGACTCTATAGCTTTTTTAATAGCAAAAAGCTCAGCAAAAAGTGAAGAACACTTAAACGGAATTTTAAAATAAAAACAGAAATTAAGTGAAAAATTAAAAATTCCTAAACCAGCAACATCCCTTCCAACCGAAGCATCCGTTGCAAAGATTTATTTATTTATAATTTAAAAAAATTATGAATTTATGAAAAAATATTTTTTATCTAAATAACGTATTAATAACAGACGCATTAACACGGAAAATATCTTTAGTCCAACAGTCAGAAAGCTCAGCTCCGATAAAAAAACGAGCAACCAAATTCATCTCATATTGATTGTCAAAAGGCATCCTTCCAGTGCATTAGATGTACGTACGATGCGTGGTGTTATCATAGACTTGGATCATTATCTTGTCGCGTCTGTACACGTCTGTGCGCTGCAAAGAATACGCGCAATCCTACACAGAGAAAGCTAGACGTCGACAAGCTGCAATCAAAACGCACAGCCGAAGCCTTCGCCACTCGACTCTCCCTCCTGCTTCGAGAAAGCATTCCTCCGATCGACGATATACGCGCGCAGTAGGCACACATCTCTCACTCTATGCGTGCGGCTGCCGAAGAGGTTATTGGCTACCACCGCCCCCGTCGAAACCAGTGGCACGACCATGAGTGTCGCGACGCTACTGCAGAGAAAAACGCCGCCTACAAAGCCACCCTGCAGTCGGTTGTAATGCGTGCTACTAAGAAGAAGGGGAGGTACAGAGAGAAAAGGAGGGACGTCTTTCAGGCGGAAAAAGAGGCAGAAAAGCGCGATTGCGAGAAGAGTGAGATGTATGTCGACAGGAATTAGGACCGAAAATTTTCCGAAAAGATAAGACGCCTGGCCGATGGTTTTGGAACAGTTGGGGGCTTTTCCTGTCAGGATGAAAACGGGAATCTAGTGACAGATATCAAGAGTACACTAAGGTTTTCTCGTGAACACTTCTTCCGAGTGGCAATGCTGACCACAATTCCCCCCAATAGAGATGATATCTCGCAATTACTGCGATTACTGATTACAGCGTTGAAGTTTCGCTGCCCAACTATAATGAAGTCTTAACAGCCATAACATGGCTTAAGAACAACAAAGCCGAGGGAGCGGATGGTCTACCAGCTGAGCTAGTTAAAAACGGAGGCGAAGCTTTGTGTAAGTGCATTCATGAGCTTCTATGCAGAATATGGTCGGAAGAATGCATGCCCAATTCACAAAAAAGGGGATTCCACTATATGTACAAACTACCGTGGGATAAGCCTCCTAAATATCGAACATAAGGTCCGGTCCTCCGGTCCGGGCCTACGGGCCTCTCCAAATGAGTTTTCAGACAAGGTGACTCCTTATCATGCTACTTTTAAATCTAATTATGGAGAAGATCATAGGAGCTACTGATCTGAGGCAAAGTTGCACCATGTATATCATTGGCCATAATACACGCGAAGTCAGTGCAGCATTCTCCAAATCAGAAAAAGATTCGAGTCGCATGGGTCTTGCAGTGAATGCAGATAAGACGAAAGACTTGGTGTCAACAAGCAAACAGTCCCAGCGTGTTGGAACCCACGTTACTGTTGTCAACTTCACCATCGATATCAGTATTGAAATAAAACGAAGGATAACTCTTGCTAACAGGTGTCACTTTGGGCTCAGTAGGCTATTGAGAAGCAGAGCCCTCTCGCGACGAACTAAAGTCACGCTCTATAACATGGTAGAATAAAAGCATTTTGAACTGCGCTCTCTTTCTCATAGCCAAAATTGTCAAAATCAATACAAATCACATTTTTGTTTACATTTTTCCAATTAAAGCTTTCTCATCGCTTTCAAATTTTCTATAAGCTATCCAATTCGCTTTGACAGTTATGGCAGTCTGCCTCTCCGAATTGCATCTACCTTCTCTTATTCTACCATGCTCTATAAGTCAATAATCATGCCCGTCCTGTTGTATGCAGCACAAGCCGGGATGCTGGCAGCTCTGATGAAAAGACTTTGGGAGCTTTAGAGAGAAAAATTTTTCGTAAGATCTACAGGCCAATCTGCGTCAATGGTGAGCATCGAATACAATGGAGCGATGAGCTGTATGCAATCTACGCTGACGTCAGCATAGTGAAAACAAAAAAAGAAATGGTCATTTCAGCCCTTGAAAGGACTTTCGGCGAGCTTCTTATGATCAATTGTGTTGTGTGTGTTGTGAAATGTTTGAACACGAATGATTGAGAACTGGACCTACCAGCTTTAAGCCTACTCCGAACGGCTTGTGTTCTCAAGAAGCTTTTCATGGCAGTTTTTACTCTCTGAGATTTGCCATTGTCTGCAGAGAGGTGACGGCCGAACAGAAAAATTAATTCAATTGAAAAAATTTTCTGCGTCAGATGGAGGATTCGATCCTGGGTTCTCTGGCGTATGAGCCACACAATCTACCCACTACGCCATGGCCGTCACAAATCAAGCGAAGAAAATATTCGATTCGTTACACAGCCGCGGTTTTGATTCGATTCTGTACCCAACGATCGCATCTCCTTTTTAAGGATCAAATGGAGAACAACCTGACAAAACTTGGAGCTTCCATCTGGCACCAGCAAGCACAGAACAAAGATGACTAGCGCAAGTGCTCAAACGAGGCCGATTTTTTATAATTGTCAAATTTTTTTGTAATCCTTATTAATGCAAGGTGGCAACTCTTTTTGCATGTATAAACGTTTTAAATAACCCAAACTTTATTAAGAAGTTCTCAAAGTTTATTGCTGTTTCAACAAGTTTGTTCGATAAATCAGCAACAACTCAGTTTTTTATACTTTATTAATATTTTTTTTTTTTATTTTATCGGGGCAGTCGTTAATTATTTCAGCTAATTAACTTGAAATAATCTTAGGAAAAAATGCAATTATTGGTAGCCAACAAAATTTTTATTTCAACCCGGTTTTATTACGATCATTTAATCATCGTGACTTTCTTATTTACTCGTTTATGGCGAATTTGTGTAAAATGCTTCATTTTAAATATTTAATTTGGTGTAGAACATACATTAGCACATAAATTTCTTTTATTTCTTAAAAAATTTTAAAATTACTACATTTTTTTTTTTTTAATTTTAAATTTTTTTATTTACGTAGCTACAAAGATGCTTCGGACCTAAAACTGGCCCGCAAAATTTTAAATAAACCAATTTTTATAAATTTATTTTTTTTTTCAAACAAAGTCAAACTCAATTTGTGATAAGAGATCAAAACAAAATAAAGCTTATTTAAATTTGTTTGCTATATTTTTTAACAAATTTCTATTTATTGCTTGCTCTCTGCTTGGCCAATGACGCCGAAATTTTGCTTGTCAACAAAAAATTATACCAATAGAAGCCTACCAATACTAGCCTATACACACATAGTTTTGTTTTATGTCTCAAAAAAAAACAAAAAAACAAAATTAATTTGTTTGTTTTAATTAATTCCATGCGTAAATTAAAAACAAGAAGCGAAAGTTTGTTTTCATTTTGCGTGCTTCTTGGTGGCGGCTTCTTTTTTAAAAATTTAAAAAAATGTACGTTTGTCTGGCGCTTTTTTAAATTATTTGCTTCTACGAGTACTTCCTTTGTTTTGACTGCGTTTTACTAGCAATTTTTCGGGTTTGTTGTATTTTTTTGTTTATCATATAAATTTGTTTTTTACTATTTTTTGTGAGGTCACCGTCATTTTTACTGTTTCTTGCTTTAATATTGTTGTTCTTTTCGGAATTTCGTTTAATTAACGAAAGCTGTGTTTCTTTAGTTTTTTTTTGCTGGAATTTGGTATTTTGAATTTTTGAAAAATAAATGACAATATCTTTTGTTTTTATTTATTTTTGTATAATTGCTAAAAAAAAACTTTTTTGTTTTTTATTAAGTTTTTTCTTTAATCAGTTTATATGATAAGCATTTCTTTAGAATTTTATTAATTTATATGATTGGGTGTTTATTTTGAACTGTTTAAAGTAGGTAAATTTCAAGAGTTTAACAGCCTGATTCTGTGTACATGATAAATTCGCCATATTAAATATTTATCAATAATTAATGATATGATATTCTGTGACCAAAACAAAAAGCTTTTTCATTGACAAAACTGTCAATATCTCATTTGCTATTGACAAATTGTATTGCTCTACTGTTGCATCAAATTAGCACAATTGTGCACGCTTGAGGCTAATATTAATATAATAAATTGTTGTTTGATACAAATTTGTAAACTTTTCTAAAAATATAGGAAAGTGAAAGAAGAAATCATTCTTTTATTGCTGTCATATGAAGATGAAGCATATGAGGAAATAAGGAGGCGTAGGTGTGAATTACGCAGAATTTTCGCTTGACTCGACTCCTTAAGGCCCAACCAAGGTTCATTAATATAGGTTAAGTCACTTGAGAGAAGCTCGGTCGAACTGTCAGAATGGATAAAAGGAAATCAAGAAAAAAAAAACCTGAATCTGTACAATTTTTAGCTAACAGCTACTTTGACAGTTTGAGCAAAGGCGAAAAAGAGTCCTTTTCTCTCAAGTGACTTAACCTATATTAATGAACCTTGGGCCCAACAAAAATAGACGAGTTGCTCCGTAACGAGTAGAGACGAACATGTTCGCTTTAATGCAATTCAATGTTGTTGCCCAAAATGTACAAACGTAATTTAACGAAGCTGAACGAAACATCTTTTGTAAGAACAACTTTAAGCGTCTCAACGCGCCAGACGTTCAAACGTAAAGTTGCAATCGTCTCGTTTCGTCTATTGTGTTTAGGCTTTTAGTCGTCAACTACTCTGCAGTTGACTCTGACTGCTCTGCTCTGGTTAGAGTTACCAGATTTGCAAAGTGCATTATCGGTACAGTTAATGAAAATTCCGGGATTTTACGAATCATGCCGGGACATTTTTTGAGCAGGAAAAAAAACACTTTAAAACTAAAGACTTAAAACATAGAACAATGTATTATAAATTTTTATTTAAGTTAAAGATTCAGTCCAACTTTATCAAGACAAAACAACTAAAATTAAATGATCGTAAATATATGCGTATATATACAGTAAGGTATAGAGCTCATGTGCAAAATTTCAAGACATTTCTTTAACTTTTGTGGATTTCTAAGAGATTTTAGTTTAAAATAAAGCCACTTGTATGAGAAGTAGGCGTGGTTTTCATCAGAAATAGTTTATATTAACTATCAAAGTTCATGTGCTAAATTTCAAGACATTTCCTTAATTTTTGTGGATTTTGAAAAGATTTTACTGTAAAAATAAAGTATCTCTGTATGGGAGGTAGGCGTGATTTTCATCCGATTTTTTTTTAAATTTCATAGTCAGGATTGGCATTGAAGATCGAAGCTTATGTACAAAATTTGAAGGCATTTCCTAAATTTTTGTAGATTTTTAAGAGATTTTACTGTAAAAATAAAGAAACTCTTTAAGGGAGGTAGGCGTGGTTTTCATCCGATTTGGCTAATTTTCGAACTTGATCTTTATTTTTCATCAAAAAAAGCCCAAAAATAGGTTATATTTTGAATTTCATAGCTATAGCTTTAAAATTACGGCTGTAATCATGGCAACAGACAAACAGACAGACGGACACACGGAAATCGACTCAGGAGGTGATGCTGATCAAAAATATATACACTTTTCTATACTTGCCACGCCTCCTTATTGGCGTTACAAACAAAATGACAAAGTTAATATTAGAGATAAAGAGATAGGAAACTTCATGATTTTGAAGGTTATTTCAGATTCCACCTTTTTCAACTCTCTTTTTTATGCAAAACTCACGAATTGTGTATATTAGTTTAGATCAGAGACCTGCAGCGAATCGTTTTTTTATTATTCTAAATCACTCGTCAAAAACCGAGTGCGAGGGCCTGCGGTTGCGCACTTCAACAACCACTTCCACGCGAAGCATTCTCATAACAGCGATGAGCGACGAGTGCCGCTGCTTTCACTCATCGCTCATTAGAAAGCCTGCTGAATTCTAAGCTTATGATTCTAAGCAACCTCAATGACTCTAGAGTCATTGAATGATTTGCGTGCACTTTAGTATTGGTGTGGGTTTTCCTTGTTTTACTTTTGTTTTGTGTTTTACGTGTTGGTTTAGATAAATAGCCAGCTTCTAAGATGGGGATCGCTAGTTCAAAGAATTAAATTGTAGCAAACTTACTTTATACTTCTATGTTGTCTATTATTTGTTCCTTGTGGTTATTGTATCGTTTTCATCAATTTTTGTAATCACCTCTTAGAACCTAAGAGCACCTTTTTGTTTAGGGATGCCATAAGGAAAGCGGTAATCCAAAATAAACAGGATTGTCACTGTTAATGATTTATATATTATAAAATGATTTTATTTAATATTTTATTTAGAATTTATAATAATTCTTAATTCTTTAATTATAATAATTTTAATAATTCTTTAAAAATTTTTCCAAAAATTTTTAATAAATTTTTTCAATAATATTTTCACAATTTTTCACTACTTTCTATCAATAATATTTAAAAATTTTTTTTATTAGGTATATGCATTTAAATATTTTTTTAATACTATTTTAAGATTTATTTTCATACATTTGCCGAGTCCGCTAGTATTATACTCGTATGTATATAATAATAAATTTATATATTTTTTGTATAATAAAATATGTCAGCGGTAACACTGCACGCGATTTGCCTTAATAACTCTAGAATCATAAGGAATGACTTTAGAATCATAAGAAGCATTGAGCGGCATTCTTATGAGCGATAAGTGAAAGCGGTGGCACTCATCGCTGTTATGAGGATGCTTCGCGTGGAAGTGGTGGTTGTTGTACGCACCCGCACGCACTCGCATTCGATTTTTCATGGAGGATTTATAGTCATTCGTTCGAATCATAGATTCGTTGCAGTGCTCTGGTTTGGATATCCCATATTTTAGGGGAGTTTCTGTGGCTTACCAACCTTTTACGCATTTATGGTGAGTTTGTATATCCCATTTTTGAGGAGAGTTTTTGTGGTTTTCGTGCTTGTATTGAACATTTTGTCTTAGTTTTTGACACAATCAGGAAATAGTGCTATCCCTTTCCTACAGTCCAAAATCAAAGTTTTCTATCTCTTTATCTCTGGTTAGTATACCCTTAAGCAGTACGCGTTGGGTTAGAAAAATCATTTGGTATTTTCTCTACTTGCAGTCAGTTTTGAACCATTTATCATCAATGATTTCCAAATAAGATTGCTAGTAGGATTTTTTAATATTTTATAGTTTTTTACTACAATATGAGTTAAAATGTTTGGCCTTATGGCCAAACCAATGTATTGTTCAAATTTAAAAACCATATTATAAGCTTTTTAATGAAATCATCTTTAAAACATAACATTTTTCTTAATATTCTTATAGAAACAAAAGATTTTACACTACCCCAAGAAAAACAACTTCTATAAATTTATCTGAGTAATTTTTATGTTTCTTTAAATCTTTTCTTTTTTAAATGCTGTTGTAAAGTATAAAATTTCTCGAATTTTTTTTGAAGTATTGTGTAGTCGTTGTATTTCTGGGTCTTATAGGCACTGAAAAACTAGAATTCAAAACGAGTAAGAGAGCAAAAAACTGAAGAAAAAATTTTTAGTTTTTGGTGCTTTTTTGCAAACTCGATTCATTTTAGAAGTGTCCAATATTTCGATTTTTTTATTAAGGTTCAGTGCCTGTTAGACCCAAAAAACGGATGCATAATTTTACAGAAAAATGGTCACTGGTCCCAAAAAAACCGACTTCGGGGAAAACTCGCTGAAAAAATCATAGGTAAAACATACGAAAGGATGAAGCAGTTAAATTTTCTTAGAGACTAGAATAGAACCTTAAACGCGTTTTTTATGGACATAAAATGTGCATTTTGAATCAAATAAACGCTGAATATTTGGCTTAGACCAATTCCAATAAGTCCAATCCAAAAAGGATTTGAATCTATAACAGTTAGAATATACAGCTAGAATCTCATAACTGATTCTTTCTTAATCAAATCAAAAGTCATTCGGTTGCTATATTTTGAACAGAAAATAATTAGTAGACCAAACACTTCTTTCACTTATTCACTATATAAATAAAAATATAAATTACATTAGTTTTTTAGTTCACATAGTTTCTGTATTGAGTTCCTACAGAAATGCGGCCATACTTTATCATTTGTCAAATTTTTTGTGCGGTTTTAAGTGCATTTCTTATTTCTTGGCAAATTCCGAGACTTTAAGACAAATACCGCGGCACCAATTGGAAACGGGAACAATCCCGGCTAGTTCCGGCGACCTGGAAATCCTAGCTCACAATGATATTTAGGTTTCCTATAAGTTTGAATTATTAATATTATTAATAATGAAACCAAACAAACTCAAATACTTCCTTAAATGATGTATACATATTTGTAAAATTTGATTTTATAAAATCAGCTGTCAATAAAAATGCACATCCTCTGGTGAATTTGAAAGCTTTTTATTTATCAAGTCTGCTGCAGAATACTAATAAAGCTTTCGCTTGACAAAATTCTTTACAAATTTTATTGATTAATTGCTTATCAAGGAAACGCAGAATAGGGCTGTAAATAAAGCAGCTTGCTCAAAATTTGACGGTTGTCTACTAACAAATGATAGTTCACAGGACCTGTGCTGCATTTTTAAGCTACTACAAGTGAAATTCAAAAAGTTACTGACTTCTCAAATTGCCTTCGTATTTAATTTATTTAGCAAATTGGTTTTTAATTCTAAAATACTCCTTTTTGTTATTTTTTTATTTTTTGTCAAAAATTCTTTTATTTTTTCTTCAAAGAAAATTTTGTTTTGATATAAAAAAAAAATTCCTATACTGATTTAAGAAATAACTCAATTTTCTTCGATTTTGTGATGTTTTTTCTCAGTGCGCGGTTATTTCTTTCCGATCAATTTTTTTTTAACTTCAAACGTTTTATTTGAAATGAAGAAAATAAGGGAAGCATTCTATTTAGCGATTGTTTCTTTTAATCTATACTTCCAACCCTAACTTTTCACCCTTATTATTGCCCTCCAATTATTGTTTTCTAGCTAACAAAATTGTATCCTTTGCACAATGTAATGCATCAAACGCATTTTAATATTTTATCACCATTCGCCCATTTTCCATTATTGCGTATCATGAACGGATCATTAACCGATTGTTTTCTAAAAAATTGTTTTTCTTATCTGTGCAGAACATAGCAGTTAAAATGCATTGACCTAAAATTATTCTCAGAATAGAACATCCAAGTTTAAAAAACATTTTTGTTTATTTTTTAAATTTCATTATCAGATCAGTAATACTTAAGACAAAACCAAACTCGTTTTTTAAAGTTCAACTAATTTTCGAGAGAGAGAGAGATGTGTGCGCAGTTTACAATTTCTGTTGACGAAAAAAAAAAACACATCAAACATGCTTTTGCTGTCTCAAGCTTAATGCGTTTAATACAAAGCTGCTGGAATGCTCCTGGTGGCCGCGGAACCACTGCGTAGTATTAAAAAAATGCCTCATTGAAGTTGCCCAACCAATACCTGAACAATATTTTTTTTTTGGAAAAAGCCCAATAAACATTGTGGCGAAGGGTGATTCGTTAACAAATCGCTTATGAATTGCTTTTTTAATTGTTTACGAATAGTTTCGTTCCGACTTTATCAGAGGTCACCGATTGAAATTCTATTTAAGATGTTTTCAGCCTCATTAAAACAAAAAAATAATTTTTTTCCTAATAAAGTTTTTTTTTAGTTTCAACGATTTGCTATCGAATCGTCTTTCAACATTTTTCTGACTCGTTAGCGAATCAAATCTTTAAATTTTAGCGATTCGTTAGCAATTCACTTCTTTTATTTTTAGCAATTCATGTACGAATCATCACTTTTTGTGAAGCACTGTGACAAATCCCAATAAACAGCAAGTTCGAAACGAATACGAGATCTCGGATTCGTCATCGTGGTTTCGAAACGAATTCAAAACAAGTTCACGAAAATCAAAATTAGCAAATCAGAGAATTTTTCAGACTCATCAAGAATTTTTCATATAAAAACTTGAAAAAATTATGTATGGAAATTATTGATATAAAAAACAGGTATGAAAAAATATAATAGAAGAAAATAATTTTCACAAATACTTTTTCATATAAAATTTGTGAATAAAAAAAAATTCGCTAAATTACGTATCAACAACAGAGAGATAATAAAAAATATGTCTCCTAAAAAAAATGTCATATTAAAAACTCAGATCGTTATTCATTCGAAACGATTTCGAATAAATGCAAATAAGCGAATCCGCAAATCTTTGTTTAGATTTTTTTCAGCAATGCATACGCTGCCCACTTTTAAATATGATTAATTTTTTAAAAGTATTTATATTAACTTGCTACTGTAAATACGTTATTTGAGTGAATTTTTGTTTTATAAACTTTATATGAAAAAAAAACTTGCATTCTATCATTAGTTTTTTTTAAATTATATTGTTTCACGTTTGTTTTTTATGTCAATAATTTTCACTCATAATATTTTCATATAAAAAAGTCTACCCGAAAAATGCTCAGAATCGCTAATTTGGATTTTTTGGAATTCGTTTTGAATTCGAAACGAGTTCGCGATAGCAAATCCGAGATTCGTTTCGAATATGAAACATTTTTTTTTCAAAACAATTTTGTATTTTTTTTTTAAATTTTTTCCTTTGAGTTCATAGTTATTCGTCCTTGTACACGTCCTTTAAGTTAATTCTTAGTTTTTTTAGGTTTTATATCAAAAAAAGTTGCCCAAAACTTTATAAAAATAGAATTAATTTCGAACTTTTGTAAAATCAAATCTTCAAAATAAAACCTAAATAACAAAATGATATAAAAAAAATTTTTTTTTGGCCGAGTTGGGGTTCGAACCCACGTCCGCAAATGCTTATTTTCCTTATGACGCAAATAAAGCAACACGTATTTAACAACTGAAATAGCCGAATGGGTAAAGTGCCGGACTAGCATTGAGATGACGTGGTTTCGATCCTTGATATAGTAAATTTGAAATAAATTTAAAGTTAATACTTATAACATTTAGAGTTGTTCCGTCAATATAATAATTTAACATTTATGGACGTATTTTATAAAACGCAAACCGTTTTCATATGAAGTAAGACAAACTCTCTTTCTCTCACTGAAATTTTCTACGTGATCGCTTGCGTTTTACCATTAGAGTTTTTCCATCAATATAATAATTTAAAACTTCTCATTGGTTATAAAAAACTTCGAAAATTAATTTTTTGTTTATTTCGTTAACATAAAATAAGTTCATTTTGATTTTGTACTGTAGTTCAACAAACATAAGAAATAAAAAAGTAATGTCCTTTAACACTACAAATTTTACTAGTTAACGAATGTTTTTTGTTATAGTTTTAGCTTGCGATATTATAAATGAATCGCTTCTTATAATTGCGAATGCATGAAATATACGGGAATGCGATTAGTAAACGATAATGTTAGTGAATCATTTTGTTTGTTGGGAGCCCTAAGTTTTACGCTTGCTGCTTGATTACCAATGTAGCTTCCCGAGCTCGTTATGTGCTTAAAGAGCTTAAAGCTTTAATGTTATTTGGGGCTAGAGCTTACACGCAGAACATTCATTGAGCACGAATGATGATCAAGCAATTCATAGATTACAAAAAATCTTTTATTTTATCATGTATAGCGTTTTGATCTTATTCAGTATTTGCCATAATTCTCTATAAAACACTGATCAAATATTATGAGCAATTTTTAGAAATCAATAATTGTTATGCTCAACAATATTGCATTTATTATGATAATGCAACAAGTTGCTCTGGTGCAATGGATAGCAGTTCGGGATTGGACAAGTTTCTAAGTGAGTCCAATATATAAGAAGTGATTAATTAATATTGTAGTTATAAACTGTCAATAATTATAAAGCACTGCCTGATTCAGCAAAATTTGTTTAATATTACTGCAATGTATCCTGAGCATAAACTGTGTGCATAGTGCAAGTGATTCATAAATAAATAGGTCATACTCGTACCAGGCCCATAGCCCAGGAGTGTTTTAGGTGTTCAAACCCCCTTCCCCCCTTAGAAAGTCCAGAAAGTATGAAAAAATAACACAAATGAGACTATTAAATTCAAAATGTAATTGTTTTTCAGATAAACTGAGATAATGATGTTAATTTACTTGAGATGCAAAGGTTTAAGCAATTTCAAAACCAATTTAAAAAACTTCGCTTTATTAATGAAAAATTTGTCACGCCAAATGAAAGATTAACTTTGCTTTTAAAGGCATAATCTTTATATTGGAATTTAGCTGCAAGGAGCTTGTATATTAAAGAACCGTTTTCAAATGTGGATTTTGATGCTCAAAAAGACCCTGATATCTGGAAAAATGTATATTTGAAATTATACCTAGAACGAATATAATTTCATGAATTGTAAAAAATAAGGTTGACACCTTTTATGCAATATCTAAGCTTATTGGACCCAAAACCTTTGAGAAAGCATTTTTTTAAAATGGATTTTTATTTAAAGCTATACTCGTATAATGCAAAAAAATGAACCACGAAATTTAACATATTATTCGTTATTCCACGTAAAGCGGATGACTAAAAAGTTTGGCCATTCTATTTAGTTGTTTTCTTGGTATATAAGACATCTAAAATCTCAAACTTTAGCCCTGCGCGAATTACAGATTTCGAAAAATCACCTTAAATCTAAATATCCTTTTTTCGAAAAAAATTCTCAATAAAAAACTTTTTTAAAACATTTTATACCGTCCAGTTCTAAGGAAATTTGATGATTTTTTAATCATGTTACCAAATTCTTATAAAAAAAATTAAAATTATTATTTTTTTTGTAACTTCGGCATTTGTAAAATTATTTTTTTAATATGTTAAAAAATTAAAAAACAAGTTGCAAGTTCAAAAAATGTATTTTTTACATTTTTAAATTTGCAAATAGCTTAAATTTAAATCCACGACTGATTAAATTCTTAAATATCAAAAAAAAAGTATCTGTTTAATAAAAATTTATCCAGTTTTCAAAGAAAAACTTATTTTGATGCGATAACTTAAATAATATATTGGGTATAAGATATTGGTGCTGTGCAAAAACCAGTTCTCGCATTAAGGCTTTAAGAGATTTAAATATGACTTTTATCGGAGTCGATTCCTCTGCTCAAAACATTTTAATAAAAAAAAATATGTAGGAATTGTTATTGGAATTGAATGATTCTGTCAGTCATGATATCAATTTTTTATGAGGAAATGGAACAGTTCCTTTTCTAAAGATTTTAAAATATTTTCTTTTGAATAACATATAATTTCAACTGTCGAAATCGTTTTCGAGAGCAGTAATATTTTGACCTTTAATGATAACTCGAACTAGAGTTCACACAGGTGAAAACTTTTTTGTTCTCCCGTTTATGTAAAAGGTCCCTTAAAAATTGTGAAACAAGCTTCAACAGGTGAACTTATTAAAAACAAAGTTATAATTTTTCATAGCTAATTTTAATTTTGATTTTAATTAACTGCAAGAAATCTTACCTATTTTTATCTTTCAAACTAATATTGTTGTATTAGTAAAATTTTGTCATAGAAATTTTTACTTTTTGTGCTAGTTTTCGGAAATATACTTATTAAAAGGCAATTACAAATTTTCAACTTGGCCTATTTTTAAAAAAAACCATACGCAAAAATCGAAAACTTAATATGGTAAAAAAATTCAATAAACTCTTGTCATCTCTCTAATGGTCATTTTAAAACGGTCATATTCACAAGTAGTCGTAAGGGAAAGCGGGTTTTTAAAGAAAAATTTCTATATTCTTGCGTTTAGTTTTCTACTAGTATCTACTAAACCTCTGCACGGGTAGTCTTAAACCGACTTTCAACACATTCATTTGGAAACGAGTCATTACACAATTTTGAAATTCTGACAACGGATTCGGACTCAGCGACCTATTTTTACCTAGTGCTTGCTCCAGCACCGACTTCGTGAAAATAAAAAAGTTTTAGGTGGCAATCTTGACATCTTGAATTTTAAAATTGTGACATCAGATTCGAAGCCAGCGACCCGTAAACACTGTTAAACCATGTTAAAAACTCTTAAAAATACATTTTAGTATATGGCAGCACTGTTATGAAAAATTATACAATTTTGGAAATCTATCACGAGTTCGGATTCAGCGACCCATTTTTACCTAATAATATTTGCTCCAGCACCGAATTTGGGAAAAAAAAAATTGTAGGTGGCAACACCATTAACCATCTTGAATTTTAAAATTCTAAATTCCAAACGACTCCGGAACGACTCAAACATAACAATCAATATTTTCCAAACGAATGTGTTGAAAGTCGGTTTAAAACTATTTATGTCTATGGTGTTAATTTCATTCGCTGTTATAGTTATGTAAACTACTGAACTCGACACCGAATGCACTATTGTTATAGTAGAAACGAGTTAATCCGTGCAGAGGTTTAGTATCTACTTATATATTTTTTTATCAAAACTCGGCCCCCCCCTAAGTTAAGTCCTGGCTACGGGCCTAACTCGTACATCTTTCCCCAGTTGCTCATACACAACAATTTTCTCATGCTCCGAAATTATGCGCACAAGTGCTTATTTCATTATCAGTTGCTTATAGTCGATAAATATACGGAATTAGCGCATAAATTATGCACGTAGAGAATAATATCTAAGCCGAATTTTTTCTGTGTACTATTTGTTTATTTCCTATGTAAAAGCGGTGCAGCATAAAAGCTATAAATACTCCGAAACAAAAGTCATGAATAACGTTAATTATTATAAAGCTTTAATCAAACCAAATATATGCTCAAATTTGATTGTTATCAATAAACAAATTTATGTGTTGTTTACATAAAGATATCTCTGTTTACCTTGATTTTTTTTTTTAGTTTTTTCTTTTATTTGGAATTGCCAACATATGTTCCAAATATTTTATAGAGGAAGTAGGTAGTCCCAGATAGTCGTTTTTTTGTTTGTTTTTCGTTAAAGAGCAATCAATGTGCTTACTCGATTAAGTTATATTTTCATAAACTAATATGTGAAACCGCAAGCAAACATATTAATTTTTGTTTTTATAAGTTGCTATTAAACTTTTTTTAATTAGGTACAAATGTACACTAGCCCATAATAGCGACCAAAGTTTAATGAACTTGTGAAAATGTAAAAATAAATAACTCTAAGCAACTTATGTTTGCTCACTTTTATCTAAAACCATTTGTTATTTTCTAATTAGCAAGAGGAACAAGCAGTTGTCGATGCATCAAATCGCAAATAAAGCTGTTGTGTTTAATTGAGAGAAGATGAAATGTAACTTTTTTGGAGAGGCTGACTGCTGTAACTGTCAAAAAGAAGTTGACAGTTCATAGAAAATCTGAAAGCGATGAGAAAGCTTTAATTGGAAAGATGTAAACAAAAAAGTGATTTGTATTGGTTTTGACAATTTTAGCTATGAAAATGAGAGCACAGTCCGCAATGCATCTACATTATTTTGTTCTACCATGACCTTAACCAGCAACCCACAGTGCTCGCGGCTTCGAGCACTGGGCTGGATCGAAAAGTATTCATTACAATTCAATTCCAATTCCTTAGAATATATTGCTACCGAGGCAATTTATTGCTTTGAAATTAAGTGCATATATGAACTAATTGCAATCCAGATCTTTATAAAATTGTACTTAAGGGAAGCCAATGAAAATAGTAATTACGTTTCAACGTCGAGCGAGGAAATAAGCCTGAATAAAAGCCTTATATCAAACTTTATATAAATTCTTGTATACAGGAAATAATTTCATATGCCTTTTTTCCTTGCATAGACTTTATATAAAACTTGTTTCAAGGATTGTTCAAAACAGTTTAAATTCTCCTTCCTACATAAGTTCCTTATACAAAGCTTTACTCAAGGCCTATTTAGGTGAAGTTGTTACCTGGGATATCTCATATCAGAAGAAGTAGAGCATTTAGAGAGTTTTTTTTTTTTGAGTTAAATCCGAGTAGGTACTTAAAATTTGGGTTCAGAAAATAATGAAAATTATATGTTAATGACATAACTTACCACGTATATTCTCCTAAAATTTTTCAGAACTGTAAATAAAAAGAAAAAAAAAATTGTATTAGAGCAACTATATCAGAATGAAATAACTTTATTTAAATAAGTAAAATAATCAAAATAATTTAAGATTAAAGCTACCTAGGAAAATTGCCTGATAATGATAAACTGGAAAATCGTTTTCTAAAAAAGAAATAGAATAATACTTTACAAAACAGCACACACAAGGTAATACACTGTGAACAGTACTGATACAAGTAACATGCACACAACTCAAATAGCATATTCCAGTTCAACTAATTATAAATATAATGATATTATTATCTGCCTAGATGGACGAGTAGTTTTGCTACCTGATGTAGTGGATATAATTGAATCAATAGCATGCACACAACAACATAAGCATAAGAAAAAATTTTAATATTTTATTTATGTGTCTGCTTGTTCTGATGAACATTGGTCGAGGATATTCTTAGTGAATGCATTTTTTTTCAACTTGGCTTTATAGTACACAAGAATACCAAAAACAACAATTAAGTTTACATTAATTTAAAGTCACGAGAGTGAAAATACTACTAGTTAAGTTTAATTTACATGGAACAGACAGTGAAGCAATAAGGAATATAGTACGTTCAAAAAGTTCATAGGATGACACACAGATGGCGCTACCAGATTTTTTCCATATGCTTCTTATTTAGTACCAACCTTCAAATGATACGTATAAAAATTTGACAACAATCTGACAGTTAATTCGTGAGTTATAGCATTTTGTGTGCAACCATTGTTATTGAAAAAAAAAAAATGGAAAAATGGTAGAAAAGTGGATTGCTGAATTTAAATGTGGTCGTACCAGCACAAATGATGCAGAGCGCAGTGGACGCCCAAATCAGACTGTTATTCCACAAAACATCAAAATAATCCACAAATTGATTATGAACGATCGCAAATTGAAGGTGCACGAGCTAACTGACATTGTAAAGATATCAGATGGTAGTATTTTTACCATTTTACACGAACATTTGGGTATGCAAAAGCTCTGTGCAAAGTGGGTGCTGCGTGAGCTCACAGTCGACCAAAAACAACAACGAATTGATGCTTCAGAGGAGTATTTGGCGCTGTTAAACCGCAATAAAATCGAATTTTATCGTCAATATATGACAATGGATGAAATATGGCTTCACTATTACACGGCAGAATCCAAAAGACAGTCAGCTGAGTGGACAGCAGTCGACGAACCGATTCCAAAGCGAGCAAAGACCAAACAGTCGGATTGTAAGGTATGGCGTCTGTATTTTGGGATGCGAAAGGAATAATATTCATCGACTATCTCCAAAAAGGAACCACCATCAACAGCGACTATTACTGTGCACTTTTGGATCGATTAAAGGCTGAAATCGCCAAGAAACGGCCACATTGCAAAAGAAAAAGGTGTTGTTTCGCCAAGACAATGACCGTGTCACAAATCGATGAAAACGATGGCAAAATTGAATAAATTAGGCTTCGAATGTCTTACCCACACACCGTATTCTCCAGATTTAGCCCCCAGTGACTATTTCCTGTTTTCAGATCTGAAGAGAATGCTTGCTGGAAATAAATTCAAGTCCAATGATGAAGTAATCGTTGAAACTGAGGTCTATTTTGACGAGAAAGAGAAATCGTACTATAAAAGTGGTATCGAAAAGTTGTAAAATCACTATACTCGTTGTATCGCTCTCGAAGGCAACTATGTTGAATAATATAGTCGAGTTTTATCCAAATTTTATTTTTTTCTTATTTATCCTACGGACTTATTCAATGACCTCTTTTATTAGGCCGGGTCAATTTGTTCGGAAAAAAAAAATTAACAAAGAGTATAGCAAAAAATAAGTCTACGGGCAATTATAAGACCTTTGCCCAAGAAACCATTGGTCTGAAGTCAATATCGAGCTGCCGGAAAACTCTTAAGTTCGCAAGTCGGAAGAAATATATTCTCATACAAATGAGATTAAAAATTTTTTTAAATTTTTATAAAAACTGGCCAGGTGGGTTTTTTAGACGAGGAATCTATTTTATTTATTCAATCATTTTTAATCTTTTAAAAAAAAATCCATATTAGTTGTATTAATGTTATGATAAATTCAAATTTCCTTTTTTATTGTATTTTATTTGCATAAAAATAAATTTTTAAATAGAAAAAATAAACAAAAGAAATCTACTTTAGCGCCTTATGGCGGTTGCCCTAAAAAAAAATAAATAAAATAGATTCCTCATCTAAAAAACCCCCATAAAAGTTTGTATAGGAAAATTAATAAAATTTTTAATCTCATTTATATGAGAATGTATTTTTTCCGACTTGCAAACTTAAACGAATTTTTCGGCAGCTCGATATTGACTTCAGACCAATGGTTTCTTCACCAAAGTTTTTTAGAATTGCCCGTAGATTTCTTTCTTGCTATACTCTTTGTTGCCAAAAAATTTGACCCGGCCTAATATATATATATACTAGTAACCCGGTGTGCGTTACTACACTACATATATTAGAAAATAATAAATATATTCAAAACTTTTATTTGACTCTTCGTTTGACACCACGCTCATTGCCTAATTCCCGTTCCAGTTTCCCAGTAGCAGGACACTACCACATAGTTTCTTCAGTCTGAGTTTCAATGTTCTGTGACTTTTACATCTAAAGCTATTCGATATCAAAAATTGGGCTGGTATGGGTAGAGCCACACCCCCTTGTCTAATGTCCGTCCCAGTTTTCTTGTAAATGGACATCACCAAGTGGTAACCCCATTCTGAGTTTTAATGTTCAGTGGTTTTTACTTCCATAGCTATTCTTTATTGAAAATTTGGCTAGTCTGGGTAAATATACTCAATAAATTTTTATTATATGGGTGGTGCCACGCCCCCATCCATCCCCATTGAGATTTAGCTTTTAATTAAATTTGATTTAAAAGAACAATTTTAAACCTTTTGCGGAAACTTCTTTAAAAATTTAAAGGTTCAAAATTTCACATAAGTGCGTAATTTCACGCAAATGCCTTATTGGAGCTTCCCTATTGAATCTTCAATTTTTGACTACAGATTCGTGTTTATCGACCACAAAAACTTCATGTAAATACGAGGTCGTCTTCTAGTTTTTGGCCACTTTTTCTGCCATTGGTACCAATATGCCTTTGTAGCGACCCTTAAATATCATTTAAAAATTTTTTAAAAAAATTTACAATTTTGTTATGGTATATATTCAAATAATGTGTTGCCTCGTGAAATTAAAAAAAAAAATTTCTTTGGAATAAGGACCACCCAGCCATCCAATCGAGAAATATGTATTAAAATAGCACCTGCCGTTCGCAAACTTTGCGGTCCTGAACATTCGTGAGTACCCTTTTATATAATAGTATAGATATAGACTACATGGTCTGAAAAGTCCCGAAATATTTCAAATAGAAAGCACCACTAGAAACTAAACATGAATCATTTCGAGAGGCGCTAACTGTCGACCAAAAATAGTAGAGCGTTGATGATTCAACTGCCGCTTTGGCGTTATTGCGGCGTAATCGAGCGGAGATCATCGATGTTTTGTGTCGATGGATGAATTGTGACTATACGCCCAAGTCCAATAAGTAGTCTGCAGAGGTACTAGAAAGCCACGAAAGCCGACCAAAACGGCCATAAGACCAACGCTCGGCTGGGAAGGTTATGGCCTGCGCACGGCATAATTTTCATCGATTACCTGCAGAAGGGAAAAATACTTAGAAGAGAGTATACGTATTATGCAGCGTCATTGGACAAATTGAACTACGAAATAACGAAAAAACGGTCCCATATGTCGAAGAAAATATTTCTGTACCATCACGATAACGCGCTGTCTCACACGCAAATTGGACCAATTATGATTCGAATTGCTTGCTCATTCAACTAGCCTTGGCCCCCCGCTACTATTATCTGTTCCCAAACCTTAAGCGGTAGCTCCAGGTAAAGAGATTCAGATCAAATGAGGAAGTAGACGCGGAATTAGGCGTATTTTGAAGCCTTAGACATTTCGTAATACAGAAAGGGCATCGAATTGTTGGAAAATCGCTATACCAAGTGCATCATCCTCGAAGGCAACAATGTTTGAGAAATAAATATGTCTTTTTCAAAACACGCTTGTTTCATTAAAAATTCCAAGACTTTTCAGCCCATATAGTAATAATGGGTTTGAGTGTATAGCTCAAAGTTTAGTTGACCAATTTTTAAAACAAATGAATATAGTTTTGATATCAGTTTTCATGAGAATTGCTTAAAAATATTTTTAGCAACTCGATTAATTTGAAATTGTCTGAAATAAAGAAAGGAACCGAAAAATAAAAGCCATTATTTAATGTTTCTTATCATTCTTGATATACTTTTTTCGAACATTCTCTTGTTTACTTATGCTTTATTATTATTTATTCTTGCATTTCAACCAATTCTATCTTCTCTCTAACTACTCCCTACCTTTAGCCTACCTTGTAAGTGTATCATGGCTTAATTCTTTTTGAAATTTTTATTAAGTTGTTCTGTATACTCCTATATGCACCCACTTATTCCCCCTACGGTACATCTAACACTACACCATAAATTGAATATTTTGTAATTATTATATCTCACCTATTATGAAACTCTCTTTCTCCCTCAATTTTCATATCTTTAACTATATCTTCATTATTTATCACAAATTCTCTTTGCTCTGATTTGTTTACAAACAAATCCTGCGCAATAGGAACTTCCTTTAATCTTTTAAACTTGTAACAATTATAATGCTTTTCTCCTTCTCTTTATTATACGTAAAAATATAGATGCATTCATGATACAATTACAAGGTAGGCTCATTTTAAAATTGCTACTCAAACTATAAATTTTGCTATAACCAAGGTGTGAGGTTCATAAAAGTCAAATAATAAAAGCAATAACAACAATAAAAAAAAATAGAATTCCAACAGCTGACTTTGTTCTCCAGTTTCCCTTTACTCTAATATGAGCCTATCTTGTAATTCTGCCTTGTATGTATTCAGTTACTTGCTTTTAATAGCAGGATTTTGTAATAATAATTTGAAGGGGAGCGCTTGCACTCAACATTATTAAACTGGTTTTCCCCAAGCGTGCATTGCTTTCATTCATACTTTTAAAATGTCCTTGTAGGGAGGACAATTGTAGTTCAAGGAAATCAAAGAGGTATCATATAACAGATAACAAAGAGGAGAAACTATGATATATACGTATATAAATGTAAAATATGTGGTGCATGACTTTTGTGAATTTTTTGAGAGGAACTGGCATTTAAGGGATACAAAAAAAAAAAATATTTGCTTGCATTTATGAGTGAGAAATATGGTATGTTTATTTGGCTTTGTGTCGAGAATTACCCTTCAACTTAAAGTCGGAACCAGAATGGTGTAGCTTGTAGTACGTAGTATGATCTGTCAAAAGTTAAAATGTACTTAATGCACGGAATCGCACAGAATGCGTAGTACGTCTGTGGCTCGTAGCTGTAGTTGTAGCGCAAGTTGAATTAACTTTAACTTTTGATTACTACACTGCTCTGAAAGTTGTATTAATGATGCTTTTTTTAAGGATCGTGTATATCAAATCGATACTGCAAACGTTGTCGGTACCGAAATAAGTGATCGAAATTAACAATATTTGTTAAATCGTAAAAAGTTATAAATAATTGTTCTCTGAAGCGCTCACACCATTCTGGGCATCATTTTTGGCGTAGCGTGCTACACACTGAACAGCTGATGAGGTTACTACATGGAATCGCTACAACTACATCGCATTCTGTTCCACGCTTAATAAAGACTTATTTTAGAATATAATCGATGTCATTACACGTATTTATATAGTGTACATAACCATTTCTATAAAATCGATTACAATATCCAAAGGAATATGGATTTTGAATTTTGCATGAGTGTTTGCATGAGTGCAAATACGGATTTACATTCATGCAAGCTTCAATGATAAAAAACACCACAATATACGAATCCAAACAACTTCTTTATTTTGTCTTATTTGCATATCATTATAGGATTAAAAACAAGGTTTTGGCAATATATTGATAAAAACTAAAAATCAAAATTAAAAATACTTCACAATAAGTGAGGACAATAAAATAGAATCAAAACATAAAACACTTTAAAAACTTAAAAATTAATCAAAAATTTTATAATTTATTCTTAATATTTTGTTGAATAGCCTCTATTTTTTTCAAGACAGCTTCACATCTTCGCGACATGGACTCTACTAATGTCTGACAAGTGCCCTGAGGTATGGCATACCAAGCCTTCTGTATTCTTTCCCAAAGCTCCGTCTTATTTTTTGATTTGACAGGTCCTATATTATTTCATACAATCGTCCATAAGTTCTCAATTAGATCTAAGTCCGGTGACTGTAATGGCCATGTCACTACATTGATATTATTTTGGCTTAACCAACCTTTCACAATACCAGATGTGCTTTTGGGGTAGTTATCGTGTTGAAATTCCCAACTAAGCGGCATTCCCCACTCTGCAAATGGGTGCATAATATCCTTGAATATTTCAAGATATAAATTTTTAGTCATATTTTGTTTTATCTAGTAAAGCGGCACAACTTCGCACCAGGAAAAGCAACAACACACCATGCTTGAACGTCTTTGTGGTGTACTTTGAATTATATTCTGCATTCTTCGGTCTTCAAGCCCATGATTAACCGTTAGTTCCAATTACTTAATAAGCACATAAATATTGTTGGGACATTGAACGCACCCGTTACAATAAAAAAGTTGAACATATCCCGTTATTACAACCTGGTTTATGAAATATTACCTGTAAAGCGTTAGTCTATATATGCAATTTTTTCATCTTTTGCCATGGAGTGGTCAGATAATGAGAATCGTCTCGCTGTTATAGCACCATTTAAGTGTGAAATTAATAAAGATGATATTTTTAAAACGCTCCACCCGCTTGGAATTAATGGGATGTTCGTGTACCGGTGCATAAAACTATTTGAGGAGACTGGAGATGTTAAAGACTGCTACCAATCGAGACGACGCAAGTCATCAAAGCGTCAAATCAACAAAAATCATGGCCCGAGAGATAAATGTCACGCAAAAGTCCATGAGTCGAATTAATAAAAAAATCTTGGGACCTGGGGCTTTCAAACGCCGTACCAGACATTTGTTGACTGCAGCTTTAAAAAAATAGGATTAAAAAATGCAAACGTCTTTTGGTGAAGCACGCTTACAACTTGCACAAAAAACTCTTATTTACCGATGAAAAAATTCTTACCGTGCAGAAAAAAATTTGGCAAACAAAATAATAGGATGTATGCACGGTCATCCAAGGAAGCATCTAAACATATTTGGTGGAGTGTTTCCCTCCATGAAAAACACTGACTTGCATTTCTGCGAACAAGGGATCAAATCATTGACCAAAGTGTACCAAGAAACCTTTTTGGAAGCTGTTGTAAAGCCACTTAACCATTCTTTGTTGCAAAAACCAGTTGTGGAATTTCCAGCAGGGCTCTACGCCGCCACATAGAACTAAAACGACCCAAACCTGGCTCGAAAACAATTTACCAGCATTCATTTAATTTGAAGAAAGGCCCCCTGGCAGTCCAAATTCTGGATAGTTTTAGAGGACATGGTTTGCCACAAAACATACACCAATATTGTTTGTTTGTCCAATTTTCCAACGAACTAGGTGCGTGCGGCTATTGATGATTGGCCGGTCCGACTTAAGGCTGAATATTTTCGTTCCGTATACAATATATGGGCATTTCCATCGTAACTCACACGACATGCGTACAACTTAAAGCGTTGTTTTCTCGGAAGTTTATGTTATTAATGTAAAAAAATTCTTATGTACACATGTCTTAAAAGAAATAGTAATGGTATGATATATCAAAATTGTCGTTCCTGTAACTAATTAAGAATAACAGTGGTAAATATGGGCGTAACTCACGCGACAAAAAAAGGAACTGTGTTTTGCAAGCACGTTTAGATTGCAAAAATTCAGCGAATTTTACCATATAGCCTGTTTTTGTTTTTACTTTTTAAAATAATGGGAAAACAGTGAAGTTTCATAATAAACCCACTTTACCGATGAACTTTGCTTATTTAAATATATATTGAGTCTCCAAAAAATATTGCACTTTTTCGGAGATTTTTCGAGGATTTTTCGATATATGTATTTAAATTTTATGTTGTTCCATATCTCGAAAGGGTGGCAAAATAGGTAAAAATTAACCATTTTTGGGGGATTTATAAGGGGGTAGCATTTCTGAGACGTACAAATAGAGGGGTCTATCATCCCCCCATTTGCTACATTTTTAGGGGGAACACGACGAAACACGTATTTAACTGTCCACTGCAAGTCAAATTGTAAGTCAAACACATGTTTTAGCACCTCCCTAAAAATATGGCGAATGGGGTCACATAGACCCCCCTATTCGTGTGTCTCAAGATTTCTTCCTCCATTAGCAACCCCCAAAAAAAGGTTAATTTTTAACTATCTTGCTACACTATCGAGATATGGAACAAAATAAAATTTAAATATATCTAAAAATCCTCGAAAAATCTTCGAAAAAATAGAAAAAGTGCCATATCTCGAAGGGGAAGCAAGATAGGTAAAAATTAACCATTTTTCGGCGATTTAAAAGGGGTCGCATTTCTGAGACGCACAAATAGAGGGGTCTATCATTACCCCATTTGCTACATTTTTAGGGGGGAAACGTGGAAACACGTGTTTAACTGTCCACTGCAAGTCAAATTGTAAGTCAAACACGTGTTTCGGGACCAACTTAAAAATATAGCAAGTGGGGGCACATAGACCCCTCTCTTTATGTTCGGATTCAGCGACCTATTTTTACCTAGTGTTTGCTCCAGCACCGAATTCGTGAAAATAAAAAATTTAGAATCTGACATCAGATTCTAAGTCAGAGAGCCTTAACACTGCTGAATGGTGTTTAAAACTCTTAAAAATACATTTTGGTAGGTGGCAACACTGTTATAAAAAAAATTACACAATTTTGAAATTCTGGCAACGGATTCGGACTTAGCAACCCATTTTTACCTAGTGTTTGCTCCAGCACCGAATTCGTGAAAATAAAAAAATTTTAGGTGGCAATACTAATAACCATCTTGAATTTTAAGATTTTGAAATCAGATTCGAAGTCAGCGACCCCTTAACACTGTTAAATGGTGTTTAAAACTCTTAAAAATACATTTTACTAGGTGGCAACACTAGGGGGAAAATTTAGGTAGCAAGCCTTTCCTCCATCTTAAATTTTAAAATTGTGATATTAGATTCGAAATCAAATCTGTTGTCAGAAATTCAAAATAACAAGATTCGCATAAATACAAAAAAAATCAAGCAACTCTATTCGCCATCTTGAATTTTAAATTTTTACATCAATTTCAAAATCAGCTACCCCCTAAAGCTGCCAACCACGGAGTTCACAGAACCCTTAAAAGTCTTAATACGCTTAAGATTTTTCTAAACAAGCTAATTGAATTTTTTCGGATACTTGCTTTAAATTCAATTAATTGGATACTTGCGAGCTTACAAGCTTTTGCCGATCGTTTCAAGCTTTTCAACTTTCTTACCCGACATAGTAAGCCTCAGCAAACCAAGCCAACGAAAAAACTTGGATATGACTTGTAATTGTTTGGTATTTTTGTAAACAGGCCAAAGCTTGCTTTTTCAAGTTTGGATACATACTTGAATTCAAGTACTTGAAAAAGCTTGAATTTCAAGTATGCTTGTGCAGTTCTCTGCTGTGTACAGTTCTCTATTACATTTGTATGGACAGACACGCCAAGGCACTGATGACATAGTAAGCCGGCAAGGGAGTAGGTTCTCTTCATATGACGTGCAAAGCAGTAGAGAACACAAAAATTGAACAATTGAATTGAACTCTTTTGCAAAAACACAACGAAAACGAAAGCGATCAAAGAAACAAAACAAAACGTGTCCTTAAAATAATTCATAGCCGAGCTGGACATTTTGCGATTACAGTATTTTTCCGATTGCAATTACAGAAATCGTAATCTATAAAAATTAACGATTACGATTACTGTAATTGTAATGTTAAAAAAGTATAATTGCAATTACTGTCATCGGTATACACACAAATTACAATTACGACTACTGTAATTGTAATAGAAAAAAAATCTATTGATTGTAATTACAGTAATTGTTATCAATTAAAAATTACGGTTGGGATACATATTTTAAAATATGTTCTTAAATTCAACATTTCTTATTAACAAATTAACAAGGGCACACCTAGCGCATGCATTCAGAGTCTACTCCTGCAATTGTTGACACACTGCTTCGAGGAAGAGATTTGTACTTCTTGTAATTTACTGCTGCGTATCAGCGTACATTTAACTTCCAATATATGGCGAATTAAATATTTAAACTGAAACTAAGCACTACTAATATTAATATGAACGAAAACAAAGTCAACGCACATAGACTTTATGTTCACATTTCACATTTTTGAAATGACATTTAAACACTTCTTGTCTATATTTCAATTTTGCATAACTTTTTGTTATGAAAAACTATACAATTACTATTTGTTTTTAAAAAAATGATATTAATTTCAAACAATTACTAAAAATTAAACAAAACTTTGCATTCATTTTGAAAGTTAAATTCAACAAATATTTTAGAGTATATATAAAGGCTAAACGTTCAATTTATTTTTTTGAAACATTTTTGAATGTCATGTTTGAATTTGCCTTTTCTCCAAATTATACAAAAAAAAAACCTTGGATGCAAACAATTCAAGGTTAAAACGTAGCTCAGCAGACTATATAGAATGTTTTTATTATGTCATATTTGCATTATATGTGTTCATATCACAAGTGATTTACGATGCCATGAAATGACCTCATCATGGAAATTTGATATTATTACTCAAAATAAAGGAGCAAAGACAAAGGAGAATGTTCGTGTTGCTGTTGTTAATAATTCTATTTCATGTTTTCGCTGCTTACAAAATCGACTATTCAGATTCAAATATTTGCTTAACTTGATATAAAATAGTCTTCAATAAATGGATATTTTTACTGCATAATCTTATATAAGCACTTTTGCACCTGTAATAATATGCTTGAATTTCAAACAAATTTATTGCCATAAATCAGCAAAAAGAACTAATAAACATTCATTTCACCCGCTTGCCAAATATACCAATATTTCATCTGGAAAAATGCCAACATCTTAATAGACCATAAAATCGAAAAAAAAATCGAAAAACAACACTTTTAAGATAAGAATTCATGCAAACAACACAAAAGTAAAAGATGGGGAAGAATTTAAACATGAACAAAATTAGTGAAAATATTACAAAAGAAAAATACTTTTAGAAACATACGAGATTTAAATGTTTTTTGAATAACCTTGAAAGAGATTAAAGTTACGCGAAAGGAATTCTTTTGTATTTTTGTTTTTTCTTATATTTTTAGCTGTGAAAAATTGTCAAGAATATTAAGAATTTTCTTATTTGTTGCCAGATTTGAAAAAAGTCTCAACGCAATTGGATAAAATTTTTCGGAAAAATTACATTTTAAGGTCGTAACTAATCGATAGCAAATGCTGCTGCTAGAGAAACTCTCAGGCAACTGAATGTAGAAAGAGAAAAATCAGAAAGCTAAATAAGTTCAAGCAAAAGCAACAACAACAACAACAAAATGAGCACAAACGTTATGAGATGCGTTTTCTTGCTATCCTTGGCAATGAGCTTGTATTTGAGGGTCAGCGCAAAAGCGCGTGGGTAGAAAGTGTTTAGGTGGGTGACTGTAGCTGGTGGTATTGAAAATTTAATAAACGAGTTATGTAACAATTTTGAGAAGCGACAAGCTTGTAAAATGTTTAAGGAAATTAATTAAGAAGAGATAAATGCAAAAGCTTAAAATATTAAAAGCTTTAATGAAGGCTAGGGAATTAAAAAATATTTCAAAGCAATTTTAAGATTAGAAAAAAGAATAGAAGTTTTAAATAGATAAGATCAAAGTACAAAGTACAAAGTATAAATTATAAAGTATAATGTATAAAGTATAAAGTATAAAGTATAAAGTATAAAGTATAAAGTATAAAGTATAAAGTATAAAGTATAAAGTATAAAGTATAAAGTATAAAGTATAAAGTATAAAGTATAAAGTATAAAGTATAAAGTATAAAGTATAAAGTATAAAGTATAAAGTATAAAGTATAAAGTATAAAGTATAAAGTATAAAGTATAAAGTATAAAGTATAAAGTATAAAGTATAAAGTATAAAGTATAAAGTATAAAGTATAAAGTATAAAGTATAAAGTATAAAGTATAAAGTATAAAGTATAAAGTATAAAGTATAAAGTATAAAGTATAAAGTATAAAGTATAAAGTATAAAGTATAAAGTATAAAGTATAAAGTATAAAGTATAAAGTATAAAGTATAAAGTATAAAGTATAAAGTATAAAGTATAAAGTATAAAGTATAAAGTATAAAGTATAAAGTATAAAGTATAAAGTATAAAGTATAAAGTATAAAGTATAAAGTATAAAGTATAAAGTATAAAGTATAAAGTATAAAGTATAAAGTATAAAGTATAAAGTATAAAGTATAAAGTATAAAGTATAAAGTATAAAGTATAAAGTATAAAGTATAAAGTATAAAGTATAAAGTATAAAGTATAAAGTATAAAGTATAAAGTATAAAGTATAAAGTATAAAGTATAAAGTATAAAGTATAAAGTATAAAGTATAAAGTATAAAGTATAAAGTATAAAGTATAAAGTATAAAGTATAAAGTATAAAGTATAAAGTATAAAGTATAAAGTATAAAGTATAAAGTATAAAGTATAAAGTATAAAGTATAAAGTATAAAGTATAAAGTATAAAGTATAAAGTATAAAGTATAAAGTATAAAGTATAAAGTATAAAGTATAAAGTATAAAGTATAAAGTATAAAGTATAAAGTATAAAGTATAAAGTATAAAGTATAAAGTATAAAGTATAAAGTATAAAGTATAAAGTATAAAGTATAAAGTATAAAGTATAAAGTATAAAGTATAAAGTATAAAGTATAAAGTATAAAGTATAAAGTATAAAGTATAAAGTATAAAGTATAAAGTATAAAGTATAAAGTATAAAGTATAAAGTATAAAGTATAAAGTATAAAGTATAAAGTATAAAGTATAAAGTATAAAGTATAAAGTATAAAGTATAAAGTATAAAGTATAAAGTATAAAGTATAAAGTATAAAGTATAAAGTATAAAGTATAAAGTATAAAGTATAAAGTATAAAGTATAAAGTATAAAGTATAAAGTATAAAGTATAAAGTATAAAGTATAAAGTATAAAGTATAAAGTATAAAGTATAAAGTATAAAGTATAAAGTATAAAGTATAAAGTATAAAGTATAAAGTATAAAGTATAAAGTATAAAGTATAA